>CM032376.1:6072751-6822751 GCA_019023105.1 Diglossa brunneiventris
GACAAAAAGAGGCTGAAAATCATTTGTTTCATCAGAGCTTCATTCTTGAAGCTGCCCTGAAAGCAGAACTTGGTGTGTTTGCCTTGTCCCAGCAGCCCAGAGCCCCCCCAGGGACGGGGCTGTGTTTATGTGGGACCTGACACAATGGGGGGCAAAGCCCAGCAGCTTCTGCCCACGCATGGCAGTGCTGAAAGAGCTCCTCCATCCCAGATGGATGCAATTAGGGGCAGGCAGCAGAGAAAATATTCCACAGGTGCTGTGGGACCTTCATGGAAACTTCAGACGCTGCTTTTCCCAGAGCTCCCCATCCCAATGTCCTGAATTATGGCTGTTTTCCCATGTGTGCAACCCAGCCTGGGGGTTAGGAAGCACTTGGATGGTGCTGGAGGAGATTTTATCTTTTTTTCCCCTTCTATCTTCTGCTGCTTTTCCCAATTTTATGCCCAGCTCCCTCCCAAAAAGATGGTTTTCTTAGATTCCCCTCAGTTTTCACAGGTTTGATCCCAGATGTGCAGCCAAGCACCTCCCTCTCACTACCCTGAATTCCTTTCTCTGGCACCTCTCTCCCCTCATAACTTTGAAATAAGCCCTGTTTTTGCCCCATTTATCCTACATGGATAAAAAATGCCAAGATTTTGCAAGGAAAGCACCACAGGGAGGCTCTGGTCACTGCTGGCCGTGAGAACTGGGGCTTTCAGGAGGCAGTTTTTGACTGGTTTGTTTGATTTATTTTTCCTTCAGTGGATGCAAAGTGAGTGGGGCAGCCTCGCTCCATGTGGAGAGCATCCCACGTGTCCACGGGCTGCAGCTTTGATTTTGGCCAGGGTTGTGTGAAAACTTGCATGAAATTCCCTGTCTCGTTCCCAGGATATGAAGGGGAAGGCAAAATCCAACCCTGCTCTGTTTCCCCACTTTAAAAATGATACCAAGAATAACTTCTCAGTGTTTTTTGTTTTTTTTTTTTTGGCAGAAGGGATCCCCATGTTTAGATCCAGGGCTCAGAGCTGAACAGCACCATGGAAAGGACGGAAGGATGGGGAAAAAAACACCAAAAAAATTTGGGACAGTTTTTTTTCACGGCCATGCAAACAGCACAGCAAATTCCCAATTTTTGCAGGGGCAGGAGGAGCCAGTTTTTGTCCCTCCCAGTATTTTTAGCAGCTCTCTGCAGTCACTGGGCCCCGTGTCCCAGTGAGGACTCTGGTGACAATGCCCCGTGCCCGGGGTCACCTCCTGCGGGCAGGGCCACACTGGGAGCTCTGTTTGCCATCTGCTCCTGCTCTCTGTGGCCCCTGGGGTCAGCAGCACTGCTCCCCTTTCACCCAGGAGCAGGGACAGGAGCAGCCTCCCCTCCATTCCCCACGAGGAGCTCTGGGGTCAGGATGAGCTCCAGCCCCCATGGGAGGTCACACATTTGGTGCCCTTTGACCTCTGATCCCAAAAAGAGCAGCTCTGCCCGTCAGGGAGGCATCACCACTCCAGTGCATGGCTGAGCCTCATGGCATCCACCTTTCCTCCAGGAATTTGGGGTCCAGCAGCCAGATCTATGCTGAGTGTGGAGATGCTGGGCTGCAGCACAAGCTCAGCCCTGTAGGAGCCACCAGAGAATCTCCACAGAAGCTTCCAGAAGCCTGTAGGAAACTGTGACTCTTCCCTGTTTAAATGGAGGGTTTGGTTCCTAGTCAAAGTGATCAGCTCTCCTGATTCCAATAAAATGGCTGAGGTGATGGAATCTGGTCCTCAAGGGAGCTGTGGGGATGGAGATTCAGCAGCAGCAAAGTCCATGGCCTGGGAGCTTTGGGGTTTCTACATGAAACCACCCCAAAATACCAGGAAAATGTTTTCCCTCCTGTCCAGTGTGTGGATTTCACCTCCTGCCTTACGTGAGGACAGTCAGGTCCCGTGGGCACCTCCAGGCTGGGGCAGGAGGATGGAGCATCCCTGGGAAATCCAGCACGTGGTTTTAATTCTCCTCCTGCTCCAGAGAGAAAAGGAAGCCCAGGAGATTTATGGGCTCCCTGTTCTTCCTGCAGGTTTATAAATAGCTTTTCTCAGGTGCTGGGCACATGGGGGCCTTGGGGGAACGCCGAGAGGGATCAAAGCAGCACTGGTCCCTCCTCCTCTCCCCTCTCCACGTGTCTGATCCCCTGCTCCACCTCCAAAGGGCCCCAGAAACCTCTCTGCTCCAGACTGGGGATTCACTGGGGTGGTTTTGCTGCCTGACATCCCAAAATGAGCCCCCTCTGGAGCAGCAGGACTCCCCCTGGCTTGGAGGTTCACCCTGGGAAGTTCAGGGTACCTCATTGCTGGGGGGGAGAGGGAGAAGCTCCAGGAGCCCCCAGGAGGGGACCCCACCTCACACTACTAAAAGGGTCTTTGGGCAGAAGCAAAGCAGCTCTGGGAATTACAAATAAAGCAAAATGTATAAAAAATAAACCCAAGGAAGCTGATTCCACACCATCATTGCACAGAAGTAGGTCAATAACTCTGTCCATAACTTTGGGTTTTAGCATTAATTTTCACTTGAAACAAAAATTTATAATTATAACTGAGATGTTTTCCCAGTATTTTTTTAAACTGAAAGTTTTTAGTTCTAAAAGAAAAGCTTAATTTGACAATGGAAAGTTGAACCCCACTCACAACCAACTGCTTCAGGAGAGGAAAGGGAGAGGTGGGGAAGGCAGAGGAGGTGGAGAGGGGAAAAGGGTTTTGAAAAAGTGAGGAAAATAATTTCTATGGTTTTGTTCATTCCTCTTTTACCTGAATTTCTGTGTCCTTCATTACAGCATCCAGCTTCTTTGGCAGGCTGGAAGGCAACACCTGGCTTTTCCAAGGAGCTGTTGAAGTGAATTCCCAGGAAAGGGAAAACCAGATTATTCATATCAAAAAGCAAAAGCCTTAAGGACCCTTTGCAAGAAGAAAATAACTTCAAACCACACAGAGCTCAGGCTTTAAGTGACATTTCTAACTTGAGCTCTGGCTTTGAAACACCACCCAATTCCCCCCAAAACACTCAGGGTCACCAGGGCAAACCTGGGGAGATGCCACCTTCCACCAGAACACAAACCCAACCCATGGGTGGGGACAAAACTCCTGAAAATCCTCTGTGGGAAAAGTCCCAGCAGCCCCAGGAAGGTCTCAGAAAAAAGCTGATTGACGGTTCTCTGCCAACTTTTTAATGCTTTTTAGGGAAAGGAACATTTCCCACAATGCTTTTTAGGGAAAGGGGAGTTTTCCCCCAGTGCTTTTTGGGGAAAGGAGCATTTTCCCCCAGTGCTTTTTAGGACAAATGGAGTTTTCCCCCAGTGCTTTTTAGGGAAAGGGAGATTTTCCCCAGTTCTTTTTAGGGCAAAGGGATAATTTCCCCGGTGCTTTTTAGGGAAAGGGAGTTTTCCCTAATGTTTTTTAGGGAAAAGGGAGTTTGCCTCCAGTGCTTTTTAGGAAAATGAGTTTTCCCTCGATCCTTTTTAGAGAAAAGAGAGTTTCCCCCCAATGCTTTTCAGGGAAAGGAACCTTTTCCCCAGCGCTTTTTTGGGCAAAGGGAGTTTTCCCTCAATGCTTTTTAGGCCAAAGGCATTTCCCCCCAGTGATTTTTAGGGCAAAGGGAGTGTTCCCCCAATGCTTTTTAGGGAAAAGTGGTTTTTCCCCCAATACTTTTTATGGAAAAGGGAGTGTTCTCCCAATGCTTTTTAGGGAAAGGAACATTTTCCCCCAGTGCTTTTTAGGGCAAAGGGAGTTTTTCCCCCAGTGCTTTTTAGGGAAAGGAGTATTTCCCCCCAGTGCTCTTTAGGGAAAAGGGAGTTGTCCCCCAAGGCTGGAGCTGGGAAATATTTCTCTTTCCCTGCTGCCAGCAATTATCACACGATCCTTATCTCCCATTAAGGAGTTACAAACACGGCTGGGGCTAATCCTCCTCCTGCCCTGCAGCACCCAGGGACACCCCAGCCCAACCCAAGATAACATTTTCCGTGGGGAAACAGCTTCCAGAACGGCTGATGGCAAAATTGTGCCAGGATTAACCTTTCCAGACCCCTCCTGGAGTTTGGAAAGTGCTTGGGGATTTTTTTCTCGGAGATGTCAGGCCCAGGAATAAATAGATGAGAGAAGTTTTCCAGCACTGGATGATTCAAATCTCCTTCCCTTCTGCTTACAAAGGGGTTTTTTAGGGTTTGTTTTTTTTTTTTTGCAGATTCCTTTCCTGATTTCAGCGCAGATTCTCAGCAGAGGGGCTGTAAATGGAGGATTAAAACTCTTCAGTAAACAATCCTGCTCCACACACACTGGGAGAAGATTTCCAGGTGATATAACTCCACCAACGTCAGCAGGGATGGAAAATCCTCGTCAAGAGAATTGCAAAATGAGCAGCTGCTGGTTTAAAGTCACTGGTTTACTACCAAGTGATGAAACAATGGCTTTTTAACTAATTAGTGTGGTTTAAATCTGGCTTTAAATCCTTTTTTTGTCTGAGCCATCCTGGCTGCCCTCTCTGCTGCTGGTTTGGATGGGCAGGGGCACTTTAGGGCTCACAATGAATGAATACCAAACTTCCCAGATGTCCTGGGGTTATGATGCTGTATCCCCATCCGTGTGTTGTGTTTATGCTGGATATCATGTTCTGTGCCTTCAAGACTGGCTCTGAAGAGTGAATGTTTTGTTTTGGTTTTGCTCTCAGCCGCTCCCCCACGGCTGGCGGGACACAGAGACAGGGCAGAACATGGGTGCTGCTTTTGCTTTTTGCTTTGCTTTTCACTTGGCTCTTGCTTCTGCTTTGCTTCTGCTTTGCTCTTGCTTTTTTGCTTCTGCTCATTAGTTAGTTTAGCTAAGCAGTCCAAATTTTCCCTGGACTGTTTTTCCTTTCTCTTTTTTGGAACCACTCGAGCCTGCTCCAGACTGGGACCTGGGAAACACCGAGAGTTTGCGCCTTGTGGCTGCAGCAGCCATCCCCAGCTATTCCCACCAGAGCCTTCCCTGCTCTGCAGAGAGCTGGGAATGCTCATTGCAGGGTGTCCCAGGGTGACGTTATGATGCTTGTATCTCCAGTCATGTGTTCTGTTTATGCTGGGTATTATGTTCTGTGCTTTCAAGACTGGCTCTGAAGAATTAAAGTTTTGTTTTGTTTTGTTATCAGCCTGCTCCCCCACGGCTGGCAGGACACACAGACAGGGCACTACATTGGTGCTGCTTTTGCTTTTTGCTTTGCTCTTGCTTCTGCTTTGCTCCTGCTTTGCTCTTGCTTTTTGCTTCTGCTCATTAGTTAGTTCACCTAGGCAGTTCAAATTTTTCCCTGGACTGGTTTTTTTCCTCCTTTCTTGGAACTGTTTAACCTGCTCTGGTCTGGGACCTGGGGAGCACTGAGTTTGCACTTTGCGGCCTAGGGGGCCTGCTCGGGGCTGCAGCCTCTCCCTGGAGGGACTGATAACAGAGCGAGCACCCCCAAGAGAGACTTTCTGAAGTTGTCATCTTTTTCAGAGCGGTGACAGAGTGGTGTCATCTGGTATTGTTCATTTGTGTGCTGGGGGTGCTTTGCCTGTTAAATAAACAGGTTCTTTCCACTTGTCTCCAAGGAATCCTTCCCGACCCGGTTGTGCGGAGGGGCTCTGTGGGTTTGCTTTCTGCGGGGGCCCCTTTTGGTTTTCTCCCAAATTTGCCCTAAACCAGGATACCAGAGAAAACAGGATCCTACAGCACCGGGCTGCCTGCTGCTAGGAGCGCTGGCCCTGAGGCCAGCTGGATTTGGGGGATCTGAGCACTTGCCCATCTCCCTTCAGCCCCCACAGCCCCTGCCTGTGCCCTCCTGGGCTCAGCAGAGCCCTTCCCCAGGCTGGCACCGTCCCTGGGCATGGCCCTTCCCACCAGGCCAGTGCCCCAGGAATGGGCAGGTCCCCCAAAAGCAGCAGCTGAGCCCTGCTAGGAACCCCCTCCCCAGAACTCATCCATGGGTTCAACCCCACCTTGGAACAGCCCCAGGGGCAGCTCCAGCCCTGCCAACCCCTCCTGGCTCTTCAAGGTGTCCCCAGGAGCTCCAAGGTGTCTCCAGGAGCAGCTCCAGCCCTTCAGGCCCCTCCAGGACCTCCAAGGTGTCCCCAGGAGCTCTGAGGTGTCCCCAAGAGCAGCTCCAGCCCTTCCAGCCCCTCCAGGAGCTCCAAGGTGTTTCCAGGAGCTCTGAGGTGTCCCCAGGAGCTCCAAGGTGTCCCCAGGAGCAGCTCCAGCCCCATCAGCCCCTCCAGGAGCTTCCACGTGTCCCAGGAGCAGCTCAAGCCCTTCCAGCCCATCCAGGAGCCCTGAGGTGTCCTCAAGAGCAGCTCCAGCCCCATCAGCCCATCCAGGAGCTCCAAGGTGTCCCCAGGAGCTTCGAGGTGTCCCAGGTGCTCCAAAGTGTCCCCAGGAGCTTTGAGGTGTCCCCAGGTGCTCCAAGGTGTCCCCAGGAGCAGCTCTGGGCTGCTCAGCCCCACCCTGAGGAGCTCCCTTGATCTCCAGCCCTCGGGAGCACGGGGCAGGGCTGTGGGAGCAGGGTTTAACCTGGCAGGGATTAGACTGGAGCAGAGCTAAGCCTGGCCTGGCAGGGTGATGGAAAGCAGATGCTGCCCCCATCAGCTCTCCAGTCCGGAGGGCCTGCTGGGAAAAGCAGGAGCAGAAGCAGCTCCTGGAGGTTTCTGGTGGGAGAGCATCCCTGGGAGCTGGAGAGCAGAGGGGGAAGGCAGAACCCCCAGGGAGCAGGAGAGAAGCAAAGGGGGAAAGGGAAATGGAGAGAAAAGGGCACAGAAGGATGAGGGAAGGCACCAGCTCCTCCACAGAAGGGGCTGATGGAGCAGCACTTTCCTTCTCGGGAGGAAAAATTTCCAAAATAAATTGATGTTTTCCTGCTCTCCCCTGTTTCCATTCCAAAAATGAAGAGTTCCCACCTACCCCCAAAGCCAAAATCCTTCCCCACACAGCACATATGGCAAACAGGGCCATTTTTAGGATAATTCTTATTTAACCTGAGCATCTTCCTTTTTTTTTTTTTTGTATGTAAAAAATAACCTTACAAAAACGTGGTTTAGGTAAATGGATTTTAAAAAGCCAGGGAAAGGGTTGTATATTCTGTATAATTTTCTGGTTTCGCAGTTTTTCCTGTCTTCCAGGATAACCTCAGGACTCAGGGAGCTGCTGGCTGTCTGCAGCCCAGAGGGTGAACACTGATTTAACCTGGCAGGAGACCTGGATTGCAGCCTGGGAATGGGGGATGGAGCAGCTCTGGCCCCCCAAAGGTGAGCAGGGAAAGGCTCAGCTCCTTCTGCTGCCACTCCCACAGCTGCAGTTGTCTCTGCACAAGGTCTGGGTGATCTATTAAACCTCTCAAATCAGGATTTAATTTAGTTTTAATAAGACAGTTTGGGAGATGTTAATTAAATTGAGTTATTAAAGCCACATGGGCTGGACTTGGCTGATACATTTCCATCTTTATTAAGCCCATTAAAAATAAGGGAAGATAGAAGGGGGGAAAAAACATTTGGATGCAGTAGCACATTCAAAGAGTTTCTTTTCCCTTTGTTGAATTAAACATGTGGAGAAGAATAAACACCAAAAACCCACCAGGTGAGCTTGAATCCTCCCAAACTCAGCAAGGCCTGGCTTAAGGATGAAGCCAAAATGTTGAAATCCATTGAAGCCAAGTGTCCAACAGGCCTCTGCACCCTTAATCCCAAAATTTCCTCCAAATTCCATCCCCACTGCTGGATTGCCAATGGGAGTGCTGCTGGATCATCTTCTCCATCCATCCACACTCCAGCAGGGAAAACTACAGGAATGCAAGTTTTTGTCATCTTACCTAATCAGATTTTTCTTACCTCTGGCAAAAAGTGCTTCTGGGAATGTCTTCAGCTGCAGGAATTGTCAGGGTGATTGGGTTAAGCTGAAGAAAAACTCCCACGTGCCTTAGAAATGACAAATATTTTATTAGCTGGAAGTGTAAGCAGCTCTAATTAGCTAAGCAGGCCTGAGTTAATTGATTTATAAGCTTTAGAGGATGTAATGCTCTGGTGAGACAATCCAAAGGGTCCTGGGGAGGAAATCCATCCTGCACTTCCCAAATTATCCTGTTCTTTGTGTCTGGGCTCAGCACAGAGAGCCCCTGCTCCTGCCCTGAGGACTGCAGAGGATGTTAAACCCAGCAGGCTTTATCCCAGCTCTCTCCTGCTTTATTCTGGAATTTCTCTGGATTTTTTTCATTTTCCAAAGCCCCTCTGGCTATTATTTATGGTGTATCAATGCTGGCAGCTCCTGCCCCCTCCTTGCCAATGACTCTGGTTGATTTTGGTCCTTCCCCACCCTTTTCTGCTCAGTGCATGGATGGAGAGGGATTAACAGCGCCAGGGGAAAATCCTGGGGATCTTCATATCCACCAAAGCTGGAAAACACAAGGAAAAACTAGAAAATAACCCAAGACCCTCTTCTTTCCATGCTTGTTCCCTAAACAGGGCTTTGTGCTGGATTTCTGATGACTCCCAGTGCAGATCCCCTCTGCTGGCCCCTTCTTGTGAGGATTAAGCTCTAAAAAGCAGGAAAATCTATTAAAATTTGTATTCATGAGATGCATCCCTTGTGCCATACAGGTATTCACGTTTCCTGGGTGGAAAAGTGTTGGTTTTTGGCTTCCTCCTTCCTCTGTCAAGGTTGGGATTGAAGCACTTGGGACGATATTTCGTGTTCAGCCTCAGGTGTTTGTTATTCCTTATCAATGTCACAGTCTCACAGCAGTGAGCTCTGCAGTTCTTCACTAACAAGGCACAAAATGGCTCACTGTCTTTCTCTACAGGGTCTTTTCAGGCTAAACTGTCCAATTAAGAAATGACACATAAATTATTTTTACTTTTAACCCAATACCAACCACCCCTGCCTGCAATGTGGAAGTTTTTATCCAATTACACAAAACCACCCAAACCCATGGAGAAGAAGGTGAAGAAGAAGGAGGAAGAGAAGAAGAAGGAGGAGGAGAAGAAGAAGAAGATGAAAGAAGGAGGAGGAGAAGAAAGGTGAAGAAGAAGGAGAAGGTGAAGAAGGACCAGCCTCTGCTCTAAAACCTCCATCTTGCCTTATATATATATCACTATATTCTAAAAGCTTAAACTCTAAGTTTTCCACCCTGTGATATCACACACTTCTATCCAAACCCCACACCCACAATCCCAGTGCTATCATTCCATTTTGGAAGCTTCTCCACGGCCTCAGGTCAATGCAGTGTTCTCCTGGGGGTCAGAGTCTGTCAGCACAGAAAGTCTGAAACTCTCAGCATCCAGACTCCAACAGAAAAGATCCTTAATCCCAATGGAATTGCTGGGGAAAGGGAGGCAGGAATGGGACAAGCTGGTGTGTGTGGATGCTCCTCATGCCTGGTGGCACTGCTGGATTTGATGGATGTGCTCCCAAGGACGCTGGATTTAAGCTGAACATCTCCAGAGCCAGGTTTTGCAGGAACAATTGGAATTCCACAGCCTCAAGCTGGACTTTTCCCAACCTGCCCACAGCCACCAAGGGTTCCTGTTGCTGTGCCCGTTCCCTGGGGATAACAGGGAGATGCCAGTCCCCTGTGCACATCCCCTCCTCCCAGCCCTGTTTATCCTCCCATCTCAGCAATATTCTGTTTATCCTGGTTCCTCACAGCCTGGATGATCCCACAGGGAATAAAGGGGGAAAGGCTCAGGGCTTGGGGAAATTTCTGAAAGGGCTGGTGAGGAAAGGATCTGGATTTTCCTGGTGTGGGGAGAGAGATGATCTGAATGTAATGAAAGGGAAATTCCCCTGCCTGTAGCTGCCCCTCACCAGGCAGTGAAACAAAGATCATCCCTCTCCAATCCCTTTAATTCTTGTTTTTTCAGATGTTCCATGTGAACCCAGCAGGGCTGGATGGCCTCAGAGCAGGGATGCTTTGGGAAGTCTCCTCTGGACATGGAGGAGCTGTGGGGTTTTCCAGTCACACCATCAATGTGCGACTCTGTTCTGCCTCTGCTTCCCTTCACTAATTAGGGATGGAGTTGTGCCCCATCCCTGGCAGTGCCCAAGGCCAGGCTGGACAGGCCTGGAGCAGTCTGGGACAGTGGAAGGTGTCCCTGCCATGGCAGGGGTGGCACTGGGTGGGCTTTCAGATCCCTTCCAACGCAAACCAACCAGCATTCCATGGATCCATGACTACAGGCTTCAGGTCAAGGTAGAAATTTTATTTTTCTCCACATGAGAGAAGGAATCTCTACCTCCAGAGAGCTCATCCATAGCACCAGGACCACCCACACTGCTGGGGGCTTCTGCAGGGGCTCACCAGGGAAGTCCAAAGTGGGAATAAATGCAGAGGAAATACTTGGCATAACCCCATGGTGGAATCTTCCAGCAGCCTCCTGGCTACCATAGGGATGGGATGTGGATCTCCAGTTTCACCTCCACCAATTTCCTGGCTCACCTGAGGCAGGCCACCAGCACTATCCTGCTTTTTGCCTGAGAAAATCCAGTTTTCCTGCTGGGAACTGCCCCATGTCCCCACACCATGTTCCTGGATGCTCCAGCTCCCCCAAAAGCACTGCCAAGGAGCCCCTTCCTCAGCTGCTGCCCTGCAGGAGTTCTCTGGGGGCTGAGGGCGATGCAGGGTGGGATTTTCTTGGGTTTCTGTGGTTGGGATGACCCCAGGTATTAGAAAGTCTCTTTTTTCCCAGCCCCTCAACTGAAGAAGAAGTCAAGATTCGTCAGTTCTGCTTTTCAAGGTTGTTTATTTTCTCTTATCCATTACATTCTCTCTCTGACCTGCTGAGATCTGTCCAGCACGTTGGTTCATGGCACACTGACTGCCCTTGGGGTGGTGTTAGCTTTTTATGCTGTGAACTATGTGTACTTTATTTACAATAATTTTCCAATACCTATCACCTATGTTAGACAGTCTGTCTCTACTCTAAACCAATCCAAAAGTGCCACCATCACAGCAGAATATGGAGGACAAGAAGAAGAAGGACAGGACACACCCAATCCCTCCATCTTGTCCTCCTGACCCCCATTCTAAAAACCCCAAATTCTACATTTTCACCCTGTGACAAATTTACTATCATTCTCCTCAAACTCTTGTGGCTTGTAACTCTTCACACAAAGTTGGTAATTGTTTCCATGGGCTAAAATGGAAGGCACAGGTGTTTTTGACTCTTGCCAAGGTCTCTGAGCCGCCTGCCAGGGTCTCAGTCCTCCAGGGCAGCCAGAGGAATGTCCTGGGTTCTGACAGGATTTGTGCTCAGTCTGCAGTGCCTGGAGCAGGTCTGGCAGAGGAGGGCAGAACCTCAGCCCCGAGGAGCTGCAGCCCAGGCTGGCACAAGCTGTGAGTGGGATGCTTGGGTCAGGTCCATCAGCTCCACTGCACAGACACTGACAGCCAGACAGGGGCTTTCCATGGAAAATATTTTGCTTCAGAGTTAAAATAAAATTAGAAAGTAAAAAATAAATTTTTTTTTTTTAATATTTGTTTTACTTAGGAGTTCTCATTCTGCCAAAACCAACACATCCAAAACCATTCCAGGAGCTTTTTGATCCCATCCCTCCCAGGGATCAGGGAAACCTGTGGAGTGCCTGCCCCAGACTTCAGCTGGGCTTCCACCCTGCTGCCATTCCCAGCAAAGGGAATTCAGATCCTTACATGAAGGCTGGTGAGATCCCACTGCCTCCTTTAATGTGGATTATTCTTGTTATCCATCCCTCTCCCCATAAATAATGTTACCAATGACCTAACAAATTAGACAGCACATTTTATTTTTATATTAAATATTGGCTAACAGGAGCTGCATGGAAATTCTAAATTTTTTCCAAAAATCCGTTTGGGGCCGAAATCTAAGCCTGGATGTTGTTTTGGGGTCACAAAGTGTTTGAGGGACATAGAAGAACTTGAGATAGCCCAGATTTTATTGCCTGAGCAGTCCCAGGACAAATCCCAGGATTTTATTTTGGTATTAGATATTGGCCAACAGGAGCTGCATGGAAATTTAAATTTTTTTTCCTATTTTGGGGAAAAAAAAAAAATCAATGTTTGCAGACAGCTCCCCTCTCCAGATGTCCCAGTGCCAGGCAAGCCGAGCAAACACTGAACAACCCAAAACAACACTGAAAAACCCCAAAACCTTGGGCTGGGCTCCGGGGTAGGAAACATCTGGAATTCTGTTAGGCTGGCCTGTCAGGGGCTGATAAAGGATAAATGTGCAGTGACAGCCGTGGGCTCTGCACATCTGCCAGGGCTGCAGGTGGGATTTGGGGGGGAATTCTCCCTGGATGGGCCGGGAGCAGGAAAACCCCCCCCAAAACCTGCAATCTGTGAGTCAGGGCCATTGTTTGTCCGAGGGGAAACGCCTGGACTCCTCCAGGGATGGATGGAGGCCACCAGTGACGTCCCCAGCCGGGCTGAGGGGACAGCAGCACAGATAATGATTTCTCCAGGCTGGATGGATGAGTGGCTGCAGTGGTGGTTTCCTGCAGCGCTGGCTCCACACCTCTGCCAGGGCTGTGTTTGGGGCTTGTCTTTGTTCCACTCCTGGGGCAGGGACCCCTCTGGCCTCCAGGGGCTGCCCAGGGGGTGATACAGCCTAGGGTTTGCCCATGGGGTAACCTCTGCACGCTGTGGGGTTAATGATGGCTCTGCTCACCAAAACTCCAGGGGAAATGGGGATAAATCACCCCTGTGCAGTGCAGAGGGACCAGGCTGGGGACTGGCCACCCTGCTGGTCACATCCTATTCAGAGCAAGCCCTGGCATTGGTTTGCCTCCTTTTTACAATTCTTCCTCTTTCTAGCACAAGAAAAACACCTTTTCCCTCTGCCTTGGCTCTCCTGTGCCGGGTCTGCACCGTGGTGAGGCCTGGGGATCCCTCATGGTCATCCTGTCCAAGCAAGAGCAACGGGAACCGGGTCAGGCCTGATTTTCTTGCCACACCTTTTCCCATTAAACACTGACCTCTTTTTGTCAGCCTGAGCTCCAGCCCTGCAGCAGAGAGGAGCCCACAGCCCATCCTGTTGTGGCCCAGCTCTGTCATAGAGGTCACCACGGGCTCTTGGCAGCGCTGATTTACCTCCCCCAACAATAAAATCTATCTGGGAAAAAGGTCTCTGCTGCTGGAATGAACAGTTCTGCACATAGGATCAGCACAGAATGGAGATCTTTTCCACTTTTTAAAATACAAAACACATCCAAGACTTGTCTGTGTCAAGGCAGGGCCATGCCTGCTGAGCTACAACACTGCCAGTTCTAGGAGACAAAAAAATCCATTTGGGGCCCTAATCTGAGCCTGGACATTGCTTTGGGGTCACAAAGTGTTTCAGTGTAGAAGAACTTGAGACAGCTTAGATTTTATTGCCTGAGCAGTCCCAGGACAATCTCTCCAGGTTTTGAAGCTGAAGGTGGCAATAGCAATAGGGTGTCTTAGAGCTCATCCTGTGTAAACCCAACTATTCCCAAATGTGGATGCCATGGGACAGAGAGAGAGAAACAGCGTTTCTCACAGCGGCTTGTGAGAAGTTTTAGGGAGCTGGAAAGATGTGATAACTTGTTGACTATAATCAGTTCGCAGGTGCTGCTTTTCTACTTTATATTTTTTGTTCCTCTCAAGGACAGTGCATGAGAAAGATGTTTCTGTTAGTTAGCCAATAGAATAGAATCTATCGTACCACTCTATAAAAACTGCGTGGTTTTTTTTAATAAAGCCTTCTTTGCCTTTGCTACCATCCTGCCTCTTGCCTGTTCCTGCCCGACCCCGGCGCACCAGTGACACCCAAACTGCAGGGGCTTTGTGGCTTCACTGGGTCCATCCCAAGGAACCTCCTTGCAAAAAGGAGGCAAACCAACCCCAGAGCTGGCTCTGAAAAGGGTGTGAGCAGCAGGGCGGCCAGCAGGGTGGCCAGTCCCCAGCCTTGTCCCTCTGCAGTGCACAGGGTGTGATTTATCCCCATTTCCGCCGGTGTTTTGGGGAGCAGAGCCATCACACCGTCCCTGCTGGAAGGAGAAGCAGAGCTGTGGAGGGGCTGTGGAGGGCCCGGCCCGGCCGCGGCCGGCTGTAAACAGGAAGGCGCGGAAGCGGGAGCGGAGCCCGGCTCATCCCGGGCCGAGCACACAATGCCGGCCCGGAAAGGGGGATTATAAATACCCGGGGTCAGGGCCGGGCTGCGGGAACAATGGGCAGCGGACGGTGGAAAAGGCTGCAGGGGACGAGCGGGGCCAAGGGCGGTGCCGCAGCTCAGCCCCGGGGCTTGGGGTGCAGCCGCTCCCTCCCTGCTGGGTGATGGGGCTGGTAGGTGATGGGGCTCCCAAAGCACCCATGAACCCCCCAAAGTCAGGGAATAATGGAATTGTTTGGGTTGGAAAGGACTGTTAAAGGCTGGGGGGCCAAGGCCGCCCCGGCGGGCGGTGCCGCAGCTCCCTCCCTGCTGGGTGATGGGGCTGGTAGGTGATGGGGCTGGTGGGTGGGGCTCCCAAAGCACCCCTGAACCCCCACAAAGTCAGGGAATAATGGAATTGTTTGGTTTGGAAGGGCCCGTTAAAGGCTGGGCTCTCTGTAGAGGTGGGTAATCCAGTGGGAGCTGCGGTTTGGGTTTGGCAGTTGCAGCTCCCCCTTGCCAGATTTGGGATTCCCACTCCCCAAAAAGGGGTGAATCCATCCATGGATTCTGGTCGGTTGTGGAAGGGGCTGGGGGGAGCCAGTGCCTGGCTGGGTTTAAATTCCCACTGTGAGAGACAACTGCTCACTTTGAAAATTTAAAGAGGTTTATTAAACCATAACAAAAATACAACACAGAACTACATAAGGAAGAAGCTGCAGCACTGGGAACTGCCCCTCATGCACACCACATGGCCGGTTCATCTTCAAGGTGGATGCTCAGCTTTTGTACCCCTGGGGGTTTCATCAGCCAGCCCTGGCCCTTCCCAAAGTCTGTCAGTCAGCTCTTCTTTGCCATTTATCAGTGCAAATTGCTTTGTAACTGCATTGGAGCTCAGGTGTTGCCATGCCTCACCCCCTGAGCACCCCCAAGCTTTTCCATTCCCACCTGCCCCATGCAAGGGACACCTGTGCAGCTCCTTTGTACCTGTCCTGGACAGCCCAGGCTGTCTGATGGCAACAATACAGGGGGGAAAGGGAACTGTGGGGAGAACAGAGGACATCTAAACTACAATAACATAACTGTACATCACTGAAGCTTTTCTTAATAGTCACACAACAGTTGTCCCTTAATTGTGAGAGCCAATCATCTCATTATCCATCTGTAACACCACCAAGGTTTAACTCTGAACGTGCCAGCAGGCTGGGCAGGAAGGGGCACACCTCTGCTCTGCTCCCGAGCCTCCCAGCACTTCACAGGGACACCCTGAATTTATCCACGATCCCCACTCTGGGAGTGCCCAAGGCCAGGTTGGGCAGGGCTTGGAGCACCCTGGGAGAGGGGAAGGTGTCCCTGCTCATGGCAGGGGGTGGAACAGGGTGAGCTTTGAGGTCCCTTCCAGCCCAAACCATCCCGGGATCCTCTAAGGCCTTACACCAATGCAAGTTTCGATAGAGGGGTTTGGGAGCTGCTCATGGATGATGTGGACAATGGAATTTGCTCTTGCCAAGCTGAGAGGAGGCAGCAGCATTCAGCATCCCATGGGATTTTCTGTGCCCGAGCACACGGGAGGCTGCGGCGCTGCCCCGGAGCCTCCTCTGCTCCCGCTGCTCCAAAGACGTCAGAGGAAGCGAAACCCCGCGGAGATAAAGCCAGAGCGGGGATGCTGCAGCCGGGCTCGGGGAGGGTCAGCGGCAGCCCAGCGGCGGCACCTCGATAACCAAAGGCGGGTCAGGGCCAGCAAGAATCGCAGGAAACATCCCGGGGCTCGGGATGGCTCTGCAGGGAGCCCGGCCCTTCCTGCGCCCGGCCCCGAGCTCCCGAAACGGGGATGGCTCAGGAGCTGCTCCAGGCACGCCGGGAATGGCGATTCCTGTGGGTGCACGGATTTCACACTCTGGGAACGGGTTCCTGCGGGTGCACGGATTTCCCACTCTGGGAATGGGAATTCCTGCGGGTGCATTTCCCACTCTGGGAATGGGAATTCCTGCGGGTGCACAGATTTCCCACTCTGGGAATGGGAATTCCTGCGGGTGCACAGATTTCTGGGAATGGGAATTCCTGCGGTGCACAGATTTCCACAATGGGATTCCTCGTCCCCCACTCCAGAAAGACACTCTGGGAATGGGAATTCCTGTGTGGATTTCTCTGGGAATTCCTGCATGGATTTCCTAATCCAGAGAGGCACTCTGGGAATGGCAATTCCTGCATGGATTTCCCACCCTGAGAGGCGCTCTGGGAATGGCAATTCCTGCATGGATTTCCCACCCTGAGAGGCACTCTGGGAATGGCAATTCCTGTGTGTGTGTGGATTTCCCAGCCTAGGGAGGCACTCTGGGAATGGGAATTCCTGCAGATGCATGGATTTCCTACTCTGGAGAGACACTCTGGGAATTGGAATTCCTACATGGATTTCCCACCCCAGAGAACCACTCTGGGAATGGGAATTCCTGTGGGTGCACAGATTTCCCACTCTGAGAGAGAGACACTTTGGGAATGGGAATTTCTGTGTGTGCGTGGATTTCCATTCTGGAGAGACACTCTGGGAATTCCTGCATGGATTTCCCGGCCCGGAGAGGCATTCTGGGAATGGGAATTCCTGCGTGGATTTCCCACTCTGGAGAGACACTCTGGGAGTTCCTGCATGGATTTCCCAGCCCGGAGAGGCACTTTGGGAATGGGAATTCCTGTGTGTGAGTGGATTTCCCACTCTGGAGAGGCATTCCAGGAATGACAGCGTCCCCCACTCCTGCTGGAAGGGCTTTTTAACCCCTGGGTGTGACATGGTTGGAGCATTGCTGGGAGCATCACCGAGATCCTCATGAGTTTGGCCCTGGGAGTGCCCAAATTGAGGTCAGGAATGGGGCTGGGGGCTGCTCTGCTCTCTGGATTTTCCCTCCCCCATCACTAATATCCCATTTCCCATCTCCAGTCCCTTATGGTGTCCCCAGGAGCTCTTAGTGCTGTCCCCTGGGAGTGCTCAGGGAGGATTGGGAGGGGCAGAGGCTGCTGGAGGCACAGATACCAATGGGGAATGGCAGATAAAGGCTGGGATAAGATCTCCTGACATCCCTGCTCCACCCCTGGGTGATTCCAGCCTCCCTGATCCCCCCTCTGTGTGGGTTGGGAAGGACTCAAGGCAGCCCCTAATCCCTAGCACAGGGCTGTGGGGCTGAGATCCCAGGCTGGAGGAGCCAAGGCTGCCCTTGGCTTCTTCTGAGAGATATTTAAGAGTTGAGGATTTGGGAAGGTTTGGGTTCAGAATGTATTCCTAGGCCTGGAGCACCCCCAGCCCACTCCTGGGCACCTTCCCCTCCCTGTTTGCTGAGCTGAAACCAAATATCCAAGACAAGAACGGCAGGAAAAGCTGTTCCCATCCTCATTTCATGGAAAAAGATTTTTTAAACTGATGGTCACTGTTCAGCCCCAACTCCAGGAGGGTCCTGGGAGTTATCCATGGCAGGAGGGTCACTGTGAGCTGAATTCCAGCCTGGGAAGGAGGGTGACATCCATGCAGGTTGTATTGATCCCAAAGAACTTCAAACAGGTACAAATGTGCCCAAAATATGGATTATGAACACAATAATGATATTGGCAGCTGCAAACAGGGTCTGAAATGGGAGAGGTTGCTGTTGCAGGAGTCTTGGAGGAGCCTCTATATAAAAATCCTCCCGAATAACTGCTGGGAGTTTATTTTATTTATTTTTTTAATTTTTTTTTTTTAAGGGATCCAGTGATGCACAAGCAATTTTAGGGCACTGGATATTATGATAAGCACAACAAGGAAAGCACCAGCATCACTTAAAGCACTTTCTGGGCCCTCTAGTGGTGCCGGCTGTGCTGAGGATCAGCTCTGCTTCCCAAAATAACACCAAAAATCCCAGTTGGACCACTTTGCCTGCTATCTTCCCTTAAATAAAGAGAAAAAGGTCAAATGTCTCCTTTTCCCTTCTTTTCTTAAGGTACAGTGATGGGAAGAGCTGTGAATCCAACAGGTTGGGATTTTTCTCCTGCACTTTTTGAACCAAAACCAGGGAGTGAAACTCATTTTAAAATTGAAAAGAAACCCTTTGGAAACTCTGAAGGGGGAGGGGAAACTGGGCTATGCAAGACCAGCCTCTTTTCCCAACCTTTACTTTTCCCACTTTCCACTTCAAAGGAAAATTATGTTCCCAGGAGATTTGGAAGCTCTGAGGGATGAGGGATTTATGGGTTTCTTTCCAAGCCATGTTTAAAAAATAAATAAAGGTTGAGTTCAGCTGCAAGGGGCAAAATATTTGAGTTTTATTTCCTGTCTGGAAGCTGCAACTGGTTTAACAAAGGGGAGAATGGGGAAAGGTGACTTGAAAAATGCCTTCGTTGGGGATTTGGGAGTTAAATATATGATAGAGATTAAATATATGAGATATAAAAATATATTATAGAGATTAAATATATGAGATATAAAAATATAGAGATTAATTATATGAGACATATAAAATATATGATAGAGATTAATTATCTATATAAAATTGAGATATAAATAGATAATAATGTATTCCCCATCTGCCACTCTGGCTATCATATCCTATCCCAGTTTTTCATGGGAACACCCAGTTTTGTTCAGTATGGCACTTTTTTCCCCAAAATTATTGGATTGGGCCCTCTTCTGACCCAGAGATGGGGCAACTGAGAGGTGTTTTAAAAACTTTTATTCCATTTTCAGTCTCATGAGAAGGGTGACACAATACAGATGTTATAACTCATGCTATCACAATCAGAAGCTGATTATTTCTTAATTACAATACACTATATGTGGTTTTTAGCTTATCAGCTTTAACCACACCATGCTGTAAATGCCTTAAAGCCAAACATCTAATGTTGGAACCCAGGACATCCCTCTGGCTGCCCTGGAGGACTGAGACCCTGGCTGGGGGCTCAGAGACCTTGGCACGGAGTCAAAACCACCTGTGCCTTTGATTTTAACCCATGGAAATAATTACCAACTTTGTGTGAGGAGTTACAAGCCACAAAAGTTTGAATAGAATGATAGGGAATTTATCACCAGGTGAAAATGTAGAATTTTGGGGTTTTTAGAATGGGGGTTCAAAAGGTAAGATGGAGGAATCTGGGCATGTCCTGTCTTTCTCCTTCTTCTTAGCCTCCATCTTCTGTGTAGGGGGATAGAATATAAGAAAATAAAGATAGTGTAGAAAGTAATCTTACCCCTAAGGAGTTGCAGCTGGGCCAATTATCAAAGATTAGGAATAGGCCTGACTTTAACAGGCCACAGATGTAACCAATGAAAAGAAGATGCTATAAAAGAGTGTGTTGGTGTTGAAAAGGGAAATGGAGGCAGTTGGTTACTGTGTGAAGAAGAAAGAGTCAGTGCTCTGAGGAGCTGCCCATGAGAAACATCAAGGTGTGAAACCTTTGCGATAACAGTATGGAACCCCTGCAATAAGATGACAACACTTCTGCTGTGATGGTGGCACTTTTGCATTGGTTAGAGTAGAGATAGACTGTCTAACATAGGTGATAGGGATTGGAAAATTATTGTAAGTAAAGTACAGGTAGTTTTTAGTATGAAAAGCTAACACCACCCCAGGGACAGTCGGTGTGCTGTGAACCGACCTGCCAGTCAGGCCTCAGCAGGTCAGAGAGAGACAATATTATAATCAGAACAAATGAACAATCTTGAGAACAAGAGACAAAGAACTCTGTCTTCTTCTTCAGTCTCGGGGCTGGGAAAAAGAGACTTTCCAATACCTTGGGTCATCTCAGCACCAGAGACCTCGTCAGTCTAAAACCACCCCTCGTGGCTCCCCTGCAGTGCACCTTTCACGGTTGTGTTTCTCTAAAGTGTTACACAGATCCACTGTGTGACCCTGTCAGGCTTGGAGAATTCTCTTCCCATGCAGTGCACCTTTCATGGTTGTGTTTCTCTAAAGTGTACAAACAGATGCACACTGTGTGAGCCTCCTGTCAGGCTTGGAGAATTCTCTACAAATCCATTTCCCACTCAAAGAGCTGTTTGCAGGGGCTGCAGAGCAGAGGCAGCATTTGCAGCGGGCTGGATAAGGATTTGGGGTGGCTCTCTGTGCCTGTTCCCCTCTGCCTTCGCCACAGCCCTGGGGAGGCCGGGGTAGGAGAGGAGGATGCGGGGATAGACATTGGATATCCAAAAAGAAATTTTGTTTGGTATCCAAGGGAATAACTCCCATGGAGATCCACAGTCCATCCTCAGAGGGACTTCCCAAAAAGTCCTGGTCTCCTTTATTAAAGAAAATTTACAATATTTAATATTATTTTATCATATTTATATATTTATACATTTATACATGCATCATTCCAGAGGGATTATATATATATATATATATAAAGGTCTCCTTTATTAGAGAAAATTTACAACTATATAATATTTTCATCTAATAATATTTAATTATTTATAATATATAAATATAATATGTTAACACGATGATAATTATTATAATATACAATATAGAGATTATATATTTATAATATTTGATACAATATATAATTAATTATAATAATATAATATAATATAAACATTATTTATAGTAATATTTATATTTTATATTATTTAAATTATTTAATACATACAATACATATAATGACTATTAAACATAATATACTGAGTATAAAGACTATATTTACATAAATTAGGATTTGGGCAGGATTTTCCCCATCTCTCCATCACTCCAGAGGGATGATATTTACATAAAGGTCTCCTTTGTTAAAGAACATTCACAATTATTTAATATTATTTTATAATATTTATACATTATGTTATATATTATTTAAAGCATTTAATATATACAACACATGTAATGACTGTTCAACATAATGTAAATAATATGCAGAATATATTTATATAAATAAGGATTTGGGCAGGGTTTTCCCCATCTCTCCATCATTCCAGGTGGACGATATAAATATATGTAAAGGGCTCCTTTATTAAAGAAAATTTAAAATTATTTAGTAATATTTTATAATATTTATACATTATACTGTATATTATTTAAATTATTTAATATATACAATACATTTAAAGACTATTAAACATGATACATACAATATACAGACTATATTTCTAGAAATGAGGATTTGGGCAGGGTTTTCCCCATCTCTCCTTCATTCCAGGGGGATGATATCTATATGAAGGTGTCCCTATTAAAGAAAATGTACAATTATCTAATATTATTATTATTTATAATATATAAATATTATAATGTATTAATAATATTGTAATATTTATTTATTATAACATACAACGTAAGTATTATATGTTATAACTATCACAATTATTATATAACATAATTATAATTATAATTATAACTATTAATAATATTAATATAATAATGTAGAATCATAATTATTATAACAATATTAAATAATATATAAACATTATTTATGATAATACTTATAGAGTATATTATTAAAGTTATTTAATATTTACAATACATATGAAGACTATTAAACACAATATACACAATATACAGACTATATTTCTGGAAATGAGGATTTGGGCAGGGTTTTCCCCATCTCTCCATCATTCCAGAGGGATGATATCTCTATAAAGGTTTCCCTATTGAACAAAATTCACAGTTATTTAATATCATAATAATAATTGTATCATGATCAATATATAAAGTTGTATTATAAAATTAATAGTTATTTAATATATAATATTAATAATGTAATGAAATAATAGTATTATAATATTAGAATAATTAAATATTTTATCCTTTATATTATATAAATAGAATTTATATTATTTATAGATTTTCTTATATATTATTTAAAGTATTTAATATATACAATACATATAATGACTATTAAACGGGATATATGGAATATACAGAGTATATTTATATAAATTAGAATTTGGACAGGGTTTTTCCCATCTCTCCATCATTCCAGAGGAATGTTTTCTATATAAAGGTCTCCCTATTAAAGAAAATTCACAAATATTTCCTATTTAAAAATATTTATACATTATATTTTCTATTATTTAAATTATTTAATATATACAATACATAAATAATATCTATACAGTTTATTTTATATTATTTAAATTATTTAATATATACAATACATTTAATGACTAATAAACATAATATATACAATATACATACTGTATTTATAGAGATTACAATTTGGGCAGGGTTTTCCCTATCTCTCCATCATTCCAGAGGGGTTTTTTATTTATATTTATATATATCTAGATCTAGATCTAGATATAAAGGTCTCCTGTATTAAAGAAAATTTACAATTATTTAATATTATTTTATAATATTTATACATTATAGTGTATATTATTAAAATTATTTAATATATACAATACATATAAAGACTATTAAACACAATATACAGAATATACAGACTATATTATATTTTAATATAAATTAATTTATATAAATGAGGATTTGGGCAGAGTTTTCCCCAGCTCCCCATCATTCCAGATGCTGGTGGTCCCTTCCCAGGGCTCTGGGGCACAGGAGGGAGCAGCCGTGCTGTTATTTTTGGATTGCATTACACAGGTCCCAGATGGAAAACCTCCCTCCCCGGGGGTAATAAAATGGATTAAAAAAGGAAAAAAAAAAAAAAAAACGAAAAAAGAAAGGTCCTGACCCCATCAGCAAAGCAGGAACAGCATTTCTTGGGGAGAAAATTCTTTTATGAGGTGGGGAAGAGGAAATTTGGAACAGGGGGATGGAGTGAGGGGGAAAATGGGCATCAAACGCAGCAATTCCATTCGTTTGGAGCCTGTGGGATTTTACTGGAGTGTGGGGAGGGGAAATAATTCCACCAGGCCTTGTTAATAAATCACTTTTCTGGGTGAAAATGGGCAAAGAGGGGATCAGGCAAAGTCCTCGGGCCTGGGATGCTCCAGCCCCTCCCTGCTTGGAAAACAGAGAGAGGGATGGGGGCTCTTTACTGCTGTGTTGGCATTTGGGGCCAAAAATCTCCTTCCAAGACCATGAAAACATTTCCTCGAGGAGGGAAAGGATTTGTGGCCGATCACAATAAAAATGAACAGATCTGTGGAAAATCGGGATTTCAGGAAGCGCAAATTGTCACTGGGGGTGGATGTCACTTCCCAGCTTTCCCTTTAAAAAAATCTGGGAAATTTGAATATTTCTGACCCTGGAGGTTCCTAAAGAAGCACCTGGATTGGGAGGGAAAGGGAGTGGCAAGGAAGGGGAGAATTTATTTTCATCTGGAATTCCTGCTGCTCCCAGGCATCCTCTGATTTCACTGAGGGGCAGAAGGGACCTGCTGAGGATGCCTAAAAATATCATTTATTAAACAGATCCTTTAGGATTTATTTATCCAGCATTTATTGGGATATTTGAACGGGCAGAGCAGCCTCTCCTCTTAATGAGGAGAAACATGCATTCCATGGGAAAATCTCCTTTGCCTCCAGAAAGGGGGAATCTGTCCCAACAAGGGGTTGATTTTTAGAGCTGAACTTGACCTTTCCAGCACAATTCCCTCCCCTGATCCCGCAGTCCAAGTTTCCCTGGACACAGGATTATTTTCTTACTGCTGTATCACCAGCCCCTGGTTTATTCCACCAAGAAATGTGCTCCAAATATCCTCCAAGAAATGTGGAATATTTGATCTGGCCAGGATTTTTCAAGTCCTGTGCTGTGCTGCAGTTTCCGTATTTTTCCAAGCAGTGATTTTCTTTGCCACCCTCCTCTAAAAAAATGATGCAATTCATGCTTTGATCCGCAGAGAGATTAAAATCCTCCAAAATAAAGTTTATTTGAGCCTCTGGGCCAGGAGTTTTGGAGTTTTCATCTCCAACCTCAGCCCCTTCCAGCAGATTTGCAGCTCTGCGCGTTTTTATGGCAAGATCATGGAATCACAGAATCCTTCAGGACGGAAAAGGCCTCGAAGATCATGAAGTCCAACCATTAGCGTTCATCAAGGAGCAAACCTGGAGGAAGGACTTGGAGCTCATCAATCACTTTCTCCTCCATGCCAGAGGTTTCTCCACCCTCAGGAGCTGGAGCAGGAGCACCAGCCCAAGTTTCTCTGTGGCATTCACATTCTCTGAAAAAAATTCCTTTGCCCAGGATTTTTCTCCTGGGAAGCTGAGAAGCCTCAGAGAAAAGGGAAACAATTCTTATCTCATTTGCTTCTCCTGTGTTGTGCTCATGTGGAATGTGTTTGGAGATTGTTTACCCACAGGTGATTGTTTCATTGGATTCTGCTGTGAGTTGTTTTCACTCCTTGGCCAATCAGGGCCAAGCTGTGTCAGGACTCTGGAAAGAGTCACGAGTTTTCGTTATTATCTTTTTAGCCTTCAGTAAGTATCCTTTCTGTATTCTTTAGTATAGTTTAGTATATAGTATTCTTTAATATAATATAGTATCATAAAGTAATAAATTAGCCTTCTGAGAACATGGAGTCAGGTTCATCATTCCTGCCTTCACTGGGGCACCCCACAAATACAATAACAGGAGCAGGAGCCCAAATCCAACCCCTCCCCCTGTACTGACTCCTGTGGTCCCAGCTCCTGGGATGGGAGGAAAAGAGGGAAGAGGGGAAGGGTGGGGCTCTGCAGCATGAAGCTGCTCAGGTCAAGGAGCATCTGGAGCTGGTTTTAGGTCCAGATTGGAGCAAACTTTTAACAGGCAAGTCTGGTTAAACCCAGACTTGCATCACTGCAAACTGAAACCTTGCAGCATCTTCAGGAGTCAATAGAGGACCCACATTTCATGTTATGTTCGTATCATATTTCATAACTCCAGCAGCCAATAAAGGACACAAATTTCATATAATATTTATATCATATTTTTCCTCTTCAGGAGTCAATAAAGGACTGACATTTCAGATCATATTTGTATCATATTTTGCATCTTCAGCGGTCAATAAAGGACCCACATTTCAGATCAAATTTTTCATCTTTAGGAGTCAATAATGACCCACATTTCAGATCATATTTTGTATCTTCAGAAGCCAATAAAGGCCCCACGTTTCAGATTGCATTTGTGTCATATTTCACCCATCAGGTCCTCGGTTGCCACGCAACCTTTATCTTGATCTCGAGAGTTTCACTCTGCTCCTGGGCAAGGCAGCTGCAAACCAAACCCCAAAAACCCAAAAAACCCATCTTTGTGCCTTTAAAGCAGGAGCTGTCACCGAGCTGACCTGCAGCAGAGGTGAGAGGGGAGCTCTTGTCACCCACCCCAAACCGGTGTCACTGATGTCACTGCTGTTTGTTTGGGGTTTTGGTGCCCCTGGCAACACTCAGAGCTCAGCAGGACCCACAGAAATCTCTCCTCTGCATCTGCAGCGTTTGCTTTTTGGAGAGGTGCAACAGAGAGAGGTTTGGAGCTGCTCACGTGTCTGGGTGTCACCCAAAACCTCCCAGGCCTCTCTGAAAATGAAGCCAAATATGGCCCAAAATGTGGGGCCTTTGTTGGCTCATGAAGATGTGAAACATGATACAAATATGACACAAAATGTTGGGCCTCTATTGGCTCCTGAATATACAAAATATGATTCAAAATGGGGGGCCTTATTGACTCCTGAAGATACAAAATATAATTTATTAGAAATATCATTTATTAAAAATATCAATATGATATAAATATGATATGAAATCCGGGGTCTTTACTGACTCCTGAAGATACAAAATATGATACAAATATGATATAAAATATGGGGCCTTTATTGGCTCCTGAAGATACAAAATATGATACAAATATGATAAAAAATATGGGGCCTTTATTGGCTTCTGAGAATAAAAATATGATACAAACATGATATGAAATGTGGGGCCTTTATTGGCTCTTGAAGACACAAAATATGATATGAGTATGATATAAATATATGGGTCCTTTATTGACTCTTGAAGATAGAAATATGATATAAAATGTGGGGCCTTTATTGACTCTTGAAGATGAAAAATATGATATAAATATGATATGAAATTTGTGTCTTTTATTGGCTGCTGGAGATATGAAATAGGATATGAATATAACATGAAATGTGGGTCCTTTATTGATGCCTGAAGATGCAGCAAGGTTTCAGTTTGCAGTGATGCAAGTCTGGGTTTAACCAGACTTGCCTGTTAAAAGTTTGCTCCAATCTGGACCTAAACCCAGCTCCAGATGCTCCTTGACCTGAGCAGCTTCATGCTGCTGAGCCTTTCCTTTCCCCTTTTTTCCTTTTTTTCCCTCTTTTTCTCTCATTATTTCCTGTTACCAGCTCGCTCCAGGTGCTTTTGGGGTGGCAGGTCCCAGTTTCAGTCCCAGGGCACCAACAGCTCTTTGGGCCTGGGGGATTCAGGGGCACCACCCAAAATCTGCTGGAGCTGGGCACTGAACCCTCCTCTCCTCCCCTGCCACCTTCCCGTGGTGGGTCTGTGGTGGAACCTGCACCTCAGTGAGGGGGAAGCTCTGAAATCACCTGGAACCATGGAATTCTGATGATGCCTCAGGTTTAGATTTTATATTTTGCAGATTCTGTGCTGCTTTAGCGTGTGGGTCTGGGCTTCACATGAGGGGATGGTGAGCTCTGTGCACAGAGCAGGGAGACAAAACAGTTCCTGCTCTAGCTGGGCACCAAGGACAAATGATCCAAATCTCAGCCCAAGAGCACAAACACCGTGGGCTGGAGAGAGAAAAACAAGGATGGGACTGCAGGGGCTAAAGCTGGAATGGGACAATGAACTGCAAGATGCAAATGGAGCAGAACTGATCAAAGTGACAGATCCCGTGCCCAGCCATGCATTTTGGGGCCATTTTGGTTCACCTTGGGTGCAGCCCTGGCTGGAGCTCTTGTGCTGCCCAAGGTGTGTCCATTGAGGAGATCCTTTTAATAAATCCCTGCTTTATTCTGTAACTCCATCCAGCTCTGTTCTAGATCAGCCTTCCCAAGGCATCAATGGCCTCCCAGAGTGCTCAAGGGCTGGAAAGGGACCTACAGCTCATCCTGCTCTACCCTTCCATGGCAGGGCAAAATCCCACTGTCCCAGGTTGCTCCAAGCCCCATCCAGCCTGGCCTGGGACACTTCCAGGGATGCACCCAACCTGTGCCAGAGCTCCCCCCTCATCTCATGGAAACCCCAATGCTTTGAACCCTATTGTCTTTCTAATATCTGTGGTTTATTATTATTTTATTTCTGTCTTTATGGTGAACAAATTCCTTTTTTTAAATTCTCCCCTATTCTGCAAATATTTACCAAGGCCCTCATTCCAAACCATGGAAGGGCAGAAGGTGCTGGAGGGAACTGTGGGAAAGGGACATGGAAATAGGAGAGCTTCAGTTTTGGTGCCCTCTGGGGGGATTTTTGCTTTTCTGGCCTTTCCCCACCCTGCACAGCAAAACAAATCCACAAATTCACAGGGAACATCCTTAATCAGGGAGAAAAATCCTCAGGAGGAGCATCCAGGGCTGGGGAAGGTGGGGAGAAGAGGAGCTTGAAGGTGACTGCTCCTGAGAATTCCCTAATGGGTCTTGTGACTGAAATGGGATGGGATGGGATGGGATGGGATGGGATGGGATGGGATGGGATGGGATGGGATGGGATGGGATGGGATGGGATGGGATGGGATTCTTCTGTGGGAATATACATGTTAACCCTTTCCCTGGTACTACTCAAGATCCCTGGCTCCCACTGGGATGCCCTCAGCATTCCCTTTGCCTCAACAGATGCCAAAAACCAAATCCCCCATGGGGAGTGCCAGGAATGGATCCACAGCTCCAGCCTGGAGTTTCCTGCCGTGCTTTATTCTGATTGAAGGAATTTTCACTCCCCTGAGTGTGGCCCATACCTACAAATATTCACTAAGGACTATTCCCTGGAAAAGGAGGGGGTTTGGCCAAAGACATTATTTCTGGAGAAAACCCAACAATTCCCCTTTGTCTCTGCAAGATGATCGATCACAGATCGACCTGCAGGGTTGTGAGTGACTCCAGCCCCTCCCAGGGCTGCTTCTCCCAGGGGATTTGTGTGTCCTGGCAGGATGGGGATGGACAATGACCACCTCAGAGCCAGGACCTGCAGGGCCAGGCCGGCAAATCCCTCCGGCCCCACTGCAGCCGGGGCTGGCTCCTGTTTATTGGCAGGGTCCTGACCTCGCCCCGTTTATTTTCCCGCCGGGATCTGGGCATGGAAAGGGGATTTGTAACGTGACACTCACAATAACACAGCCGGGACAGGCGGGACAGGGCTCCCACAGGCACAGCTGCTTCCTGGGATGGAGCTGCAGCCACGGGAGATGCTCTGCTCGGGAAAAGAGGGGGATTCTCCCACAGTTCTGCTTTCAAGCTCATTTTTGATTTGGATTTTAAAAGAGAGGAAGCTCCTGCAAGATCCAAAAGAGATTCTTTGCTGATAATAGAATGGATCTTTTTGCTTTACAGGTCTCAAAAAAAAATATTCATGGCCATGGAGTTGCTGGCTCAGATCAGGGCCAGGGAGAGGCTGTTGACCATGGCAGGTCAGGATTTTACAGTCATTTATATACCTTTAAAGAAAGAGTATTTTGATTTGGCTTAGCAAAAATAAGATTTACAAATTGCAGTGTTAAATGACCCAGGTGCCTGGGTAATACCAGGGATGGGAGGTGGCTGCTCTGTGCTGAGCCACATCAAATAATCCAAAAAGGGTTTCCCTTGCCTTCGTGGGAGAGTTCGGGTGGGTTTTAATCGCCAAACACGTTGCTCTTCCCTCCCCATGTATTGTGGGATAAAGGAGGGAAAAGTGAGGAGAAACTGCCAAACTGTGGGAATGCTGCACATGGAGAACCTGGGATTTCATCCCTGCTCCAGGCCTGAAGGGGAGAAAGCAAATCCTGGGGATGCCAGAGGGGAAGGACAGGCATGGAAAGGGCCTGGAGCACATCCCCGTGCCAGGGACCCAGCTCTGTTTGTGACTGCAGCATTCGGGACATCCCATAACTCAGGCAGTGTTCCTCACCTGCCAGGATGAAGACCTGGATCAAAGGTTCTCATCCCCTTCACAGCCATTCCACATTCCCAGGCCAGCCAGGAAAGGTCCCAGGAAGGGCTCCAGGAAGGGTCCCAGGCAGGGTTCCAGAAGGGTTCCTGAAGGGTTCCAGAAGGGTTCCAGGCAGGGTTCCAGAAAGGTTCCGGAAGGGTTCCAGGCAGGGTTTCAGGAAGGGTTCCAGAAGGGTTCCAGGAAGGGTTCCAGGAAGGGCTCCAGGAAGGGCTCCAGGAAGGGCTCCAGGCAGGGTTCCAGGAAGGGCTCCAGGCAGGGTTCCAGAAGGGTTCCTGAAGGGTTCCAGGCAGGGTTCCAGAAGGGTTCCAGGAAGGGTTCCAGGCAGGGTTCCAGAAGGGTTCCAGGCAGGGTTCCAGAAGGGCTCCAGGCAGGGTTCCAGGAAGGGCTCCAGGAAGGGCTCCAGGAAGGGTCCCAGGAAGGGTCCCAGGAAGGGTTCCAGGCAGGGTTCCAGAAGGGTCCCAGGAAGGGTCCCAGGAAGGGTTCCGGGCAGGGTTCCAGGCAGGGTTTCAGGAAGGGTTCCAGAAGGGTTCCAGGCAGGGTTCTTCCACGCCTCAGTTTCCCCAGGAAAGCAGCGTGTGTGGCTGTGTGGATCCCATCATCTCCATGACATTATTCTCTCTTTATTCTCTTTATTCCTCATTATTCTCTTAAACACTGCACAGGAGATGCTGAACCATGGAAAATACAATGCCCTGGATGGTTTTCCTGCTCCAGTTTAAAACTGAAGCCTTTCCATGTGCACTGAGTCCAGCTCATCCCACCCTCTTTTTGGGGTTTGGAGAGGATCTCAAAGCTCCTGACTCTCTCTGTGCATCCTCTGGGGATGGGATTTTCCACTTTTCTAACAGGGATTTTTGCCCGAGGTGCCCAAGGTGAGGTTTTTGGGATGGAATGAGGTCTGGAAACCTCCTCAATTAAAAGGAAAAGAAGTGAAGGTTCATCTGTAAAATTGGGTTTTGAGACTTTTGGGAGAAATGTGAGGAGTGGGAGACACAGGAACAGCTCAGGGGACCTGACATGGGTGGGAACAGATATGGGGAAATTTCTTTGGCTTTTAAAGCTCATCCCAGCTTCCAGCATCACTGGAATGAAACCAGAGGGGCTTTGCTTAGATTTGAATCCCAGCTAAGAGGTGCTTCCCAAATCCAGCCCTTCCACACCCCAGATCTGCAGGGGGCTGTGATACCTGCAGTGATGCCCCACACCCCCATCCCCAGGGATTTGGGGTCAGGGACACCCCCAGATCCCACCCTGTTCTCCCACACTCCTGCTCCCCTCCAGTGGCAACAGGGACAGAGCTGCTTCTTCCTTTGGGGTCAGGGCCCTCCTCCTGTCCCTCCTGCCTGCTGCACCCCTCTGGGAAGTTTTGGGATGCTCAGTCTGGGAAACCCAAACCCCAAATGATGCAGAGCCTTAGGGACAGGGAAACTCTGGCTCTCCTTGCCCACAGGAAGGTGTTTCCAGGTGAGCCAGGAGGTTAAATCCCAGTGCACTGGAATCTGCTGTGGAACACTGGTTTTTGGGAAGCACCTCTTTTGTTCTTGCTCACCTCCACCAACCTGCAGACAAATTCTGTAAGAAACTAAATTCCCCCTTGATAACTCCTTAAAATCAAGGGGTGGCTGAGTTTTCCCTTGAATTTTATGTCCAGATCAGAACATTCCCTCTTAAACACCTGCACAGCCAGCCCAGCCCTCACCGCTTTTAGGGCATCCTAAGCAGTAAAAAAGGGGCCTTTTCCACCATCCTGTGTGCTTGGATTTTTTTTCCTTCTCAGGATTGTTTTCGATTAAATTGAAACAACCCAACCACCCTCCTGTAAAGATGCATCCCTTAGATCCAGAGTTTGCCAATGATCCTCATTTAGGAGCCCCAGGAATGAGAAGCAAGGCTGCAGCTCTTAGAAGTGACATAAAAAGATGCTTTTTGCATTTTTTTTTTTAATGAAACCTTTAAAATCTTTTGGAAAAACCCCAGTTTTGCCTAAAAATTCAGAACTGAAGAGATCACTGATGATTTTTTAGACCCTGGTGATGGATTTCTGTGCTCCTCTAGGGAAATTCCAAATGAAGGAATATAATTCATCCAGGGCAGAAAGGGCAACTGTGAAAGGAGAAAACTGCTGGAAGATTTTAATTTCCAGGGCTTTGCACCCCCCATCTCTATTTCTTATAAATCCTAGGAAGGAACTTCCATTTGTCCCCAGAAATGTTTAGGCTTTTTTTCCTTTTTGCCACGGTGGGATTAAAAGTGTGAGATGGAATGTCTTATTGGGACTGAGATGTTCGCTAGGTCTTATCCATGTTACACTCTCACAAACCTGAGTTCTACAGCACATCACTCCAACAAACTAAAAGTGGAGCTGTATCTCTCTCTCTCTGCAAGGCCTTTTAAGGATAAACTGTCAAATTAAGAAATGACACCTAAATTATTTTTACTTTTAACCCAATAACCAACCACCCATGGCCCTCAGTGTGGACTTTTCTGTCCAATTACACAAAACCACCCAAACCCATGGACAAGAAGGAGAAGGAGAAGGAGAATTAGAAGGAGAAGGAGAAGGAGAAGGAGAAGGAGAAGGAGAAGGAGAAGGAGAAGGAGAAGGAGAAGGAGAAGGAGAAGGAGAAGGAGAAGGAGAAGGAGAAGGAGAAGAAGGAGAAGAAGGAGAAGAAGGAGAAGAAGAAGAGAAGAAGGAGAAGAAGGAGAAGGAGAAGGAGAAGGAGAAGGAGAAGAAGAAGGAGAAGGAGAAGGAGGACCAGCCTCTGCCCTAAAGCCTCCATCTTGCTTTATATATATCACTATATTCTAAACCCTTAAACTCTAAGTTTTCCACCCTGTGATATCACACACTTCTATCCAAACTCCACACCCACAATCTCAGTGCTATCAATCCACTTTGGGAGCTTCTCCACAGCCTCAGGTCAATGCAGTGTTCTCCTGCAGGTCAGTGCCTGTCAGCACAGAAAGTCTGAAATTCTCAGCATCCAGGGTTCCACCAGGGATGCATTTCCATGTGCTGGCACATCCTGCAGACATGGAGCCCCTGATGCCCAGTGGAAGCAGCAGCTCCATAGCACCCAAAATTTCCTGAAGACAGAGCTGGGAGATGGGAATGTTCATAAGGAAAGGAGATTTTCCATGGGAAATGGGATTTCTTTTGGATGTGAGGGAGAGCAGGGCAGGCTGAGGGATTGCAGGGGAGGAAGGGGATTTGCTGGGGCTCTGCAAGGCATCAGAGGGATGCAGAGAGTGCTCCTGGGGGTGATGGATGTTTGGGGCTGGATCCAGGGTGATGGATGGGGGTGGCCCTGGAGGCTGGGAATGTTTTGGGAGTGTTTTCATCCCAGGTCCTGCACTCTCCATAACCCAGGAATGAGCTCCTGTTCCCCTCTGGACAAGGAGACAGGGAAGCACCAGGGGAGGGGAGGTGGGAGCTGCCATCCCTCTGCAATAACAAGGTGGGGAAGACCCTCCACTAATTCCCCCAAAAAAAGCAAATTAGTGGATCCCACTACCCATCCCCTTCCCAGAACTTCCTCCCACCTCCTCCAGGATATTTTTATCACGAAGTGAGGCAGAAAAAGCCCAATTCTGTCACTTCCTATTATTCCCAAATAAAAACCAAATGTTGGGCCCAGAGTTCAGATCAGGGGAAAATCCACAAATCTCTTGGCCATCTGGGATCTTTTGTTTATCACTGCTTTTAATCCCATTTTTTGGGTCTCCTGGGCCCAGGGAAGATAAATGAGGTGTGTCAGGAGCTCACCTGATTAACTTGGCCCATTCAATGGGGTTATTCTTCTCCAAGGCTGGGCTGGAAAGGGAACAGCAGGAATTTGGGAGTGCAGAGTCCCCATCCCACAGAGGCAAAAGAAAATTACTTTGGGGTTGGTCTTTTTTTCTGCCCAGGACACTCAGCAGGGAGAAATGTCAGCAAAAATCTCTGGATAAAGTATTTTATCCCTGGATTTTCACTGCAGGCCAGATTTGGCCTCTCATCCTCCCCCAAGGAAAGCAGCTTCTCCTACAAATGTCCATGAAATCTGTGCTGTAGGCATTGCAATGCCACATCCACCCCATTTCCTCTGCTTTTTCTGAGCTCAGATGGAAAAAGAGGGAATTTTGCTGTGCTTTATGGGATGGGAAGGGGGTTCTGTAGGAGTCAGAGAGATGGAGACCTAGCATTCCTGGAAAAGTCCCAAAACCGACCCGAAAATCCTTTCCCATGAGTCCAAACAGAGGTGTGGGGATCTCATGGGCACTGCCTCCTATCCCAGCCAAGGAAATCCCCAAATTCTCCCCAGGACTGAGGGAGCCAGGACCTCTCCTGATATTTTTCCCTGTGGAACCTGGGGCTGGCAGAGGCAGGAGGGGGATGCTGTGCCCGTGTCCCTCTCCTGCTGCAGGAGCCGAGTGAGGGATGGGCAGAACGCAGGAAGGAGCCCTGGGATCTGTCAAACTGCCACGAGCTGGGGCTGGGGAAGGGAATGGATTAACTCTGCTTTCCTGCTGCAATGAGCTCTGCCTCCCAGACGTGGTTCTGGGCATCCCTGCAGGGAGATGCAGCAAACCCCACCCCGCTGGAGGCTCAATCCCAAATTTTATCCCCCGACCCTGGGCCATCTCTGCTCTCTTTCTGCACATGATTGGTTTTAATCCCCTTATCTGCCCGGTGTTGGGAAGATGAAAGTTTGACAAGAAAGTCTCACAGATATGTGTGCTTAGCAGAAAGATTTTAAAATGTAGAATATGAAGAAGGAATAGAAATGGAAGCAAGTTTTGATATAGAAGAAAAGAATTGCTGAGACACTTTTACTGGATAACCATGGAGGCAAAGGGTGTGTTAGTTAGAAGGGGTTTTTATGGCTTAGAGCAAAGGATAAACCCACCCCAACCCACCCAAAACAAGAAGATGTTTTTACCAAGCACAAAGGCAGCACAGGCAAACAAGGCAGCAAATGTGGCAAGTAGAAAAAGGTCTCAGAATTTTCCACTGCAAGAAAACTGAAAAACAACTTCTAGCTTAAACTGTAATGTACTAACTTTTAGTGATTGGAGAACTGTAACAGGGATATGGTAATTATAGCAGTTATGATAGGCTATAAATAACAGTTAAGGTATAGATTGGTTCTGCTGTATTAAGATGCTCAGCAAGAAAAGTAAATAATGCAATGTAACCAAAAGAAAAGTAAATAATGCAATGTAACCAAAACCAAAGGGTCTCCAGGCCTGCCTGCAGCTGGAGCTGACAACTGAAGGCACAGATCTGTTGCCCATGACCCTGGTCTGCTGTAACGTCTTGGATGGAATAAACTGCATTTTGTATACAATAAACTGCATTTTGGAGAGCCCCTGGAGTCCTGCATCTCTCATTTCAGCTCTTACAGTGGCGCCCAACGTGAGGTGCTATTAGTAAGAGCCTGAATGAGGGATGTGCGACTGCAGGCCTGCCTGCAGCTGGAGCTGACAGCTCGAGGCAGAGGCTCTGTTGCCCATGACCCTGGACTGCTGTAATGTCTTGGATGTAATAAACTGCATTTGGAAGAGCTGCCTAGAGTCCCGCATCTCATTCAGGCTCTTACACCCAGGTCTTTGGAAAAAGCCTCCCTCCCTTCCCATCTGCTCTGGGTCAGGATCCCACCTGCCAGGATGCTCCGGGATGCCCCGGGAGGATCCCCCGGCCCCACACTCCCGCCCCTCCCCCAGCTGGGTCCCATCACTCCTGCATCACCCAGCAGTGCTGGGAGACCCCGGGATTTCAGCCCAAACCCACCCTGCGCTCACTCCGGGACTGCCAGGTTCAAAATCCCCCCTCCAGCAGGAGTTTCCCTTTATTTAACAGCAAGCCAAGTCTTTTTAGTCCAGGTTAGAAAGGCAGAGTTGAGATTCCCAAAGTATTCAGCTTTTCTCCAGTGCTTGGGCTCTGTGGTGGGCGAGTGGTGCTTGTGTCCGTGCAGGATATGTGCCTTTGGAATTCCTTTGGGACAATCCCACATTAAAGGCATGCCTTTAATTCCTGCCCAAAGTCCCAACAACCCTTTGGGCTCACCCCATCCCCAGTGTGCAGCTGAGACCTGACGTGGCAAAGGCACCATCCCACCTCCTCCCTGGAAATCCTGGAAATCCTTTCCAGGCCTGGCACAAGAGGGAGACAAAAAGCCAACAGCAGCCACACATTTGGGTTGGAGACCTGATTTGGAAGGAAAATAAGGGAAAATATTGCATTTCTGTGATGAGAAGCACAAGGTTCTAGCTCTTCTTGTATTGGGGGTTGAGTAGGGAAATAGATCCAAACAGCCCCTGGAATTCAATGTCCATTTTCCACCGATGGGTTGAAGTGGAATTTTGTCTCTTGGTGAATTAAATCCCTTTTCTGAGCAGCCCAGGAATCTGATCCAACAGGCAGAGCTGCAAAAGGCAGGCAGCTGTGCACGGCTGCACTCCTGGATCCTGAGCTGCATCCTGGGATTTCAGGAGCACAAACTCAGCCCGGATCCCACCTCACTCCAGCAGCATCCAAAGCACCCTGATCCCATGTCCCTCCCTGATCCCATCTCCCTGAGCACTGAAAGCTGGAGAGAGCACAGAAGAGCCTTTAAAGCACTCAGGATGGACTCAAAGTGTGGCTGCAACAAGCTGTGAAATCTCTGGGCAGAGCCAGGGCTGGGAAAAAGCAGGGGAAAATCTCTTCCAGAGGTTCCAAAGGGCCAAACCCTGAATTTCGTGTCAAGAAAAGAGCAGAGAGTAATTCTACTGCAGGAAAACTCTTCCTTTCCCCCTCCACAAGTGGGATTAAACTCCAGAGAAAATTTCTGGAGGGGCTGATTGCTAAAATTAGCCTGGAGAAAGTCTGGGAGATGGGGGAGGGAGAAGCATCCATGGTGCTGGAAGAGGCTGAGCTGCCCTTGGGCTTTGTGTGTGGGGTCCAAGCAGAGCTTGAGCCACTTGGGTTGGCAAATTTGGCCTTTTCTGCCCCAAAATTGGAATGCTGGCAGACACCCTGCCTGTGATCCAGCTGGGAAAATTACTGTGGATATGAAACACTGCCCTTGGTTTCAACTTGCTGACACTGTGAAGATGGTTTTAATTAAAACTCGTTAACAGCAACCTGTTCCTGAAAATGAGTGTGACTAACCCAATTATGGAGCCGGTTCCTTGGAGATGCTGCTCTTCCCAGAAGCCCAGCCTGGACAAGGGTGCAAATCCTCCCTCTGCTCCAATTCCCAGCTACAGAGGGTGAAAATCTTGAAAGGAAGAAGGAGTGTTGGTGGTGTTGGTGACTTTGGAGAGCAGAAGCACAGGGAAGGAGGATGCTGTCACACACCCAGAGCAATCCTCTCCACAGGACCACTTCTCCTGGGAGGTCTGTTCTCTGTGCAGAGCAGTGATTTGAGCTCTGCCGCAGTTTTGGGGGTGAAATGGATATTTTGGGATAAAATATCAGCTTGTCTCTTGGACATAAACTTTAGCCTTGAGCTCAGCTCTGGGGTATGGAATTCCCTCTGTACAAATCTTTCCTCTGGGACAGGGGATGGCAGGCAGGAACATCCCACCCACCCCAGGGAATGGCAAACCCCAGTGAGCTGGAAAAGCAGTTCAGTGAATTGTCAGCTGCACCCATGGGTGAGCTGGCCCTGAAAGCTGGTCTGGGGGCTGAGCATCCTCTGCATCCTCTGAATCCTCTGCATCCTTTGCATCCTTTGCATCTGCACTGCCAGCTTCTTTGGGTGCCTCCTCCCCATCCCCATCCCGATCCCCATCCCCATCCCCATCCCCATCCACCCAACCCCATCCCCACCTTCATTCCCATCCCCATCCCCATCCCATCCCCATCCCATCCCCATCCCATCCCCATCCATCCCCATCCCCATTCCCATCCCCACACCCATCCCCATCCATCCAGCCCCATCCCCATCCCCATCCCATCCCCATCCCCATCCCCATCCCCATCCCCATCCCCATCCCCATCCCCATCCATCCATCCCCATCCCCATCCCCATCCCCACCCCATCCCCATCCCCATCCCCATCCCCATCCCCATCCCATCCCCATCCCCATCCCCATCCATCCCCATCCCCATCCATCCCCATCCCCATCCCATCCCCCCATCCCCCCCATCCCCATCCCATCCCATCCCCATCCCCATCCCCATCCCCATCCCCATCCATCCAGCCCCATCCCCATCCCCATCCCCATCCCCATCCATCCAATCCCCACCTCCATTCCACCCCCATTCCATCCCCATCCCCATCTCTCCCTCCCGCCGCAGCCCCAGACAAGCCGCAGGAATTATGAGTGGTCCCTTCCCCCACTCTCCATCCCCCACAGGCAGCTGGTTCCCATTACCAGGAGGCTGACAAGGTGCAGGAGCCTCCTTGGCAGGGAGCTGTGACGAGAGGCAGAGCCGGCCCGGGTGTCTGTGATGCCTTTCCGGGGCTGTTATCGGCCCCTCCCGGGGGCTGCAGCGGCTGCGAGCGGGGCTGGGACATTCCGCAGGGCCTCTGCTCTCGGGTCAGTCCGTGCTCAGCGTTTCACCTGTCTGCAGGAAACCAATCCCTGCTGCACCCGGCCTGGATAAACTTCCAGCCTTTTATCGGCGGCAGCAGAAATAACCCAGCTGTGCGCTGGGGCAATAATCTCCGCAGGCCTTCCCCCATCCCGGCGTTTCTTGTTGTGCCAGGATGCCGGGCCCCTGCCCTTCCCCTTGGCACGGTGTTCCCACCGCATCCCTGGCTGCCCTGCTTTGGGTGGGATGGTTTTTCCCAACAGGGCACCCATTCATGCAGGAGGTCAGCCAAGGCTCAAGGATTAAATATATTTATTCAATAAAGCAAATAAATAACTGCCCCAACTCCTGGGTGTTCACAGCTTCTCCAGCGCCTCCCTGGATGAAAGCAGCTCCATGGCCACAAACACGACCAGCACTTCCATGTCCCCAGACAAATTAATCACCTCCTGCCCAGGCAGACACATTAAACATCATTTTCCATCTCTGCCCAGGCCCTGCGAGACGTGCTGGAATATGCGGCGGCTGGAAACGGCCCCGAGCCGCGGGGGAGAAGGAACCACCGGGGGGTCTGGGCAGCAAATGCCATTTGTCTTCCCTCTGCTCCGAGCATGCTGCACGAAGCTGTTGCTTGGCTTTAGCTGGGCTTGTGGGATGAGCTCATCCCGTGGGACGGCTCTGGGATGGTCAGATTTGGGCACCATGAGTACGGGATCATCCTCCCTGGCCTGGCTTGACAAGGAGCTGCAGCCTCCCTTCCCCTCCAGCCGAAATCTCGGAGGTTTGGTCTCCCTAGAAACTCCTCAGGTTTTTCCAAGCACCAAGCATTATCCATTTCAATTGTCCTTCATTAGGCAATAATCAGGTAATTACTGCCCCTTTAACTCCAGCCTAGGCAGCTCCAGCACTGCACATTCCCTGCCAGCTGCATTAGTGGGGAGATGCCATCCCTCTCCATCATCCCATCCCTCTCCATCATCCCATCCTTCTGCACCATCCCATCCTTCTGCACCATCCCATCCTTCTGCACCATCCCATCCTTCTGCATCATCCCATCCCTCTCCATCATTCCATCTTCTCCATCATCCCATCCTTCTGCATCATCCCATCCCTCTCCATCATCCCATCCCTCTGCATCATCCCATCCCTCTCCATCATTCCATCTTCTCCATCATCCCATCCCTCTCCATCATCCCATCCTTCTACATCATCCCATCCTTCTCCATCATCCCATCCCTCTGCACCATCCCATCCTTCTGCATCATTCCATCCTTCTGCATCATCCCATCCTTCTGCATCATCCCATCCTTCTGCATCATTTCATCTTCTCCAAGTGCCCTCTTTCTCCATCATTCCATCCTTCTCTATCATTCCATCCTCCTCCATCATTCCATGCTTCTCCATCATTCCATCCTTCTCCAGCTGCCATCCTTCTCCAAATGCCATCCATCCTTCTCCAGCATCTTTCCAGCTCTGGCCACCCTGCCAAGATGCTTCTCCCTCTTCCAGCACCTGACCTGATGAGGCAGGGGCAGATTTTGGGGAGCAGGGAGATTGCTGGTCTCAGTAATGGAGGAATAATGCCACAGAATCCCAGAATGGCTTGGATTGGAAGGATCCTTAATGCCCATCTCATTCCATGCCCCTGCCATGGGCAGGGACACCTTCTGCTATCCCAGGTTGCTCCAAGCCCCATCCAACCTGGCCTTGGACATTTCCAGGGATGAGGCAGCCACAGCTTCTCTGGAAAACCTGTGCCAGGGCCTGCCCACCCTGTCCTGCTCCCCCCCAGCCACACACCTTTGTCTCCATCTCAATCCATTTGCGTTTTTCCAACCAAACCCACCAGTCCTGTCCTGTTTAACATCAGCCACACCTCACTGCCACACTCCTGACATCTTCCAGGGCCAGGCAACACCTGCATGTCTGGAAGAGGGAGGAGAGCTCCTGCAACAAGCTCCTGGCTCATTTTTTCCAAATTTGCTTCATTTTTCCTGGCAATCCTGCTTCAATTTGCATGGATGCTCCTCTGGAGCCTTCCTGGAAATGGAAGCTCCAGAGCATCCTCCATAGCAGCACAAGCTCCTGGTCTGCTGGAGCCAAAAGCATCTTCTCCCACCTCTCCCCCCCAAACCTTCCTGGAGTCCAGCACTGAGAGCAGCAAGGATTTGTGGGCCAATCACCTCTTTGTGGCAATCTGAAGGAAAGCAGCATGTTAAATTCCTGCCTGGAAGGATCAAGTCCAAGGGCAGCCTCTGAAGGGGGCCTTTGGCACTGAACCCTCTTGGTGTGGCTGCTGTGTCCCAGCTCTGTCCTGGGGGTTTCACACCAGTGCTGGGTTTAGCTGTGTGTTCGGGGGTGGATTTTATTTATCCCAGGTGTTTGTTATCAGTTTAGCAATAAACAGGGAGAGTTAACCCTGTTAGAATGGGATGAGAATCTCCATCTCCCCCCCAGTGTGGCAGGAAGAGGGTTGTAAGCATTTGGGGTCTGGCCAAGGGCAGATAGATGGAAAATCCCAGTCCAGGGTAAATTTGTCCTCTGGAGGTGGTGAGTGAGATGCTGTGCTGCCCTCAGCCTGTCCCTGCATTGTGTGCTGGGGCACTCTGAGGGTTGGGAGCTCCTTCACCCTTAAAACTGTTCCCAAAGCCTGGACAGCATCACTGTCCGGATCCAAAGTGGTTCTGAAGGTAGAGCTGTGTAGGAATTCATTCTGGAACGTGCTTGTCCTGCTTTGGGTGTTAGCAACAGCAGCAGCAGAGGACTGGAGCCGAATTCAGTGTCCTTTGTATTCTGTTTTGGGTTTGTATTTTTGGTTTTTGTTTGTTTTTTTTTTGTTTTGTTTTGTTTTTTGGGGTTTTTTGGTTTTGTTTTTGGGTTTTGGTTTTTGGTTTTTTTGTTTTTGTTTTGTTTTTTTTTTTTTTCCCCGAAACAGGACCACTTCCCAGTGCTCCCTTTGCAGTGGCATCATCCCAATAATCCCCTCGTGGATGAGCAGTGTGCTGAGCCCTCACTGATTCCACAGGGATGGAGGATGAGCAGGGCTCCCAGGATGATGTAGGATTTGGTTTTTAGGGAAAATCCCCACTATTACATGAACAGTTTGACTGAAGCAGTGCTCTCAGGTTGGAAAAGCACTTCAGGATGAAAGGAGTGATGGAAGTGTCAAATCTTATCCTAAAGAGCTCCGTGAAAACTCCTGGATGTTTTAGGAGCACTGCAGGTGAGGAGCTGAACAAAACCAAGCTCTTCCAGAGGATTTATTTTTGGAGGTTTAACATTGTTTAAAGAGCAGATAACAGGGCTGAGAGCCCTCCCATCCCCTCCCATCGGGAGCAGGGCAAAGCTGGAACCCCCAAAAGGCAACAGGAGGAAATCTGGGATCACACCAGGACGTTCCTGTGCACAGGCACAGCAGGTCTGGCACTGCCCAGAACCTGCAGCTCCAAGGCCCTCAGATGCTCTGCAGTGGCTCAGGAGCCCCCAGTCTGCTCGTGGCTCCTTGGGCCACCTCATAAAGTGGTGGGGACAGGACAGGAATGGGTCCCCATGGACAGAGGACAGGGGTAGATGGGATTTTGGGAAGGAATTCTTCCCTGTGAGGGTGGGGAGGGGATGGGATGGAATTCCCAGAGCAGCTGTGGCTGCCCCATCCCTGGCAGTGCCCAAGGCCAGGCTGGACAGGGCTTGGAGCAGCCCAGGACAGTGGAAGGTGTCCCTGACATGGCAGGGGTGGGACTGGCTGAGCTTTGAGGTCCCTTCCAACCCAAACCATCCCAGCATTCTGTGATTCCATGGTCTCCCGACACTGAGGTGCAGAGACAGAGCTTTGGGGGACTCAGAGGAGGCAGAATCCACTGAGCCAGGCTGAGGTTGTGCCTGCAGAGCTCCCTCCTGTCACTGAGTGATCCCAATCAGGGCACCATAAGCCTGGGATTGCACATCTCATCAGTGAGATCGCAGGGAGAGCAGGAAATGAGCCAAGGCAATCAAATTAGATGAAAGACGAGTCTGAAAATCCCCTCTGGGAACAATTTTATTGGTGCCTTGCACTCCTGTGGAACATCTCTGATGGGCAGTGCTGGAGCACTGATCCAGCCCAGCAGTGCCAAGTGGGCACTGCATGGTCTGAGGAAAGGGGATGGAGGAGAACAATTCCAGCACCACAGTCCTGTTAATCTGGGCTGTACAAGAAAAAAATTGAGGCCATTTCTCATTGCAGTGTTCTCCCTTTGCTGAAATTCCAGTGAAGTTGCTCTTCTTCTCCTTGCAGATCAAGCAGAAGATTTTGGTCTCTCCTGTCAGAGCTCTTGTGCTGCTGTTGCTCTTTGCTTGTATCCAGCACAATGATGAGGAGCCAAATCCCTCCTCTCCCTGCTCTGGGTGACAGAAATACAAGTGGAATGAGCAGGACGCATCTTCCTGTCTTGATCTCACATTTGGTCAATTCCTCCTGCCTTTCTATGGATCTCCTTGACAGAAGGAATGAATATTTCCTTACATTCCTTCTGATATTGATATTCTGACTTCTCCTGCAAGTCCTCACAGAAGTCTGGCCAAAACAGAGAGGAGGAATGCAAAGAACTGTGGCTGGATCCCATTAATCCCAGAACTTCCAGACCACCCAACAATACAGAAACCAGATGGGGCTGGATGGTGATTCCACCTTTCCCACTCTATCTGGGGTCCTGCTGTCCCCAGCAGGCTCAGTGGTGCTCCCTGAGCTTTGACAGAACTGGGATCTCATGGAGACATGCCAGGCAATGCCCAGGGCATGTTTAGAAGCCTCTGGAGGAGCCATTTCAACCCAGCAGCTGCTCCTTTGACATTTGGGGCATGGGGTGCTCCTCCTGCTGAGGACTGGATGAGACCCAGCCAAGGCTGAGGCCAGGCTGGGATGAGCTGGTCCCACAGGGGATGGTTTTAAGCCAGGCTGGGATGAGCTGGTCCCACAGGGATGGTTTTAAGCCAGGCTGGGATGAGCTGGTCCCACAGGGGATGGTTTTAAGCCAGGCTGGGATGAACTGATTCCACCTCTAAACAAATAAAAGACAAAACTCTTGGAATGTCTGTGCCTGAGTGTAAACCAGATTGTTTTTCCCACTCCTGTATTGGAGGTTGTCAAAGCCAGGCCAAGAGAGGAGGAGAACTCCTGGAATGGCTTCATGAATGCATCCAGGTTCACCTGATGAGATCCAGGGATGCAGAGCCTCAGGTCCATTTTTGGTGGTGCCAGGGTTGGGTTTGCCCTGCTGCAATCCCTCCAGAGCTCAGGTCCAGCACCTGGAAGGGCAGAGCTCCAGGAGCAGCTCTGAGGTTCTGAGCAGGATCCAGACTCTGACACTGGCAAACGCCCAGGAGTTCCCAAAGCACTTTCCACCACCCAGACCCCACCAGCTCCTCCCCTGTCACCCACCATGAACTGCCCACCCTCTTTTCAGCCCCCTGGAGCTGCTGGAGCCTCGTTTCCCTCTGGGTGCAAAGAGGGGGAGAGAGTTTGACTTGCAAATCTCGTTTCAGTTCCTTGTTGAGAATTGAGCATCTCAGCAGTGCCATTTCACTGATGCTTCTCCAGCATCCTCCATCCCCTTGTGCTCAGAGAGGTGCCATGGGGATTTGGGGATACAGCAGAGACACCTGGATTGCAATGCCATGGGTAGATCCACTTTAATGACCTTGATCTCCAAATATCCATGACAATCGTTCCCTTTCCCAGCTGCTCCACAGCTCAATCTCCACATATTCTCTTTTAACGAATTTTTTTTAGGAGAAAAATCCACACCCAGCTTCAGGATTCAGTAACCTGGATGGGTTTTTCAAGAATTTTTACATGTGGCATCTTTTTGTATAAAAAAATACCCCCAGCTCTGTCAGAAAGTGGCAGCTTTGTCACAACTGAAACCATTTGCAGGAAGGGGCTCTCAGACGAGTTTCCTGTTTCAAAAAGAAAACAAAAAAAACGCTCTTTGAATGTCCTGAGATTGTCAAAAACATCCTGTTTTGACATTCAAAGAAAATTTGTCTTTGTCTGGCAACAAGCTTGTTAAAGAATAAGGATTTTGAGAAAGAATGGGGGAAAGAAAAAAACCCCACTACCCCCCCCCAACCCAAACTTTGCTTCAAGGATCTGGGTGAGCCCAGTTCCAATTCCAAGCCTGGGATTTATGGGTGTTGAAACAGAGCTGCTGGCTTTGGGAGCAACCAGGTGTTTGATGGCTCAAAATACGGAAAAAATTTCCAGCACCTGTGTGGTTGAACATTGATACTTCAGGGATCCAGGTTTATGTGGGAAAAATCCAAAAATAACATCATCTGCTCCCTGCAGGTCGTGGTGAGCAGTGGGAGCCTGCGTTACCCCTGGAAAGCAACGGGATATTGAAGTTAAGGAAATAGGAAGGAGCAGGTTTTGGGGAACTGAACGTGGGTCTGTCCAAGCTGCTTCTCATCCACGAAGCATCTCTGGGATGTTCCTGCCCCTTTGGACCACTGGGAACCTGCCAGAATTTCCCACCCACTCCAAATCTGGGTGCTCCCAGCTCCCATTCCAAGCCTGGATGTCAGGGGTGGGATCCCAAGGCAGCTGAGCCCGAGGGGTTTGCAGCCATCCCTGGATTCTGGGCCAAGGCACAGGAGTGAAAGCAGCAGCAAGGAGCCAAGGGAAGTTCAGGCCAGGTCAAAGCTAAGGGATTTTGTGCCAAATTATTTATTTTCGGAAGAAGCAAATGGTTCTTTGACATCCAAGAGCAGTTTTTTGGGTGAGGAGTAAACCCCTGCTGGGCTGGCTGATTTTAAGACTAAAATATCTGTAGAATTTTTTTTAAACCCTACACCAAACATTCTTCTGGGCATTGATAAGAAGGAGTAAGGTTTGTCTAGACATTTTTGACCAAATTTGTTCAAAATTTTAGGTTCAATCTGAGCTGGTGAACAATTTCCTTCTTGCACCTCCTCCAAATTTGCAATGTTTCAGCAATTTTGAGCACAGCAAACATTAAGATTGGAGATTATCCCCACAGCATCAGCCCTGAGAGGTTTTAAATGCCTTTGTGGCTCTTAGGGATTCTTGGTAGAAAATGGGATGCAAAGAGTTGCTGGGTTTCATGATTTATAAGCCCTGACACTCTAAATTCATTAGGCACCAGTGGACAAAATGCAAATCCAGGAGCAGGGAAGGAGAGCACGGCACTAAGCAGATTCCAGATGATGGATGTCCCAGTTCCCACGTGATGAAAGAGCCAAGCTATGCAAGGTGTCTGCAGTCACAAACCAAAGTCTATTAAAGCTCCTTGTTCTGGGAGTATTGAGCAAAGCTCAGGAGAAAAATTGGATAAAATAAATGCTTTTGATTTCCTAATGTGTTTTGAGCTCAGGCCAAGGGCTCAGCTGGTTTTCCTGGGAATTACACTCGGCTGTGTGCAGGGGAACAGCTCTTTAGCCTGGAACAATCTCTGGAGCTGCTGAAATCCATCCCAGCTGGGGGATGTCACCCTGGCCTCAGCAAAACCTCCCCTCTCCACAGATGGAAATGGGATCAGCCTGGGAGTGCTGCATATCCAGCACCAGCCCTGAAACTGTGGGGCTGGTGCTGCTGAAAGCCCCAAGGCCCCTCTGTGGGAGAGGTGCTGCTACAACTTGTAAGGGCTGAGCAACCTGGGAGCATCTCCTGGAAGTGACAGGAGGGGACCAGGAGATGCTGTGGAACAACCCTGCAGGGTTTGCTGGAAAATGCACCCACACCAGCTGGGTTTGGGTGCCTGGGGATGAGATTTGGGGTCTGTGCCCTTTGGGGTCCCAGCAATCTTGCACCTCATGTCTCACCTCTTCCACATTTTCCTCTGGAAGTTTTGTTCTTCCCTCTCATTTCTTTTTTTTTAATCCCCTACTTTTTTTTCCCCCCTACTTTTCCCCTTTTGCCAACATTTCCTGCCTGTAAATGAGAGCAAGAAGGAGTTTTTTGGGGGGAGCAGGGATCATATGGACATTTTTGGGCTCTGATAGAGGCTGGAGGTGCTGGCAGCTCTGTCAAAGCCCGGCTGATGGCTTTGTGATGTGGGCTCTGGAATGTCCCATCTGGGAGGGAGCTGGGGCCAAGCTCACCCACTCACATATTTTCCAGGGATGTGTTCCTGCACATATGTTCAGGCACAGGAGAAACCTGTTAAAGAGATAACCCCAGCACATCCCAGCCCCAGCCTCCTCCCAGGCCTGCTCTGGATCCTTCTGCTGCTCCCAGCCCTGGCCATGGACACGGAGCAGCCCTGCCAGCAGAGGAGAAGGGGGGAGCTCTCCCTGGAGCCCAGCCCAGGACAGCCTCACATCAGAGTCCTGGAGCACAGTGGGGCCAGGAGGGCTCCAGGCTGGGAGCAGCAGGTGGGTGAGGGCTGGGAATGCCATCCCAGAGCTGTCTCTGAGCTGGTTCTTGGCACTGAGGGCTGGATCCTCCCTCCTGCATGGAATTTGCAGGATTTGTCTCTCTGTCCTTGAGGAAATGCCATCTGAGACAGAGGAGAGGCAGGGAAGGGCTCACAGCAGTGCCCCACTCTGCTTTGCAGGGGGAAAAATGGTCCTTTGGTGGGCTCAGGGACAGGAGATGAGGCTGAATAACAAAGAGGATATTCACTATCTATTAATGATCTAATAATAATCTATTAATTATCAGTTAATTATCAATTAATAATATGTCAGCCCAGCATCTCCGAAGTCTGGACTAAAACCTTCTCACCAGAAATCCTGGGCAAACAGGAACAAGAAGCAAAACAATTCCTCCAAAGCCTTGGAAACCCCTGTGTTTCCTTGAGATTCTCGACTGAGATGGATAAATCCCAATTTCCAGCAGCCTTTGGCCCCTCCGTCCCTCAGTTTATGTAAGGAATACCTGAGGACATGGTAACAGCCTGGAATATTTAACCAAGAGGAGGAGAATCAGGGTGTTCTGAAAGCATCTGCTGAGGCATTGGGGGATCCCCATGAGAGGAACAGCCCAGGCAGGGCTGGAGCCTCAGATTTTTGTGGCAAAGACCTGGCATGGGTATTTTCCTTCTTGCACATGGCTATTTTCCTATGCACACCTTTTGTGCCTGGGTTTGCATGCTCATCTGCCACACCTGCATGACCCAGGTGGTCTTTTTTGACAGATCTTATGAGTTTGGGAGCTTTGGGAGTTTTAGGTTCAGAGTTAAAGCCTTCAGGAGACCCAAAACTGAGTTGAGTTGAGTTGAATTGGATTGGCTTGAGTTGGGTTGAGTTGAATTGAACTGGGTTCAGTTGAGTCGAGTTGGGTTGGGTTGGATGGGTTGGGTTGGACTGAGTTGGGTTGAGTTGAGTTGAATTGGGTTGAGTTGGGTTGAGTTGAGTTGGATTGGATTGGGTTGGGTTGGGTTGGGTTGAGTTGGATTGGGTTGGGTTGAGTTGGGTTGGGTTGGGTTGGTGAGTTGGATTGGGTTGGGTTGAGTTGGATTGGGTTGGGTTGAGTTGGGTTGAGTTGGTTGGTTGAGTTGGATTGGGTTGGGTTGAGTTGGATTGGGTTGGGTTGAGCTGGATTGGGTTGGGTTGAGTTGGATTGGGTTGGGTTGGGTTAGTTGGATTGGGTTGGGTTGAGTTGGGTTGGAGTTGAGTTGGGTTGAGTTGAGTTGGGTGGGTTGGGTTGAGTTGAGTTGAGTGGATTGGGTTGGGTTGAGTTGGATTGGGTTGGGTTGGGTTGGGTTGAGTTGGATTGGGTTGATTTGGATTGGTTGGGTTGGGTTGAGTTGGATTGGGTTGGGTGAGTTGGGTTGGGTTGGGTTGGGTTGAATTGGATTGGGTTGGGTGAGTGCCCAGAGAGGCAGTAAAGATGCCAGGAATTCTTGAGCACATGGATCACACCAGGGGCTTCATCCTCCTCCCCCCCAGGCAGCTGAGGTGGTGGCGCTGCCACCCGGGGGAATCACCTGGTGGCCTCAGTGCAGGCCATGGAATGGCTTGGAAACGGCCCTTGGTGGCTTAGAGGGGATGCAATTCTGAGATATCCCAGATGGAGCTGGGAACAAGGGCTTGGCCAGGGGTTTTATCAGCTCTTCTCATCCCAGGGCTGCCAGACTGCTCCAAGGTCAGGGAATTAGAGATGGATGTTCAAGGAGGATCATTTCCTTCCCTCACTCTGCTATTAGAGGAAAACATTCCTGTTCATCCATTTCATTTTCCACCAGGGATAGCCTGGCTGGCCTGGAGCTGGCAGAGACCTCCCCTCAGAGTGCCAAGACTCTTTTGCACACAGCAATAAAATAAATCACTGGAGGTGCTGTGGTGCAGCTCCCTCACACCTCAGCACCGGGAGCCTGCAGCCAAACCCCACGGCCGTGGGAGGCTCAGCCCTGGGCTGGGTGTGGGATCTCTGCCTCCAAGGGGAGGAGCTTTATAACCCCTTTGTTCAACCCCCCTGAGCCCCTCCCTTGCTCTCAACTGATGTTAAATCAGCCTGAGCTGAGTGTGCAAACAGGGCCTGGGGAAGGTGAAGTTGTAAGTGAGAGGTTGCTCAGGAAAGAGGCTTGGAAAACGACCTCAGGACTGAATTCCAAGCCACCAGCTTCAGGGATGCATTTGCACTTTAGGCCAAGCCTAAAGAGGATAATACCAGGCACATACCCAGGCCTGGCTTCTCCTCCCACCATGAGCATCCCTCAGGGAGCCTCTCAAAGTACTTGGCCAAAATTTGCTGCTGGGAATCCAAACAAGAGCCTTTCCAGAGTTACAAACCCTGGGCTTGTCAGTGATGATGAGGGGAAAAGTTTCCAAGTGCTCCTGGTGCTTGGGGGTCCCCCCTCCATCCAGGAACATCCAGGAGGGTCAGGGCAGAGACACAGAGGGAGCAGAGCTGGTCCCTTCCCACAGTCACTTCGATCATTTATTGGCCATTTATTGGCCATTTATTGGCTCCATTCATTGGCAGTTGGGTTTGGAGAGCAGCAGCCAGAGCAGGTTTGCTCTTTGTTTGCTCTGAGCACTGCCACCTTGCAGCCTCTGCTGTCCCTGAGGGACGCTCCTGGCTGCTCAGGGAGGGATTTGGGCTCACAAACCCAGCTCAGGAGCTAAACTGAGGCTCACCACTGACAGGTCACCTCAGGGGATGTTCTTGGAGACTTCCGTCAATGAGCAGAGGGGCAAATTCCTTGTGGGCACTGGCACTGGCAGTGCTGCCAGGGCTCCCAGGCTTTGGTACCCTGGCATTATGTGCCTGCAGTGGAAAATGACTCCCAGCTCTCCTGAAATCATTTCTTTGGTCCTGGCAACTCCGAGTTACAACCAGGCAGGGTCTGTGCTGGGATGCCAAGTGCCATCCTTGCTGCTGTGGGTAAACCCAACGTGGAAAAAATTCATCCTGGTCCACACAGCCAGTTCTGAAAGCTCCTGATTTCCCACACCAGCACCAGACACTCTCCCATTTTTCCACCATGGCACATTTGAGCTTCTTCCCTTCACACACCAGGAGGTGCCTGCCCCACCTGCAGTAACCCAGCTCACAGGGGCTCAGCATCACCCATTCACCTTCACACCCCAAATATCCCCTTGGCTTGCTTTGGAAATCCATCAGTCCTGACTTCCCAGAGTAATGTGTCAAACATCCAGCCTCAGATGTTTCTGGAAGGGGAACAAGAGCATCCATTAATGAAAAGCTCTCCAGGCTTTTCCGGCAGCATCCAGAGGAGTTAGCCGGACATTTCCACCCCTTGTGCTGAGCAGGGCAGGGTTCCCTCAGAGCCAGGCAGTGTCCCTGGATGTGCAGTGTCCTGGAGCTCTCTGCTGTGCTCATTGACATGCAGGGAGCGACTGCAGCTCTGGGATTTGTTCCCTTCTCCACCTTCCCCTGGGGCTCTCTGGGCGGAGCACTGGCACTCCCTGCGTGCCCTGGAGGATGTTCAGGGATGTGCTCGTCAGGCTTTGATGTCTGCAGCGTTCACCATCATCTGTTTTGTGATCAGCTTATCCTCCCCGCTCAGGGGGACTGGATTCAGGGATACTCCTGCCTGATCCCCCTTTCTGCCGGCTTTGTGCCACATCTGGGAATTCCCCACGTGCACAGGAGGGCAGGACGCCGTTAATTGGACAGTGCACGTTGTATTAATTACTGGTGGTTAATAACAACCTCCTGCCCTGATATTTATAGAATAATAAAAGCTGTCCAGGACACTGCCCTCACATCTGCTGCAACTGGCAAACACATTTTCCTTTTCCTCCCTTTCCCGAGCGTGCTGATGGCTTTCAGATTTCCAGGGGGCAACGGGAGATCTCTGGCTCATGGACACATTGCTGGTGGCTCAGAAATGGAGGGGGAGCTGGGATCTGCACTTCAAACAGGCCTGGGCTCCTCTATTCCTCCCCTTGGCCATGGTGACATCACGGCTCTGGGATGAAAAGCGGGATTTTGGTGTGTTTTGCTGACTCAGCTGTTTACAAACAGTGCAACTCCACTTTGGAAACTTTGCGAAACTTTGGGAAAACCCCTGTGGTGTTGCAAAAACTAAAAGCATCCTTGAATCCCTGGATCCCTGAATTCCTGTATCTCTGAACCCCTGAGTCCCTGGATCCCTGTATCCATCGGTGTTTCCAGCTCCCATGAGAAGGATGCTGAGCACCATCTCTGCAGGGGTTGGGAATGGCTGGTTTGGGTTTACACAGAATCATGGAATCCCAGAATGGTTTGGGTTGAAAAGGACCTTAAAGCCCATCTCATTCCACCCCTGCCATGGCAGGGACACCTCCCACTGTCCCAGGCTGCTCCCAGCCCTGCCCAGCCTGGCCTTGGGCACTGCCAGGGATCCAGGGGCAGCCACAGCTGCTCTGGGCACCCTGTGCCAGGGCCTGCCCACCCTGCCAGGGAACAATTCCCAATTCCCAATATCCCATCCATCCCTGCCCTCTGGCAGTGGGAGCCATTCCCTGTGTCCTGTCCCTCCATCCCTTGTCCCCAGTCCCTCTCCAGCTCTCCTGGAGCCCCTTTAGGCCCTGCCAGGGGCTCTGAGCTCTCCCTGGAGCTTCTCCTCTCCAGGTGAGCACCCCCAGCTCTCCCAGCCTGGCTCCAGAGCAGAGGGGCTCCAGTATAAGTCAGAAAATGCCCTTTCCCTCTGCAAGGAAGACTTGGGAGATGAAGAGCTTCCAGGAGGGGCTAAAAGGGGGTGCTCCATTTTTTAGGAGAGAGTTTCTTGCTTGTCAGGGACTCTGCTCTTACTTCTGAGGGCTGGGAAGTGGAATCTGGGGTGCTGCAGGTAACAGCAAGGCTGATGCTGCTCTGAGATCTGCAGGGGGGTTCCAGGTAGGACCTGAAGGATCCTGACCCTGCCAGAGGATAGGAACAGAGCCAGGACAGGCCGCTGAGCTCAGGCATCTCTCCTGCTCCAAGAGGGGCTGGAGAAGGACCTGTCATGGAAGAACTCCATCTTCCCCATCCCATTCTGGAAATCAGCTGCTGCAGAGCCAGGTGGGCTCCTGGAGTGGATTCCTGGCTGGAACACCTTAAATCAACTCTGAGGCACTTCCTGTGTGCCCAGCACCCTGCTCCCCTCCTGGGCTGGGTTCTACAGCTCCTGGCAAGTCCTAAAAGAGTCGGGATTTCTGTGCAGGCTGGGAAAGGTGCTCCAGGATGGAGCCCTGGGGTGGTGTCCTTACCCCAGATGAGTAGGGACCACTTACGGGAAGATCAGCACAGGGAATAGGATGATATCAGGTGTAACTTTACAGAAACTCTGGACCAGTTTTGGCCCAAGGTTGATGTGATCCTGGAGAAATGCCAAGGGAATGGCAATTCCTGGGCAGTGATCGATGGATCAGAGAGCCTGAGCTGCCGAGCTCCTGGCCCAGGCTCCCAGATAACCCCAAAGCAATGGAGCTGGGGCAATGGTGCAAATACAGGATCACAGAAACACAGAATATCCTGAGTTGGATCCACAGGGATCATTGAACCACTCCTGGCCCTGCCCAGACCCCCAACAATCCCACCCTGGGCATCCAAACCCTCCTGCAGCTCTGGCAGCCTCGGGGCCGTGCCCATTCCCTGGGGAGCCTGGGCAGTGCCAGCACCCTCTGGGGGAAGAACCTTTCCCCAAAATCCAACCTTTAATCTGCCTGTACATCTGAAGGACTTAGTTGTTGAAAAGGTTGCTCTTCTCTAAAGCTTTTGCCATGGGATTTGATTTCATACTTGTAGGGGCAACACAGAATAAGTTAGGAATGGAGAATCCACAAAGAGGCAGCAAAACTCCTCCTTTCCCAGGAGACTGTCCAAGCTGCTCCACACACATTGCTGGGGGCTGATCCTGCTGCTCTTCCCCTCTCCCCTCCCTCACACAACCCCTGTTCTCTGGGATGGAGCCCAGGGCTGTGTCTGTGATATCATCCCACAGGAACTGTGAGCACTGAGGGTGCCCCTCACCATCACCCTGGGCCCTGGACCAGGGTCCCCTCCAGGCCATCAAAGCCCCCAGTCTTGCTGCCAGTCAGGAGGGGGTGATCTGGTCACTCTGCCACCAAAGCAGGAGCCACAGGGAAGTTGGTGTTTCCATGATCCCCTTGTCTGTCCATGGAAATCCCTCTGCTCCCCTCAAAACATCTCCCATGGCCATCCAGGGGTCTCACTGCTGGAGAAGGGGCCAGGAACAGCCTCTCTGTTGGTGCCTGTAAGCACAGAGGGCACAGATGGGACAGTCCCATGCACCAGGGTGGGAAACAGCTCCCAGTGGAGCCCTGGTTTCCCTGGAATGGGTGTGCTGGGATCAGTTTTGGATTATCAGAGTCATGGAATAGGTTGGGTTGGAAGGGACCCTTAAAGGTCTTCTAGTCCAACCCCTTGCAGCCAACAGGGTTTTGCTTGAAGCCTTGAGGGATACCCTTGGAGAAGTGTAGGAAATATTTCCATCACAACGAGAAGCATCCAGATACAGCAAAAAATCCTCTGGAAATGTAGCACAGCCCAGGCAGTGGTGCCAGGGCCTGCCTGAGGACCCTCCTGTGCCTCGTCCTGGTGAGAACTCCATGGCAGGAACCTCTTGAGCTGGAAGCCCACAATGGTGTCAGTGTTGAAGGACCCTTGACCACGTTTCCCAGAGCAGCTCTGGCTGCCCCATCCCTGGAAATGTCCAAGGCCAGGTTGGATGGTGTCGGGATCTCTAGCTGGTCAGAGTGATCCTAGAAAAGTTCGAAAGTCTCTTTCCAGCCCGGCGCTTGAAGAAGGAGTCAGGGCTCTTCATCCTCGGTCTCAAGGTGTATTTATCTATCTACAAAATTCTCTCCCTGCCTGACAGAGGTCTGTCCAGCATGGCAGACAGTGCTCTAGCCTAAAGGCGGTGTCGTCATTACAAACTAGATAGCTTCACTTTCCAATACCCATCACCTGTTAGACAGTGCACCTCATGACCAATCCATGTGCTGACATCACCAGAAGATGGAGCAAGAAGAAGAAAGAAGGAGGACGAGACACCCTGCTCCTCTGTACCTAATCCTTTTCAAAACTACATTTCATGGCACAGAACACCCTTAAACCCATGTGACCTTCACTCTCATACAAAGCGGACAGGTCACCTGCAGGATCAAAGTCCCCAAGTGTTCTGGGCATCATGCCAAGATCTCCGAGCCCCCCGGGTCTCGGCTCTCGGTGATCTCTGAGACTCCCCACATCCGAAGTGATGTGCGGAGTTCCCACAGGATGGGGCTTGGAGCAACGTGGCATAGTGGAAGATGTCCCTGTCCCTGGAATGGGGAGGTCTTTAAGGTCCCTTCCATCCCACGGCACTCCAGGGTTCAGTGCTGTCTCCCACGTTCGTGCCCCACACCCTGTGAGCAGCAGGACGAGGCCTGTGTGGGGCAGCACTTTCCTCAAGCCTGGGCCTTCAGGGCTTTTCCTGTCCCAATTCCCCTTTCATGTGCCCCCCTCCCCGGGGCCTTTTCCCCACACACACTTGTCACCACCCATCTCCCAGCTGAGCCATCTGCTCTGCCCGTGGCCTCTGGAAAGGCTGAGGGGAGGGAGAGCTCCTTGGGAGAAATGTCACAGTCCTCGCTGCCTTGAAACAATAACTTCTGGAAACATCTGAAACGCACATAATTCTCCTTTTCGAGGGCCCTATCGGAGCAGCTCCCAAATGCTTGGCTCGGGCTTCAAAGTTGGCGTTTAGCTATAAATAAATAGCTTTTCATTAAAAAAATAAAGGAGAGAAATTAGCCAAAAAACCTTCGACAAGCAGAAGCTTAACCAGTGCCAGATAATGGGGCAATATGGACTTTTATTTTTATCCACATGGGTCCATGTGCTCTTTATCTCCCACTGTAATTTATCCTTATAAATGAGGCTCATGATATTAAAATAACATTACAGCCGTTACCTACCACAGTGAGAGGCAGCCGAGCCTCATCAAGGGCTGTGAGATCCTCAGATGAAAGGGACAAGGACCTTGACCTATTGCTGATTGTTAACTTCGTGCCAGGGCTTTGCTGAGCAGGGAGAACAGATTTAAAGATGAACCTTAATTGGTCCTTAATTGGCAGATTTGTCCCTAATTGGCAGATTTGTACCCATTAGGCTGATGCTGGGGAAGGAGAGTCCACAGTTCCCACTCACATCTGTCCTGAAGCCGAGTTTATCATTGCTGGACAACCTTTGGGTCTCTTTTTCTCCTCAAAGTGTGGCCCCTTTGCTTCTCCCCTCCCCAAGGATTCCTCCACCTCCTCCTGTGTCCTTTAATGATGCCCATCCAGGATCCTCAATCACCACAGGGGGATGGAAAAATTTATCAGGTGCCTGCCATCCCTGAATGAATCCAAACTCTGTGGCTGGGAATTGCCCTCCCCTCCCATCCAGGACACGTCCCCACGGTCCAGGACAGCCCTCCTGGGTCTCCCAGCAGAACTTCAGGGGTTTTAGCAGAAATCTTGTGGAGCTGGGTCTCTGTTCACAGAAGCCAATGCTGCTGGGTCAAAAAAAAAAAAGCACGAGGGGTGCAAATCAACCCCCCAGAGTTACAACCTGACTCTGCCACTGGAATTTTCCTCCCTAGGTCTAGCTGGATATTGGGGGCTCCATTTTCCTTGTGTTCAGGGGGTCTCTTGACTCATTGCCTGCTTCTCTGTGTGTGGCACCAGCAGCATTTGGGTTGTCTGCTCTGTACCCCCACTGAATGTGCTGCTCCTTCCCAAATCTCCTCCAGCTTGAACATCCCCCAAGACCTTTGAAGCACAGGAGCACTCATTTCCAACACAGACACGCTGATTCACAATTTTGCCCTTTCTGATGCCTTTGTCCAAAATGCACCTCTGGTACCTTAACTTTTGTCCATCAGCAGTGAGAATCCAGACTCAAATCTAGAATGGATTTGTCACTGATGGATTTAAACTGCTGGACCCTGTAGATGCCAGCAGAGGAGATGCACCTTTTCCTGGAAATGCACCTTCTCAAGGAGCTGTGGTTTTCCATGGCATGCCCAGCCCCAGGAGACCCCACACTTTTCCCTCTCCATCTGTTATTCCTGCACAGCGCCCTGTGAGCCTCCTGTTTCCAGCTCACCTTCTGATCTCTTCCAAACTTCTGGGAACCAGAGAGATTTTAACCCTGTCCAGATGCCCACATAAAATGCATCCACCACTTTCTCCCATGCTGATTCCTGAGGAAAGGTACCAGCAACTCCTAACTGCAAACACAGCTTGGGAAATTCACATCCAAACCAGGAAGGTGTGAATGATGTTTTCTGGAAGATGGGCTCTCTGAAAACCTGCCCTGCCTAAAATAGGTGCCCTCTTTACCGTTCTTCCTCTTGTTCCCCAAACTTTTGAGCATTTTGGTGCAGGAAAAGCTAAGCAAGGACTCTGTGGTGTGACTCACAAAGTGGCATCAAATGGTGCTTGAGAGAAGAGCCCCAGAGGATGAGCAAAGTGTGGCCAGACAGGGGATTTCCAGTGACTCATCTGTGACAGAAACGCTGAAGGTGTTGAGGAAAGGGAGCCTGAGTGTGCAGAGCTGGGTTTTACCTGCAGCCACCTGTTTATCACACAGGCCTGGCAACCAGGGTAGAGGTTTTTGGTTTTTCTCTGAAAGAAAAAAGTGGGTTTTCAGCAAGCTCACTACGGACGTGGCTGTGAAAGCCCCGGGTGCTCTGCAACACACCCAAAAGTGACTCCTGATGCCCCAGAACTCTGAGCTTTGCCCCTCCATAAACCTCTGCATCCTGCACACACCAAAGGAGGAAAAAACTGGGTCAAGATGGGCCAGGAAATAATCTGCATTTTCTGCTGGGCACAGGCAGCACTTTTCACCTTCTCTTTGCCCCTCAGGCCTCCCGTTCCACAAAGCAATCATGTTTTCCTTACCGGGAAAATTCACTTCTCTCATTTAATTGAATTAGAGCTGCCTTTGACCGTGGCCTTGAGACCTGGAAGTTGAGGGCCACACGCTGGGGTGCTCACAAGCCTAGCGGCTCCCCTGGCTCCTCAGGGACTCGGAACAGACACAAGATTAGCGGCTGAGAAAGCGTCATCCACCGGAGTGCGCCGAGATAAGAGATAAGAGCGCGCCTGCCTCGGTCTGTGCGCTGCTGCCGGAGCTGATAACGCGGCGGTGCCGGGGCAGTCTGGCAGCGCCACCTCCCGGGCCGGGACCGCGGGCTGGGGGCGTCCCAGTGCCCTGAGCATGGGCATCCCACTGCCCTGAGCATGGGCATCCCAGTGCAATGAGCATGGGCATCCCAGTGCCCTGAGCATGGGCATCCCACTGCTCTGAGCATGGGCATCCCACTGCCGTGAGCATGGGCATGACAGTGCCCTGAGCATGGGCATCCCCCTGCCCTGAGCATGGGCATCCCACTGCCCTGAGCATGGGCATCCCAGTGCCCTGAACATGGGCATCCCAGTGCAATGAGCACGGGCATCCCAGTGCCCAGAGCATGGGCTTCCTAGTGCAATGAGCATGGGCACCCGAATGCCCTGAGCATGGGTATTCGCGTGTCCTGAGCATGGGCATCCCAGTGCCCTGAGCATGGACATCCCAGTGCCCAGAGCATGGGCATCCCACCGCCCTGAGCATGGGCATCCCACTGCCCAGAGCATGGGCATCCCACTGCCGTGAGCATGGGCATGACAGTGCCCTGAGCATGGGCATCCCCCTGCCTGAGCATGGGCATCCCAGTGCCCTGAGCATGGGCATCCGAGTGCCCTGAGCATGGGCATCCCAGTGCCCTGAGCATGGGCATCCGAGTGCCCTGAGCATGGGCATCCCAGTGCCCTGAGCATGGGCATCCCTGTGCCCTGAGCATGGGCATCCGAGTGCCCTGAGCATGGGAATCACTGTGAGCATGGGCATCCACTGCCGTGGCATGGGCATGACAGTGCCCTGAGCATGGGCATCCCAGTGCCCTGAGCATGGGCATCCCACTGCCCGAGATGGGCATCCCAGTGCCCTGAGCATGGGCATCCATCCCAGCATGGGCATCCCACTGCCGTGAGCATGGGCATCCCAGTGCCCATGGGCATCCAGTGCCTGAGCATGGGCATCCCAGTGCAATGAGCATGGGCACCCGAATGCCCTGAGCATGGGTATCCGAGTGCCCTGAGCATGGGCATCTCACTGCCCAGAGCATGGGCATGACAGTGCCCTGAGCATGGGCACCCTAGTGCCCTGAGGATGGGCATCCCGGTGCCCAGAGCATGGGCATCCCTGTGCCCTGAGCATGGGCATCCCAGTGCCCTGAGCATGGGCATCCTACTGCCCTGAACATGGGCATCCCTCTGCCTCAGGCATCTCCATCCCACCCCCCTGGGCATGGAGGGACATTCCACTGCCCCAGGCATGGACATCCCACTGCCCTAAGCATGGGCATCCCACTGCCTTGGGAATCTCCATCCCACCTCCCTGGGCATGGGCATCCCAGTGCCCTGGGCATGGAGATCCCACAGCCCTGGGTATCTCGATCCCCACCACCCTGGGAATCTCCATCCCACAGCCTTGGCATCTCCAAACCACTGCCTTGGGCATATACATCCCAACACCATGGAGATCTTCATCTCACAATCTTGGACATTTCTATCCCAACACCACAGGAATCTTCATCCAGCTTTCATGGGCATCTTCATCCCACCTCCACGAGCATCCCAATCTCACCACCATGGGCGTTTTCATCCCACTGCAGTGGGTATCTCCATCCTATCACCATGGACATCTCCATCTCATCTGCCATAGACATGTCCATCCCAACACCCACATCTCCATCCCACTGCCTTGGATATCTCCATCCCACTGCCTTGGACATTTCCATCTAACTGCAATGGGTGCCTCCATCCATCCCCATCCACTGCAGTGGGTGTCTTCATCCTATCACCATGGACATCTCCATCCCACTGCCATAGACATCCCAACACCCCAACATCTCCATCCTATGCCTGGAATCTCCATCCATGGGTGTCTCCATCCCACTGCAATGGGTGTCTTCATCCTATCACCATGGACATCTCCATCCCACTGCCTTGGAAATCTCCATCCCAATACCATGGCATCTCCATCCCAACACCATGAGCATTCCAACATCACCACCATGGGCACTTCCATCCCATCACCCTGGCATCTGCATCCCACCACACTGGTCATCTCTATCCCACCACACTGGTCATCTCTATCCCACCACCTTCGGAATCTCCCTCCCACTGCCTTGGGCATCTCCCTCCACTGCCCTGGGCATCCTAATCCTGCCATGTCTCCATCCCTGCACCACAAGCATCTCAATCCCACCACTAGTGCCATCCCAGCCCCGCTGCTGGGACCATCCCAGCCCCGCACGGCGTTTCCCACCTCCCTCCTGCGTGCGGCGTTCCCGGCGGGTTCAGGCCCGGGGTAGGATAACAATACCTGAGGTCTGCAAAGCATTACCAGAGGATCCTGTCAGCTCCATGAGCTCATCGGGGGAGCAGCCAGACACATTTGTTACCGGGAGAAATTCCCGCTGCCCTGACCCGCTCCCAACCTGCTCCCTCTTTATTGGTATCTCTCAGCACCTCCTGGATCCATCTGGGGTCGCTGCCCAATTCCTCCCCTTGACCAGCTTCTCCCGCACCCCCAGCAGCTGCTCTAGGACCTGGCAAGTCAGGGAGAAAGGGAATTTTTTCCCTAAACAGTCTGTTCTGTCTTGTTTCCACAACATTATGAAATAATAGTAGTTTCCAAGAATATTTATTCTCCTTGTCATCTCCATCACCCCACCACGTGGAGATTTTGGCAAAAAATGAAGATTTATGAGGTTTTGCTTGTTTCTTTGGAGGAAAATACCCAATGAAAGCTGAGGTCAGGCTGCTGTAGGAAACAGGAAAGTCTTGGCACAGCAAGGCTCTGCCTGGCAGTGCTGGGATATGGGCAGAGCTGTTTTCCTGGGAAAACTGAGCAAAATCCCTCTGCTGAAAAGACCCCAAAGACACCCAGGCTGGATCTCTTGCTGCCATTGACTTTGTGAGCTTGTGAACTTCTTCTGCCTACCTGGGGATGTTCCCTCTGCATGCCCTGGGGAATCCCTACAGGATTTGGGAGAGGAAGATTCTTGACTCCCTGTAGACACTGGGAAAGGAATAAGAATTGGGATCCCTCCAAATTTTTGAAAATAAAGGAGGTGCTTGAAATAAAGGAGGTGCAGCGATGGCCAGATATTAGAGAAGGATGCAAAACTCATTGAGTGATGTGAAACTATGGAGAAAAATAACTGGAAAGCAAAACCATGGAATAAACCTGTCAAGCTGTGCTGAAACAGGGAAACTTCTCACTTTACAGCCCCAAGTGTTATCCCTAAGAAACCTGCCCAGGTCTGTGGGCCACAACTGACAGGGAAAATTGCTTTTTTCATCTGTGGAATCCAGGAAACACAGTCCTACAACTGTGTCCCAATAGACACCAGCAAGAGCTCCGAGATCCACAAAATCCTGAAGATGGTTTTGGGAATGAATTCATTCCTCAGATTTTGAGTCACCCCTGTTTTTTTAAGACTTCTTTTTTTCCTTTTTCCCTTCCTTCATTCCCGGCTTCTGCATTGCTCTTTTCCAATTTTGATGAGGACTGAGCAAAAGGAGGGAAGGAGCAGGGGCTGGTGGGGGTCCAGAGGTGAATTTTCTGATGGATTTGGCTGATGGGAAAGACACCTTGGAGGATCCCTCGATGGCAATTTAATGGCAATTCCAAAAGTCAATTAAAGCATTTTCCAGCTCTTTCACCCATGACTCTTTGAAATGCTTTTCTGAACTCAGGGTGCTCCAGTTTGGCTTTCATGGCAGGAAGATAACTAAATCCAGGGAGAGCCTCTGGAAATCCAGGCTGTGCTCACTGATGTCCATTTTGGGATCAGCTCTTCCAGCCACTCAGCCTCACCTGGGGCCTTGGCAAAACAACCAAATCAATACAATTCACAAAAAATAACAATAAAGAACAAAGGAGAAACTCTCTTTTGCCACAGTCCCTTCTCTGGTGGCACCTAAAGGATGGGATTAATTTCATTTCATTTCATTTCATTTCATTTCATTTCATTTCATTTCATTTCAGCAGGACTGGAGGTGTTGGCATTTCCTTGGGGATGCCCAAGGAGGGGAAGGAGAAGGCAACTGGCTCGTGGCTCTCCAGCTCTCCAATCTGCCACCAAATGAACTTCGAACCAGACTTTGGGATCTCTCAGAGCTTGTGGAGGGACGTTGGGAACAGGCTTTGGGATCAGGAGCTGAGCCTTTGGCAGTTTCACCCTCCCAAGGGAAGTTGTGACTCCTTCAGTCTGTGCAAAGCTCCAGCTGCTCCATGGCCTGGTTGGAAAAGTTATGGAACTCTCAAAACTGGGACTAGGATGAGTCAAATCCCCAAAATACCTGCTGGGTTTGGGGTTTTGAAAGCTTAGGGTTTCCTCTTTGGGCTGGGAAATGAACCATGAACACCCCCACGTGTGTGGACACCAGGAATTCATTAATATACACAGATATGTGTGTATCTATATATATCTATATCACATCTGTGTGTGTAATTCCTTGTTCTGGAACTGCACCTGAAGAGAGATCCTACTCATCATCATCCTCAAAAATAGCTCAGCTCTCCCCAGACAAGGAAAAGGAGACAGGGATGCAGAAGCCATCTGCAATGGTGCAGCAGGAAAGCAAGGGTAGATCCCAACGAGCTTGGGGATCAAAGCTGCCTCCTGGGGCTCTAAACGGGCCCTCTGGTGTGGAAAATCCACCTGTGCATGGCAGTTCCTGCCTTGCTGCACTGAGCAGCCCCACGGAGCCCCCCGAGCACAGCTCTCCCTGTCCCGGCGTTCTCCAGGTGCCTCTGGATTTCAAAGGGAGGTTATGACTTTACAAGCACCACTTTAATCCACATCTGACCTCCAGATAGGAATCAGCAGGCTCTGGAATACAAAGAATTACAGCTCTCCTGAGATTTTAGCTCTTTCTCTATGAAAAACCCGTGCCAAAATGATTCTCTGGCAGAGAGTGAACTCCTGTGCAAAACACATGTTTGGTGTGAAAGGATTTTTGGCAACTCAGGGTGGATTTGGAAGCCTGTGCTCCCCTTCATTCTTTCCTCGTGGAAAGAGGAACAGGTCCAAGCCTGAGCTCTTGAGCAGCTGCCTTTGGAGTTACAGCAGGGAATGGTTCTGACAGGGAGAAGCCATCTGGGTTAAGGGATCCAGTGGGCTGCAGACAGGAATGAAGGGAAAGGGCTCAGAGCAGGGACTTGGGATGGGGTAAAGAAACACCTGAGGTCAGTGTGAAATCCTGCAGCTCCCAGGAGACCTCAGAGTCATCCATGAAGAGCAGGTGATAATCAACAAGTTGGAGAAAGCTGGGAAGTGAGGGAACATCCCACCAGGAATAAAGCCCGGCTAAAAAGCAAAAAGCAAGAGTTCATTTGAGGATGCTCCTAAAGCAATATGTTGTGCTTTGGATTCCCAAACATGCAGAATTTTGCAAGATGGGATTGGGTAACACCACGTTTTTTGAGGATTTTGTGTTATCTTGTACTGGAGCTCAAGGCCCGAGCCCAGGAACCCTCTCTGGCCATGTTTTGCTGGGATCCTCGGGATCTCTGGGATCTCAGCTGTGCAGCTCCAAGAACCCCCCTGAATACAGCATATAGCAAAAATAAAAATGGAATTAATTGGAAGGTAACTGACTGAGCTGCCTGGAACCAGCTGCAGACACAGCCCTGGCTTCCAAAGTCAGCACTTTCCCCCAGCCTTTACTTCAGGCTATTTTTGTTCTGTGATGGCACAAATCAACCCTTTTGTTTTTTCCTGGTCACAAAGACAACATGAATGGATGGGGTGACGTCCAAAAAAGTGAGAGAAAGGAATTGTGGAAAGAAAAACCCTCTTGAAGAGCAGAGGGGCTGCAGGAGCTTAGCTCAGCACTGACCTGGAGCACGTAGCTCCCCCTTCCTTTGCCTAATTTAGACCCAGCGTAGGTGGATTTGGGGGAATATTTGGATCCCTAATTAAGAGTAATGATGTGAAAGGAAGTGCAGGCATAGTGAAAATGGATCAGAAAAGAATGAATTCATTAATAGGGGTGTTCACAGTACAGGCTCAATGCTATTTTAGTTCCTCCTTGGGCTGGAGAGAAGCCAGGATAACTCAATGGGATGTGCTGGGCCGGGAGCAGACGGTCCCAGTGCACCTCCAGTGCTGATGTCACTGCACTGGTCACATTCCCAGGTCATTTTTCCATGTGGATTCAGTTCAACCTCCTGTCCTCAGACCCTTCAGTGAGCCCTGGTAGCACAAAAGTCACCTTCCTATAGAAAATCCTGTTCCAAAAGGGGTGAAAGCCCAGTCCTGGGTCAATTCATCAGCCCCAGGTTAGGGTGCATTGGTGGGGTGCTGGGGGATCCATGAAGGAATAAATCCCAGAGAATCACTGCTCCAAAAGTCATTCTTGATTTGCTGGCTGCTCCTCCTGAGCTGACCTCAGAGCACAGATAATCCTGCAGGACTCTGGAGGTTTCCAGCTTGTGCATTCCCGTGTAATCGGCTTTGGCATCTCCAATGGGTTTTTTCCCTCTTGGCTTCTCCTCTGGGCTCAGCCAGAACAGTGTCAGAGCAGTCTTGGAGCAGAGGGCTGCAGACACCCCTGACTTCAGTGCACAGAATTATATCTGGCTGGCCAGAGGTCACATCCTGCTGTCTCCTGCAGGATAACTGCGTTTCCCTGGATCCGCTCAAGCCTGGCTCGCCCCGTTCCCCGCAGCAGCGAGGCTGCACGGAGCAACATCTTGGATTAGTTACGAGCTCTTCAGATGAGCTCCAACTCATATTTCATCTGCTTCCCCCCAGCCCGGAGATCCCAGCCTGTCACACTCACTGGAGGCTGCAGCCCCCACATGTTTTATTCATTATCTGTCCTCTGCTCCTCACCCAGCACCTGCAACACATTTCGGCTGGGCCGGGATCAGCGGGGCTTCATTAGGCCTGACACTTTCTCCTTGCCTCGTGTGATGGAGCTGCATTTTATCCCTGCTTTTTATCCCTGCTCGTCCAGCCTGGAACACTGCCTGCAGATCAGCACCTTGGAAGAAGGCAGGATCCCAAAAGCTCAGGAGTGAGGTGGGGAGAGAGGGATGGAGGAGATTGCACAGCCCAGATCCCCGCGGGCTGAGGGACTCAGAGTTATTTTAGCCTTGGAGGATCCAGGGGGAAGCAGAGTCCTGCTTTATCCACATGGGAATGGAGCTTTTCCACAGCCTCCAGCAGGGATTCTCCAAGCTACAGGGAGCAGACAGCCTCTCTGGTATCTTGATTTGACCAGGATAATGGAGCAGAAGTTCAAAGCTCTTTCAAGTCTTTCCCCCTCCCTGACTGTCCTCCTCTGACCAATGAATATTCACTGGATGCAGAAAGCTTCACCAGGAGAGGCAGGGAAGTTGTTTTCCCTGCAAAGCTCAGCAACTCAGCCTTGGAAATAAGGGAGGAATAAGTCCCTCCTTGCTCTGAATCGGGCACAGCTGAGGTTGAAGTGTTATTTGCCAAGCTTAAATAACCGAGAAAATTATTTGGGAATGATGTCCAGTGCCAGGATGTCTTGGGAAGGCTGAGATCCTCGGACCACCAGTGCCTAGAGTGGCTCGTGAGCATCACATTGTTTTTTTGGCCATTTTTCCCCCCACAAGCACTTACACCCCACATCTGTCCCACCAGTCTTCCCTGGGGCCTGAACTACTGCCAGCAATTCCTGAATCCTCCCAAGTCCCAGGGTTTTATTCCTCTCTGTGATCACATTTAACACTGTGCTACTCCTTCCTTGCTGCCCCCGCTCCCCAGGAGCCTTTCTGACCTTGTTTTCCTTTTCATTATCCACAAACATCTTTTTTTCCCCAGTCTTTCATCACTTGTCTTCCATTTCTTCCCAAGATTCCTGACACGTGCCATAAAAATGCTGGTTAAATATTCATGAGGAAAGGCTGATCTGGGACCACGGGGATGAGATGTCTTGCAATGTAATTAAAAGGTATCAGCAAGAATGTTGTGAGGAGCTCTTTAAAAGGGGCCTGGGAGATGCAAAATCCGATTTCCAAAGCTCTTCCTATTTAAGGTGACAGCAGTTCCTTGTTAAACAGCAGGAAAAGGTGGCCCCAGGAGAGAGGCGGCAGTGGCAAAGCAGAGACGAGGATTTATTCAGTGCTAACTCAGAAGCGAGCTCGGAAATATTAAAATGTCACTTTCTTTTGGAGGTAGAAGCTGAAATAATCCTGAGAATTACAATATTCCACAGTCTAAGAGTTTTATCTTGGCAATAGGACTGAGGGGGTTGTGTCCCCAGCTCCGGAGCTTCCGTGGACTTTTCATGAAGGGCCATTTCCTTCACCATTTTCAGCCCTCTGTGGTGACTTTTACAAGCAGTTCCTGCTCCTTGCTGGGGGAAGTTATGAATGAAAGGGGAGAAAACTCTGGAATAATCTCTTTGGATCTCAATCCCACCAATTATTCAGCATCTGAGCACAACCAGATCTGGAGAGAAGATGCTGCTGACAGAAAATCCCATTTCCTGTTCCCTTTCCAGGCAGGAAAGAGGCATTCCAAGGATAAAAAAGATCCACCTTGACACTGTCCAACAGTACCTCAGTGTCTTTCCTAAGGCTGCCAGGAAAAATCAATGGTGATCTGTGGGCTGAGGAAAGCAGGGCACAGATTTATCCATGGAAAGGATTTACCAATGGCAAGAATTTATCCATAGCAGGGATTTAGCAATGGCATGGATTCATCCATGGCAAGGATTTATCCATGGAGGGGATTTATCCACATCAAGGACTTGTCCAGGGCAGGGATTTATCCATGGCAGGGATTTATCCAGGGCAAGGATTTATACATGGCAGGGATTTATCCATGGCAAGGATTTGTCTGTGCTCTGGCACAGAGGAACAATGAAAACCAAAAGTTTTCCTCCCCACTTTGGTCAGCCATTCCAAATTCCAAATTTAGAGGAAGAGAAGAGCAGGGGAGGAGCTGATCCATCCCTTTTCCAGCTGGGATGGCATGGTGCAGGGTTTGGTGGGAAGAGGAGGATTTTCAAGGTGGAGAGGAGTGGGAAGAGCTTTCCTGCCATCCCTTCCCTGCTCCCTCAGTGAAGTGGCTGCCAGAGCCCAGGCTGGCTCTTAGAACTCCAGCACTGTGCCAGGAGTGGGGAATGCCTTGGGATGGGGATTTACCAGAGGCAGAACCTTTAGAGCCACTTGCTCTCAGGTGCCAGACACGAGCCACGGCACAGACCAGGGAGAGGAGAAAGGAGGAGGCTCTCCATCTTGAGGTTCCACAAGGAAAGGTGTCCTGGGGGTGGTGCTTGTATCCCCATCCGTGTGTTCTGTTTATGCTGGATATCATGTTCTGTGCCTTCAAGACTGGCTCTGAAGTGTGAGTGTTTTGTTATCAGCCTGCTCACTCCCCCGGCGGTCAGCGGAACACAGAGACAGGGCAGTACATGGTGCTGCTTTTGCTTTTTGCTCTGGCTTTCACTTTGCTCTTGCTCCTGCTTTGCTCTTGCTTTTTTGCTTCTGCTCATTAGTTAGTTTAGCTAAGCAGTCCAAATTTTCCCTGGACTGTTTTTCCTTTCCCTTTTTTGGACCTACTCAAACCTGCTCCGGACTGGGACCTGGGAAACACTGAGAGTTTGCACCTTGTGGCCTAGCGGGGCCTACTCTGGGCAGCAGCTACCCCAGCACCCGAGGGACTGATAACAGAGCGAGCACCCACAGGAGAGACTTTCTGAAGTTGTCATCTTTTTCAGAGCGGTGACAGAGTGGTGTCATCTGGTATTGTTCCTTTTGTGTGCTGGGGGTGCTTTGCCTGTTAAATAAACAGGTTCTTTCCACTTGTCTCCAAGGAATCCTGCCTGACGGGTTGTGGGCAGGGGCCGTGTGGGTTTGCTTTCTGGGGGGGCCCCTTTTGGAGGTTTTCTCCCAAATTTACTCTAAGCCAGGACAAAAGGGTTATTCCAAGTGAATGGATCAGACCCAAAGAGCCCCAGGCACTCCTGTGCAGGGGATTTTGTACAGATACAAGTCCGGGGGTGGATACAGAGAACCAATAGGGAATCCTCAGGGGAGCACTGAGGGGATTCCATCGAGTGTCTGGGGCCTGCTGGCGTAGGAGGGTGGAGAGGATGGGCAGCATGGGCCAATGGGGCCCCCAGGAATAGGGGAATTCCAAAGGGGTGTTGCAGACAGGGATTGGCCCCAGGTTTAAGTGGCAGGGAAGGTTCTGGAATCAAGGGCTGGGTTGCCTTGACAGGCAGGGAAAGAGCTGGAACAAGAGACAGGGAACCACACGAGGGACAGCTTCAGGGAGGGTAAAACCAACTCGGGGAGAACATGGGGTACAACAGAATGAACTGCTTAAAAAGGAATCAATACAATAAATTCGAACCTCAACACCTCAGGAACGTGCCCATGCACACGTGGCATTCCCACTGTGCAGCTCCTGCAGGGTTTTCCAGGCTCAGTGGGATCCTAGTTAGGCAGTTATGGGAAATAGATTTATAGAAAATTCTCCAGGTTTGATAGAAGGCTCACATAGTGTGTATGTATGTAAACTTTGAGATAAGAAACATTGACTTAGAAACGTTATGGAATAAGACATTGTTGAGAGAGAAATGGAACTAGAAACAAGTTTTAAAAAATAGTTTTGTAAATAAGATCAGATATTTTAGAGAAATAGAGCTATGAAAGGTGTATTGTAGTAAGACTCAGGAGAAGTGAAGAAAGAAGCTTAATCCTACAAAGGCTCCCTGAGGGAAGGGCTCTGCTGGCTCTGAACCCCTCACTGCTCCGGCCCTTCCCTCCCCATCCCTGGCGCTGCCTCCCTGCCCTTTCCTGCCATTGTGCCGCTGGCCCTGAGCCATGAAATCCCCAAAAAGGCCTTTCCGGGCCCGTCCCCACATTGTTCTCCAGAGCCATGGGCAGGAGGGGGACTGGGAGCAGCCCAGGGGCTGGGACTGGATGGACAATTCCTGATGGTCCCTGCAGCACACTGCGGGATCTGCTGTTCCAACTCAACACCAGGGCTGCCAGGGACCTTTGCTCTTTAAGGGTTTTTTTGTGTGTGGTTTTTTGTTTTTATTTTTTTGGCTTTTTTTTTTTTGTCTTTCCATTATTTTATTCTATTGTTTTTTCTTTTTATCTCCCCATTTTTCCCAATCTTCATTCTATTTTTTCCTATTTTTCCTTTCTAGTTTTTCTAATTTTTTCCTGTCTATTTTACTTTTAATTCTTTCTTTTCTTCGATATTTTCTTACTTTTTTTCTATTTTGATTTATTTTTCTCTTATGATAATTTTTCTTTCCACTTTTCTATTTATCTTTTTCTATTTTTTCTATTTTCTCCATTTTTTCCCATCCATTTGATTCCTATCTCCTTTCCATTTTTCCTTTTTACTTTTCCCTTTCCTCTTCTTTTTTCTCCCTTTCCTTTTTCTTTAATGTTTTCTTTCTTTTCTATTTCTATTTTTTAATTTCTGTTCTTCCCTTCCAATATTTTAATTCCCACCTATTTTTTCTACTTGATTTCTTTTTCCTTTCTTTTTCCCCCTATGTTATCTTTTTTTTTTTTTTTAATCCCCCTGGTTGTTTTTTCCTCTCCGACTCTTCCCCTATAAAAAGTGATCCCACCTTTCACAGGCCCCCTGGGAACCCTTTGATGGGGATGGTGCTGCAGGTTTATGGCAACTTGGAGAGGGGATTTTACATCCATTAGGATTTTCCTCTGGAAATCACCTCCCTAAAGAGCTGAGAACTCACTGTGGGTTAATATCAGTGGGATGGGGAAACAGAGTTTTGTTTTCCAAGGCTTTGGGATCACACAGGCAAAGGGATGAAAAGTTTATTTATAGGATTGTTTCCCATTGGCGTTGGATAGGATGATGGAATGGCATTTCCAGAGATACATAAGTTAAAAAAAAAATCACTTTTCACCCTAAAAACAGGAGGCAGGTGAAGGTTTAGGTCTGGTGAGTGTTGTTTTCCCTGTTCCTCCTGAGATGGATCTTGCCACAATTCAGGGAGGAGGAATTTTCCTCCAGAGATGATGGAAAACAAACCTTAAATTGAAAACTGCCCCTCCCCAGGACCCCCAGAAACCATTTCAGAACCGTTTCTTTCACTCTGTAGGCAGAGAGTGGTGCTGGGAAGTTTTTATTCACAGACCCTGGAGCTGGGATGTGGAACAGAAAAATGTCCCAGTGCCAAGGGTCTGGAATGCCGAGGGTCTGGAATGCTGAGGGTCTGTCCCTGGTGTCCCCATGACCAGGCAGGGATGAGCCCTTGGGTGCCCTCGAGCAAAGGGATCAGGGCTGGCCCTGCCATCCCTCCCCAGATCCCTCTCCAAAATCCCTGCATCTCCCCACAGATGGAACTGGGAGGGGTTTTAGCTTGGATAATTTAAATTAGGATGGGAAAATGGATCCCTGTTATGTTCTCATTGAGCTGATGAGCCAAAACCTCCTTCTCTTCCCTGTCCCGTCTCACCTTCCTCTCGTCCTTCTGAGGGACACCAAAGCCTCTCCAGCCTCATCCTGTGTTGGAGTCCTGGATGCTGAGAATTTCAGACTTTCTGTGCTGCCAGACTCTGAGCCCCAGGAGAACACTGCATTGACCTGAGGCTGTGGACAAGCTTCCAAAATGGAAAGATAGCACTGAGATTGTGGGTGTGGGGTTTGGATAGAAGTGTGTGATATCACAGGGTGGAAAACTTAGAGTTTAAGGGTTTAGAATATAGTCATATATATAAGGCAAGATGGAGGCTTTAGGGCTGAGGGTGGTCCTTCTCCTTCTCCTTCTCCTTCTCCTTCTCCTTCTCCTTCTCCTTCTCCTTCTCCTTCTCCTTCTCCTTCTCCTTCTCCTTCTCCTTCTCCTTCTCCTTCTCCTTCTCCTTCTCCTTCTCCTTCTCCTTCTCCTTCTCCTTCTCCTTCTCCTTCTCCTTCTCCTTCTCCTTCTTCTCTTTTCTTCTCCTCCTCCTCCTTCTTCTCCTTCTCCTTCACCTTCTCCTCCATGGGTTTGGGTGGTTTTGTGTAATTGGACAGAAAAGTCCACACTGAGGGCCATGGGTGGTTGGTTATTGGGTTAGAAGTAAAAATAATTTATGTGTCATTTCTTAATTGGACAGTTTAGCCTTAAAAGACCTTGTAGAGAAAGACAGTGAGCCATTTTGTGCCTTGTTAGTGAAGAACTGCAGAGCTCACTGCTGTGAGACTGTGACATGATAAGGAATAACAAACACCTGAGGCTGAACACAAAATTCCATCTTGAGAGCTTCAATCCTGACCTTGACAGTGGAAGAAAAAAGAAGCCAAAATCCAAATCCTGCCTCTCTGTTTGGGCAGCATCCCAAGTTCAGCTGAGCCCTGAGAGCCCTCAATGGGTCCTGCTGATCCCCACAGGGGATTGGAGCATCCCCACCTCAGGGAATAATTTATCCCTCAAAAACCTGTCAGAAAAACCTGCATGCATCGCTCTTCCAAGGGGCTCTGTGGTATAAACCCGACTGGGAATTACAATTCCAGCCCCATGGGAAAATCCAGCATTTGTTGCAGCCTTGCACTGGGGACAGGGAAAAGGATCCAAACCAAAGCTGCTTTTTGTGGAGCAAAGGGCCATTTATTCCTTTGGGATCACCAAATTGCTTCTGGTGGGGTTGATCTTCAGGGCTGTTTTGTAGTTCTGGATGCTGAGAATTTTAGAGTTTCTGTACTAACAGACTGTGACCCCCAAGAGAGCGCTGCATTTGGCCTGAGACCACGAAGAAAGCTTCCAAAATTATTGATAACACTAAGATTACAAGTGTCTAGTTGATTAAAAATGTGCAATATCACAAAGTAGAAAACTTGGAGTTTAGGGGTTTAGAATGTAGTAAAATATAAAGCTAAGATAGAAGTTTCAGAGCAGTAGCTGGTCCTTCTTCACCTTCTTCTTCACAAGTTTAGGTAGTATTTTATAATTAGACAGAAAATCTGCATTGCTGACTTTGAGTGATTAGTTATTAAGCTAAAAGTAAAAACAATTTGTCATTTCTTAATTAGATAGTTTAACCTTAAAAGACCTTGTATAAAAAATAGTTAACCATTGTGTTACTCAGTAAAATACTACAAAAGTCACAACTTATAGATAAAAAATAATGAACATCTAAACCTAAACTCTTCCTGTGTGCAGTGGTGAGCAGGGTATGGAGAGCATCTTCCTCAAGAAACTCCAAATTCTCCTTGCCTTCCTTCCCAAAAATAGAAAAGTTTTGCTTTCTCCAGTACCTGTAAAAACCCCTGGGAATTCTACAACCAGGGAAATTTCCTTTCCCACAAGACAAAGTGTCCAACATCCCCCTCTGGCAACCACATTAGCCCAAATTCCCCATGAGCCCCTCTCTCCCCCAGCCCGTGGGTAAATCCCAACATCCAACACTCCCTGTTCCAGGGCTGGACAGCCCTCCCCAGGTGAATTTTTCCAAGGGGTAAGCTGATATTCCTGCATAACCCCACATCTGCAGGGAAAATGCCAGGAGTGTGGGTGAGTTATGGTCCCACAGCACCGATCACTTGAGCCCTAATGCTACAAGCACCGTCAGGTTTTCCTGACTGAAGTTCCTGCTAATTGCTTCCATATGATTCCTTTCCCTTTATTTCTTTATTTCTCCCTGTCCCTCCATTGTTCGTCCTGCCACGTTCGATGTTTCAGGAAAAACTGAGCAGAGAAATGGGTTTATTTCCTAAAAAATTCCTGATATTGTTTAATAATTGTTTTATTGAGCCAGGGTTGATGCCCATTCAGGGTGGGTTTTTGCATGGAGTTGTTCACACATGGGAAGGGGCTGCTCTCAACCCCTGAGCCAAGGGAAATACAGAAAATTCCATAGAATCCATGAATGGTTTGGGTTGGAAGGAACCTCATAAACCATCTTGTTCCCACCTAACTTCAGGGACACCTTCCCCTGTCCCAGGCTGCTCCCAGCCCTGCCCAGCCTGGCCTTGGGCACTGCCAGGGATCCAGGGGCAGCCACAGCTGCTCTGGGCACCCTGTGCCAGGGCCTGCCCACCCTCACAGGGAACAATTCCCAATTCCCAATATCCCATCCAGCCCTGCCCTCTGGCAGTGGGAGCCATTCCCTGTGTCCTGTCCCTCCATCCCTTGTCCCCAGTCCCTCTCCAGCTCTCCTGGAGCCCCTTCAGGCCCTGCCAGGGGCTCTGAGCTCTCCCTGGAGCCTTCTCCTCTCCAGGGGAGCACCCCCAGCTCTCCCAGCCTGGCTCCAGCCCTGGAGCAGCTCTTGGGTCTCTCTGGACTCTCTCCAGCAGCTCCAGCTCCTTCTGCTGTTGGGTTTCCCTGAGCTGGAGGCAGCTCTGCAGGTTGGGGTCTCACCTGAGAAGATTTGAGGGGGATAAATTCAGGAGTTTTCCCCCACAAATCCATGGACTGAAGTCCCACCCTCCTGCCCAGCCCATCCCTTTGGCAGAACCTCTCTTTAGCCCCTTTTGATGCCTTCCAGCTCAGTTTTCCCTTGAAGTTGTCTCTTTTCCCCCCAAGGTAATTCCATGCTCTTCATCTGCCTCTGCAGCTCCAGCTGGGCTGTTCCAAGGAGCTCTTCATGTACTCAGGCAACTGGAAACAGGGAAAAAATGCCCCAGTGAGAGGGAAAAGAAGGACTTTGGGGCAGGGGAGCTTGTGCATCATGTGAAGGAAGAGGAACACAGATCCCTGGAGGATTTGAAGCTGTTTCTGATCCACAAGGTTATCTCCAAACCCAGAACAATTCCCGTATGTATGGGCAGGAACAGGGTACCAGGCACTGCTATTTCCCCTCTCAGCATCCAAATCTGATTCACTGCAGCATCAGATCTGAGTAAAATCCCTGGCAAATCAAACTTGGACATCTCAGCCTGACCTTGGCACCCTCAAACCACCTGAGCATCAATGCAAACCCCACCCAAGAGACAATTTTGCATCCAGGGTTTCCCACGTCGAGCTGTGTGTGTCCAGCAGAGCCTTCATTCCACCTTCCCGCCTTTTCAAACAGCAGGATATGAATGAAAATTCCCCAAAAAACCCTTTTTGAAGGGCTTTTTCTTTGCTGGGAATGCAGGAGTGGAGCTGTGCTGCTCCTTGCAGCTTTCCCCCACAGAGCTGGAGGTAACTCCGAGCTGGGGGTCGCTCCTGGGAAATCCATGCACTACCCAGCTCTAAAATGGGGATATCACATTGCAAATAAGGGGAAAAAAGAAGGTTTTTTTAAGGCAAACAGGGTCTTGTTAAGGTTTCTGGAGAGGTCTGAGTTCAACCCCCCTGGGGGGGAGGCAGGAGGGCAGAGCAGAGCCTTGAAATAAAGCAGGAGGTGCTGGGTGAGGGATCTCGGGTTTCCAGCCAGGGCTCGGGGCTCTCCACTAGAGCCCCAAAGCAGCCAAATTAATCAGGCTAATGAAGAACCTGGGCTGCTGGAGGCTTTGGCTGTGCACCACCCCTTAATTAGGGCTAAATCCCTGATTCTGGGCATGCAGAGGTGCAGCTCCTCCGTCTGGAACATGATTAACCTCAGTGCTGGCGTGGGAGAGAACAAAACCCAGCCCAGAGGATGGGATGAGGGGTTTTGGCTCTGGCTGGGGTTCAGCTCAGGTCAGGCTGCACTGGGACTGTGCTGGGTCTGATATTCACCCCCTCCAAGCAGAGCCAGGACAGGTTTGGCTGCTGGGAGGAGATGCCCAGGGATGTTGGAATCACCAACATCTGCATTTGAGGACTTAAAGGGTTTTTTGGGGAATTTTCATTCATATCCTGCTGTTTGAAAAGGCGGGAAGGTGGAATGAAGGCTCTGCTGGACACACACAGCTCGACGTGGGAAACCCTGGATGCAAAATTGTCTCTTGGGTGGGGTTTGCGTTGATGCTCAGGTGGTTTGAGGGTGCCAAGGTCAGGCTGAGAGGTCCAGGTTTGATTTGCCAGGGATTTTACTCAGATCTGATGCTGCAGTGAATCAGATTTGGATGCTGAGAGGGGAAATAGCAGTGCCTGGTACCCTGTTCCTGCCCATACATACGGGAATTGTTCTGGGTTTGGAGATAACCTTGTGGATCAGAAACATCTACAGATCCTCCAGGGATCTGTGTTCCTCTTCCTTCACATGATGCACAAGCTCCCCTGCCCCAAAGTCCTTCTTTTCCCTCTCACTGGGGCATTTTTTCCCCCTGTTTCCAGTTGCCTGGGTACCCTGAATGAAAAATCCTCTCTTGGGTGCGGTTTGCTTTGATGCTGAGATGGTTTGAGGGTGCCAAGGTCAGGCTGAGATGTCCAAGTTTGATTTGCCAGGGATTTTACTCAGATCTGAAATAAACTGGCTGTTAACAACAAAACAGGATTGATTGATCCCAAACCACACAAAATCTGAGTGAATTAATTAATTCTGAGCCTTTGCTGTGTCAAAGAGCTTTCCCCTGGGTGAGAGGGTGACTGTGTATAAATGCTGATTTTTGGAGGGCAAAGTTAGGGTGGGAACTGCAAAAGGCATTTGAGAATTGAGGCAGGGAATTTCTCATGATTTACTATAAACAAAAACCATTCCATCATGAAATGCTTTTGGCCACCAGGGCTGGTTTTTCATCCACCTGTGCCTGTGCCACTTTGAGCTGCAGTTCTGTCCCCAGGGGTGCTCTATAGGTAACTCTTTATTTATATATATTCATTATATGTAAATTAAATATTCACGTGACTGCATTTGTATGTATTTGTGTCCTCATCACTGTGCAAAATGCTCCCATTTTAAAGGAGGAAAACACACACAGGAGTGAATTCTCCTCTCTAGAGGGAACTTCATTTGACACAAAGGGAAGAGTTACCTGAACCCAGAACTGCCCTTCCCAATGTTCCCTGTCTGATCCAAGAGTGGATTGGGACCAGCTGCATCACCAAGCTCCTCCTCTCCCTCAGTGGAAGCTCAGGAGAGCTGATCTTGGCTTAGACCAGGCTTATCTGCTGGCCTAACCATCGAAGGCTGCCTTGCAGGAATTAGCTGGACTCCATAATTAGCCAGGAGGAAGTTTACCCCGACCAGTCAACCTCAGCAGAGAGGGAATTCATTAAATATCTCTGGTTTGCCAAGCACAAGGCTGATTTTGCAAGTCAAAGAAGGTTTTTGTTTTTAATTGCATTTTCTTTAATGGTTTTGCCAGGAAAAAATCCATGCGTGTCCTTTCCAGCAGAGACAGGCACTTGGCCTTCCCAGATTTTGCTTCTTGGCTCTAAATCCAAGAGATTTTCTGATTCCCATGTGACACAATGACATCCAGAGCAGGGAGTGGGGATCTGGGGCTGATTCTGAGCAGTGCTGCCCGGGGGGCTGCAGGGAAAGGCAGAGCCCTCTGTGCATGGAGCACACAGCACAAAGGGGGCGTTCTCTGGGCTCTCCCCTGGCCCCTCCCTCGGGTTCCAGATCCCATTCCAAGAAGGGCTTGGCACAGGTGACTGGGGCCAGGGGCTGCAGGGCCTGAGCTTCCAATTCCCAGGCAATCCAGGGGTGTCCTGTTCTGGGTGCTGCTCACCTGCCCCATCCCAAACCTTCTCCCAGGAGCTGCCCCACACCAAAGCCTCTCCCAGAGATGCTCCTCATCCCAAAGCCTCTCCCAGGAGCTGGTTTATGGTATCATGGAACACTTTGGGTTGGGAGGGACATTAAAGCCCTTCCCATTCCAGCCCCTGCCATGGGCAGGGACACCTTCCACTATCCCAGGTTGCTCCAAATCCCACCAAGCCTGGCCTTGGACACTTTCATGGAGCTTCGTTCCATGTCCAGGTGCTGGAGCTGGGTCTGTGCCCTCTTCTGCTGCTTCTGCACCGTGGTTATTCCCAGCCAGCTCTGCCTAAATTTCCATTGCAGCTGAATAAAGCAAACTCCACCATCATCATCCTCACAGAGCTGAGGGGCTGCAGAAGTTCTCTGACCTTGAAGCTCCACCAGGAAATTCCTTTGGCCCCAGGAATGGCCTTGTGTGCCAGGAGCTGCAGGGCTGCAGCCCAGGGCTGCCTGGGCTGGGATCTTCTCTGGAAATCCAGGTCCTTGAAGGGGCAGAGGGCACCAGCTGGTCCAAAAGCAACACCTCCTTCCTGACTGGTGGCTTGGCCCTACCTGACTCTGGAGCTTCACCAGGTGGGTCTGTAGTCCAGCTCTGGCCCCTCAGCTTGGGAAGGACCTTGGGACACTGAGCACATCCAGAGGGGCTGGGAACACAAACCCTGAGAGGAACCCCTGAGGGAGCTGGGGGTGCTCAGCCTGGAGAAAAGGAGACTCAGGGGTGCCCTCATCACTCCCTGCAGCTCCTGAAAGGTGCCTGTGCTCAGCTGGGGCTGGGCTCTTTCTCCAGCAGCACTGACACAACCAGAGCACACAGCCTCGAGCTGCACCAAGGGAAATACAGGTTGGATATCAGGAAAAAGTTTTTTACAGAAAGGGTGATAAAGTTCTGGAATGTTCTGCCCAGGGAGGTGGTGGAGTCCCCATCCCTGGGTGTGTTTAACAAAGCCTGGATGTGGCACTGCGTGCCAGGGTTTAGTTGAGGGGTTGGGGCTGGGTTGGACTCAGTGATCTTGAAGGTCTCTTCCAAGCTGGTCATTCAGTGAATCTGTGAATTCTGTGAATCTGTAGGGCTTTCAGAGCCAGCAGGAATCCCCTTTTTCCTCCTGGATGCCCCACTTGCTGCTGCTTTGCGCTTCCAGTTCTAGGAACAAACCCAACCAGAGACTGGGAAAAATTTATTTCATGTTCCTTCACTTCACTCTGCTGCATTTCTTCTCCAGATCAGCTTTCTTGGCTGGGTCTAAGACTGGTGGTGGCTCCCTCAGGGGTGTTTTGGAGGGGCTCCCTCAGGGAGCAAAGTTACCTTGAAAATTCCAAACATCTCAGGCTCTCATGGACATGCTGGGGCAGAGGAGGCAGAAATTGAGAGGATCTGGAGGCTTGGCCTCAGGACTTCCATTAAATCTTGTCTTTGGGGGGCTGACCTCGGTGCAGGGGATGTTTTCCAGCCCCTCCATCCCTTTTGGGAAGCACCATGGGGGATAAATAATGCCCTGCTGGACAGGAGGTCAGGCAGGTCACCCTGCAGGACCTTTAGGGATGCGTTTCCCTGGGCAGCTCCGGCTGGAGCTCAGCCAAAGGCAACAAGAGGAGCCCATCCCACCCTCAGTGTGGGATTTGCCCGGGCACAGGAGACTTTGGAGCACACCCAGGGACTCTGGGAGCTTGAGCTCACACCAGGGGACCAAAACGAGCCAAGGGGACAAAGGTGTCACCTTTGGGTGATGAGCCTCGCCTTTGGGGTCATCACTCTTTCAGCCAGATGTTGAGAGTTCTCTTGCAAACACCTCAAAATCTCATTTTTTCTCCATTCCTGGAGAAAAACACAGCTGAATATTCTCATTTTGCTGTATTTTCACATAGGGAAGGAGAAGTGTGAGAGCTGCAGACAGGCCCAGGCTGGGAGCACCAGGACTGGAAACAACCCCAAACCTCTCATCTGAGCCCAGGGAAAAAACTCAGGGAAAAAACCCACCATTTTCCCAGGGGAAAAAAAAAAACCCCACTTCTTATATTTCCTTAACCCTCTTCCCTTTTGCTTTTTTTCCTTGGAAAAATGAAAGAGATGCATCAGTGCCCAGGGCAAGCCTGGAGCCCTCCAGCCCCAGAGCAGTGAGAGCTCAGCCCTGTCCAAAGCTGCCCCAAATGGGATTTATTTCCTACTGGATTTCCAATTCCAGCTGTTATCCATGCAGGCTGAGGAGCCAGCGTGCCTCTGCATGCCTTCATCCCATCACCTGCAATCCCCAAGCCTCATTTTCCAGATGGAGAAACTGAGGCATCAACTTGAGCCATTTCCAGGTCAATACAGAGGTCTGGCCTCTGATGGGGCTTGTTGGGTTTTCCTGATGAGGATGTGCATTAATTTAGGAATTTAATATTTGGGTTGGATGGCAAGAGGGTTGTGCATTCCCTCATCCCAGCACAGGTCTCAGCATCAGCATCCTGGGGCTTTGGGAATGCTTTTCTGGGAGAAAACAGCTCCCAGCTGCTCACAGGATTGCTGGAAAGTCTTTATGTTCAATGCAAAGAAAGGAAATAAAACCAGAAAATTATGTCCTGAAAAACAGCCATGCTGACCCATCTTGCTGTGCGACAAGGCTGAGATGAAACACCTGCTTTGAAATATCTGCCTTGGAATATTTGCTTTGGAATACCTGCCCTGGAACACCTGCCTTGCAATATCTGCCTTGGAATACCTGGCTTGGAATATTTGCTTTGGAATACCTGCCCTGGAATACCTTTATTTGATGGGATTGAAATGAGTCTGTTCAGACAGGGATGCCCAAACATGACGTGGCAATGAGGGAAAGTCTTGGATGGTTTGATTCCTGCTTCAGGATTTGTCCAAGGGGGAACCCAGAAAATCCCCTGTGCCACAGGGCAATGAAAAAGAGCTGGGATCCATTAAAAATCTCTAAATAAACAAGCAAAAACTTTGCCAAATCACTGCCCAGGATAAAAAAAAAAACGATGATTAAAAATAATTTGCTGAGAGTGGCTGTGTTACACCAGATCCCAAATGTGGGGTTTGCTGTTAATGGTTTTCCCACAGGCATTTGAATGGATATTTGTTTCCCTCTGGAGTGTAACTGGAATGGCTTCCTTTCACTTATCAGAGGTGCTGCTGGCAAAGGTTTTAGGATCTTGGAGCAGCTCATTTCCCTGGATTCAGCTCATCCCCAAACCCCACACATTAAAACCTCACACAACACAATTTCCATTTCAGAATAGAAATTTTCAGAATTTTTCATAGGGGATGCAAAAAAGAGGAGGAAAACACGGGTTTGGCTCTTGGGGCTTGCTTTTGGCATTTCCAAGGAGAGGGATTTGGGATGGAGGAGGGGGACAGGGGCTGAGTTTCTCCATCGGAAGGGCTGCACTGCCATCTCCAGGTCTGCCTGCACAGCCCCGGCTGCAGCTCCAGCCCCATCCCCATCCCTGTGGAATTATCCAGCTGTGCTGGCTGGACTTTAATGCTACAAAAAGCAGTCAAGTATTTTTGTTAACAATATTTTAACAATAATTTAATTTAAAATCCCACTCGCCCTCTTTTCCCCCTAAGGATTTATCCCTGGGAAAATCTCCAGCCTGGGCATTTTGTTCCAGTACAGGTGTGAGTGCTTGCAGTAATGCAGGGCTCTCTTCCCTAAGATTCCTCCAAATCTTAGGGAAAAGCATCTATTTCTAGTAAAATTGCAAGTTTTTATGATTTTTTTTCCCCTTGGAAAAATAAAAGAGATGCATCAGTGCCCAGGGCAAGCCCAGAGTGCTCCAGCCCCAGAGCAGTGAGAGCTCAGCCCTGTCTGAAGCAGCCCCAAATGGGATTTACCTTAGGGAAAAGCATTCATTTCTAGTAAAATTGCAAGTTTTTCTGATTTTCCTTTTTTTTAAATTTTCTGCATGGAGAGCCCTGGGTGTGGCTGCGTGTTCTTTCTGTGGTGCCACCACCTTCAAATCCAGGTGTCCCCCGGTATCACCTTCCCTGGTCTGCTTCGGATGGCCACCTCTGCTCCAAAAGGGTCTGGATGTGGCCCCAAAAAGCTTTGGATCAGCCCGGCATGGCCAGGCTGCAGCACCCCGGGATACCCATGAGATGGCACTGGAGCTGCAGCCTTGGTGCTGGGAAAAATCCGCTTCTGGGATTTGGTCCCAAAAATATCCTATGCTCCAATATCTGACACAGGGCTGGGCTTTCTCTTCTGTCTGGGAACCAAGTGAGGCGTGGAGCAGCTCCTGGAGGCAGAGGGTGTTGGAAATCCCAGGAACTGTGGGGAATGCAGCAGGTCGGAGCTGCTGGGGAGGTCTTTGGTTTATTCCTGGCCATAGAGCCACTGCAGGAACTGCCAGAAAACCCCAAACTGCCCCAAAAAGGGGCTGAGTGTGCAGGGCAGGGGCTGATGGGGGGTTGGGCTGGACTTTAGTGTCAATTAATGCCTGTATTAGTGCCTCTCATCCCTTTCCAGGGCCTCTCTCTTCCCGGCAGGTGTCCAAGCATTTTTTCCTGCCTGGTTCCACTCCCCAACCTCCTGCAATGCTCTCCCTGCTGTGGGCACATCTGGCATCCCATGGATGCCCCAAAATGATGCCCAGCCCTGCTGGCACCTTGGAATCTCCTGAGCTTTCTGACTTGGCCCCTGGGGCAGGAGCTGAGTTGGTGCCGTGACCCTACAGGGAGCGGTGGGAACATCCCGACCCTCAGGGCGGCTTTGGGGTTCACCTGTGCTCTGGTTTGGAAGCAAAACCAGTGAAAGACTCCAAGTGAGAAATAGAATTTATCAGGAAAAGGAAAACTAAAATACATGCAATAATACAAAAGAAAAACCACTGACAAAGTCAGAATACAACCTGACACCCTGTTGGTAGCAGTCTGCGGGAACCCAGAACATCCCTCTGGCTGTCCAGAACAGCCAGGACCCTGCCAGGGGGCTCAGAGACCCTGGCACAGAGCCCAAAACACCTGTGGGTTTGATTATGACCCGTGGAGCAAATTACCAACCTTAGATGAAGATCAGCAAGCCACAACAGTTTAGGTAGAATAATAGTGAATTTATTCCGGGGTGGAAAAGTAGATTTTGGGGTTTTTGGTATGGGGGTTCAGGGGAGAAAGATGGAGGGAACTGGGCATGTCCAGCCTTTCTCCTTCTTCTTCTTGGCCTCCGTCTTCTGCTGTGATGCTGGCACTTTTGGATTGGTTTAGAGTAGAAGCTCACTGTCTAACATAGGTGATAGGTATTGGAAAGTAATTGTAAACATTGTACATGTAGTTTTTAGTATAAAGACATAACACAGCCCTGGGGGCAGGCAGAGTGCCTCTGACTGTCCCGCTCGATGGACCTTGGCAGGGCAGAAGAAAGAATTTTATAGATAAGGAACAATAAACAACCTTGAGACCGAGAAATGAAGAGCCCTGACTCATTCTTCGAGCGCTGGGCTTGGAAAAGAGAGTTTTGAACTTTTTTCGGGGTCATTCTGACCAGCTAAAGATCCCGACAGCAGTCCAGTTGGATTAGTGGCTGCAGCCCTCCTGGAGAGGCAGATATGGTTCTTTTGGAGCAGGGATCCCGTAGAAAGGGGTAGCCTTCCTCTGAAGATCCAGTGGAAAAGACAGTCATTCCTCTGGGAATGCAGTGAAGAGACTGACTGTTCTGTCCCAAACCCCAGATTATATCCAGGTGGGGATGCTCAGCTCCTTCCCTCTGGCTGAAGCATCTCACAGTGGGCTGGTATCATTCTCTGAGTCATGTGGGGAGTCCATCAAACAGAAATGGCTCCCGGAGGGAGTTCTCTCTGAGTCATGTGGCAAGGCATTGATGGGCCCATTAACAGGAGATAAGGAAAAAACCATGCCCCTCCTGGTTTCAGCAGCTCTTGAGGATTGGAATAGAATATATCTTAATATTGTAACCTAGGACAACCTGCAGCACTCAGACCCTGCCCTGAGGCAAATCCTTGGAGATGCAGAGGTTAGATGATCTTACCACATGTCAGGTGAGCACAAATTTTGGAGGGATGGGCAGGTCAGCACAGACACCTGGGAATGGCTCTGTAAATTCAGGACTTGCAGATTCTTAAAAACACCCCATAACCTTCCCCAAAGTTCATTTAAGGACCTCCTGTCCTTGCAAAGGGGATGGGGCCAGGGCCATGGAGGGGTGACATGGGTGTCCCACTGCCAAGCCATGGTCCCCTTGGCTGTGCTCCACAGGTGCATTTGTGCTTCCCACAGCATCAAATCCAGAATTGAGAAGGGACCTCAAAAGCTCTTCCTTCTCCACCCCATAACAGGGGCACCTCCCACCACCTCAGGTGGCTCCAAGCCCCGTCCAACCTGGCCTTGGACACTTCCAGGGATCCAGGGGCAGCCACAGCTGCTCTGGTTAACTGGTGCCAGAGCCTCCCCAACCTACATCCATGGGGTTATTTCCCTCAAAACACACCACAAGGACTTTTGGGAAGAGATTTGGCACCCTGGGGTATTAAATTATTAAATTTACCAAGCCCTGAGTGCCACCCCAGCTGACATTTCCAAGTTCCATCACCTCCCCACCTCTAACCCGAAGGGTGTTGCTCATGGATGCTGGAAATCTGGAGGGGCTTTCCAGGTGTTCAGGAGCACCTGGCACATGGATCACCATGGAGAAGCCTCCCCCCAAACCCAGAGATCTCTGTATCCTCACATTCCGTGCTCTGCAGACACTCAGACACGGGAGCAGTAATGGGATTAACGGATGTTTTCCCACTGGAACTAAACAAACAATGGGAAAACCCCCAATACTGGCACCGAAACACACACAATGACATCAGATTCCCTGGAAATCCCCAGCAGGGAATGCCCCCAGTGGGAACCCCCCGGGACAGACCCCACAAGAAGCTGCACTCACAGCTCCGAGGGTTCCCACTCGCTGCCACATTCCCAAGGGAAAAGGAATGGAATTCTGTCCAGGCCCCTCCTCTGTGCCCTGTCTGCATCTCAGTGCAAGGAAACTGAAATAAAGACATGGAATGCAAAAGTAGTGAGGGATTTTTCCTTCCCCAAATCCTCCTTCCATCCCCGTGTTTGACTTCTGGAATTTTTCCAGGCTGCCTGTTCCATCTGGGGTGTAAATACATAGAATAAATATATTAAACAAAAGCATTTAATAAATACATGTAATAAATATCTAATAACATATGCAATAAATACATATAATAAATATGTATAACAAATAATACCATAATGGTAAGATATATAATAATAATAACATAACAGCACATATAATAATAACATATCACATATAATACATACATATAATAGATAAAATACAGTTCATAAATGCATATAATAGATAGAATAAATGTATATACAACATATAAAATAAATATAATAAATGCATAATAATAGATAATCAATTCATATCATGAATATATAATAAATATAATACATATAATACACATATAATAGTAAATAATCATATAATATAATAATAATAATTTACTATTATTATTGTAATAAATGTAATTGCAATGAATGTAATAAATACATAATAATACGTGTAATAAATATATCAAGGAGATATTTGGGGTATAAATACATCACAGTTTTCACTATACATACACACACTATTTATTTTTTATAAATATATATGTCATAGAGAGAAAGATGCATCCAGGCTGCTCCACAAATGGAAACTCATCAAGCTCTATCTTGCAGATAATGATTTCTATTCTTATTTTTCTTTATCAAGCTCTGGGAAAACAATTAAAACTTCTCCCAAATAATAATGATAAAAACTAAAAGCCCAAACAACAAACCCTGCAAGAAATCTGAGCCCACATTTAATCTGCAGTCTTCAAAAGTTTCTTGGAAAGCTTAATTAAATGGGAATTCATCTGTGCATTGGCTCTGCCTTGTAAAGCCTGATAATGCTGGAGTCTTAATTAAAAAAACGAATGCAGCTTTTGGTTTTTATTCTGCCACTTCAAGGGGAAAAAGCGCCAGGCAGGGCTGTCAATAGAGCTGAGAGACGCCTCAGCCCCACATTGATTTTGTCTTGTTTAAACTCCCAGTTCCGGGGTTCATATGAAAATGATCCCAATTTATTAATTTCGTGGCTCTAAAGGGCGTGAGGAAGCAGGGCCAGAGGAGTTTTAGTGCCTGGAAAGTTTTAGTGCCCAAAAGTTGAATCCCAAAGCTGTGGCCCTGGGCTCATCTCCCCTGGTGAGGGATATTGGATTCTGCCGCTCCTGACTCCATCTGGAGTTTTTCCAATAACCTTCAAAACCCACTCCAGGACAGGGATGGGCCCCTTCCCCTTCAAATCAGGATTATTTTAATGGAAAATTGGAGATTAATGTTCTCCTGACCACTGGAGATGTTCCTGTTGGGTTGAGAGGGGCTTTTCCTTCTCCTTCCACCATCAGCATTTCCCAGCACTCATCCCCAAATGTCACCAGTGCTGATGGAATCTGGAAACTGCTCCAGGACTTCCTGCCCTGTTCTCTCCAAACCCCCTTTGCCCTTTTCCCAACCCATGCTGGGGACAACCTGCCAGGAATATGGGAATAAAACCCCACCCCAAGCTCGAGAAGCTCCTTCCAGAGCACCTCCTGGGAAAGAAGTCCTTGGAACAATGTTCTGCTGCCAAAAAATGCCAGAAAAAGGCTGATTTTCCTAAAGATCCTACTGTGCTCCCGTCCCCGAGGAAGTTCTGGAGAGTCTTAAGTGGATTTGGTGGGTTTAGATAACATCGAGATAACAACATCAGGGCTTTAAAGCTTCCAGGGAAGAAAAATGTTGACAGGGAGAAAATCAACCTTCTCCTGGAGATATTTTCCCATCTCAATATCCACTGGGATGCTGCATTGCTGCATTGCTGCTGGGAGATGGGGTTTTTTTTTTGGGAAAAGCCTCATCTGGATGTTTTTCTTCCGCCTTCGTGCCGCATTCCGATGGGGAATATGGAAAAGTTGTGCTGACTTTGCTGCTGGAGTCGGTCTCCTCCCAGCTCCAGACAGTGATATAAGGATCTCTTTAATGCTAATTAATGCGACGACACAAGGAATTAATTCTGTATTAGACAAAGCTGTTAATTATCCCCAAATAAAACAAAGGAAAAAAGGGAATCAATGCGGGAGAAATGACAACCGATCCTTGGCTTCCCTCTCCACATCCTTCCCAACACCCTGTTCTGGAAAAAGCAGCCTCAGGAACATCTTCTAGGCAGCCCTGAGGGCTTCAGGTTTAGCTTGGAAAGAGAAGGAATTCTTCCCTGTCCTTGGCGGGAGCTCCAGGTGCTTGGCCAAGGATGAACGGCATCACCTTCCTTTTATCCACAGGGAAAATGGCAGCAGGCTTTTCCCAGGGACATTTTCCTCCTCCCAGGGAGGAGGTGGGATTCAGGCTTGGATCAACCAACAACACTGACAAATACAACCACAAAGCCATGATGGGGAGCTCAGGGCTTGAAATTCCCATTGCTGTGAGATTCCCATTCCTTTAGAATTCCCAATGCTTTGGAATTCCCATTGCTCTGAGATTCCCATTGCTCTGAGATTCCCATTTCTTTGAGATTCCCATTGCTGTGAGATTCCCATTGCTGTGAGATTCCCATTTCTTTGAGGCTCCCATTGCTTTGGAATTCCCTTTTCTTTGAGATTCCCATTGTTTCAAGATTCCCATTGCTTCAAAATTCCCATTGCTTTGGAATTCCTACTGCTATGATATTCCCATTGTTTCAAGATTCCCATTGCTTCAAGATTCCCATTCCTCTGAAATTCCCATTCCTCTGAGATTCCCATTCCTCTGAGATTCCCATTGCTTTGGAATTCCCATTCCATTGATATTCCTATTGCAAAAAGAGCCCATCCAAGAGGGTTACAAAAGCAGGGTGTCCCTTTCCTGTGCCTCAGTTTCCCATGGAATGCAGTGACATCACATTCCTGGGATGTCTCTTTAGCTTCTCGAAGTATTTATTAAAATAATGTCAAAGGAATTGTTGTGTCTGGAATGCCCCTGACAGGAGTGTGGTCCATAGGACACCAAATTTGCTTTAGAAAGAAGAAGCAATTCCTGTTTTTTTTAAACTCTGTTCCCCCTTTATCCGCCGTTATTGATTCAGGAATAATGAGACAATGGAGATTCAAAGGTGGATTTAATTCCTTTTTATTGCTAAACTGAACAGGGATAAAAGATATCAACTTTTCCATTGTTTGGGACTCAGTGGATGCTGGGATCAGCGGATGTGCACACCCTCATGGCTTGTCCAGCCACATTATCCCAAAATTTGGCACAGGGTGGGGGGATCAGTAACAAAGCCCTTGATGCTCCACCCAGGGTTTCTCTCCAATGGGGAATTTTACATTTTGCAGTTCTCCCTCTTTATGGATTGACCTCATCTGGGTTTTTTCACCTGCCTCATGTCCAGGGAAAAGAGCAAAGTGAGAACTCTCCTCCTGGAACACAGGCCTGGATGGATGGCTGGGCTCCAGAAACCTTGGAATGAGAGAGGAGAGGGAGAGGAGAGGAGAGGAGAGGAGAGGGAGAGGAGAGGAGAGGAGAGGAGAGGAGAGGAGAGGAGAGGAGAGGAGAGGAGAGGAGAGGAGAGGAGAGGAGAGGAGAGGAGAGGAGAGGAGAGGAGAGGAGAGGAGAGGAGAGGAGAGGAGAGGAGAGGAGAGGAGAGGAGAGGAGAGGAGAGGAGAGGAGAGGAGAGGAGAGGAGAGGAGAGGAGAGGAGAGGAGAGGAGAGGAGAGGAGAGGAGAGAGGAGAGGAGAGGAGAGGAGAGGAGAGGAGAGGAGAGGAGAGGAGAGGAGAGGAGAGGAGAGAGAGGAGAGGAGAGGAGGGGAGAGGAGAGGAGAGGAGAGGAGAGGAGAGGAGAGGAGAGGAGAGGAGAGGAGAGGAGAGGAGAGGAGAGGAGAGGAGAGGAGAGGAGAGGAGAGGAGAGGAGAGGAGAGGAGAGGAGGGGAGAGGGACGAACAGTTAAGGACAGCATTAACCAGCCCATTCCCACTGCTTTCACTGCTTTTGGCTGGTGGTGCTCCCTGTCCCCTGCTAGGATCCTGACAGGGATCCATGAAAATGGCAAACAGATCTGAGAAAAACAAGACAAATTAAGAAAATCAGGAAAAACTAAGAAAATCAAATGTGTTCAGATGTCTTTTCAGTAGCAGTTCATTGGCCTAATTGAAAAAAATTAAACAAATAAAACTAAATGAAATATATTTATTTGATATAGACATTTATTTATATATCATGTATGTTATTTATTAAATAAAATAAATGTATTCTATTTCTCCAAGTAAAGGAAGAAATGTGCAGGAAGGTTATGAACAAGTCTAGTTCACCCTGATAAGTGTCTCCCACCACTCCTCAGAGCACCTCTGCTCTGCCAGGACCATCCCTGCAATGGATGGGGATAGGAAAGGCATCCATCTTCTCCTTGTCCATCCATGAAACCCTAAAATCTCCTTCTGGACACTCATTTGGGCAGCAGAATGAGCCCAGAGCTGCTCTGCACCTTCCAAGTAGATCCAGGTAGGGTTGGAACACAGTTTTGCTTAAAACCCACCCTGATGGGGGTGGGTTTACTTAAAACTCACCCCAGCTGAAGGTGCAGAACATCCTTTCCTAACCTTTGGCATCAGGCAAAGCAACAAAAATGTCCAAGAGGGAGCCACAGCCCCAAATTTCTGCTGTTATTTATGAGCCTGAATGTTTCAGGGACCATGAGCACCTTGGGGTAAACCCTGAAATCACACTGCAACATCTGCAGAGATCAGAGCCCTTCAACAATGTCCTTCCCTGGCTGTTCCTGCAGGAGCAGGATGAGCCTCGCTCTCCCTCCTTCCCTTTCAATGCCATTAAGAACAGCCCTTGCCAGCTCTTCTCCCACAAAAGGGGATTTGGAAAAAACATCCCATGGCTTATTTAACTTGGTTTTGCTTCCCCTCTGTCTGTGAGAGTGGCTGGGGAATGAATTCCTGCTCTGCTTCCAGGGAGGAAAATCTGGGGGGTTTGGGTGCTTCAAGCTGAGGTCGGGAGGATTTGGGGGTGGAGCAGGAGGGGCTCTGGGCTCTCAGTTTGGATAAGCAGCTTTGGGGAGTCTTAGAGCAGGGAAATGAAACAGGCCCAAGCTCCTGAGCTCGGAATTAGAGTGGGGATAGCAAGGGATGGAGGCAAGGGGGGAATAATGCTCCCAATTCTAGCTAGGTGGGGATAAGAGCATTAACAATGCTCCTTTTGGTCAAAATATGCAGTGAAATTATGGATAATCCATAAGCAAGGGGCTGGGCAGGATAAGCATCTCCCTCTTGTCCTTACAGCTCTTCAACCCTTCCTAAAAGCAAGCAGCCTGGAAAGGGTTAAAGAGCACCAGTGCCAAATTGGCATTAAACTGTGCTAATGTGGGCTAAGTGACTGCTCAGGGGAGCAGAGAGGAGAAAAATGATGTGCCATGTATTTCTAAATAATAAAGGGTTATTTATTAATAATCTGGAATTGAACAAAGAGTCTATGAAGCTCAATTAATTATTACTTGCAAAGTGCTTCAGAGATTGCTGGATAAAAGCTGCTGCAGAAGGGAAAGGTGTTGCAAGGGAAATGGATCAACATTCAGCAGGAAAAACCCCTGGCACCTCATCCCAGGGACCTGGTGGGATGTGCTGCCAGCCCAGGGGGTGTTTAGATCCCCAGGGATGGAGGGTTTGCAAACTGGAATTGTTTCTTCCCTGTAAGGAAGAAAGGCTTTTTGGAGTACAACGATGGGGTTGGGGTTTTTTGGACAGATTTTGTGATTTTTTTTAAAGGGTTGTTTGAGCTTCAGGTGTTACAGTTCTAGGAGATTTGATGTTGTAGTCTCTTCTTAATCAGTTAAAAAGTGGGGTAAGTTCATTGTTGGTAATTCTCAAAATAGGTTTGACTTAATTACCTTTTCTCAGAACCTGCTGTAGATCTTGCAAGGTGCTGACGCTGGTCTGGAGTTGCATTTTCTGTGGTGTAATTGTTTGTTTGGTCATCCTCTATCTCAGATCATCAGGTGCAGGGGGACAGGGGAGGTGTGTCAGCCATCCCCTGGGGGGGGATGAGCCCTGTGGCACAGGAATGTGTAGGATCCAGCTCCTGACCCTGCTGGAACAGGCAGGGATGAGGGCTGGGTTCAAGCTTCAGCCCTGGAGCTCGGATAAAATTGAAACCATTACTAAAATTAATCATTTTTTTAGTGAAATGAGACAAAATTGGAAAATAAGCAGTTCCCAGCCTCCTGCTCCCCCTTTTTTGCTCCTAAAAAGACGAACAGGAAGAGAAAACTGTCTTGAATATTCAAAGCCTGCAGAGGGAAGGGAACAAATAATTCCCACCTTTTTCTCCCAACACTCAGCCCTGGTCTCTGTCTGGAGATGATTTCTGGGGAAAACCATCTCTGACAGCCCAAAAATACTGCCCTGCTCCAAACAGTTCCCTCTTAAGGCTCTAATTTTATTTCTACCCAGAAGAAAACCCAACACCATACAATTAGCAAAACATCAAATCCATTTCATCCAGCCTTGAGCGATTTCATCTCACGAAACGTCCCTCACAAAGACCCTCATGGATGAGACTGAGCCAACCTTCCCCTCCCCTGGGAGCTTGTGGGGTCCTTCACCACCCCCCAACAGCTTCTGGATGGAGAGGGGCTGCCAAGGTGTTCAGGGACCCCTCACCCCCTGTGCCTCTAGCCCCCATCACTGCAGCTTGCAGCCGCTCTGAAAATGCACCTCGGGTTTTATTTAAGCCTGTGCATTTCAAGCCTGGCCTGGTTTTTGGCTGGGACTCAGTTCATTAGTCCCTGCCAGAAAATTTGTGGGAAAACTGAGTGAGTGAGTTAAAAGCTCCAGAATTATCCCAAAGTGACCCTGTGGATCATCCCTAGGTGGGAGAGGGGGAAGCAGAAATGAGGTGACCCAGCAGTTTAGGGGCTGAATGTGGTTTCTGTTTCAAACAGGGACAGCCCTGAGCTGTCCATTCCTCCCCCAAAAAATCCCAAAGGTTCCACCCTCTGGCTTTGCATGGATTCTCCATCTTCCCTGTGCTCTACAGGATCCTTATTTTGCACCTTCTTATTTCTGTTTTTATTAAAACTTTAAAGCATTGCCCACTTCCCTCTCTCCAGCAGTCTCCTCTGGGAATATCCCCTGGAGAAATGAACAGAGCCATTGTTGGATAGAGCACGAACAACAATTGTAATCTGTGTTATGACTCTGAAATTGTCCTGAGTTTAACAGGGAAGGCTTGGTGGAGCTGGGAGGAGCAGAAAGGTCTCTGCTCCCTGAAAGAAGTTTTGATTTATGCCAGGGGAGGTTTCTCCAGGCTCCCAGGAGCAGGAGAGAGGTGATGCTCTAAAACCTCTCAAAACTCCAAGTCCTTTGCCTACAGAAACTCGCAGTTCATAATCATTGACCAAAACCTTGGGGTTTTACACCAAAAAGCCTCCACTGGCAGCTGCATCAGGCAATGAAGGCTTGTTTGGCCATCACATCTCTGATTTCTGCTACTTTTGTGCTTTTGCTCTTTTCTGGAGAAGAAGCTGTGGATGGGATCTGTCTTCTCCCTAACCTTGATTTCTGCAGGAAAACAAATCTGGGCTTTACAATAATCAGAGTTTGAAATGCAGGAAAATCTGTGAAGTTAATGAGGGCCTCGCAATCAGCTGCTGGCAGAAATCCCATTATTGCACGGGGACGGTGACAAACGGTACCAAAAAGTGTTGAAGGGAGGAAAACAAACACAGTGAGCCCCCTCCCCACATTCCTGGGAGAAAAGCCTGATTTGGCAAAGGCATCACGTTTCTATCTCCTACATTCCTGTTATCCCATATTCAAACAGAAAAGCAACTGCTGGAAAAGAGGGGTTTGCAAGTGATTTAATGCCAGCATCCATATGAATGTGAAATATCCAGGCTGGAATTTGTTGTTTGAAATCCTGGATTTTCTCTGTGTTTCCCCATTTCCCCCATGCTCATCAATGGCTCTGTGACTTCTCCTTTGAGCCTGAACCATCCTGGAGTACTGAGAAACACCCTGGTCTTTGGATCCTTTGATTTTTTTTTTCCCCTTTTAAATGCTTTTTTAAGTGCTACTGTGTTCTTTTGGAGTCAGATTAACCACGCAATAAATTTGCATAATGTGGATCCATAATGTTTAATCAAAGCCTCTCTGGAAAGCTGTTATTGTCCAGGAGCTCCCATAAATCCTCACCATCACCTCCATGTTAAAGACTAAAGCTGCCCGAGGTACATTGGGCACTAATCACTTGCAACATTGAATTGAAAAGAAATTATCCTTTTCCTTTCCCTTCCCATTCCATGTGGAAATATAAACCTCTTCAAGCCCCACATGAAGCATTTTTAGCACTGGATGGGAGTGGGTCACCCCCAGCTTTCTAAACCTTTCTGGGGGTGTCAGGATTATTGGTATTTACCAATATTGTGGACAGGACGTGCCTTGGCTTGTCTGGCCCTGCTGCTGAACCAAACAGCGGCACTGTGGTGTTTCACCCCACAGACACTTTGGGCTGGCTGGGTGTGTGGTGTTTCACCGCACAGACACTTTGGGCTGGCTGGGTGTGTGGTGTTTCACCCCACAGACCCTTTGGGCTGGCTGGGTGTGTGGTGTTTCACCCCACAGACACTTTGGGCTGGCTGGGTGTGTGGTGTTTCACCCCACAGACACTTTTGGCTGGCTGGGTGTGTGGTGTTTCACCCCACAGACACTTTTGGCTGGCTGGGTGTGTGATGTTTCACCCCACAGACACTTTGGGCTGGCTGGGTGTGTGGTGTTTCACCCCACAGACACTTTTGGCTGGCTGGTGTGTGGTGTTTCACCCCACAGACACTTTGGGCTGGCTGGGTGCTGCAGCTGGGCACTGGACACAAGTCCAGGCCTGCAGGAGCTCTGGTGGTGCTGGGATGGAGCTTCCCCCCATAACAGGGGCTGCTCCTCAGGTTTCCCTCTGCTGGAGAAGCTTTAAGGCGATGGTGAAGGAAAGGAGTCGGTTCTGATGGAGGGTTTGGATGCAGAGCTTTATTCTGGCCCACAGGCCTCTGAATGCAGCACCAGCTCCAACAGAACTCCCTGACCCCGTGGTTGCTGCTCCTTTGAACCCCGGGAGAGGGGCAGGGAAGGGGCAGGGAGCCACCAAGCAGGTACAGGAGGGGAGGGACAAAGGGACAAAGGACACCTGGATGGCCCAATGCCCCCGGGGGTAGAGGGCATCCTTTGAATCTGCCAATCACTCAGTGCCCTTCTGGAATGCCAGGACTGACAGACAGCGCTGGGAGGGGTCAGGGAGGGGAAAGGAGAGGTGACTGACACACCTGGCAGGGAATCTTCAGGGGAGGGACCCGGGATTCTGGGGTAAACCCTGAAATCACAACGGAACACAGGATTAAGTTTGGACTGTCCCAAATTTCTTCTCCAGCATTCCAAGGCTGGGTTATTCATCCCCATCAGGACGAGCAAGCAGAGGAGGAGCATTCCAGCGTGCCAGGAAGAGATGGAGAGCCATGTGTCAAAATCGTTTGCACTTGGAAAATTGTAAGACTCAATTAAGTCCTGAGCTCCTCTTTTTTTCGAGCTTTTAATTTCCTTTAAATGAGTCAGGCAATAAGGCATGACAGGGAGGCTGGACAGGCAGGATGAGCCTGGAGAGCTGACCCAAATCCTTCCCAAAGGGATGTGGCCAGGAAAATCCCTCCCTGGGGCTGCAGGACTGGGGAAATACAGGGAGATAGGGATGAGCAGAGGGGGGAACTGCCCCACTGATTCCATCTGTGTGGTGTCGCTGTCCTGACACTCCTGATGGTCGTGGAAGGTCTTTCCAACTGGAATTCCACTGTCACCACTGTTTATCTGCAGGTGCTGTTATCAGCCATTGAGGCTGTCAATGCTCCTCTCTGGGGTCTCCCTGGAGATCCCATGGTGAACATCCTCAAGCTGGAATAAAATACACAGCATCCCTTGGCTGCCACCATGGTGGGAAGGACTCCAAGGGACAGAGAGGAAAGCAGATTCCATTGAGAAATTGCCTTTGGATGCTCCAAGAGTGGAATGGGAGTAAAATGGAGAGGAAAGGCCCAGGTGGTTCTGGAGCAGAAGAGTTTTCCCGCCTTTCAAAGATTTGAATATGAAGAGTTCAAGAAAACCCAACCCATGGGGTTTCCTAATTCCTGTAGGATACCCAGTGATGGGATGAGCTGAGCTGGTCCTTGTGAGCACATTCACCATTCCAGAAGGGCTACAAATAATGGCAACTTCCAGGAGGTGACATCTCCAAGCCTCTTAGGAGCCTAATTCTATAACAACATTAATTCAACATAAAGCCTTCATGAATAGGGATCGGGCTAATGCTGGGTTTGGATGTTAGGCAGCTTAGTCTTGCCCATCTTCATTTAACTGAGTGCCTGGTTCTGAAAGGCAGCACAGTTTCAGCTTATTTCAGGAATTCCCATGGAAAAAAAAAACCCTTTTTAGGGATTTTTCCCTTCCTGCTGCTGGAGTTAGTTGTCCATCCTAGACCAGCCTAAGTTTTTGTTTTATTTAACTTTAGGCTCAAGCCCAGATTGATCATTCAATAAAATGTGGACAAGAAAATATTCCTTGTTACCCCCAGCTGTATTCCAAGAAGGATTTGAGTTGGAAGAGCAGTAGATCAACAGCAAATTCAGGGGATTTGAGGTTGTTGCTGCTCCAGAGATCAAATACAGCTCATTTAGGATCATGACTTGGCAAAAAAGGCTCTCTGCCCCTTTATTTGAGGGGATGGGTATTCTCCTGTCCTCCTCTGGTGCCAACAAGGCTTGGAAACAGCCCTGGAGCACATGAACACCTTTCTATATCAGGAGCTCATCAGGCACAGGATCCCTCTGAGGCAGCCCCAGGCCCCACTGGCCAAGCCCTGCTCTCCACAGGAGCACACTTCCATTCCCCATTCCCAGCAAGCAGCCAGATGGATCCCTCTGCTTGGGAACCCCCTCAGGAAACCATCTCAGCTGAAGAGCCACCACCAGGCACAGAAGGGTCAAAAGACCTCAAAAATGGAACTTAACAACAATCCTAATCTAAGAGTGTTGTCCTACATTATTCCCTTCAGTATTTAGGTTGATTTTGAAAACAATTCTATTGTTTTAAACTGGGAGAGCAAAGAGAGGAATGAAAAGCTTGTGCCCCACATTGGAACCACCTTTCTTCTGTCACCCCAATCCAAAGGTTTTGTTTTGATTGGTCCCTTCCCTTTCTTTCACTTTTCAATTATTTGATTCCTGTTGGTTTGTGGGGTCTCAATCCCTGCCTTTGGAAACCACAGGTGCAATGCTCAGGGATGTTCACACTTCTTTTCTCTTCCTTATCAAGGTTTGCCCCCTCCAGCCCAGGTGGGGAATAATTCCAGCCCACCTGAGGTCCAGATCAACATCCATCAACTGCAAGATGCTGCTTATCCCACCTGGGGAATCTTTAAAGGTGCTTTTCCCCACCAAAGGAAAGAGCTTCTCATCTTTGGTTTTCTCCTTTTTCCTCAAAATTTGGGTAGTACTGAAAATTGGGTTTTTCTCCTGAAATAAACTTTGAGCATAAACTTAAGCATAGAATTCCAGAAGGATATAAAATCCCAGGAGGGTTTGAGTTGGAAGGGACCTTAAAGCCCATCCAGACACACCCCCTGTCATGGGTGAGGGCATTCCACTGTCCCAGGCTGCTCCCAGCCCTGCCCAGCCTGGCCTTGGGCACTGCCAGGGATCCAGGGGCAGCCCCAGCTGCTCTGGGCACCTGTGCCAGGGCCTGCCCACCCTCACAGGGAACAATTCCCAATTCCCAATATCCCACCCATCCCTGCCCTCTGGCAGTGGGAGCCATTCCCTGTGTCCTGTCCCTCCAGCCCTTGTCCCCAGTCCCTCTCCAGCTCTCCTGGAGCCCCTTCAGGCCCTGCCAGGGGCTCTGAGCTCTCCCTGGAGCTTCTCCTCTCCAGGTGAGCACCCCCAGCTCTCCCAGCCTGGCCCCATAGGATAATTTCTACCCAAATTCAGTTCAGCCTCTGGGTCCCTGCATGAAGGCCAGGATGGACCAACCCCTTGGATCAGATTCTGGTGCCTCTGGTGCTGTGGGCAGCAGCTGGAGGCATTTCAAGGTTGCCTCAATGTAAGCAGGAGCATTATTTTAGCACAGAGTTTCCAGAGACCTCAGATGCTGCCTTAATTACAGAAGCAGGGAAATAATTCTGAGTCGGAGGCAGGAGCAGGAGAAGATGAACAAGCAGAGATAAGGCTCTACCTCAAACACAGATAACTGCAAAGATTATCCAGGCAGCCCAGCCAGGTCTCAGCACTGAAGTCAAATAGATGGCTTAATGCTGGCCCAGAGCTGAAAAAATGGTATTTAGGGATTTAAATCTTGAAAGACCTCATTTCCCAGCTGGCCTCTAATGGAATTCTGTTAGTTTGGGGAGCGGATCCTGCCCACAGCACAGCGTATCCATCACCTCAGCATTAATGTAAAGCTCTGTAATGCATCCAGAGCCTTTGGATAATGGGCCTGCGATGGAATAATCAGGAGTGGGGCCAATTTCTCTCTGTAAACAGAAGCTTTTTAGAAGATGGAAGGCAAAGGTCTTCCCTGCCACCCTCTGGACCTTTAGGTCTTTTCAGCTTGTCTGTCTCCTGCCAGGATTGCTGCTCCAGACCCTGTGTCCATCTCTCTGGAAGGCACTGTGTTTCCTTTTCTCTGAAACACCATTTTTGGGTAGTTTTTGGTGACTCTTCACCTTTAAGGCTTGGGATGTGTCTTCCCTCCTCCCACATGGTTATTCCAGGTGAGAGTCAGGAGGGTTTGGGGCACCAGGGAACCGTTGGAAAACTTAATCTTGTGAAAGAAAAATGCCTTTTCTTTCTAGACTGCCTTTAAAAATGAAGAGCTCCTGGAAGCCTGATTTGCAAACCCATCCAAACTTCACCATCTGACCATCCACGGTGCCTCTGGCCTCTGTCTGATTAGGAGGCAATGATTCAATTTAATAATATCTAATTCCCAGTGCAATATCAATGAGGGGATCTGCCAGTCAGCGGAGCAATCCCGAGCGCGCTCCGCGTTCCGCGCTCGCAGCGGGAGCAGCCGCGATTCCCAGCTCTGACACTGAGCCAGGGCTGGGGGGCTCAGCTGGGAACATCCAAAAGGTTTCTGGGGTGTAATTTAGGGGTATTTAAGAAAATTAGCCCCAAAATGCCCCGACCTGAGGGTGAATCTCAACCTGTGCTCCGCAGCTGCTGCCAAAAATGGGAAGATCTACTAAAACCAGCCCTTTTCCAACAAAGACCTGAGTTCCTGTCCTGCTTTTTCCTTGATCCTCCTCGGCCTCTCCCTCTAAACCTGAGCCAGGGAGCTTGACTAAGGTCAGGGAACAGGATTTTGGGAGGCAGACCCTTTCTCTTACTGACATTTCTTTTATTCTTCATGACTTGCAACAAGGGAGGAATGGAGCTCCATGAGCTTGAACTCAGTAAGGTTTCCTCCACACCTTATCCAGCATCCCAAGAGATTTAAAGGATTTAAAGGTACCTGAGTTACGACAGATGAATGGACTTGGATAAAGAGACCCTCTTCATCTCAAGCAGAAGAAATCCAATATTCCCAGAGGCAAAAGGCTTGCTGAGTTTGATGGATCTAGTTGGATCTGGTGGAGCAAATCCCAGGAGCCTAAAGGTTTAAATGCCTTACAAGTTTAAATATTAAAAAGCACAGATTTATTACACAGAGTGACCTTTAAAACTTGTCTCATTAAACTACATCTCCTGGCCCTTCTGGGCCTTGGTGCCTGCGAAGACAAGGCTGGGAAGTTCAAAGCAATGAGCAAAAATGGTTAAAAATGTCACCACTTTATGGACTATTCTGTAAAACTTAACTTGAAAAGGGGAAAAGAAATCCCCAGAGTGTCTTAATGTCCCCATGGGCTTCTCCACCGCCTGGAATATTTTCTGTCTCTGTTACTGTTTTTTTTCTTTGTGGAACACCCACAATAAAACCATGCAAAAAGCAGGGACAGTTTCATACTGCCCTCATTCCTGGAGAATCCCACCCTGGGGATATTTTGGGGCACGGAGCACCCCTCCAACACCAGTCTAAATCTCAGGCTGCCATTGTGTCCATCAGAAAAAAAAAAAAGCCTAAACACATTAAAATGCTTCAATTGCTTCTGTGTGACTGTGGAGAGGAGCAGGGACACGAGGGAGGCCGGGCCCCTCTCCGGGCGCTCCGTGCGCATCCCTAACGCGAAGCGAAGGCGCCATCCAATTAGGGACACGCCGGGAGACGGGATGGAATCAGGGACAGCATCCCTCCTGCCCCTGCCCATCCCTCCCCCCCAAATCCAGCTGAATTATGCATGCTGTCTGCTCGGATTAGCCCGACATCCCGGACCCTCCGTGCGGGAGGAGAGCGGCCGAGTGATGCGGGATGGCAGGAATGAGCCGTGGGAGAACCCCTGGGACACCAAAACCTTCCCAGGAGGTTTTTTAGGAGGAGTTTCATGGCACGTTTCCCTTCCCCTGCTGACCTCCCAAACTTCTCAACTTGGCAAAAGGCTTTCAGAATGCAGAGGGTTTATCCAAAATCCCAGCCCGAGGGTGTTCCAAGAACATCAGGCAATCCAACAGCCAGAATGGGCTGCTCCAACTTGTTTCAAATTCTTTTCCCACCTTTTTATGGGATATTTTCTCTAGGACCAAGGTCTCTGCCCTGACCACAGGGCAGGAACCCACACTTGCACTGGGGTTGTGCCAAGTGCACTCAAGCCCTCAAAAAGGAGAAATTTGCTTCTTTAAGAGGAGTTTGACACAAATTTGCAGTGATGAAGCCATTTGGGCACTTTACGAGTGAAAAATCACTTCCAATGTCGTCTTCTGCTCTGATAACATCAAAAAAACCCAGGGAATTTTATCACCCTTCAGATATTCCATTAAGTGCAGAACTGAGTTATGCCATTTGATATTAACACGCATTTTTAACACCCAGTGTCATGTAAGTGCCTGTTTCTAAATTGGTGCTTTTTGGAGTTTCACAAATCTCTGATTTCCCTGTTTCTCACCCTGATTTGGAACAAAAGCACAGATTTGAGAGGTTGGAATTTCAGACACTCTTGTTTACAGCTGATTTTAAGGAATAGTTTGCAATGCAGATGGAGCAGGGGTTGGGAGGGGGAGGATGTTTATTTGCTCTTCTCCTCAGGCCCAGGTAAGTCTGTCACTCTCACTAATTAATCTACAATAAAAAAAAAGAGTTTGCACCAAATTTGCCGAGTGCATCTTCATTTTTATTTCCTCACCTGCACCCAAAAAAAAATAATAATAATCAGGAGCGTAATAAAATAATGTGATAGCTTCCTCCAATGCAATTTGATGCTCTTCCCTGGAAAATCAATCTAATTATAGAGCCAGGATTAAATGAATGTCACAATCACTGCTAAGGCACCTGAGACTCAATGATTTTGAGCACAGGGGGATCATTTTTGCAGCAGGAAAGGGACCAGTCCCAGGGTGCTTTTGTGACTTGTAATTTGTGTTCCTAAGTCCTGGAAAAATAGGATTTAAGCCCTGACTGAAGGGGTTGTATCCAGAGCACATCAAGAGGAATTTGCATTGGGAATTTTGAGCAAAAACTGGATGGTTTGGAAGTTTCAGTCCTTTTCATGGCTGGGCTTCCAACTGAAAAGCAGAATTTGATGAGTCTGTGCAATCATGGGATGTCCTGAGTGGGAAAGGACCCTCCAGGACCATCCAATCCAACTCCTGGACACCCCAACAATCCCACCCTGTGCCTAAGAGTGCTGTCCAAACCCTCCTGCAGCTCTGGCAGCCTCGGGGCTGTGCCCATTCCCTGGGGAGCCTGGGCAGTGCCAGCACCCTCTGGGGGGAGAACCTTTCCCTGAAATCCTCCTAAACCTTCCTCAGGTTTGAAGAAAGATAGAGAAGGGGGATAAAACCCAAGCCCAAACCCCCAGCCTAGGAGGCTGAAGTTGTCAAATTATTAATGAAAGGAAATCCCCTTCCCCAAACCCTATTTATCCACAGAATTCCCTTTGGCATCACTCCAGGTGGCTCCATGGGTGATCAAGTATTGGAAAACCTCCATGAGAATCCCACCACTTAAAAACCTGGTACTCCAAATGACTTCCATTAACATCATGGATCACATGGACAGCAATATTCCATTTCCCCAGGCCCAAGGCATCCCCATTGATCAGAGCTGAGCACCAGCCCCAGGATGTTCCCAGAAAAGTGGTGCCCACAGGGATGCCTGGCAGGTACCAGTGACAAATTCCAGGTGATTCCCAGCCCTGGAGAAAGGACACAGCACAAACAGCTCCATGCCCACCTTTCCCTGCCCCTGGGTTTTTCCGAGGACACGGGAGGGGAAAGTTGTGGGATTCTTTTTCCCCTGGAACCTGTGGGTGTTTTGGGGGTGTTGTTCCTGCAAAGGGAGGTTTGCAGGACAGGGGAGGGGGAAAGGTGAGTGGGGGGATGTAACCAGGTGGAGGGAGGGGGGGAAGGCCATAAATCCTCTTCCAGCCCAACACTGACATTTTTAGGCACATGGAGAATTACAACTCTAGGATGTGGTTGGAGACTGGAGGGGGGAGATGGGATTGATGCACTGTCCCCAAAATCATTACCAGACTGCAAAATCACCACCAGACCCCAAAATCTGAATTATCTTCAAGGTGCCCCTTGTGTTGGGATCTTGTGGTGTCACATTACAGGTGAGTGTGGATTCTCCAGTGTCTGATAAGGGCTGAGCTCGTTAAACATAGATTACATCCTATTTTTCCCTGAAATAAGTAGGACCTTTTGGCCAAACCTGGAGAAAAGTGTGTTCAGCAGTGAGGCTGCACAAAAAGACCTCTGGAAATGTATTTTTCAGGAAACAACCACTCTCCACACATCAGCAGTTGCTGAAAACCTCTGGCTTTCACTGAAACTGCAGCAGGTGTTTTGCTCAAATTGGAATTCTTTCATGTTTCCTTGAGATCAGGGATCTGGATTTGGGGGGGCCTGGAGGGACATGTACAGCCTGGTGCTGATTTTTGGGAGGGATTCGTTCCACCACCTACACTGAATATTTCACCAGGTTTCTCCAGAGGGAGCAGTGAGAGCCTCCAGACACCTGCAGGAATTATTTCAGGTCTCAGCCAGGGAGGCAAGAGCAGCCTGGCTGAATGCCACACCACCATTCTGGGCTGGAGTTTTTGAGTTTTTCTCACTCCACACTGATTTGTCAAATCCTTTTTAAAGCCATTTAACCTTTGTGGGGACATTTCCTGCAGAACATCTGACTCTGCTGCAGGCACAGCCTGTGGGGTTTAAGCTCTTATATTAATTCAGCTTCTTTTTGTGGCCCTGTTTGTGGGAAGGGCTGCCCAGCCTGGATTTTATCTGAGCTCCCTCTCAGACTTTACCAAGCAATGAATTGCAGCAGCACGGAGAGAGGAGAGGGAAGTTAATCGGGCAGCAAGGACACAAGGCCCTGTTCTGAGGAGAACCTTGACACCTGAAACTGGTGATTTACGACCCCTCCAAAACTCTCCCTGTGTGCAATAAACCCCACATGGCCCCAGCTTGGACTGATTTGTATTTCAGCCACTTGAGCAATGTAGAGCATCCAATTCCCTGGGTAGGAATTGCAGGAGCTGCTCCTTCAAGTTTCTCCTTTTTCTAGGTAAAGGTGTCAGCCTGGACTTGTTTTTCCAGGTTGCTCCTAAAAAGTTGCTTTGTGGAGGTTGTGGGCCAAGAGCTGCAGCTTAAATTTTATCCATTCCCCTTAGAGCAGCTCACACCCAACTGCTGGGAGATTCCTGGGGGCTGAAAAAATGTTCCAGTCCTGCTGGAGACACCGCACAGGATAAAAACATCAGGAATAAGGCAAAAAACCTGCCTGGATGTTCTGGATCCATCCCTCTTCCCTTCTGTACCCATCTCCTCTCCCACCTCCGTGTTCTTGGCCATGTCTGGGCATGGGTGTAAGAGCTGAAATGAGAGATGTGGGACTCCAGGCATCTCTCTAAAATGCAGTTTATTGTATCCAAAATGCAGTTTATTGTATCCAAAATGCAGTTTATTCCATCCAAGGTGTCACAGCAGTCCAGGGTGGTGGGTGACAGAGCTGTGCCCACAGCTGTCAGCTCCAGCTGCAGGCAGGCCTGGAGACCCTTTGGTTTTGGTTACAATGCATTCTATACTTTTCTTTTGGTTACAGTGCATTCTATACTTTTCTTTGCTGAGCATCTTAATACAGTAGAACCAATCTATACCTTAACTGTTATCTATAGCCTATCATAACTGCTATAATTACCATATTCATGTTACTGTTCTCCAATCACTAACAGTCAGTGCATTACAGTTTAAGCTAGAAGTTGTTTTTCAGTTTTCTTGCAGTGGAAAATTCTGAGACCTTTTTTCTACTTGCCACTTTGCTGCCTTGTTTGCCTGTGCTGTCTTTGTGCTTGGTAAAAACATCTTCTTGTTTGGGGTGGGTTTATCCTTTGCTCTAAGCCATAAAAACCCCTTCTAACTAACACACCCTTTGCCTCCTTGGTTATCCAGTGAGGCTGGTTCAGCAATTCTTTTTTTCTATATCAAAACTTCCTTCCATCTCTATTCCTTTATCAGACTCCACATTCAAAAATCTTTCTGCTAAGCACACATATCTGTGAGACTTTCTTGTCAAACTTTCATCCTTCCCAACACATGGGTGATGATTTTCCCCCTTTTTCCCCCTTTTTGTCCCCACACCAGCATGTGATGGATTCCCAGCTCTCCATCTGTAGCTATGGAAACCATTGATTGCTGCTAATGAAGCCTCCCCACCCTCCCAGGCTGGTTTGCAGTGGGAGGGCTCCGTGTTGGGTGCCCTGGGACATTTTCCAGCAGGATCTGCCCTGGGCTCCTGTGCAGGCTCAGCCCCTCTGCTCCATGCACATCCCCCAGTTCTGGATGCCCAGGGCTCCCCAGAATCTCTGCAGGTCCCAAGGTGTTTGCTGAGATGATGGAAATTGGGATGATTTCCACCAAACTCTTCCAGCTTTTGGCAGCAGGTTGCTTCCTGCAAGGATTGGGGCAAATCCTGCCTGGTTTGGGGACTCTCCCAGGCTGAAAAATTGATGGGCCTCAACAAATACCCACTTAGGGACCAATTAACCCCAGGAAAAGCCCTCTCTGCTTGGATGGGAGTTCTGGGAATGGATTCTGGGCACCTCCATCTCAGCTTCTTCAGGATATTTCCACCTCTGTGGTTTTCCACAAAAGCTCCTTTCAAACCTCAGCTCCCACCTCCCTTCTCTCCCAGCCTTGCCTCCACCAGCCACTCCAATCTGCAGCTGCTCACTGGATTTTCAGTGATTCTTCTTTATATTTAAAGCAATTCTGAAAAAAAAAAAATTGAAAATAAAAAAAGAAGCAAAAAGTTTATGGCAATTTACTCTGCTTTGTAATTAGAGCCAGTGATTAGAAAATCTTTCGCTTCGTGATGGAGTTTTCCTTTAAAGAGAAAAAAAAAAGGGAAAAAAACCAAAAAGGGAATAGAAAAAGGCCGCCAAAAGAGCTCAAAGACTGGAATTAACCAGATTATATCTCATTACTTCCAAATGGAAAGGAAAGTTACAGCCTATTAGAGCAGTCGCATCTGCAGCTGGGCAGGAAGGGAAGCAAATTCCCTCCATGGAACCAGGCTCGGGCATGGCACTGCCTTGTAATTGGCTTTGGGGGCTGATCTTTTTCCAGCTTTTCCACTCTTGGAAGGGAATCAGCGACTTATTATCCATTTATCTCTCTTTTATTCTACTGGGGAAAGGCCACCCTGGTTGCAGCCCCTCTAAAGGCCACAGCTAATTAAACAGCACATCCTCAGCCTGAGCATCTCCCCTCCCCAGCCTCGTTCCTGGGTGCTATTCCTGCATCCTCAGGAGGAAAAGGAAGGATTTGGGCATCTAAAAAGGGGGGGTTAACTGCCCTAAGGTGTGTTTGGGGCCAGAGGGACTCAGGTAAGGGGGCTCCTTGCATCCCTGTTGGTCCAGGGCTGGATCCTGCCCTCACTGCCATCCCTCCTGTGCCACCAGGAGTCCATCCCAGCCTTACCAGCAGCTCATCCTGATGCCAGGGGAGGGCTCCAGAGTTTATTTTTTCCTGGGAGAAGTTGTGAGAGCACAAAAAAATGGGCTCAGCAAAACAGGGAGGGATTTGTTCCCCCCTCTGATGCTGCTCAAGCAGCACTTCAGCTCATGTAGGATGTGGGGGCTTTCATTTCCCAACTGCATCTCAGGGGAGGCTTCTCATTACATGGGAGGGCTCCCAGGAGATTGATCCTGATGGAAAAGGGTTTTGGTTGAGGGAAGGAGCAGCAGAGCTCCTTGGAGGGGGCTGTGCAGCAGAGACCCAGCACAGCCATTGCACGTGGGGCAGGTTGGATGGGGCTTGGAACAACCTGGGACAGGGAAGGTGTCCCTGGTGGTGGAACAAGATGAGATTTAAGTCCCTTCCAGTCCAAACTAATCTGGGGTTCTGGGTTTCTATGGACTCAGATTGTGGCATTCCAGCTGTGAAATCACACAAGGTGTGCCAGGACTTCCTTATCTCCAGGTTTTGGGGAGTTTTCAGCAGGAAATTTCCTTTTGGGGTGAAACCTGAGCTCTTCCATTTGCTTTTATCCCAAAAGCATCAGGAGGGAGCTGGGCTGGAGGTGGAGGTCTCCTCCCCAAAGCAAGGCTTGGCACCTCAGCATCCTCTGGGTCTGTGCAGTCCCTGGAGAAAGGACAGTGCTGAACCCCTGGAATGATGCACAACTCCCACCCTGCTCTGACCTTGCTGGAGCAATTCAGAGCTGGAGACAAATCCAGGCAGACAGGGAAACTCATTTAATTGGAGCTCAGTGTCTTTATTGGCGCCGTCTTCTCCTCCTTTTTTCTCCTCCTAAGGAATTCTTTCATTAGCAAGCAACAAAAATTATTTGGGTGCCTGACATCTCTGGAGTGGTGCTGGATTTGCAGCCAGCATTAGCTGGGAGGTTTATCCCAGCCCTTAATAGGCTGCAAGAGGGATGGATGCATTTTGCCTAAACCAGGGGAGCTGATTGGGACCTAAAAGTCTGATTCATCTTCAGAGCAGACACCCATCAGGGACTGGGAAAGAGGAGTTGCAGCCAAGGTCGTGCCAATGAGCTGTGCAGGAGAGCTGCAGGCTGGGAAACGGGGAGAAAACAGCTCGGCATGCACAGGGATGTACAGGGAGCTGGAGAGCTGGGCTTGGAGGGGATTTCTGCTCCTCCATGTAGGAGGATCTCCTGTCAGGGGTGCTCCAGGTCAGTCCACAGCTCTGTTATAACCAATTCAGCTAGTTTTAGTGTCGGGGAGGAGAGGCTGGAAGCCTGGAATGGTGTTTGGGAAGTGAAGGAGTTACTTGGGAATGCTGGAATGAAAGGAGATGTAAAATCTCTGCTTTTAAAGGAGTGACAGATGGGAGAGGAAATGGAACAGCTGAGGAGCTCAATGGGTCATGGCAGAAGGGCTTTTCCATGGTTTTTAGTGTCATAGGGGATCCATGGAGCGTCCTATCCCCTCTTGGGATAACTCAGCCCGTTGAACTTCACTGGAGTGAGGGGGAAACTTTGGCTGCTTCCAAAGCTCTGCCATAAAGGGAGAAAACAGCCCCAGACAGGATTCAAAGGTCCTAAACCCCAGCCCTGAATTTGCCATCGAATCCTCTCCTTCCTTGGGGATGTTACAGTGAGGCAGGTGAGGAAAATCCCATGTCCAGAGCCCAGAGCAAAACCACCCTCCACCCCAGGCACACCAAGCCCACCCCACTGTCCCCAGTCCTGCTCTCCAAAGGACAATTCTGCCAGCTCAGGCATAAGCTGTCACAGTGACAGCCTCCCATGGCTCCTGCTGCCTCATGATTGAAGTTTCCATTAACTTACACATCCATTTGATTTTATTTTCCAGGTTTTCTTTCCCATTTTTTTCTTGAATCTTTGCTTGCCTTAATTTGATGATTTTTTTTTTCCCTTAAGCTCTGTCACCACTTCTCTGGTCTAAAAGTAGCTCTGGGGAGTTGCTGCAGCCCCTCTGCTCCCAGCCAGGCCAAAATGGGATGGCCTAAATAATTCCCCCCACTCTTTGTTTTCTGGGAACTCACTCCAATTACTTCCCCCTGGTGTGGATTCCCAAGATGTTTTTCCTCATGGCTGGTGGTCAGCTCTAGAGATGATTCAAAGCACAGAGGTGTAGGGGGATAGAATAGAAGTAAATAAAGGTAGTATAGAAAGCAATACTACCCCCTAAAGAGTTGCAGCTGGGTTAATTATTAAAGATTAGGAGCAGGCCTGACTTTAACAGGCCACAGCTGTAGCCAATCAGAAGAGTGTTATAAAAGAGTGGATTGGGTGGTTGAGGGAACTGGGGTCAGTTGGCTGCTGTGAGGACAAGGAAGAGGCGGTGCCTAGAGGAGCTGCCTACGAGAAACATCAAGGAGGTACAAAACTCTTGCACTAAGGAGACAACAAAATGAAAACCTTTGCAATATAATGGCAACACAGAGGTCTCTCCAAGTTCTCTTACTGCAAGAGTTGTCTGGGAACAACAGCAACAAGAAGAAGAAACCCTTTTCCTGCCTTTTTTTTGGAACTCGTTGCATCCCTCTGGGTGTCCAGAGTTGCCGAGGACCCTGCCAGAGGGCTCAGAGACCCTGGCACACAGCCCAGAACACCTGTGGGTTTGATTATGGCCCCTGGAGCAAGTTACCAGCTTTGTATGAGGACCTGAAAGTCACAGAGGTTTGAATAGAGTAATAATAAAATTATCACAGGGTGGAAATGTAGGTTTTAGGATTTTTGGTATGGGGGTTATGGGGACAAGATGGAGGAACTTGGGTGTGTCCAGCCTTTCTTCTTCTTCTTTTTCTTCTCAATTTTCTGCAGTGATGTTGGCACTTTGGGATTGGTTTAGAGTAGAAGTGCACTGTCTAACATAGGTGATAGGTATTGGGAATTAAGTGTAAATATGTTGTATGTAGTTTGTAGTATAAAAGGACAACACCACCTGAGGGCGGTCAGAGTGCCTGTGGCTGCCCTGCTGAGCAGATCTCGGCTGGGCAGAAAGAAAATTTTATAGATAAGAATTAATAAACAACCTCAAGACCGAAAACTGAAGAGCTCTGACTCGTTCTTCAGCCGCGTGGGCTGAAGCAGAGACATCCTGCACATCTTGGGGCAGCAATTAACAACCAGATACCTGAGACCTTTTAAGAGGATTTTTTGGTCAAGCTCTTGGGTTTTCCCAAATGGGGACAAGTGGCCTTCAATCTTTGCCTGCTTGTTCTGTGCTTGTTTTCCCTTTGATTTCTTGCAGGGGTCACTCCACCCTGCACAGGGCTCTGCTGAGCACACTGTAGTGGGAATGTTGGTCTGGCATTGCAATGGCCAGAGACAATGGTTAAAGAGTGGAAAAACCCAAATTTGGCTTGCTGCTGGATCCTGGATGGGAAAATCATGGCTGTAATCCAATAGATCCCGTAATGCAGATGCCTCAAAGTATGAAGAAACTTCAGATTTGGAAAGGGGGGCAAATCCATCCTGTTTTTGCATTGGAAAAGATGGAATTGGTCAATTGACAAGTTCTGATTTGTTTTTCACAATAACTTTGAAAGTTTTGCAAAGCTTTGAGAGAGGCATTAGGTCCTGCATCGCCCTGGAGCTGTTCATTTTCCACAAATCCCCTGGAAGTCTGTCCCAGAGATATAAAACTCCCTCAGTTTCCATTTTAATTCACTCTGGAAGAGTGCTGACACTTCCTCCTGCTCGTGCAGACCCTGCTCAGACAGCAGATAATGGACCTGAGAGTTGTAACTGGGGACAAAACAATGCACAAATCATGGAACCAGTGTCATGTCCTTCCTCTGGGAATGCCAACTGAGCTTTTCCTGGAGTTCTGGTTTCCCCCACACAGGATTTTCCAGCCAGACTTTGGAATAAGCAGAGAGAGTGGATGGGAAGGGAGAAAAGCAGTACATGGGATTGGATAAGGCCAAACAATTTTGGGGAAATTGGGAGGTGGAGGCAGCCACTGGCAGGTCTGGGCTCTCCTCTGCCTGTGGGTCTTTTCTGGGGAGACAGAACTGATTTTTTGGTTGTAAAGCAGGAATTAACCATTAATGGGGGTCTGCTTCATTTATCCATGTGCCAAGAGCAAAACTCAACATCCCCACTGGGCTCCATCATCCAGCCCAATCTCCTCAATCATCACCATTCCAGGTTTTGTCCCTTCCAAAAAATCCCTCAGAACATCAGCAAGGATCCAAACCCTTCATGGGGGGCTGCAAGCTCAGCTGAAGCTGCAGAGTGGGATGGAAGAGCTGTGTTCTTCCATCTTAAACACCTTTTCCTTCCCACTGCCAAAGGAAATGGAGAGATTTTCCAGAGTGCAGGGATCAGCAGGGCATTCCTAAACATTTGTTATTTGGTGTTTTCTTTTAGGGGTGATTTTGAGCTGTTTGAGTCTCCCTGGAGATGAATCTGTGTGTTTTATAGGGCAAAGCTCTCAACAGAAAGAGTGGGATTTGGGGTTATGGTGCTCTGGCCAGATGAGGGTCATTACAATCATTTTTAATAAAGATTTATTCTAACAGAAATAGCACTTATAAAACTTAAATGAATCCACAGAGCTGCTGGGGAAAGGGACAGGTTCTTTGCCAATTATATTTCTTCAAAAGCACTTCAAAGATTAAAAAGAAAAAAAAAAAAGAAGAATCAACCCTCTTCCTTCATTTATTTATGAATTAATAAAAGCAAGAGAGAAAGAAGCAGTTAACATGCATAGATTTGGAAATCCAGGGGGATTTGGGGATAATGGAACCTGACCTTCTGCCTCCCAGAGCTGGGTTCCAGGGAGGGACTTCTCCACCAGAGCTGAGGAGCTCTGGGGCTGCAGCCCAACGTTCTCCAAAGGGTTTCTTTACACACACGGGTCTGGAAACCCCCGTGTGGACACTTCTCAGCCCAAAAATCCCTCTCTGGGTTTTTCACCCCTGAATTTCTAATTTTTTAAAAATTTTTTTACCCAAATCAAAACTGAAGAGAATTGCAAACTTTTGTTTTTCTCTACAAAACTCTTCTGCGATTTGGTCTAGAAAAGCTTTTGTGCTTTAAATTCTCTAACGTTCATTAAACCTCTTTGTTCAGACAATAAAAATGCTGACTAGCTGAGTTCCAAAGCAGCAGGGGAAGGTTCTCCCTGTGTCTGGAGCATCTCCTGCAAGGGGTGCCTCCTTTTCTTAGCAAGATTCTCCAAGGAAATTTGGTCTCATCCATGTTGGGACAGGACAGGAGGGCTTTGCCCTGCACTAAGGTCTCGTTCCCAGGTTTATTCCATACAGGTGGGCTTTGCAGCTCAAAGATAATCCATAACCCTCTCTTAAGATTATTTTATGGTGTTAAGGATCTCCCTGGCATGTGAGAAAATGCCATGAATAAGCAGAGTTTGCACTTAGTTTATCTCATAAATTAAATCAGATCTGGACTTTGCTGAGACAAATCAGTCTGTGGAGAATCATCAGGAGTATTCAATTTATTTTAAACAATACTTTTTTTTTTTTTTTTAATCAGGAATTTTAAGGGATAAAATCCATATTCTGCAGATTTTAATGCTGGAGACTCTGGGGTTTTTGCCATATCATATTTCCATCCCATCAGCTGAGGGAGCTGTTTGTGTTTGAGACGAGGCACGGCTGGATGCTCTTTGCATGGAATGCGTTCCTGATCCTTTATGTGCATCCTGACCTCCACAAAGGTGCTGAGGATACCTGGTACCTCACCAAGTCAGGGCCAGAAAATCTCATTGGAGGTTGTTAGAATGAAGCCAGCTTGGAACCCACACCTGCAAACCCCTTCCACAGTCACCAAGACCCAGGGTTAATTCAGGACACATTCCACTGGGATGTCAGGCCCACAAGCCTTGAAGGGAAGCTCAGTACTTGGGCCATTCATTTGCTTTTAATTTTAAGGTAAAGAAAGATGTTTTAATGAAAAGGGAGGAGGGGAGGCAGCAACTGATACCTGGGCCTGAACCTCGTGTGTCTCCAACAGGAGATTTCAATCCCAGTTAATTCCCACTCCTCTCCTCAACGGCTTTCTCTGCTTCTCCTCTTCCACGCCACCATGGATAACTGGTTCCCACCAAACCCCCCTCTGTTCTCCAAGCAGGACTCATTTCCCACTGCCTTTTTTAGACCAGAAGGGCAAGAGAAAGTAATAAGCACTCAGTGCCCTGTGTTCAGGTTAAGGATGGTGATTATCCTTTTGGAGTGCCAGAGTCGGTATTTTTACAACACCCGAGGTTTATTTTAAGTGCATCTCTTCTGAGGGCAGAAATAGGTGTTTGTGCTTGGAGGAGGTGGAGAAAAGCAGCCAGGGCTGCTTAATCTCTCTGGAAAAATGCTGGGCTGTGGCCTTGTGTGGGCATCCAACCTAAAGCCATCGAGTCCTTGCCATGGGAGCATCACCCTTACAACTGGGATTAAAGAATGGCTCAGGACTGATCAAATAATGGTCAAAATTATTCAAGCTGGTTTCATAATACCTGATTATTTCATAAGTTCTGATTTACTTTGTTAAAACTGGTCTGGGCAGATCTACTCTGGCTTCAGCACCAGCTTGTCACTGCAAAATCGTGTGAAAAAAAGCACCAGTAAGAAAGATATTTCTAAATAAATAACTTGGCTTCTCAAAGTGACTTTGGGAAGATGGACAGAGATCACAGGATTCTTGCTCTAAATCAGATTTGGGTCTGGACACCAAGCAGGGCACCAGAAATGGGTGCTGAGGGGCAGATACAGCTCGTTCAGAGCTCAAAAACAAGTAGTTCATGTTCAAAGGTCTCTTATGGATCTCACCTCCTCAAGGACCTTTTCCTGCATCTTCATCCTCCGCCTCTCTCGGGGGCAGAGAGCAGAACCGCTTGAACTGTGCCATCTCAGCTCATTCCCTCCTGCTTGCCATTAAAATGTCAATATTTGCAGCCCTGCTTGATGACACTCCGAGGTCCTGGTGCCACCCAGGCTGGACCAACACCTGCCAATCCCACCCCACCAGGGCGGGAGGAGGGCGGCAACCTGGCCGGGCTGCACAAAGGCAGCAATGAGAATAAATTGCCTTGTCAAAGAGGAGGGCAGCTCTGCTCTTAATGGAAATAATGGTAGATTACACGGGCTTTTGTCACACAATATAATCAAAGACAGGATCAAAGGGAGGGAATACAGCAAATGGTTAGCAGGCAAGACATGCTAATGAGATAAAAATGCTCGCCTTGCCACCTCTCCAAGCTTCAATCGAAGGATAATTGATACTAAATAATGTAATTTTGAGCTGTGGTGAAATGCACTTAAAACCAGCAGACAAGGCTGTGAAAATGTTTTAGTTTTTTTGTTACTCTGCTGTCATTTCTAGCACTTTTTTTCCAACAGCCGTGTGGCTGCTGATTGTGTGTGTGGGAGCTGTTAAAAAGAGAACAAGTGGAGAAAAAGGCAATTTTGGTGAAATATTGGTGCATTTACACCACTTTAACCCTGGGCCTGGGGCAGGAACAGGTCACCCCAGCTGGGCTGGGTTTGGGTGTGGGCAGTGGGGACAGCTCTGTGGTGGCAATGGCAGAGAGCCCTGGGATGGCAGTGCCACCTCTGCTGCCACCAGGAGCTCTCAGGCAGCAGCAAATTTCAGCTGCTGCTCCCACCTGGCACTGGAAATGCAATTGGAAATGGCCATGATTTAAATGGGAACCAGTGCAGTTTACAGGATTTGCCAGCAGTGAGGCAGTGAAGTGCAAAGGCTGGCGTGGGGTGGTGTCCAAGGGATGGGATTTTATCCCCCAGAGCCACGTTGGCTGATGCTCCACTGCATCTCAGGCAGCTCTGGGTAGCCCCAGGGATTCCTGATCCTCTGAAACACTTCTTCCCCTGGAAAACTTCTGCACTGCCTGCTTTGTGGGAAAATTAAAATGCCAGATTAGACAGAGCTTAAATATTTCTAAATGCTTTCTCATAGCCTTTCCTGTATGTTTTAGGGCAGACCTAACCCCTGGCGCTGGTGGATTTCAGACTTTGCCATCCATGCTGGATTTAGCAGCTCAGTGGAGACACAATTCTCTTCCTCCTCTGCAGGTCTCCTCCATGTTCTGTTTCCCAGCTCACTGTGAGCATGAAAGATTCACAGAGATCATGGGAGTACCAGCTCCGAGGGCCCTTCAATCACCACCCAACACACCCAGCTGGCAGCACCGGCTCTCCCGAGAGCATCCAGAAGCTGGAGCAGATGGGAAGACTTTGTAAAGTAATTCCCAGAGATCCAAAGGCAACAAGAAATGCAGGAAGCTGGATACTGCCTGGGGACAGCACAAGAAGCCCTGCTCAGGGCAGAGCTGATCCAAGGAGGAGCTGTTTATATCCAGCCCAGAAGATCCCACGTATGGAAAAAACTCACTCAGGAATCTCAGGCTTCAAGCAATGACTTCATGTCCCAAAATACGAGTATTACAAGAAGGAAAAGCTGTAAATTAAAAAATAGGGAGCTGTAATCCTGTGAGGAACATCTCTGGAACTGGAGGGGAAATCTCGACAACCACCAGTCCCCATCCGGCTTTCCTGGGTGCATCCATATTTTTATCATGTTCCAATTGCAGCACGGATCTGAGAGGAGGAAGATCCACGAGTTCTTTGCTGAGTGTGGGTGGAGGAGAGATTTTCTGCGGTCCAATAACAGCTGATCCATTCAAGAGCATTCCTTGCTCTTCTCAAGGTAGGAAGAGCTCTGTGAAAAATGCAAAGAATGACAACTTAAAAATGAAAATTACTTTGGTGATTGCAGATTTTTTTTTCCTACTTAGAAGTTCCTTGTGGCAAAATTAATCAAATCAGGACGTTCCCCAGAAACTTTTGGTGGTGTTTATTTATTGCATGAGTTCGGCTGAGCAGCTTCCCTGCAGAAAGAAAACTGTTCTGTGTCAAGGAAAATAAATAATGAAAAATAAAGGATCTCTCCTCCTGCATTTCCAACCCCCTCTTTGCTGACGGATGCCGCAGGCAATTACTGAGGATAAATTAAGACTAATTATGCCAATTCTCTTCTGAAGGTTCTGAAGAACCTTGGAAGCACTTCTTCACATCAGGATGCCCTGCAGGGTTCAGCAGCACAGGAGAGCACATGAGATCCAGGTTCATGAAAGGCATGGTCGTGGATTGAGGAGATGAGGGAGGAATAATCCACAGATCCAGCTCAGCTGGACTCTCAGAAACCCCAGCAAAACCTGACTGTGAGTGCATTCTCACATACAGACACCAACCCTTCCTTGTTTGAAGCCATCTGACCCCAATGTACTGAATTCCTCTCCCAAGAAGCATTAAAATCCTCATTTTTCCTCTTTCCCAGCTCCTTGGTGACCATTGCCACACCCTCCTCTCCTTGCCTCCCTCTCCCCTGATTCTACATAAACCAGTCACTGCCTTTCATGGCCTCTTTTCCCCTGGTACCAGATTTTGGCTACAGCTTGTGTTCCATGAGCTGGAAAACCTTCAGCTCATCCACTTGGGTGCAGCCAATGGCAGAGACTGGCACAGTGAGGCCCCAGAATGGGGCAGAGCTGATCCAAGGGGCTGTTCATATCCAGCCCAGAAGATCCCACATGTGGAAACTCACCCAGGAGTCTCAGATGGCCCTAAACAACCTGTCCTCTGCAGCCCCTCAGCGTTCTCCTCTGCAGTTTTGGGGGAAAGGTCAATGAGCAGAGCTTGTTGAGAGAATGGAATGGAATGGAATGGAATGGAATGGAATGGAATGGAATGGAATGGAATGGAATGGAATGGAGTGGAGTGGAACGGAATGGAATTAATTGAGCACCTTTTTATAACCTGATCTGGTTTTAAGCATTCAAGAGTCAGGTGAGAATGTTTTCATACTGGAGTCATATTTTATAAAATCATGGAATTGAAGAAGGGCTTGGGTTGGAAGGGACGTTAAAGCCCATCCAGTTCCACCCTCCATCATCTTCCACTATCCCAGGCTGCTCCAAGCCCCATCCAGCCTGGCCTTGGGCACTGCCAGGGCTCCAGGGACAGCCCCAGCTGCTCTGGGCACCCTGTGCCAGGGCCTGCCCATCCCCAGAGGGGAGAATTTTTTCCTTACATCCAAGAGCATTCCAATGGTTCATGTGCCCCCAGAGCCTACTGGGATGTAAAGGAAGCTGAGAAGAATGGAATTTGAGATGGAATGAGCTCTTGCTCTTGACCTGAGCAATGTCACCTTTAGGCAAGTCAGTGTTAGAATTCATCTTTTCTGGATAACACTTTCTATAGCTGCTTTCATCCTCTCCAGAAAAAAAAAAACAAAAAACAAAAAAGCAAAAAAAAAACCCAAACAAAAAAAAACCCCAAAAACCAAAAAACAAGGAAGACAAAACACACACAGGCAAATCCAGTGAGGTTCTTACACCCTGCTTGGACAGGCAGTTTGAAGTGCTGGTGCAAATCTGCTCAGGGAGAGGATGAACATCCTGTCCCTTGAGATGCTTTGGCCAAGGCTTAGCAGCCTCTGACGTGTCCATACTTCCCAGAACAAAAGGATTCATTCCCTGGACATCTGATTGCATGGTTGTGGTTGTTATGGGGATGCTGAAGTGGTTTCTGACAATATCAGAAAGGATCCAAGTGGTTTATTCCATTAATAGCCTCGTGCATGTGGATGGTGAGAGCAGCTCAGAACACTCAAATGAGATCCACCACCAGCCACATGCTGAGTGTCTCAGCTGTTCTGACCACTTCCAACAGCCTCTCCCACTCTGCTGAGGGTGGGAGGGGCTCAGAATCCAGGATTTCTCTTCTGGAGGGGAAAAAAAAAGCATGGAAAAATGGTTTAACTCAGGCCAGAACAAGAGAAGTTATCTCTTCCTGAATTCCCAGTAAATCTGGGGTGAAAGGGTGAAACCTTTATAAAAACTTTTTACTCTGCTCCCATTTCCATCTATTCTGAAGCGAGGTGATAAAGCTGCAAACCAAACAGGCAGAAGCCACATTTTAATGGTGTAAAAATGTGTCCCTTTGAGGTGGTTGATGTCTTCCTTGCACTGTTTTTGCCATAAGGCTGAGGTGGAATTCAGCATGAGTCAGGGTTTGGGATACCCAAGAGGGCATTTCCAAGTAAATCTACTCCTGTCTGGAAGGCGAAAATGCCCAGGCCTCATTCTCAATGTTTTTATTGGCTTTTATGAGCTGAGATGGGAGCTGGAGGACAACACAGGGTGCCTGGGCTCTGCTGAGCTGCGGGAGAGAAGCCAAGGTGACAATTTTATATAACTCGCCTGTGGTCAGGAGCGGAGCCGCTGCCAGACGCTGGCTGGGCAAGGAATATTTAGAAATGAGTTAAATAGAGCGTTCAGCCACCTGGGACGGGAGCAGCAGCTCCAAGTGCTGCTGGAATCACACACGTGGGCTTTCCACAGCCATCATTCCCCGTGGCTCCCTGCGTGGAAAAGGGATGGAGGCACCCAGGGTGTCCTTGCTCCTTCTCTGCTCTCCACACTCTTCCCAACTCATCTGACTTTATCCTCACATGAAGCAACACCTGAACCTCCTCCAGTTTTGACATTGAGGAACTTTCTTTGCAGCATGAAGAGTCCTGCAGGAAATGTTTTCAACCCGTGGGAGTGGAAAAAGGAGATTAAACATAAAAGAAAGATAAAGTGTTGCATCTCAGAGCGGCGATACCTGCTCTCGGCCAGTGCCTAATGAAGGGATTTGTGCGGAGCCTCCCTGGAGAGCGGCTGAACATTGCTGCTCTTCCAGCCCAACCCTGGAGCCAGCAGCTTTGAACAGCAGCTTTATTCCCTGGAAAAAAGGAATTGAGAGGTTGATGCTGTGAAGTAGGGATGGTTGGGAAAGATCCTGGAGTCAGGGATGACTCAATGCTGCTGAACAGTTCCCCTTTCTTTCCCTTGGTTGCCAAGGTCCATAAGCTACACTCGTGTGTTGTTCTCCAGTTTGGTTTTTTTTCTCTTTTTGCCCTTTTCTGCATACATTTGGAGGTTTCTGGATGAGCCTGTGTTTATTGATCCAGCTGCTCCCAGCTCCTTTCTCCAGCCTTCCATTAAATCTGGGCTCACACATTCTGAAGGTCTCCCTCAAGGTTTCTTGCTTGTGGAAACCAAATTATCACAACTGAGGCTGTTGGACTTGAGACCACACTTGATATTTCATATTTTATTTAGTGCAGAGCAGCTCTATTTACCAGAGACTTTCTTTTCACACTTGTTTTCCTCTGGCCTGTGGAGTGGGGAGGAAAAAGAAGGTTCCTGAACATCCTTTGATGCCTTCAGTGATCAGTGTATTTTAGGGTTTATTTCATTTCTTTACAAATAAATGTACAAAAATGTAAGAGAGATGGAATTTTCTGGGTTTTCCCTTTAAAGCAAAAAAAGGTCATGTTAATTAACCATCCTCGTTCTGACAAGCAGTGCTAAGGACTGAGTGAAGAATTTCTTCTGTTCCTGCCTGTGTGTGGGAGTTTGGATGATAAGGCTACTCCAAAGCACATAATCCCATCATTGTAATGTCTTTGGACTGTCATGTAAACTCAATAACGTGTCACTCTCGTCCTTTTTCTGCTATTAAATTAAATGAACTGGAGTTTGAAAAGGGAAGGTGACTAAGGGAGGGGAACTAGCTCCTTAAATCCTGAATTCCAATAAGGGACATTCAGCAAAAGGTCCATGGAAATTTTCCCTGCCCTCTAAAACAAAGTGCTGAGTGATACCTAAAACAAATCTCTATCAGCTGGAAAAGCCACAGCTTCCTTTGTGTTTTTAATCCCTTTTTGTTCTGCTCATTTGGGGAAAGTGTTTCATTTGAAAAACACCTGCCCTCATTCAGAAAGGAATGAACCAGCATAATAAATTCCACTCCCTTGTCATTCATTGAACTGGCAGCTCTCGGAGGTTTTTTTTTTTCTCCTTCCAACTGTTATAAAATAGACCAAAAGAGGGCTATTTTAGATAAATAATCTTTTTTCCCCCTCTCCCTTGATACTCCAGGTCAGCTGGCAAATGGAGAATTGTTCTTTGCACAGTTCTAAAGCGCTCCCGTTATCGCCCATCGGAGAAGGCCACTTGCCCCAGATAAGGGAGCTCTGTCTGAGCCAATGGGCAATAAAGGGAATTGCCTTTGGAATGAGCAGCTGTCAGGTCTGCCCTTGACAGTACCTTCTTCCCTGCTGCATCCCAGTCCTGCCTTTGGATGCCTTGGCACGGGGATGAGCAGCCCTCGGTCCCTCCCGGTTCCGTTCATTCCTGCTTCTCCTGCTCGCTTCCAGCCCGAGCTGTTCCTGCCGTGCTGCTCTGTGTCAGAAACCCATTAAAGAACTTTGCATTTTGATGGGAGCTGTGGAAGTGCCATCTGCTACCCGAGCGCTCCGCTTCCCGTGCTGCACAAATCCTGCTGAACCCCGCCAGTGTCACCGCGAGCGCTCCATTCGCCGCTCGCCTGCCCGTTATTAGCAAATTAAGAGACACTTCCTGCTGTTGATTTCCTCATCTAAAGGCTGTGCTGGGACAAAAATCCCCCTGTTCCTGGGCCAGGATGCGATTTAGCCATAGCACTGATCTCTGCTGGGCTGAGACGGGTGTTATTCCACAGCTGGTGTTGTTCTCCACGTCCGTATTCCTAATGCTGGGAAAGGCATTTCCTTATCAAACAGCTTCATTTAAGTCTAATTAGAGAGAGGCCCACGGGTGACTCCAGAATATCCTCCCCTCCAGCGGCACTCCCTGGAGCACCCTGGGACATGTGCTTGAGGAAATGTGACTGCAGGAAAAGCAGAGGGCTCCAGCAGGGAAAGAGCCACTTTATTTGGGCATTAAATGCAGCCAGGCAGCGATTTCTATGCTGATGGAGAGCCTGGATACCACAAGGAACAGCACTGGAGTCATGATGGGCTTCCTGTGGAGCGGGATAGGGCTCGGGGTGATGGCACCAGCATCTGCCTCCTTGGGAAGATCCGAGATCCTGATCAGTGCCAGAGTGTGGGGAGGGGAGGAGGGCAGCAATTCAGAGCAGCAGTTTGATGGGGTGGGCAGGGGTTTGAAGGCCTCCTGCTGCTTTCTCAAGGTGCAAGAAGTTGGTCTGGTGCAAGGGGGGAATTTTCTGAAGATTGAGATTTCAAAGACTTCAAGCAGTGGCACAGATTTCTCAGGGAAGTGTTGGAGTTCCCCTCCCGGAAGGATCTAAAAGATGTGCAGATGTGGCAGCTGGGGACATGGTTTAGTGGTGGCCTTGACAGTGCTGGGTCAACAGTTGGACTCAGTGATCTCTGAGGGCTTTTCCAACCTAAACAATTCCATGATTCCATGACCCTTTTTTGTTTGCCATGCTGATGTTCATCTGGGTAACAGAGAAAAAGCGACTTTTAGGTAGGGAGAACAATGGCCCCGAAATGCTCCTGTTTGGCTCTGGAAAAAAAGTTAAATGAGTACATTAAAATCATGGCATCACAGAATCTCCTGAGCTGAAAAGGAACCACAAGGATCATCTAAATCCAGCTCCTGTCTCTGCCTGAGATAATGCCAAAAATCCCACCCTCTGCCTGGAGAACATTGTCCCAACATTAGGCTTAGACAACCTTCTTTTGGACCCCCAAGGACAGCAAAGGTAGAGGAAGGGCTCAATGGGATTTGGCACCTACTCCCACCCCAGTCTCCCATCCCTGCTGCTCTGGAGTTGGATCATCTCTCCCAGCTCAACCCCTGTCCATCACTCCTGGGCTCTCCTGCACCAGGGCATTGCTGCAGAGAGGTTGCAGAGGGTTTGAGAGGTAAGAGGAGTTGCAGTTATTTATTTGTATTCTTTTCTGCCCCAAAATGGACTGAATAATGACTTCTGTGAGTGCCATGACCAGTGGGACCAAAGGTCCATCATGCCCGCTGGAAATGTCACTTACATGGGTGTCTTTGGATCAAGAGAAGAGTTTATCCCCCTCAAATCCCATCCAAAATACCCAGGGTTTCAATCATGTGGCCCCTTGGGGGCTCTGATTTCATATGGGGGAGGTTTCTGGGATGTGTCCCTGCCAGATGCCAGCCCATCCTGGGGACCAGTGGGATGTGATGCTCCATCCCCATCCCTGTGCAGATCTTGGCAGGGACTGTCATTCTCCTATCAATGTGATTGGAAAAGGCAGAAAAAAAGAAGGGTTTGTTATGAGAAATGACCAGGAATGAGAGTCAGGTTTCCCGAAAGCCTATGACTCCTGTTTCCAATCCTGTCACGAAGCCAGGACTTGAAGGCTCTGCACAAACCTTTCACAGCTTCATTTGAGTGTCTCATTTTCTTGTATTGACCCAGAAGGGTTTGGGAGCTCGGTGAAATCAGTGCTTTTCTGTCAATTGATTCAGCCTCAAAGAAGCTGCCACTTTCAGCATTCCCCAGCACACAGAGAAATCCTGAATATTGCTGCTTCAAGGGTTTGGGGTGTTGAAATCCATTTGGATTATTTAGCAGAAGCAAAAGACTGCCCTGAGATCACAGAGCCCAGCCCAGACAGACACAGGATTTGTCCCTGGAATCACAGCTGAGGTCAAGACAACCTTGTCTCCATCCAGAACTCGATTAGCAAAACCAAGAGTGAAATAAGAGGCAGGAGAATAAACCCTGACCCTACTCCCAGCACCAGGCTGGGGGTTATCAGAGGCACAGCTGGGCACAGGACACCCCAGTACCTCACAGTGTGTGTCTGTCAGAATCCAGACTGCTCTGCCTCTGAGGACTCCAGCCCACTTAGTTATTACCGGGTTTTTATCCCAGGCAATGCTGACAAAAGCTCCCTCAGGGGCCTCACTGTGCTGTGAACCCATTGGACACCCACAGCTACTCCCAGGGCTGGTGCCCTGAGGCAGCAAGGAGGAAATTCAGCTCCAAAACAGCCTGGGCAGGGACCCAGGGAGTTCAACCCAAATTCTCCCCATGCCTGGCACCCATCTGCCCAGCAAATGCCATGGGGCAAGCACAGCTGGAGGAGCCCAACCTCTGCTGATCCCTCCCATGGGATGCTTGTTGCTGATTGCTCACATGTATGGACTGCAGGGAAACCCTGATGTGGCATTCACATTCTCTGAAAAAATTCCTTTGCCCAGGATTTTTCTCCTGGGAAGCTGAGAAGCCTCAGAGAAAAGGAAACAATTCTTATCTCATTTGCTTCTCCTGTGTTGTGCTCATGTGGAATGTGTTGGAAATTGTTTACCCACAGGTGATTGTTCCATTGGATTCTGCTGTGAGTTGTTTTCACTCTTTGGCCAATCAGGGCCAAGCTGTGTCAGGACTCTGGAAAGAGTCACGAGTTTTCATTATTATCTTTTTAACCTTCTGTAAGTATCCTTTCTGTATTCTTTAGTATAGTTAGTATAGTATTGTTTAATATAATATAGTATCATAAAGTAAGAAATTAGCCTTCTGAGAACTTGGAGTCAGATTCATCATTCCTGCCTTCATCAGGGCATTCCCTGCAAATACAACACCCCAACACAGGGAATGATTGGTATTTCACTCTATGATTCAGAAGGTTGAACAATTGTTTTATTAAAACTATACTATATTACATTAATACTATATTATAACTATACTAAAGAGATACTATACTATACTAAAGAATACCGAAGAATACTAAAAAAAACTTGTTACAGTCTGAGACAGCCAGGACACAGCTTTTGCCCAATTGGCCAAGGAAACAAAACAACCTCAGCAGAATCTAATTGAAAATCACTTCAGGTAAACAATTTTCTTAACACATTCTATATGTGCAAAAAACAACAGGAGCAGAGAATAGAGACAAGAATTTGTTTTCTCTTTCTCTGAGGTTCCTCACTGTGATTCTCAGGAAATATCCTTGGGAAGTTGTGCCTGCCTGCTCTTTATGAAGAGAGCTGTGGCTACACACATGGGCTTCAAATCCCTGAGGATCGCCAGAGTAAAATGTCTCTCCAAAGCTCTTTAAAATCCCAAACGTTGCTCCACCCTGTTCTGTTGTGATTTCAGGGTTTACCCCAGAACCCCGGGTCCCTCCCCTGAAGATTCCCTGCCAGGTGTGTCAGTCACCTCTCCTTTCCCCACCCTGACCCCTCCCAGCACTGTCTGTCAGTCCTGGCATTCCAGAAGGGCACTGAGTGATTGGCAGATACAAAGGATGCCCTCTACCCCCGGGGGGCACTGGGCCATCCAGGTGTCCTTTGTCCCTCCCCTCCTGTACCTGCTTGGTGGCTCCCTGCCCCTTCCCTGCCCCTCTCCCCGGGGTTAAAGGAGCAGCAACCACGGGTCAGGGAGTTCTGTTGGAGCTGGTGCTGCATTCAGAGGCCTGCCCTCTGGATCCAAACTGAACCGACTCCTTTCTGCCCATGGAAAAATCCTTTCCGGATTTTCTCCTGAGAAGCTGAGAGCCTCAGGAACAAAATGCAAACAACGGTTATCTGCTGCTGTGGAATGCAACAGGTGCATCTGTGATTGTCTCATGTGGTGTTCTGGCAATCACAGTCAGCTGCTTGGACTCTCTGTGAGCACAGCCTTTGATCATATTCTTAGCCAGCTCTGATGAAATCCATTCTTTTAGTACATAAAATAATAAATCCCTCTGAAACATCAGTCAGATCCTCGTCTCTCCCTCATCCTGGACCTCTGTGAACACCATCACACTTTCCCTCACCATCACCTTAAAGCTTCTCCAGCAGAGGGAAACCTGAGGAGCAGCCCCTCCATGGGGGGAAGCTCCATCCCAGCACCACCAGAGCTCCTGCAGGCCTGGACTTGTCTCCGGTGCCCAGCTGCAAAAGTGTCTGTGGGGTGAAACACCACACACCCAGCCAGCCCAAAGTGTCTGTGGGGTGAAACACCACACACCCAGCCAGCCCAAAGTGTCTGTGGGGTGAAACACCACACACCCAGCCAGCCCAAAGTGTCTCTGGGGTGAAACACCACACACCCAGCCAGCCAAAAGTGTCTGTGGGGTGAAACACCACACACCCAGCCAGCCAAAACTGTCTGTGGGGTGAAAGACCACAGTGCCACTGTTTGGTTCAGCAGCAGGGCCAGACAAGCTCAGGCACATCCCGTCCAGCTGTATTGCTGATATTCCAACACCACCCTTTGCAGGCAGAGCCCTCCTTTGGCAGAGCTGTCTCCCATCCATGCTCCCGCCGCTCCCGGTTACCGATCCCCACCTCCTCCAGGGATAATTTCCCGGGGTCGTCAGATCAAGCGAAGCAATTTGGAATAAATTGCGGTAACTTCAGACTTTTGCATTAAACTCTGAACTTTGGGAGCCTCTCTGCACTGGAGCTGTCAGTGATGGGCATCCCGAGGGGGTTTGTATTTATTTATATCCAAAGCCCTTCCTTGCAGAGCAACCTGCAGGGGATGAGGAGATCAGTGGGAAGGAGGGAGAGAAGGAAGAGCAAGGAATGTGTCTTTGGCCTTTCTTTCCTCTCTTAAAACCCAAAGGCAGCTCCCAGCTTAATGACCTCAGTTCATGCAGGAGGCCAGGAGAATGTCAGTGCAGGATCAAATTCAGCAAAAATCACCCTTAAAGGGGATTTTCTGCCTCTGAAACTCCTAACTGAGGTTTGAGCTGTGTGTTACAGCAGGAGGGCAGGGCCTTTGCTCTCCTTGCAGTGTAGGGAACATGGGAGAACCTCCAAGGACCCCCCAAACCATGAGATAAAGGAGAAAACACAATAAGGCTCCAAACATCATCTGCTTTCAGCAGCTTTTGTTATTGGGAGTGGAGGGGGGGAGGCTGAAAGTTGTTACTTAGAGATATTTCATTTTAGCATCTTCTTAAATACATTTTAAACTCTGTTAAAAACCACATTTTTTGGTAAAAAAAGCTGAAAAATCATGGAAACATGGGAAGATTGGGCTGGAAGGGATCTTAGAGATTTTCTAGCTCCAGCTCCCTGCCGTGGGCAGGGATAAATGTCACACTTTAGTCCCCCTTTTTTTTTCCTGATTTGCAATACCTTGGATCACCCCTCAGTGAATCTCCCTTGAAGTTCTGGGAAACTTTAAATATTAAAGGAAGAAGGAGTTTATTTTTGACACCTCTTGCCCCAGCAGCTGCTGGAGCCGCAGCATCCCCGTCTTCCCAGGGTGTGTCTGGACTGAAGGGATGATGGAATTAGAGTCCAGCTCCATGACAAGCCCATCTGCTGGCGCTGGGCTGACCTACATGAGGTGAAATGAGATGTGCTGGGCTCCATCCAGCTCCTGGAGCAGGCACAGTGCCCCACTGGCAGCAGAAGGGAGCACTGTCCAGATGGAGGGATGGGAAATCCCACTGGGACAGGCACCTTTTGGTTCCCTATATCCAAATTCAACCCCATTTTGCACATGTGTTTGAAAACCCATAGAAAATGGAAATAAAACATAGACAGGAGATTTATCCCCATTCACCTGAGTCCAGGTGCTGTTTATTTTAGGAAAACTCCAAATAGAGTGAATTTGGTGGTGCCTGATCCATGGCTTACACCCTACTGAAATTTGAAGACCTACAGATGCACTTTTCCTTCCTCATATTCCCAAGCCATGCCTATTAGAGCAGATGGAAAGTTTACCCTTCCCAATCTCGTGCTATCTCTGCATGTAAATGAAGAAATTTGAGCTTAAAACCTGTCAAGCCAACACCTTCCCCCAGGATTCAATTGACTTTGAAATTGTTCGCTTCAAAAAACACCCAAACAAACAGGGAAAGATCCCAAAAGGGAGAGAATTAATAAGGGCAGTGTTTTCTAATATGCACACTAAACAAATCCTTCAATCTAAATGAAATCTATATTGCAGGCATTTGCTGGTTTTGAGCTGAGGCTGGGCTGCTCTGGCTCCACATCCATCCGAATTTCATGCTTCCCTTTGAACCTGGCTTATCAGCAACGGTGCCTTTCTTTTCTCCCTGCCTTCCAGAGGGTTTTCAGAATTCAAGTCAAAGCAAGAGGCTACACGGAAAGAAAGAAATTAATTGTCCTGTGTCCTTGTCCCTCCCACATGTGTTTTGGTCAGGATGGCCAGGATTTGGGTATCACCCTGCCAAAATCCCAATCTTTTCCATCATCCATGGGAAGAAATCCTGGGTTTGGGTGTTTTGAAGATCACTATCAGGCAAATCTAATCTTGCACTCCCATGGCTGTCAGGGATTTATTCCTGTACCTGTGAAATTTGCATCTATGACAACAGGTTTCTGTCAATTTGGGGTGTTTCATCTCTCTCCACAAGGAACCTGAGCACTCATTCCACAGAGATAAGGTGCCCACAGCACTCTTTTTTTAATGGATTTGTACTTTTACCTCTTCCAGTGCAAAAAATCAAGGTTGTTCCTACTCAAAACAGCTTTTGTTGCCTCTGTAGGCAATGCAGGACATCCCCACCACCCTGCACATCATCCCCAGTTTGCCAGAGAGGGAATTAGGAATAAAATTCCTGACCTGTTCAGTTCTTTCTGGGACACCTTTTCCACCAGCCATTGCTTTGCTGTGTCAAGCAAACCAAAACTGAGATATTTTCCCAGTGGATTTGGTTCTCTTCAGTTTTCTGCCATGAAATGCAGCATTTTCGATCAGATATTTGGAGATGTGGCTCCAGTGAGCACCAAACTTTCACTGTTTTCTGATTCCTGGTGCTGTTTGGAACAGGCTGCTCAGAGGAGGTGTGGATGTCCCATCCCTGCAAGAGTCCGAGGCCAGGCTGGATGCAGTTTGAAGCCATCTGGGGCAGTGGAAGGTTCCCATGGCAAGGAGTGGAACAAGATGAGCTTTAGGATCCATTCCCAGCCAGACCATTCCATGACTCTGTGACTGATGTGTGTGGGATTGCCATGGCAGCATCGCAGGCAGGAAAACTGCCACAATCCATGAAGGACCTTCCACAATCCATGAAGGACCTTCCACAATCCATGAAGGACCTTCCACAATCCTTGAAGGACCTTCCAGCCCATCCCAGATTTTGAAATTGCCTGAACCTGTTCCCAAACCTGGTGGGAAGCCAGCAGAGATGGACACCCTGCAAACCACCACGAGCAGGAATGAGGGGGCAAACCCTGCAAAATCCCTGCTGGAGCAGAGCAGGAAACCACAGAGAGGACAGTTTTTATTTCCATTCTCCATGGCTGGTGGGTTCTGAGCACTGCCCGTGTCTGTGGAATTGCAGGCAACCCCAACAAGGGAAGATATGAGAATCTTGACTCCATGTTTCAGAAGGCTGATTTATTATTTTATGATATATATTATATTAAAAGAAAACGATATATTAAAACTATACTAAAGAAAGAGAAAGGATACATCAGAAGGCTAGCAAAGAAAGGAATGAATAATAAAATCTTGTGACTGCTCCCAGCCTCAACACAGCTGGCTGTCATTGGTCATCAAGTAAAAACAATTCACATGCTGGGTAAACAATTCTCCAAATCACATTCCAAAGCAGCAAAACATGGAGAAGCTAAAGCTTCCCAGCTTCTCAGGAGAAAAGATTCTAGCGAAAGGATTTTTCAGAAAATATGTCTGTGACACATGTCCTGCAGCCACACCCAGGAATTCCAGCAGGGGCAGAGGAGCAGATGGCAGCAGTTGTTCCCCTGGCTGCCTGCACCTGCCAGACCAGCTCCTTTCCCTTCCCTTCTCGAGCTGCAGGAGCTTCCAAGTGCTCCTGAAAGCAGAAGGAGTTGGAAGTTTGTGGGAATTAGTAAAGGTAAGAAGATTTTTAGAAAGCTGGGAAAGCAGGCCTTAGAAACAGAAAGAACAGAGAACTCAGCACTAGCTGTAGCTGCAAAGTCTGAAAGTAGAAAAAGTTACAATAGTACAGCAAGCAAGGACATGGAACAATGTTGAGTTTTAGGCTTGGTTAAGATTGATATTAAGACTGCAGAACAATATGTTTAGTAAGACAGTAGAAGGTTTTAAGCTTACTAATGGTGTACTGTGTATTATTAACAGAAAGCAGACAAGCCAGCACTGTGTGCAGCAGGTGTATGTGTGCTTGTAGTAATTGGTTAAAACAACTGTCTGTAAGCACTAGCAATGTGCTGTTGGCTAGAAAGTTTTTAAAATGTTCTGTAACAAAGCAACCTTTGGCTGCTGCTGCTGTACATGAGCTTTGCCATCTCTCTGTTGTCTCAGCCATGTAGTGAGGCTGATGCTGCAGTAAAGCTCAAGGAATGGACCCCAGCACCCTGTCCTGTTGGCAAAAGGAAAAACACCAACAGAGAAGTTGGCTGCTCCCTCCCCATGCCATGATGGACATGGATTTAGGGAGTGGCCTTGATCCACATTGGAGGGGCTGGATGCTGTGGGGGGGAAGGGTTGGGGGCGGCAAGCAGAGGTGCCTTGGAGACCTGGACATAAATCCCTCTCACATAACAATGTAGAGGATGGAGGAAATTCCCACAGCAGTTTTTAAGCCTCCTCTCCTTTGCACCAAGGAGAATTTGGTGGATCTGAGACTGTTTTTCCCCCACAGGCTGGATTTGCTCATCCCAGAGGTCTTGGCTTCCCCACGTAATAAAAAATCAAGATCCCGAACCATCACTGGTTATTCCTGCAGATATTTCCATGCACACCCTGGCCCTGCTGAAGCTGGGTTTGTTATCAGCTTAATAGGGCCAAGACTTCAATTCATCCTGGCAATAAACTGCAGAAATATTGGTGCTCCTGCCTTTTCTAATCTAATATTTTTTTTTCCTTCCAGAGGAGGCCATTCCCTAGCCCTGAGATAGTCTCCCGGCCCAGCATGTGGAATTACAGATACTGCCAGCGCCTATTAACTGTACAAATCTTTGCATTGATAAGTGAGGGAGAGATTTATGTCTTGAAATGAGAAATTCTATCCCCAACAACAAAATTGAGCCAGTGGATCAATCCAGATCAGAGTCTGTCGAGGAAGTGACTGCAGCAATTGACATTAATTGTTGTCTCTGTCATTTCAGCAGCCTGCCAGGAATGCTGGGCCAGAGGGATGGAGCTTCTCCCTGGCCCTTGGGGGACTTCTGGCCACGGCCAAGCCACTCTGGCAAATTATTGGGGAATATTTACGGAGCTTCCTTGGTGGCGCATTCTGGCACCTTGAAGGAGATGAATCAAAAATCTCTTCCCAGGGCGAAATGTGCTTTAAGAGCAGTCTGTCCTTGCATACCAATTGCCTAATAAGCCCCAAACTGGATTTGCTCAGATTAATTCCCATACCCTTCATTTACTTGCTGCTTCTTATCCAGCAGCCTTCCATCCCCAGGCAGGATTCCTGTAAATGTGACCACTCCTGGGATCCTGCCACATCACCCAACGCCCCAAAATCAAAACCCTGAGGGCTTGAAACCCAAAATAATCCTCGACCTAAATGTCCACTGGGGGTTTTAGAGGAGCTTTGCTGCTTTTATTTGCATTTTTTATCCCAGAGCCCAGTTCTTGGCATGCCCCTGGGTAACCTGTACAAGCTGGCGGGGAATGGGGATGTCTTGTAGTCTGAGCTCTTGTCCCCAAGCCATCACATCCACCTAAACTATTCCTGACAGCTGCTTGTCCAAACTCTTGGATGGAGCCCACGGCCTCCCCAGGTGACTGTTCCCACATCAAAGCTGAGCTCTGCAGGTCCTCTCTTCCTAATGTGCCCTGGAGGAAATTCTGAGACATCGCTAAAACTTTGTAGCTGTTTAATCTTCGTTATGGAGCAGTCCTGAGCTGCTGGCAGGGTAAAAGATGGGTCTCCAGATTCAGCTCTGCTGGTCCCAGGAGATTTGGGATGTTCTGCAAAGCCCTCTCACCCCCAGGCACTGTCTAGGGCAAAAACTCTGTTTTGTTAAGGAGGAAATCCATTTTTAGGTCTAAAAGTTGCAGAAAAAAAAGGGCTGGAAAGTTCTACCTCATTCCTAACTGCTCAGAATGAATTATCCCAATCCTGCAATTCTCTATTCAGTGTTTGTGTCAGCCAACACGGGCATTTTCCAGGGAGAAACAAGGAGCCTGACCAAGCATCCCTTGACCATTCAGGAAGCAAACCCCCAGAAAATTAGAAACTCCTTGAATTGTCCTGGGTATTTTCAAGTGACCCAGCAGGACTAAGAGAATCCTCTGGAGCAAACAAGAGGAATTCACCCTCTCCTTCAGCTCTCACTGCACAGGTTTGCTCCATTTTGCAAAACCAAATCTTCTGTGCCACAAAATGAAGAAGGAATTGTTCCTCCGGAGGCTGGAAGGGCTCCAGAGAAGAGCTGTGCCATGAGGGAAGCTTTGTGAGCTGTCTCACGTGGGATGAGGTTAAGGGACGGGATCAGGGACAGCTCTGAGCTGGAGATTGCTCATTCCTGCTCCAGGCTCTGGCTATAAATAAAGACCAGGATCTAAGGCAAATGAAAAAGGAACAATGACTGGTTTATTCGGTTTATTTTGCTTCATCAATGACAGGACAGCTTTAAAGAGACACAAGAACAATACAGAAAAAAACAAGGCTGGTTTCCTAGAAATGAAGGCTGAGCTAAAGATAAAACAGGTTTGCCCAAATTGTCTCTTTTCTGACCATTTCCAAGGAGAGTTGCTGGGTTTCAGTGTGAAGTATAAAGGAAGAGGAGGCTTCAAGGAGGGAATGAGAGGTGTCAGAGATGTCGTGGCCTCTCTGGGGCCTCGCCAGGATTCCCCCTCCCAGGCAGTCTGTTCCCAGAGGGCAGAGGGGTTGGGTATGGCCCAGCCAGGATGGGCTCCAGCAGCTGTGATCAACCCAGGGCAGAGCACCCAGGCATTAAGCACATGGAATAGGAAGATATTGACACAAGTGGGGTTTGTGCTGCATTTTGTTTGATCCCAGGAGCTGCCACGGAGCTTCCACTACTCCCAAAACGACCTGGGAAGGTCCTAAAGCCTATGATGGGGAATACATCTGTTATTAGACCCCACATGCTTTAAAGGGATTTCTGAGGAAAGATCTCAGTGCAGCCTCAGAGATGGAGTGTCCAGCTGTGGCCCCTAAGGTTGGGAAGGACATTGAGACTCCTGAGCATGTCCAGGGGAGGCAACGAGGCTGGAGAGGGGCTGGGAACACAAACCCTGTGAGGAACCCCTGAGGGAGCTGGGGGTGCTCAGCCTGGAGGAAAGGAGACTCAGGGCTGCCCTCATCACTCTCTGCAGCTCCTGAAAGGTGCCTGTGCTCAGCTGGGGCTGGGCTCTTTCTGCAGCAGCACTGACACAACCAGAGCACACAGCCTTGAGCTGCACCAAGGGAAATACAGGTTGCATAGCAGGAAAAAGTTTTTCACAGAAAGGGCGATAAAGTTCTGGAATGGCTGCCCAGGGAGGTGGTGGAGTCCCCATCCCTGGGTGTTGTTTAACAAAGCCTGGATGTGGCACTGGGTGCCAGGGTTGAGTTGAGGTGTTGGGGCTGGGTTGGACTCGATTATCTTAAAGGTTTCTTCCAACCTGGTCATTCTGTGAATTCTATCACTGTGGGACTTTGATAAGGGACATTCACCCTTCCTGTCATGCAAGGCCTTTGTCCCTTTGGACTGTCACCTCTTCCTGTCCCCTGCATCCATTGGTGGTTCCCATTCCTTCCTCCTGCCCCATATCATGGAATCAGGTTGAAAACCTTTAAGGTCATCCAAACCAACCATTCCCCCACAACTGCCAAGGCCACCACTGACCACATCCCTAAGTGCCACATCCACACAGCTTTTAAATCCCTCCAGAGACTGCAGCCCTGCCCTGTGACGCTGCTGCACATTTGGCAGCCTATACATATAAATGTAGTACATATATAATCCTTTGACCACACACATAACCCAACCCCTGATAGCTGCTGGAAATTTGCTGAGTTCATCATACCAGAGAGGTTGTTTTTTTAATTTTATTTTGGATTTGAGACAGAGGAATCTAAAAGGGGGGTGCTAAAAGAAATCTCATGCCATTTGATGGTTCTGGTTTTAATATAATATAACATGATAGATGGCAGAGCCCTAAGACAAGGGCTGTCCTTGTCCTTGCTGCAGATCCCACCCAGCCTGGCAGGGATTGCTGCCACCCTTCAGCAACATTGGAAGCCCTTTGGTGGCTGCAGCATCTGTCACTGCAGGTGCCAGCAGGGATGTTCCAGTGCAGCACTGGGGATCCAAAGGGTGGGATGTGTAGCTATGATATTTTCTGAAAAATCCTTTCCTTAGGATTTTTCTCCCTGAAAAGCTGAGAGGCCTCAGAAACAAAATGTAAACAATGATTATCTGCTGCTGTGGAATGCAACAGGTGGGTCTGTGATTGGTCTCATGTGGTTGTTTCTAATTAATGGCCAATCACAGTCTGCTGGCTCAGACTCTGTCCGAGACACAAACCTTTGTTATCATTCTTTCTTTTTCTATTCTTAGCCAGCCTTCTGATGAAATCCTTTCTTCTATTCTTTTAGTATAGTTTTAATATAATATATATCATAAAATAATAAATCAAGCCTTCTGAAACATGGAGTCAGATCCTCATCTCTTCCCTCTTCCTAAGACCCCTGTGAACACCGTCACAGGGATGAGTTTCCAGGGGTGCCCCATCTGCATCCAGGACTGTGCTTGAAGGTCAGACACAGAGAGGGGACCTGGGGATGTCACCTGGCTCTGGTCACCAAGGCGAGCACAGCAAATCTCATCACTGCTTTCTGAAAGAGGAAAGCAAATGGAGCCGAAATTCTCCTTTTCTTTATCCAAAGGGGCTGATGTTTGAGCATTTGCACCCACAACAAAGGCCCAGCAACTGCTGCTCTCCTCATTCAGGGAGCTGTGCTGCAGTTTTGGGGATCTTGGAATCCATTACTCGTAAATTCTTGCACCTTTCTGGGGAAAAGTGCCTCATCCTTTCTTATCACAAGGTGAAGGCGTCTTTCTCCCATAACAGAACCTGAAAGATTCTCATACTTTGTTGCACTAGTTGGACTATAGGGAGAGAAAGGACATTTAATGTTTCAGGTAGATGTCCAAGAAAATCAAAAGACTCCAACAAAAGAAAATTCAGCCAGCTCAGCTTGTCTCTCCTGCTGTAAAGAGATGAGGTTCAGCAAAGGTGAAGCAACTTATTTTGTTCCTGGTTTTAAAAATAACTGTCTCAACCTAAGCAAATCAGCCTTGAGAATCCTTAATTGTTTGGTGCTGTCAGTAATGAACCCAGCCCCTCTTCATCAGCCACTGCCTGTGGGGAGGAAACAAAAATATGGGGGCTTCCACCCTCACCCCTTTTCTGGCATAGTTTTGCCTGATTTGGTTAATTTTGGGGGTGAGGGGTTCATTTAGAGGTGCTGCTGAACCTGTGCTAGCTTTGCAAGGGTGTGAGCACAAGCAGCTTGTGATGAGCCTTGTCACCAGCCAAAAACAGGGGCCAAAGTTGGAAATAAAAGAGCTGCAGCTTCAGTGATCGGGCTGTAGGCAGGAGGCGGGATATGGAGAGAGGTGTCAGCCCAGCCTGAGGAGACACCACCCCCCTGGAGCATCCAGAGTGGGACATATCGGCTCTACCCACGGCCCCGTGTGGCATTCACATTCTCTGGAAAAATCCCTTTGCCCAGGATTTTTCTCCTGGGAAGCTGAGAAGCCTCAGAGAAAAGGAAAACAATTCTTATCTCATTTGCTTCTCCTGTGTTGTGCTCATGTGGAATGTGTTTGGAGATTGTTTGCCCACAGGTGATTGTTCCATTGGACTCTGCTGTGAGTTGTTTTCACTCTTTGGCCAATCAGGGCCAAGCTGTGTTAGGACTCTGGAAAGAGTCACGAGTTTTCATTATTATCTTTTTAGCATTGAGTAAGGATCCTTTCTATATTCTGTATAGTATAGTATAGTACAGTACAGTATAGTATAGTATAGTATAGTATAGTATAGTATCGTATCGTATCGTATCGTATAGTATAGTATAGTATAGTATTTTTTAATATAATAGAGTATCATAAAGTAATAAATTAGCCTTCTGAGAACATGGAGTCAGATTCATCATTCCTGCCTTCGTTGGGGCATCCCTGCAAACACAATAGCCCTGGGCCTGGCTGGCACCTCCTCACCTCCCCTTACAGAGCAGACTCTCACCCCTGACACTGCCTGGAGGTGACACTGCCTGCTTTGTTTCCAGCAGGGAATCCTCCTCCAGCTTCTTTCTCACCTCTGTGTGTGTGGTTGGAATTTTCCCCCATTCCCCTGGGGATGGCAGAGATAACAAGCAGATGTGAGCAGGAAATCAGTGCCTTCCTTCTGGATGCATCTCCAGGCACAGCTCTCAAGGCTCGGGCGCTGAAAACACTCTGAGCACCTCTCAGAGCTCCCTTCACCCTCAGCATTAAAAAGTCACTTTTCCCACAGCTGTGTCTAAGTCAAGTGCCCCATCACTTGTGGTGCTTGTGGCTCTGATCTACTTGAAGGTCTTTCCACCCTAAACCATTCCCAAATTCTACAACAGCCTTTGAGGACAATTTCTGCACCGTGGTTTGCACGTGGCTGAAATTCACAACTTCCTGCTAATGGGGGATATTGGAGCCAGAAGATTTCCATCTTGCTGAATTTCTCACTTTGAGGAATTATATAAATATATAAAAAATTTATAAAATAATTTTTAAAAATCAATATATCAATAAATCAATAAAATAATAGAAGATATAGAATAAGATAAGAAGATAAGTAGATAAGAAGAATAGAAGATAAGAATAGAAGATTTCCATCTTGCTGAATTCCTCACTTTAAGAAATTATATAAATATATAAAAATTTTAGAAAATAAATGTTTAAAAAATTCAATAAATCAATAAATCAATAAAATAATAAATAAATAAAATAAAACAAATATAATAATAAATAAATAAAATTTTAAAAATTTTTGAAAAATAAAATACTCTGGATGAGATTAATGTCACTCCAGCAGTTGTGGATGGACAGACACTGTCCTGCCTCCAGCAGCATTTCTCCTCATCTTCCCACAGCCCCTCTCACCCCATACACATTTATAAAGTGAGATGAAAACAGTTTTAAGGTATCAGACCCCATGAATAATGTACTGGAAAAGCCTCGTGCAGCCAAGCGTGTCCATGCCATCAATATGATAAATGCAGGTACAGTTGTTTTAATTGTTGGGATTGTGTTGGAGTGCAAACACATCTGTGCTTTGCCTGGGGGGGCATTAATGCTGTCCTGATCCTGACAGAGCCTCTCATTCACACACCACCATCCCACTGCCTGCAGCTGGGGAGCTGGGAAGAGCCAGAATGTGTTTGGAATAGCCAGAATGGGCTGGGAACAGGCAGGGTGGGCTGGGAACAGGCAGGAATTGTTGGAAATGGACAGGAATGGTTGGGAATGGGCAAGATGGGCTGGGAACAGGCAGGGTGGGTTGGGAACAGGCAGGAATGGTTGGGAACAGGCACAGTGAGCTGGGAACAGGCACGATGGGTTGGGAACAGGCACAGTGGGGTAGGAACAACAAAAGGTGAAGGCATGGACAGTTTTGCTCCCTGTTGTTCCAGGGAAACTGGGAGCTGGGCGCTGCCTCATGCCCCAACCCTTTTATTGGTGATCCCAAAGCCCAGGAGAGGCTCAGAGCTGGCATGGGGTATAACACAGAGTGTAGGGTTTGTCCAGAAGTGTACTTTTGTCTGTTGCATCCTTCACATCACTTCCAAGATCTTGGCTTGGCCTTCCCATTCCTGCTGGAGAGCACAGGGAAGTTCATTTCCATCCCTGCCCCCATCCTGGCAGAGGTGGGAAGGGGCTTGGAAAAACCTGGAACAGTAGAAGGTGTGCCTGGCCAAGGAAAGACATTGTCTTTCAGGTCCCTTCCAACCCAAACCAACCTGGGATTCTGGGATTCTGGGATTCTGGGATATGGTGACATCAGACCTGTGGTTTGGACTGGCAACAGCCCTGCAGGGAAAAGGGCCACACTGGACATATCAGATCTGCTTCCACTCTGGACATGGCAGCTCCATTCCCATCCTGGAATTCAGCAGCTCCATTCCCTCTCTGGAATGGGACAGCTCCATTCCCTCTCTGGAATGGGACAGCTCCATTCCCTCTCTGGAATTCAGCAGCTCCATTCTCACTCTGGAATTCAGCAGCTCCATTCCCACTCTGGAATAGGACAGTTCCATTCCCATTCTGGAATGTGACAGCTCCATTCCCACCCTGGAATTCAGCAGCTCCATTCCCACTCTGGAATTCAGCAGCTCCATTCCCTCTCTGGAATTCAGCAGCTCCACTCCTGCTCTGGAATTCAGCAGTTCCATTCCCACTCTGGAATTCAGCAGTTCCATTCCCACCCTTGAATTCAGCAGCTCCATTCCCTCTCTGGAATTCAGCAATTCCATTCCCACCCTGGAATTCAGCAGCTCCATTCCCACTCTGGAATTCAGCAGCTCCATTCCCTCTCTGGAATGGGACAGCTCCATTCCCTCTCTGGAATTCAGCAGTTCCATTCCCACTCTGGAATTCAGCAGCTCCATTCCCACTCTGGAATTCAGCAGCTCCATTCCCTCTCTGGAATGGGACAGCTCCATTCCCTCTCTGGAATTCAGCAGCTCCATTCCCACTCTGGAATGGGACAGCTCCATTCTCACTCTGGAATTCAGCAGCTCCATTCTCACTCTGGAATTCAGCAGCTCCATTCCCATTCTGGAATTCAGCAGCTCCATTCCCTCTCCGCTCTGTTTTGCTGTTCCGCAGCCGCCGCGGGCTCGGGCCAGAGGCAGCAGTAAAATATCTCCATAATAAACGGAACCATTTGGCTCCTGGAGCCGGTGCCAGCTTTTATAACAATTTCCATCTTAAGCTGGCTCAATCCATATTTAATGAAATCTTCTATAAACCCTTTAACAGCCCTCAATTCATTTCGAGTGGTAAATGAGTCAGCACTTCGAAATGATGAGCAGGATTCAGACTCTGCTGCCGTTACTTAAGGAGAAGAACTGATTCTTTTTAATGTTTTTTTCCTAAATAATGTTTCCTTTCCATTTTTTTCTCTCTTTTTTTTTTTTTTTTTTTTTTTGGTCGCTGCTGTGATGCTGCTCGATAGAGGTGAGGGCAGGCACAGGGGCACGGATGCCCCAGGTCTGGCACCATCCCTCTGTCCCTGCAGGCAGACCTGACCAGCCCAGACTGATTTATCTGCCTGTCCCTCATCCAATCTCTTGGCTGGGTCAGCTCCAAACAGGATTCATCTTTCCCTGCCTCAGTTTCCCATTTACTTCATCCTACCACCCTCCTGCCAGACATTTTGGAGAGCTCTGGAGGGCCATCCCAGCTCTCTGTGCAGCCTGATTTCCTCTAGCATGGAATTTGGAAGTATTCTGGGGGGAGATATCACATCCAGCAAGCACAGCCCACCTGAGGAGCAATCATCTGCCCTGCTATTCCCATTTTCCCTCGGAATCAGACAGCAAAATCCCCTGAAGAGCTGGAGTCTCAGGGAAAGGCATATACCAGCTGTGTAATCACCACTCCACGGTACCTGCTCATTTGAATAATGAAATGGCATCTTTGTTAAAGGCAAGGAGACTTCCAAGCTGTCTTGTTCTGCAGCTCACCTATAAAAGCCAAGCAAGCTTTGCAAAACATTTCAATTCTCCTGATCACTGTAATTACTGGCCAGGATCCAGCTCTGCTCTCTGCTCAGCTTTGCCAGCAGGTTACACACGAGGGCTGTGGGCACAGGCTCTGAAATAAAGTGAATCATGGCTCGGTTTATTTTAGAAAGTGCCTTTATTTTGCGTGATATTGATTTTTTTTTTTCTCTTATTCCACACATGCAAAGCAAGCCCTGCCTGTGTGGGGTTGTGTCAGTGCCTTTCTGGTTGGGGTGAGCTGAGGCTGAAGATGTGTGTCACTGGCTGTAGCATAAAATCGAGTCAGAAATCTCCTCAGGGCATTTAAATATTGCCTTTAAGTGGCACTGTGTGGGTGATGGTGGCACTAACGCTGCCCTAAGACAGCAGTGGCTGTGCCGTGGGGGTCGAGTCACCTCAAACACTTCCATGGCAGGATTTCCTGCACCCCCCTGGCTACACCACTGAATATTTCCACTTAACTCTGCATTTCAATGGCCTGAATCCTGCTGAACTCAGAGCAGATGCTGGGCAGTGCCTTCTCCTTTATTCCAGCACTCTGGAACCAGCAGCCCCGGGGGCCTTCTGGGCAGCCTTGGGCAGGGGCTGTGCTTGGGAGTTGTGGAAGGAGGTGAAGTGGCCACACTGGGCCTGGCTTGGAGAAGCTGGAATGAGGGGACAGTTTGGGCCCTGGTATCTGCTCATCCTAAGTGCCAGGTGAGGTGTGGAGCTGTCTGCAAGGTCAGAACCCCGTGGGACAGCTGAAATCACAGAATCATTGAATCATTTGACTAGAAAAGCTCTCTGGCATCATCAGGTCCGAGGGCTGAACTAAACTTGTCAAGTCCACCACTAGCCCATGTCCCCAAGTGCCATATCCACATGGGTTTTAAATCCCTCCAGGGATGGGGAATCCACCACTGCCGCTGTGCCAGGGCTGGGCAGCCCTTTCCATAAATACATTTTCATTAATAAATACATTTTCCCACTAAACCTCCCCTGGCCCAGCCTGAGGCCGTTCCCTCTCCTCCTGTCCCTGTTCCCTGGAGCACAGCCCAACACCCCCGGCTGTCCCCTCCTGGCAGGAGCTGTGCAGAGCCACAAGGGCCCCCTGAGCCTCCTTTGCTCCAGGCTGAGCCCCTTCCCAGCTCCCTCAGGAATTCTCCATTCCCTTCCCAGCTCCCTCAGGAATTCTCCAGCCCCTTCCCAACTCTGTTCCCTTCTCTGGACATGCTCCAGCACCTCAGTGTCCTTCCTGCAGTGTGGTATGGCTGGAAAAGAAAAGAAAATCCACTTGCTGCCATCACTGTTTGCAGCACTTTCCTCCAGGAACATCTGGAAGGAGCAATTTCCAGTGGGGATAATGATGGATTCCTGCTGCTGTGCCAGCCCCAGGTGAGATTGTCTCTGACACCTACAGGACACTTTTAATATCCACTGCTGGAAAAGGCTGGAGTGGCCCTGGAGCAGCTGCTACAAAGAGCAGCCTGACTGTCCTTGAAAAGGGAGAGCAGTCCCAGGAAGGGGAAGGATCAGAGCTGGGCTCCACCAGCCTTCCCGGGCAGAGGGGACCCGGCTGCTCTCCTTAAATGTGTCAGGGACGAGAAACAAAGGGAGGAAATCGTGGCTGAAGTTAAAGGCCACGATTGAACAGCAGTTAATTTTAGACTGTGAGACAAAGGAAAGGGTCTAAAAGACAAAGGAGTTTGGTTTTGGAACCAGCTGAACTCCTTGGAAGACTGAGTTTGATCTGTTGGAGAATGGGATGAGGCCAGACCCGTCCCAGTGGTTCCTCCCAGAGCTCTTGGTCAAGGCCAAGCCCTCAGAGATGACCAGGAGCCATTGCAAAGCACCCAAGGGGCAAAACAGGAGCACACCCCAAATCCAGCAGGGAATCTTCCAATCCAGACTGCCATGTTATTCCAAGGGAATTTTCCTGCAGCTGTTCCAGGGGTGCCCCTGCTAATGAGAGAGGGAGATGTTAACACAAGGGCTGGGTTTAAATTGTTAATCCTGCCCCAAACCCATCAGTGAGGAGCACAGCTGCCAAAACCAGTTGCCTCCCAGCTGATGCCATGAATCTTTCATGTGACTGCAGTGGCGGCCACTGTGCTGGGATGGGACCTGTCACTGGTTTGGAGCCCGCAGGAGCACCAGGGAGGGCTCTGTTAAACAAAAGCCATCACAAGCTGTTCCCTTCTACACACATCACCCAGCCTAAATGGCACTTAATGGAATAATGAACCACGGGGAGACACAGACAAGGAAACGTCATTAAATCTGCTTAAAAATGGATCAAATGCTGAATCAATTCCCATTAGCGGATGCACGGATATTTCACATATCCTTAGGAGTTTTATTAGGCATTCATGCAGAATCTGAGGTAATGATGGTGATTTCCCCCCAAACTGCTCTCTTTCTAATAAAAACCAGCAGGACCAAGGAGCCAGGACTTTATTCTCTCACGCCTCTTTTTTTTTAAAGCATTTTATGAAATATTTAAGCCACGTCTTTTGCTTCTCATGGTCATGCCCTTATTGTGTCAAGTCAAATTAGTTAAGTATACAAATGAGAGTAAACAAAGGTGACAGATAAATGAAACACATGGCTCCCAAAGTGTCAGAGGTCCCCTCTGTGTGGTCAATCCAGAGGTTCCTCGATGGGCTCTTCGTGCACAACCCTGTGAGAAGTTGAGAGAAAGAAGCTCCGAGCTTCAAACCAAGTTCCTCAAAGCACCAGATGTGTTCCCTCCCTCGCTCCCTCCCTCTCTCCCTCCCTCTTCTTTTCCTCTCTCTGTCTCATCCACGCTCTCCAATGTCATTTAAACACTGAGTGTACACTGAGCAGAGCCAAGAAAACAGTGGAAAACAAATTTCCTTGAATACTCATCTTTAATAATATTTGGACAACAGCAGCATGTAGAAGTTCCTGAAGGATCCAGGCCCCCGGGAAGAGCTGGAGGAGCACAGCACAGGCAGGATCCGAGCTTGGAGCATGAGCAGTTTCTCCCAGAAAGGTGCAAAGGCTGGGACAGATAAGGTAGCAGGAGCACAGGAGAATTTGGACTGGAAATCCATGGCTGTAAGGACCAGATATCCCAGTTTGTGCCATGCCCAGCACTTTTCCCCCCTGAGCTTAGCAAATGTCTTTAATTCCTTAAACCCAAAGTCTACGTGAAGTTTTAATGCATTTTTCCCCTGATTTGTGACCCCAGCATGGGACATGCCAATCTCCTGTGAGAGACTGAACAAACTTGTAACAAAAGGTGCCTGAGACAGAAAAAAACCCAAAAAAAAAGTGGGGATGTGCAAACAGATGGAAGAGCACGGAGTGCACAGAGACAATATTGGCCAGCATGTTCACCAGGAGCCAAGGATGCCAGCCTGGGAGCCTCCAGCTGCTGGGCTGGTGTCAGGAGCTTAATAATAATACCAGGCTTGTTTTGCATAAGCTGGCTGTGTGCATAATTCATGGATGTAATGAGCTGATCATTAGGAGCAGTCTCAGCTCACCTCCAGCAGCAGCGTGTGGTCTGAGCAGATTTGCAGAGCAGAGCCATTAAGGAGGCATCTGAAAGAGGATAATTTATTCTAATTCCAAAGACAGCTGCAGCTTGACCCTTTTGTGCTCACTCACCTTGAACACAGCCAGCCAAGCTCTGCCGGTGAGAATTTTCCTAGAAAACAAACTTTTCCTTCAGATCTTCCCTGCCAGGAATGTTTCAAAACCACTCCTTGATCACAAAATTCCCAGTTTGTGGTGGGCCAGTTGGGTTTTAGCAGAGGTGTTCCCTTGCTTTGAATCCAAGCTTGGTTTGATTTGGAGCCCAAATTTGCAAATGAAGGGTCTGGGCTCTGGAAAATCCAAGTGCAGCACTTGGAATGGAGGAAAACTGTTGATCTATCAGCAGCCACACTGGGAGAAGCTCCAGAGAACCAAAAGATCTTCAGCAAAGCTGTCACAAGAGCTGAGTGTGAATTAGAAAAATTAAACAGGAGGGGAATTTAAGCTCAGCTCAGCCAATTGCAGAAGGCAGTGAAGTCTTCACCACTTCAAGGTGCTGAATCCAGGCACTGACTTTTCCTAAAAGTTGCTTTACTTGGAAGTTTGAGCAACAATCAACAGAGCTTTTGGAAGTCTAGCTGGATGATTTTGTTCCCTTCCAGTTTTAAAACTGACTTTTGGACTCCTTTCTTGTGTATTTATGGTGCAGAAACATCAAAAGGCCACGGCTCAGTCAGCAGGAACTGTGCAACTGGGAATTGTAGATTCCATAATCACATTTTGGACTCCAACTGATCCTCAGACCGTGAAGAAATTTGCAAAAATTTTCAAACGAGGAATATGGTGGGGACTTCTCCAATCTGTTTGCAGGCAATTTGCAAGCAGAAACCCTTGGCAGCACTGGCTGGATATGGAACTCATGGCGGGATTTGTGTGCCAGGCTCTAATCTCTCTCACTTCCCTACTCCATGTTCAACAATTTGGGAAAGAACAGCTGGTTTGCTTCATGTCTCACAGGCACTGGAAGAGGTTCCCCAGAGCAGCTGTGGCTGCCCCATCCCTGGAAGTGTTCAAGGCCAGGTTGGACAAGGTTTGGAGCCACCTGGGATAGTGGAAGGTGTCCCTGCACCCTTACACCCCTAAATCCCCAAATCCCTTTCCTGCTTATCTTTTGGATTCGTATCAGGATGTGTGGGAAGGGGGAACATTGGGGAAATCAAGACAAACCTGCCCCCATCTCAAAACATTTGGAGAAAAAATCACGCCTGAAGATCTGATTTGTTTTCCATCAAGCCAAAGCTGCCTGCAACATCCCGGGATTTTCTCACACAGGAGCCTGGTGCTCGCAATTCTGGCCCATTTCTTCTTCCTTGGGAATGTCCTTGAAAAAATCAGGACCAATCTCAAAGTCTGGCTGGAGCTGCTTGAAGAAAAGTGAATTTTCCTCATTTTTCAGTCAAAAAACACATTCCTGAAGAAAGGGAAGGAGGGAGAAAGCCAAAGAGCCTTTTTTTCACCCAGCCACTTCTTCTTCCTGGCAGAGGCAGAGTATGATTGATATAAAGAGATCCAGAGCTGATTTTAAGACATCAGGTAATGGAGAGCTGCCCCAGCTCCTGGTAAGACTTTACTCAGCTCCTCATTTGATTCGTGTGTATCTATTTTTCTTCTTCCTGCAAATGGGCACAATTACATTCCCTATTTCTTGCTGAGTTGTTGTGAGCCCACAGTTATTAAGGTCTGTAAAACATCTCCGAGCCATTAGAGGATTCTGCTTTTCTACCACCCTGCTCTTACAGAAAATGGTGTAGACTCTAAAATCTCCTTTGGGTTTAGAGGGAAACAAGGATGTCCAGACACAGAGGAGCAGCCTGGCATGTCAGGATTTTATGTACTGTTCTATAAATCCTTCATTTTGCTCAGGCTATTTCGTGAGACAATCCCTGACTTGGGGTTTTCAGAGGGAAAAAGGGGTTTTGCAGCTGCAGATATGGTGGGGTCCTCTTCTAGGAAGCCAGAAATCATGGAATATCCTGAGCTGGAAATGATCAACAGGGGTCTCCTGTCCCTGCCCAGACCCCCCAACAATCCCACCCTGTCCATCCCTGGCAGTGCTGTCCAAACCCTCCTGGAGCTCTGGCAGCCTCGGGGCTGTGCCCATTCCCTGGGGAGCCTGGGCAGTGCCAGCACCTTCTGGGGTAAGAACCTTTCCCTAAAATCCCACCTAACCATGCCCTGGCCCAGCTGGAGCTGTTCCTCAGGTCCTGTCACTGTCACAGGGAGCAGAGATCAGAGCTGCCCCTCCCATTCCCCCGGAAGGCCGTTGTAGATATCGATGGTGTTGGACTTCAAAGGACCATCTGAGGTGGAAAGTCATCCCCACCTTCATTTTCCTGGAAAACTGCACCCAGGAGACCCCTGGTCCCCCACCCCAGCTCCATCCCCATCACATTCCCATCTTTGTTGAACATGTAATTAAATCAGTCAATCCAGGGAATGTAAATCCCCGTGATGTATCTCAGCCTGTTCACAAAACCCATCACTCTGACCCAAAATTCCACATCCCCTCCAAAAGAAGACGGTTTGATAGTGAAATAAATCCCTGGGGGCAAGCTGGCTGCTCCAAAGTTTGCCAGGGAAATCCTGGGATGATGTGATTTGTCTGTCAAACGAGAGCAAAAAGGAATAAATATCCTGGGAGCGGAAACATTTATCCTTTCAACAAGTGACACTGAAGAAGTGATTTATCCATGCGTGGGTGCAGCTGGGATGGAGGTGACATAATCCTGAGAAATACCTTTAGAAGAAAAAAAAAAATCCTAATAAAGCATCCCATATTCCCTTCTGAGCTCCATAATTGTGACATGCTGGGAATATTCCATGATAAAGTTTGCAGGTCCCTATCAGGAAATATTGATAAACAAAGAGAAAAGAAGGTGAATTGTCCCAAAATATCCCCCAAGTTGCTTCTTCGTGGTGCTAGGGATGGTTCTGTAGGAGCTGGTGGTCGACCCAACTTGGGCAACTCCTTGGAAAAGTTTGGAAGCCCAGAAAATCAAAGGAAAATGTTTTTTCATGATGCATTTCAACCCTAAGCACAACAGGGAAGTTCCCCTTCTTCCCTTCAACTCCAGGGATTTCCAGGGGTCTGATGGACATCAATGATCCCAGAACCCCCTTGCCTCAGTTTCCCTCTTGGAAAATGCAGTTTTTAGGGCTTTTTAAAGAAACTTTAAAAAAATTGCTCATTTTTAGGACAGGTGAATTGGGGCATGGCAGGGGTGGGGTAGGGGCTCAGGCCTCCCAGGGCAGAGCCCCTCACTCCCCTTCTCTGGGATTTGGATTCTCCATGTGTTTAATTATGCATCATTCCCTGCTCTCATTAGACCTTCAAAGAGCCTCGAAAATCTCCTCATTCAGGGCTTATTTTGTCCTTGTTAAATTTTAATTTCAGCTAAAGGAGGAAGAGAATGGCAGGAAACCCTGCGGAGGAACACAGGGATGGAAGGGTGGGAGGAAGGATGGAAGGATGGAAGGATGGAGGGGTGGAAGGATAGAAGGATGGAAGGGTGGAAGGATAGAAGGATGGAAGGATGGAAGGATAGAAGGATGGAAGGATGGAAGGATAGAAGGATGGAAGGGTGGAAGGATCTCCAGAGCTGCTGTCCATCAACCCCCCTGGCTGTGCAGATCCTCTCCTTTGGCTTTGTGGCAAACCCATGATATTTTTAACCCATTTGGGTAGCCAAGATCCATGAAAACAGCATTTCCAAGCCATAGGCCAGCACCTCTGGGAATAAAACTCTAGATTTCGAAGGAGAAAGAGATTTTTTGATTATTTACATTTTTTTATTATCACTGTTGCCCTTATAGCCTCGTCCCCCTGATGAATGCTCATTTTTCCTTGTGATCTCTGCATTTTGGGGCTTGGCTGAAGCAATCAGAGATGTTTGGAGACTCTTTGCTCATGAGTTCCTCTCTCTCCCCAAGTGAGAGGCAAGGCAAGGGGAACCACAGTTTGTGACTGATTGCCCTAAAAAGCAAGGGCAAACAGAAAAAATTCCATTTCAGGATGTATTTCAACCCCAAACACATCAAGAATTTTTCCCTCCATCCTTGCCCAGCTCAGTGCCTTCTCCTTGCACTCCTCTTCACCTTTCCTCCTTAAATAGAAGATTGAGGCTCCCTATCACTAAATTCATAACTGTTTGCCTGGAATTTCTCCCCAGGGAATGTTATTAACAGCAACTTAGTGGCTGATGGATGGTGGCGTTGCCTGGGCTCTGTTTTGCATCCAGGCAGCCGAAGATCCATCACCCAAATTCACGTGGGCAGGCGTGGATTAAATAAACACCTCGAGAAATATTTATTGCAGAGGGGAAATTGCACTGGAGCCTTGTACAGATGTGTATTTATAGTGATTTAATAATCAATTATCGCCCTGGCACTCAATACCCGCCTGATTAAATCTACGCAGGGAGGCGTCTCGAGAACTTTAGCTTAAAAAGGTGATTTTAATTCTAGTCTGTAATTGTTTTTTAGGCTCTTTGCTGGCTGCCCAGGAGCTGTAGGCACAGGAATGGACTGTGGTGAGGAACTTTGTGGTTGGGTGTTAATGGAGCCATGAATTGATTTTATTTTCTGCTCTTTATTCCCCTCTGTTCCCGCTCCCCCCAAACTTACACATTTTTATTCCCTGATAAGGGATAATTCATTCCATGATTGCAAGTAGATCACAGCAAACCCGATGTAATGGAGCAGTAATTACCTAAAAAGTGATGGATTTGGGGGGATTTTGGAGGCCGAGCGATACAAGAGGTACTGTACAAAACAGGAGCAACTGTCTGGATGCTGATCAATGAAATGCGAATTTTCCACTGATTTCTCTTAGACCAGCTGCCAGTTTAACCTTTCAGAGGCACTCGAAGCTCCCCAGGTTCCCTCACAGTGTGTTCTGTGTATTTTATTAACACCTCACCAGCTGTGAGAGTAACTCAGCAAACATTGGGTTGATATTCCAGAGATCTGCAGGCCCAGCATTCCCAGGACACACCGTAACCTGTTATTTAGTGGGCAGGCCCCTCTTTCCCCAAGCAAGACAGGGGTCAGGTCTTTAAGAGGAGATTTGGGCACCTCTTGGGTTGTGAGGTGGCACAAAAGAGCCTTTTTGGGGAGCAGCTTGCAAAGTTAGGGTGTGGTGAAACGGGATTCCTGCTCTGTGCAGCATCCCTGTGCACCCGGGGCAGAGGAAAGCAGGCCGGTGGTCCCTCAAATTCCAGGATGCAAAATTCCAGGGATCCGGCAGGCGAGTGCGCTTGGAAGGAGCCACTAGTGGGAGCCGTGATCCCACAGAACCCCACAGACCCGGGCAGGGACGGCCCCGGGCCCGCCCGGGCCGCTGCTCCCCTGCCGCTCTGGGAATCAGGAATCAGGGAATGCCAGAAAGGTTGGGGTTCTTAAAAATGGGATCTTAAAATCCATCCAGTGCCACCCCTGCCATGGCAGGGACACCTCCCACTGTCCCAGGCTGCTCCCAGCCCTGCCCAGCCTGGCCTTGGGCACTGCCAGGGATCCAGGGGCAGCCACAGCTGCTCTGGGCACCCTGTGCCAGGGCCTGCCCACCCTCACAGGGAACAATTCCCAATTCCCAATATCCCATCCATCCCTGCCCTCTGGCAGTGGGAGCCATTCCCTGTGTCCTGTCCCTCCATCCCTTGTCCCCAGTCCCTCTCCAGCTCTCCTGGAGCCCCTTCAGGCCCTGCAAGGGGCTCTGAGATCTCCCTGGAGCTTCTCCTCTCCAGGTGAGCACCCCCAGCTCTCCCAGCCTGGCTCCATGGGAAAGGGGCCCCAACCTTTGCAGGATCTTCATCTTTCCCATTGCTCCTGGCTGGCCTCTGCCTGCATCCAAAGTTTGGACTCCTGGGAGGGGAAAGGGAGGAGTAGGAAGATGCTGGGGGGATGGAGAGGTGCCCTCGGCCCTCCCCACCCTGATGGAGACCCCATGGCACCCATGGGAGCACATTCCCATCTGTCCCTGGAGTGAGGACAAAGTTTGCTGCTCCTGCTGGACTGTTTGAGAGATGGAGGAGGATGCAGGACACAGCCAAGCCTGGGAATTTTATTCACTTCTGGGATGGAGGGAGCTTCCAGGAGCATCTCTGGAAGGCTTCATCCAATCATCTCCTTTATGGCCTTGCTGAGTTTCCCCACTCTCCTCCTCTCCTCCAAATGCCTTTTCTTATTGCTGCTCCTCTTGGGATCCTGCTTCCAAAGCTGTTTCCATGGTAGATTTTGGGGGTTCCTGGCTCAGTGCCTGCCCAAACACTCGCAGCTGTCCCATCCCAAACCTGCAGGAAGATCTGGGATGCCTCCACTTCCATTCCAGTGCATCCAAAGCACAGCTGAGGAAGCAGCTCCACGTTGTTTGTTCAGACTTTACCAAGTGGCCTTGAGGAGGAAATGAGATCTTATTAGGGACTCTAATAATGCTCCAGATCATCCTCCGTACAGAGCAGATCTGAAGGATTAGCAAAACAAATGAAGTAATGACTTTTCTGTGAAATTAAAATTTTGTAAGATAATCCAAAGAGGAAATAGAAATTTTATTTCAATTATGCATTAAACTTTCTCAGCTCGTTTTGGGTCAGGGTTTGAACACCAGGGAAAACTTACAGCAGCACGGGGCCAGAAGGAGCTGAAATCCTTAAGCCTGCTCTGGGATGGACCCGTCATGGCTCTGGACTCCTGAGCACCCTGGCGTGCTCCCAGGCATGCCCAACAGCCCCAAACCTGGCTTTTCCCAATTAAAATCCAGGCCGTGGAGCACGGACACGCTGCACGGCTGAGCTGGTTTGTCCTCAGCAAGAGCTGCAGGAATAATTGAAATTCCTGGTGTTGCTCTGAGCTCAGGATTCCCGGACAGAGAAGCTCCTGACAGATGGACCATCTCATTCCTCACTGATCACAGACCAGAGCTGTGTCAGGAGGGTCTGGGACTTAAATTGGGACTGAGCATCATTTCTGACTTGGTTTTAAAGGCTGAGCCCATGGCAGTGATTCCAGCCCCACTGGGGTGACTGGGGACAAAACCACCTGGGCAGGTGCAGATTGTGTTTTACACAAGATGTTTTTATTAAAACAGAATTCAATCAACAGCTTGGATTGTCCCCAGATGGGGGATCCAGACAAGGATGTTCACTCCATGGTGGCCCTGAGCAGCTGAGCCAGGCTCATCCATCACCAAACCCACCAGAAATTGCACCCCAGAGCTCCATCCCTGTGGGATGCGGCTCTACAGTGGTGGGTGTTGGTTCTTCCAACAGCCTTTCCCTTTCTGTCAAGTTTTAAGAATTCTTTACAAATCCACTTCCCACAGGAGGGAAGCAAGGTGTGGGAGGGGACACTCGTGACAAGCCACACGTGATGTCACCAAGCACTGCCATGAAAGCCCTGCACTCACATCATCCCACATCCTCCCAGCCCCAGGGCCTGCTCATGGCCAGGAAGGAAAAGAAATCAGTAAATAAAGCTGGTAATTCATTAAGAGCCACAATCCAGGGAATGTCACAGATGGTGACACCACAGCTCGGATCGGGAGCCTCCAAAGCGAGGAAATGAGAGGTTAAAGGCATTTCCTTGGTTTTGTGAGCTGCCTCAGACAGGGCTCTTATCTTAAGTGCTGCAGCCCCAGCCTTCCTCCGCACGCCTCTGACAACAAGCACGGCTCTTTGTCCTCTCCAGTTATTAAAGACTCGGCTCTGGATCACAGGGATAACAGACAGCCTCACTGAGGATGTGCCTCTCGAGACAAAGCCCAAAAATCTCTTTTTTCCATCTTCCCAGGGCGCAGGAGACATTCCAGAGTCACAGAACAGACTGGGTTAGATGGGACCCACCAGGACTGGGTCCTGCTCCCAGCCCTGCACAGGACACCCCAGGAGCCATCACGTGCCCAGGAACATTGTCCAGATCTCTGGAATTCTGTCAGGCTTGGGGCTGTGAGCACTTCACAGAATCACAGAATCACACAAGGTTGGAAGAGACCTTCAAGATCATCGAGTCCAACCCATTCCCTAACACCTCAACTAAACCCCGGCACCCAGTGCCCCATCCAGGCTTTTCCCTGGGATTAAATCCTTCTGTCAGTATTTGAACACTTTACTTTTGTCCTCTGGAGCAGAGGGTGGGACCCCACCCTATCCCCAGCCTGTGTGATAAGGAAGAAATCCAAAAGTCAGGCAGTTTCCCATCCCAGATGGGAACATGTCCTGGCCATCTGGAAGCAGGTGGCTGTGAGCAGGGAGCATATGAAGCTCACTAAAGCTTTGTGTGAAATATCTTGATTTCAGCTTTTTTTTTTTTTTTTTTTTTTTTTTTTTTTTTTTTTTGTCTCCCTGGGGAGATAAAAGCTCCAAACCACCAGGGTCGTACTGGGAGATACCCAGGAGCTGGTGACAGTCCTGGACAGAGGATGGACAAGGGATGGTGACAGCACTGGAGAGAGGATGGACAAGGGATGGTGACAGCACTGGACAGAGGATGGACAAGGGATGGTGACAGCCCTGGACAGAGGATGGACAAGGGATGGTGACAACACTGGAGAGAGGATGGAGGAGGGATGGTTGGAGAGAAGATGGTGAGGGATGGTGCCCTCCATCAGGATATGACGGTGAGGGATCAGCCTTTCTGTCAGGGCTGGCTATGGCCACTGCTCACCTTAATTTAATGCTCATTCTCGAGCTGCCTTTAGTGTGTCCATCTCCTCCAGGAGGCACAGACAAGTCCCCCTGGACAGATCATTCCCCACACAACTATTGAAGGGGAAGGGGAAGGGGAAGGGGAAGGGGAAGGGGAAGGGGAAGGGGAAGGGGAAGGGGAAGGGGAAGGGGAAGGGGAAGGGGAAGGGGAAGGGAAGGGAAGGGAAGGGAAGGGAAGGGAAGGGAAGGGAAGGGAAGGGAAGGGAAGGGAAGGGAAGGGAAGGGAAGGGAAGGGAAGGGAAGGGAAGGGAAGAGAAGGAAAGGAAAGAGAAGGAAAGGAAAGGAAAGGAAAGGAAAGGAAAGGAAAGGAAAGGAAAGGAAAGGAAAGGAAAGGAAAGGAAAGGAAAGGAAAGGAAAGGAAAGGAAAGGAAAAGGAAAGGAAAGGAAAGGAAAGGAAAGGAAAGGAAAGGAAAGGAAAGGAAAGGAAAGGAAAGGAAAGGAAAGGAAAGGAAAGGAAAGGAAAGGAAAGGAAAGGAAAGGAAAGGAAAGGAAAGGAAAGGAAAGGAAAGGAAAGGAAAGGAAAGGAAAGGAAAGGAAAGGAAAGGAAAGGAAAGGAAAGGAAAGGAAAGGAAAGGAAAGGAAAGGAAAGGGAAAGGAAAGGGAAAGGAAAGGTAAAAGGATATCCAGTGGAGAAATCTGTCTGGGATGTGGAGTGGGGAATGGCATTGCCAGCATTTACCTGAACTACATCCCAAAATATTCCCATTACTCCCCAGTGTGCCATGTCAGCACCATGGAAAACAGTCCCTGTAGATTCCTTCAGACTCCAGCAGATCCATAATGGAAACAAATTGTGTGTGACTCCCAGGATGGATGAGGCAATGGGCAATTGTGATCCTGGCTTCAGTCAGGAATTCCATCAATTCCATCTATTCCATCAATTCCATCAATACCAGAGAGTCAATGCTCCTGGAGCGTTCCTTCCCTTCAGAGCTGGCCAAGACTGACAGCTGTCAGTGGAGCTGACATCCCTGGGATGAGGATGGAGAGAGGCAGCCCATGGATGTTGCACGTCTGAGGGAGAAAAAATCCCTGTAAGGAACGGGCAGCCCTGGAGCAGCCTGGGAAAGGAAGCAATTCCCAATGGATGTTTCTATTCTAGGAGGTCTGCAAGTCTTCTAAATTCTGCCAGAAGGAGAAAAAAAACCACTAAACTTAAGAACCCGATACAAATGGGGCATGTCAGAGTTATTCCAAGAGCAGTCTGGCTCTTCCCTACACATTTCTATTTTTGGTGGCACAAACAGTGGCTCAGGTTGTCTGGGAGGTGTCAGGAGTGATCCATGGTTTGAAGAAGTCCTTACATATCTCCAGCTCCTTTGGTGGGTGGTTTTCATTCCCCGCCTCCTCCCTGACTCCTTTGCAGTCCCTCTTTCCAAGCTCATTCCTGCCAAAGCCATCAACTCTGCTTTTCAATAAAAGCCAGGACTCCTGAGTGACTCTGGGATCAAGGGATTTAAGGCAAACCCCACCAATTTTCACAGTTCTTTCACCCTGAGCCCCAGCAATGCCTCAGCTCGGGGCATTTCCCTCCTGAAGTTGATTACAGGGAAAACTGGAGAGCTGGAAATGAGCCCTGAGAAAGGCTGGGCTGAACTTTTCACGGGAGCTAAAGGGGAAATGGCCATGGATTGTTATCATGCACATCCTGGAGTCCCAGAAAGTGCTGCTGAATGGAGTTGTGCGTGCACAGGGATCCATTCCTGCATCCAGAGAGGAATAGATGGACCATAATATGTTCCCAGCTGGAAATGCTGGGAATTACTTTAGCTTTATCTCCAGAAACCCCTGGCATTGCTGCAGGTTTTGGGGTGTCTCCTTCAATCCTCTCACTTCCATGGGATGATATTCACTGCTCCTGTCTCCTTGACCATCATCACCTTTTTAGGGAAACAGGGATTTGGGATCATCCTGCAGTGAGGCTCTTAATGTTTGTACACCAACACTTGCAACGCCAGCTCTCTCAAACAAATATCCATAGCACCAAATTCAGATTTCCTCCTCCTTCCCATAAGTGCTGTGGCTCTGGGCAGGTTTCAGCCCCATATTTCCTTCTGGAGAGGAGGAATTTTTGGCAGTTTCTGGATGTTGTGAACAAGATTATGCCTCATTTTAGATAAAACCTCTTTTTTTTGGCTATGGCACCCCATCTCCCTGCAGAGCAATGGGAATATTTGGGAATATTTGCACTGACTACAGTGCAACCATTTGAATTCATGTGGAGGCTGAGGTTTTCCAGAGGAGAAGTTTAATTTCAATTAGTGCCCAAGATTGCTCTTTCTCATCTGCTGCCTCTGTAATCCTCCCCTTCAATTAAAATGGAGTTTCTGCAATAGGAAATTAGAAAAATTACCAGCAATTCCATGGAATGGCAGCCTGTGCTTGAGCCCAAGTTGCTGCACATCCCTTTGGGAAGAAAACTGGGATGTGGGTGGGTTCCCTGGTCCCCTTTTCCTTTCACCTCCCCACACCTTTAGTTCCAAACACACAATGTTTAATTGAGTTATCCCAACTCTTCTCCCCTTTCAGCGGGGTGGGTCTCTCCTGAGGTTTTGAACCAGAACAAATTTCCTCTTTTCCGGGCATGATGTCCCTGGGGTGAAGTTCTGCAGCAAATTAGGAATTAACACCTGCAACACCGCATTACCCACCACGCCAAGCACGGCTCCAGAGCTGCCCACCGTGTCTCCCCTGAAGGATCCCTGTTGTGTGTTTAATAAAACAGCCAAACCAGGGCTCAAATTTCCTTGTTCCTATGAAAAATTCATTGCTGCAGTTGCTGGGAAGTGTTGAGGGAAGAGCCTGAGCCCGTGAAGATGCTGGCAGCTCTGTGAGGGGCTCCTGTCCCAGCCCATCCCTAGAAATGGACATTGGGCATGCAAGGGGGAACTAAGGCAGGGACACAGATGCAGACAGAGAATTTGGGGTGAAAAACTCAGGCAAAGGGGTTTTCCTCTCTGCAGCTTCACATTGGTGCATATTGAATTTAAATATTCCCCAATTCCAGCGGTGACAGCACCAACTTTTCCAAACTCCTGGGTGACTCCAACAGCCAATTTCCAGCTCAGCTGCTCAAATATGCACCCGAAAATGCAGCCTCAATTGTGTATTTGATTGTAAAAATTGCAGCTCCTGCTGTGCTGCTTGGTGACATAAATCAGCCCCTGCTGGGGCAGAATCCCAACGCTCCCCTCCGGCACGGAGCAGCCGAGGGAAGGATTTATCTCCAGACCCAATGTTGTTCCCAGGAGAGCAGCACGAGCAATTCTGCATAACAAACATTCCTGGGCTGTGGGATACAGGGGGAAATATCTCCCTGCTCCTTCCTGACAAACTCTCTGGGAGAGGCTGGTGAGGAGCAAGATTTCCACCTGAGTTCGTGGTGCTGATGGAGAAACCAAAGCGCTCGGGTCCAAAGGCTGGTGTGGCACCAGGACCACCAGGAATCTGAAATGAAGGGAAGATCCATAGGAAAGTTTTGTTTCAATTTGTTTTTCTTACAGAGCTTTGTTGCCCAGGTGGGGCTCGCATGTTCAGTATCATGATAGCCAAACTTTGGTGGGGGGAAACTGAGGCACAGGAAGGAAACATTCCATTGCAAGCTCAGGATGAAATATCCTGAGTTAGACCCACCAGGATAATCCAGTCCAACCCCTGGCTCTGCACAGACACCCCCAAATCCCATCCTGTGCCTGAGTGAGGTGTCCAAACCCTCCTGGAGCTCTGGCATGCTTGAGGCTGTGCCCATTCTCTGGGGAGCCTGGACAGTGCCAGCACCCCCTGGGGGAAGAACATTTCCCTAAATCCAGCCTAAGCCTCCCCTAGCTATGGATGAGCCTCCAGGAGGTGCTGCACATAGCTCATCCCCCCCAGTTTGGGTGTTTTATCATCTCTTTTACCTCTTTAAATCACCTCCTATGGCAGCACCTGCCTTTGCATGGGCTGGAGTTGCCCTGAGCCCCATCCCTGAAGCTGGCAGCTCCCAAAGGATACAGAAGCCCCTGGATGCTTTAGAAAAAGACACTGGACTCTTTGAAATCCCCCTCTCCTGTCTGAAATGAAGGAGAATCAGGATTGAAGGGAAATCTGAAATTAAGGAGAGGATTCACAGGAAAGCTTTGCTTCCATTTGTTCCAGTTGAGGAGTTTTATTTCAGGGCTGGGTTTGCAGGTGGAGCAATGACCTTCACTTTTTGCAGGGGAAATGGAGGCACAGGAAGGGAATGGCCCACAGCAAACTCAGGGTGACTTTGGATGTGGACTGATGCCTTGTGAAGGCTGACCCAGAACAGAGGCTGGACAGAGCTAAAGAATAAAGCAGGGATTATTAAAAGGATCTCCTCAATGGACACACCTTGGGCAGCACAAGAGCCCAGCCAGGGCTGCACCCAAGATGAACCAAAATGGTCCCAAAATGCACGGCCGGGCACGGGGTCTGTCACTGGGATCAGTTCTGCTCCATTTGCATCCTGCAGTTCATTGTCCCATTCCAGCTTTAGCCCCTGCAGTCCCATCCTTGTTTTTCTCTCTCCAGCCCACGGTGTTTGTGCTCCTGGGCTGAGATTTGGATCATTTGTCCTTGGTGCCCAGCAGGAGCAGGAATTGTTTTGTCTCCCTGCTCTGTGCACAGAGCTCACCATCCCCTCATGTGAAGCCCAGACCCACACACTAAAGCAGCACAGAGTCTGAAAAATGTAAAATCTAAACCTGAGGCACCAGGATGAGCATCCAGGAGGTGATTCCAGGAGCTGTATCCCTCCCCTTTTGCCCACCTGGTCCATCTGGCCTCATCATCCCTTTCAGCTCTTTAAAATCTTCTCATCCCCCTTCTTTAAAGCACTTTATCCCTGGATGGGATGAAGGCACCCTGAGATCCATCCTGATGTCTGGCAGCTCCCAAAGGATACAGAAATCCCTGGGTGTCCCACAAAAAACCACTGGGCTCTTTGAAATCCCCCTGTGCCATCCTGGGAGCCGAGCAGCCAGCTGGCAGGTTCGGAGGAGAGCTGTGGTTAATAGTAATTAGAGATGTTAATAATTGAACAGATGATGAACCAGGGCGTGGGGAGATTAAAGCAGAGATTTGCCGAGGGGGTTTAGATGCATGAGTCCAATTAAAAAGAACAAGAGGAATTAGACAAAATTGAGGCTGAGTTCCCAAATCCCTTAAGCCTTGGCAGGAGATGGGGATGGAATGAGCTGTGTCCGTTCTCTGCTGCATCCCAGTGCTGGATTGGACCCCTGGCAGCTCTATTGTGGCCATCATGGGGCTGAGCCAAGGGCCAGCAGGAGGGGCAGAGCTCAGCAGAGCCACAGACCAGCAGGATGGGCCATAATTCCCAATATTCCCCTGGATCTGAGGGATGTTCCCAGCTCCAGGGGTGTTCATTGTCTCAGTGGAAGGGGCAGAGCTCAGCAGAGCTGAAGACCAGCAGAACAGGCCATGATTCCCAATATTCCCATGGATTTGGGGGATGTTCCCAGCTCCAGGGGTGTTCATTGTCTCAGTGGAAGGGGCAGAGCTCAGCAGCACCACATATCAGCAGGACAGACCATGATTCCCAATATTCCCCTGGATTTGAGGGATGTTCCCAGCTCCAGGGGTGTTCACTCTCTCAGTGGAAGGGGCAGAGCTCAGCAGCACCACATATCAGCAGGACAGACCATGATTCCCAATATTCCCATGGATTTGAGGGATGTTCCCAGCTCCAGGGGTGTTCACTCTCTCAGTGGAAGGGGCAGAGCTCAGCAGCACCACATATCAGCAGGACAGACCATGATTCCCAATGTTCCCCTGGATTTGGGGGACATTCCCAGCTCCAGGGGTGTTCATTGTCTCAGCACGTGCAGCCAGCAGTGTCACCCTCTGCTCCTGCCAAGAGCAGCTCCATAAAACCACCCTGGGCTCAGCATCTCCACAGCCCCTTCTTCCCAAGCAGCCCTTATCTTCCCAGAGCTGCTTCCTCAGGCGTTGCAAATACCGTGATCCCTTTCTTCCTAAACACTCCACAGGGGAAACTGGGCTTTGAATTTCCAAACAAACCCCTCGGATTTTTTTTTTCATTTTTTCCCCTGCTGCTCCCCAAGTGGTTGTAATAATAATAATAATTAATCATAAGCAGAGCTGACTCCTCTGAATGGGACAATAGTGACACTGGTTGGCAGCTCTATCGTCCTTCCCAGACAGCAACTCATTAATCCTGGAACGGCAGGAGCTGTTTTTAACACCTCAGTTGTCATGAGCAGGGGAACATCCTTGGGATCAATCCTGTCCTTCTGACCCAAAAAAGAGGCATGGTCTGGGTTTGGGGGTGGTGGGAAATGCTTGGAGCACCCCATGGGACTAGCATGGATTGGATATACTTAAAATAAAATAAATTAAACACAATCCCCAGGTTGGAAAAGAGAGGGGAGCAGGAGGCTTGGAACACAAGACCACGAATTTTAGGGAGGCCCTTCCCACCATGGAGCTGCTCCTTTAAAAATTAATAGTTTATTCCACTTTTTCCCCTCTTCCCTCTAATTGACTGGTTCAGGGGTTTTTTTCCTCTCTCAAGTAGAACAATGGGAGGGTTTTGAAGCTGGCAATGCAATAATGCCAGAATTTTCACTTTCCCCATTATGATTCCTCATTAGAAAGTTATTTCCCCACGATTTGAAACATAAATGATGCCTTTGATGTCTGCCTCTTTAAAATGGCTCTTTCTAATTTCCTTTTAATTTTTTTTTACCCAAAAAGATGCTTTCCCCCCCCTCTTTTTCCCTCCCCAACCCCCAGCACCACTTAACTCACCCCCAGTGCTCCGATGCGCCGCTGTAAACACGGCTTGGGCAGAATAAATAAACTGCCTGGAATTGCAAGATTTTGCTTTGAACAAATGGGATAATTGGGGCAGCTGGAAAAAAAAAAAAGGGAAAAAAGAAAAAAGGAAAAAAGAAACAGCCTTGGATGCGATTTCTTTTATTATATTTTTTAAAGGAGGGGGAAATAAAGGCTGAGCCTTCCTGATTGGGAGCGTGGAGCACTGAGTGGTGTGAGCCCAGCTGCCACCAGTTCTGTCCCAGCAGCATCTCCAGCTCCCCCTGCCCTTCCCTTTCCCACTTCTCCTGGTGGGGCAGGAAGAGGCTGCAATGTGCTGGTGGAGGCTCCAGATAAGGCCCTGCCAATTTTGCAGGGAGTTAATTAAAGCCGGTGCTCCTCACTCTGGGGCGGTGCCAGCTCCTGCTGTCGCTCCCTGGCTGCAGCTATTCCCCTTTCCTTGAGCACCGTCCGAAGGGCAGCGGGGACAGAGGGAGGGAGGGGTGTGGATATGCAGGGAAAGCCTTCCCAACATCATCCCTGGGTGGATGAGCACCCCACAGCCCAGCAAGATTTCCTTGGCAAAGCTGATGTCTCCCCGTGAGTGCCAGGCTCTGCCCGCCTGATGCCGGCAATAAAACCCCGATGTTGGAATTTAATTAAAAACTGATTTTTTTCCTTGGCATGGCAGGGTCCCACCCTCTGCTTCCAGATGGATCCAGCGGGCTCAGTGGGGTGTGGGATATCCAGAACTCATGGAGGGTGGGACAGAGGGGAGCAGCTGTGGAGCACATCAGGGCGAGGGGAGAGGAGAAGTGATGGCAGCCCAGGCTGGCAGCATGCCCCAGGGTTCTGGGAGCTGGGACATGCTTCCTGGGCAGCAGGAACGGGCTGGTGCCAAGGCAGAGAAGTCAAGGGAAAAGCTGCTGTATTATTTTTTATTTCCTCGGTTTAACCTTTCCCTCCCCAGATCCTCTAGCTGAGATTTCCAGAGGTGAAGAGTCCCATCGGTGCTGAGCATCCCAGGAAAGCAGGGAAGGCTTGGGGCTGTCCCAGCTGCACAGTCCTGCCCTGGATTTATCCAAGGAATACTGGCAGGAAGCATCTCCCTGAAAAATTATCATGCTGGTGTATTCCTCTACCCTGTAGCATCCCAAAAATCATGGCTAGCTGAGATTCCAACTGTGTCTACCACGGAAAGGGAGCAAGTCCTAGAGAAACAGGCTGGCAAAAGGGACCTTGGAAACAGAGAATAACTCTGGAGACACCTAAAAACTCATGGAAACCCCCAAAAACTCATGGGAAGCCCCAGATAAACTCATGGGAACCCCTGAATAAAAGCATGAAAACCCCCAAAAAAAACTCATGGAAACCCTCAAATCCAGGGCAGTTTTGTCCCATCTCATGCAAATCTGGCACAACTGACAAGGACTGAGCACCCCTCCAAGGCACTGGATGGTGATGGACACCCAGGATAACTTCCCTGGCTTGGTGGCCCGTGGATACCTGGAACAAGCTGCAAATTAAGATGGGAATAGACAGGACTGCATTTCACATCTACATCAGGCTTGTTTTTACCAGCCCTGTGAGCTGGACGATGATTATTTTATAAAAATAGGATATTAAAGAGAGAATCAGGCTCAGATGAAAAATTCAAGAGCGACTCCGATTTAAGTTTTCATCTCCCAGCAATGTCCAGAGGATGGATGTCTGCAGGAAAAGGACAAACTGCGCATTAAAGAGAGAGCCTGATGATAAAAACCTTCACTTAAAATATACATTTCTGCCCCACGTTATTAATAACATGCCAGATTAATATTTTAAATGGGATGAATTTTAAAAAATGTCATTTCCAAGCCACGTTGGAAGGTTTTTGCTGAGATTATGGAATGAGGGGAGGGCCCTCCCTGTATTCATTGCAAGAGTGTGATGTATATTTTATAGATGTTAAATATAAATATCATATTCCATCCCCTCCTCATCCTCTCCACATTTTCCTGGGTCTGTTTGCACTTTGGAGCCAACACTGACCTGGCTACTTTCAAATGAGGCTGAGGGATTTGGGCTGGGAAAGTCAAAAGGACCCTTTCTGCCACGAAAAATTCCATCTCCAATGGATTTTCCACTTCCAAAGGGCACGGGAGCAGCTCAGAGCCAGGTCCTGGTGTGCTGGAGCAGCGGGGAGAAGTCCATAACTCACTGCCGGGCCCAGGATGCATAATTTATCCCCAGCAATTCCCATCAATTGGTTATTAAAAGTGCCCTCCCTGGATTAAGCATGAACAAGGGAAGAGATAAATCTCGTTCCCAAGGTAACTAACTCCCAGTTTTGTTCCACAGGGAAAACTTTGCTTAGTTTGCCCATTTTGCAGTCAAAAAGGAGTGGTTTGGTGCAGAGCAGGGCAGCATTCCCATCTGTAACCTCCATGAAGGTCCCTGATCCTCGTGGGCTCTCCAATGACCATGGGAGTGTGGAAATAATCATATCTTTAAAAATAAAGTGGAGCTGCATCCGTTGGCATCCAGGGCATCGTTTTTGTGGAGCTCAAAGAGTCATTTCCCTGGATGGCCTCTGGATGAGGCACAAAGAGCATCCTGGCATCACTGAGCCAAACAAAATGGAAATAATTAGGGAGAAAAGATAATTTCCTGGAGCAAAGCACCCTCCAAGCTGCCATTCCCTCCCTGCTAAATGCTGAGGATTGGAGCTCAGGGTCTCATCGAGATAACGACCATGAGCTGCTGGGGAACCTCTCTGGGGCAGGAGGGAGGATTTGGGAGAATGAAACTGGCAAATATTCACTTCTGGAAGCTGCAGTCCTGGGAGGTGGCTTTGTCAAGGAAAAGGTGCCCTGAACACCTGGGATGGAAATGGGGGAGTTGAATTCCCTCCCTCCCATCTCTGGGGGACTTTGTGCCAGAAGTTTGGGCTTTTTTTCCTCCCTGATGTGGCAGTTTGGACAAGATCCACCTTGTCTTGCCCAGGAATGCTCTTCATCCTGCGAGGTGCAGGCGTGCTGGTGCTCTTGGCTGTGTTTTTGGAGGGGGAAGTGGAGGGAAGAGGTCAAATCAACTCCTCTTTATTTACAGCATTAAACAAAAAGCCATAAATGTCCATGGTAAATAATAAATAGAACTAAAAAGCCCAGAACAGCTGATCTTGCTGCATCCCAACTCCACTGTTTCCTCATGGAAAGCCTCATCCAGCAGCCCCAGGCGTAAAAGCTTTGGGTTTCCTAATCCTTGCCTCATGTGGTGCTTATTTCCTTGCAAGATTATGGAATGTTCTTCCTATTTTCAGGCATTCCCTCATGTTTTCAGGCATTCCATCTCATTTTCAATCATTTTACCCAGCAATTTTTCTCCTTCTATTTCCTTATGGTCAGTAACACCCCCAAGAACTGTGGGAGCTCAGCACATCACCTCTGATGTGCGGAGCCTCCCGAGACCACCTCGAAGGCAGAGACCCCGTCAGGGGGCTCAGAGACCTTGGCACGGTGCCCAGAGCATCTGGTGGGTGGATTTCGATCCTGTAAACGACGTGCCACCTCTGTATGAGAATTGGAAAGTCACACAAGTTTAAAGGGTGTTTTTATAGAGAGCACAAAGGGTGAAAAATATAAGTTTTAGGATTTTGGTATCTGGGTAATGGGGACAAGATGGAGGGGATGGGGCGTGTCTCGTCCTTCTTCTTTCTTCTTCTTGTTCTCCATCTTCTGCTGTGGTGCTGGCACTTGGGGATTGGTTTAGAGTAGAAGGTCACTGTTCAACATGGGTGATAGACATTGGGAAATAAAGGTAAATATGATATACGTAGTTTATAGTATAAAAAGGTAACACTGCCTCAACGGCGGTGGAGAGCGTCGTGGCTGCCCTGCTGGTCAGATCTCTGTCCGGCCGGGAGAACATTTTTATAGATAAGATTTAATAAACAACCTAAAGACCGAACTCCAGAGAGTCCAGTCTCGTCCTTCAGAGCCTGGGGCCCTTCCCTGGACCACCCAACTCACCTCGGGGCAGAGAACAACCAGCCAACCCCGAAAAAGTACCAGCGTGACCTGAAGTTCTCCACATCCCCCACTGCTTTGCTTCTCCTTGTTGGCATCTTGTGAAAACTGAGAAAAACTTGTCCTAACACTGGTTCCATAACAATGATCCCTCTGCAAAAAACATCTTTTTAAAAAGGCAAAAAAAAAAAGGCAATAAATCCAATAAAACGGGAGTGTTGGGTGCACACAGACCCAACCAGGGAAAGAATAATTTATTCCTTTCTTTCCCATGGGAGAAATTATCTGGACATAGAGGAAGAGGAGTGGCTCCGGACACATAAAAGTCTAAGTGGGGATGTTTAAATAATTCAGGCAGAGGAATGAATAAAAAGCAGGAGGTTGGCCAAGCAGGGATCAGCTCAGGAGGAGCAGGTCCAGGCATGGCCAGGCAGGGGCAATCTGGGCTGGGCTGAAGCCGGGGGGAGCAGGGGGACCCTGCCCTGCTCCGGGTGCTCTCCTGCACCTCCGAGCTCAGCATCAATAGATGGCACTCAAGAACTGCTCCTTCCTGCTGTCACCAGCCCGGGGATGATGGAGAGGTCTTGGATCAACTGGGGAACGCCTTTGGGAGCTCAGGTGGCCTCCCAGCCCTTCTCACCTGGCTTGGGAAGGCAAAGCCACGAGCTCGGGATGTTCCAGGTCTCCAGGCATGACAAGGACGGTTTAAATTCGAGTGAAAACTGCTCAAGGCTTCCCAAGGACACAGAGCGTGCTGGCATCGGGACAGTGCCACATTCCCACCTCCCCTGCTCCCCGTGCAAGGGCAAAAAAACAGGGAGAGAGGGAGGGCAAAACCCCTCCAACCTCCTCCACCAAATTGCTTTTATTTAACAGCCTCGGTCAGCCTCAAGTAGGTCACAAGGCTGTGTGTGTATCTTCAGAATAAAGTCTTTAATCGGCTGATGGATATGAAAAAATAAATTACAGTGGCAAAATGTAATAAACGTTAAAGGGAAAATGATGAGAGTAATATAAGTACATTGATTTAACTAGGATGATATAGAGGAATTGTCTGCTTTATCGGTCTTTAGATGTCTATTAGCAGCTCTGTATTAAGGAATAGGGCTGTTCTCTTGATATACTTAAGAGCTGTCAGTAATTCCTATTTCACACTCCACTGCTTCAATTCAGAGAGCTCCGTGCAGCCCCAGCGACCCCATCCCGGGCTCGCTGGAGGGTGACCGCCTGCCGCAGGCTCCTCCGCAGCCTCGGCATTATTCAGAGCCCGGGAGGAGCCGCCCCGAGGGGCCGTTTGTGTGAACGCCTTCCCTGAGCCCGGCTCTGCCTCCCCGAGGCTCGGTTTGGGGGAAAAAACCCCGAAGTTTCACTCTGCATGACCCAAGGTGTGTTTTCCCTGTGTTTAGGATCATACCTGTATTTCATTTTAATTTTTTACACCTGCCTCCATGTGCTCTTTTTCACCCGAGGGGTGGGAAATCCATCCTGCTTTTCCTTTTGACCGTTTGAGTGTTTCAGCTCAGCTCCCCAGCCAGACTTAACGAAAATACAGAAATATTTTCCCAAAGCAGAGATGGAGACAGGGAGTTGGGAGCAAATTCACCCTCTGGCTGTGCCTGACCCATTGGGCTGGTCCTCAACCAGCTGCAGCAGAGACTCAGGCTCTTCTTCACCTCAAAGGACACTTTTAATATGAAAAACATATTTTTATTTAAGAAAAATAAAACCTGGCTGAATATTCTGGGTGGAAGAGGCAAGTCCTGGCCATGGCAGCCCAGGACCAAACAGATATTTGATGTTTTTTCCTTTTCCCTTTACTCCTTAGAGCCCCAAAGTGAGGAGCAGCCCAGCCCAGCAGCCTCCATCACGGAGACACCAGAAAATTCATCCATCCCACATGGAAACATCCAACATGAGCCTTAACATGACAAAAAGGTGGATTAGCACATTTTTTTCCCCATTTCCCAACACAGAGAAATAAAAGCCCTCCTAAATGAATGCAGGGTCCGTCCCTGCTCAGGAGAGGCTGGGATGCAGCCTTGGAAAGGATGAGCAGTCCAGTGCCACCAAGAATTTTCCCTGTGTTTGCTTCCCTCCCCAAAAAAACAAGAGATGGTTTCTTGAAATTGAAATTTTCAAAGGGCAAAAAGCAAAAGGGTGGGAGCACAGAGAGGTTTGCAAACACCAACACAGCCTGGGGAGGAAAAAGCAGAGTTTTTGGGAATGCTGCATCTTCATCCTGCCTGAAAGAAGGCAAAGCCGAGGCTTTTTCAAAATTATAGCAAAAAATTGTGCAATAAATGCTTTTTCTCCAGAGTTAGTAGCTGTAGGTGCCATGTGGTTCCTACCCAGGCTTGGGATGCTCCTGGTGGGATGTGTTCCATGATGTCCTAGGGAGAAAACCCCATGATGGGATAGAGCCCATCCCAGCTGGAAACAAAAGGGTTCAACCCTGTGAGGATGGAGCAGGAGGGATAAGACAGAGTTCAACTCCAAAATCCAAATAAAAACCTGAATAATAAAGAGATAGGATGGGTTTGATCCCAAATTGCCTTTCCTGCTTCTTAGCAGGAGAGGAAGTATTTTAGAAAGTATCAGAAACATGATAGAAAGTTGTTTTCCTTGATATTTCATAACATTTTCCCCTGCAGTGTTTTGGCTGCTTTCTCTTTCTTTTTTTTTTTTTTTTTTTTTTTTTTTTTTTTTTTTTATGCCTTACGAGTAAAAGAGGCTTTTATCGAAAATCTGTTTTTCAGGAACAAGAAAATCGATAAAAATATATCAGTTTATGCCTTTGGTAAAGAACCAGGAAAGGTCCCCCTGTGCAAAAAAATAAACCCAAAATTGTCTTGTTTGGGTCGGAAAGGGAACTTTTAACACCTCATTACGAGAGAGGAATCCCGCATTAACACCCGGGTTTTGCATAAGGGTTTGTAAAAATCCCGGTGCCGCCGTGAGCGATTCCTAAACCAAATAAAAGAGGGCAGAGATCATCGAAGAACTGGTTTGCAATGATGGATTCGGCCAATTCCAGCCCTAACCGAATTCCTGAGGCTTCAATAATCTCTTTAGCATCGTCAGCTCGGGCTGCGCACGCCGCCGTGGATCCGATGCCGTTCCCTTCCTTCCCTTTATGACAGCCCAAAGCCAGGGATGCGGTGGAATTCACCCGGCCCTTCCCCGTGAGCCGCTGCCCCCCAAGTGTGGATGTTTCACCTTTGGGAAGGACTCCAGAGAGCCGGCAGTGCTCTGCATCCCGCCTGCATCCCTGGGAGCCCGTACAGGATGCAGAGCTGCACTTTGCCTCTGTAAATCAGCAGCTTTTAACCCCCCCGAGCACAACACAGAGAATTTCCTCCATCCCTCAGTCCAAGCCAGGACGCTGAAGGACAAAGGTGACTTGTGTATTTTTAATTTATTAATCTCAGCTGCTCTTCGCTTTGCCTTCACAGGGATTTTCACATCTATTTTCTTTTCTTTTTTCTTTCCCTTTTTTTCCCCTGGCCATATTCCAGCTGATCCAGGATGTGTTTGATATTGCTGTTCCCATATCAAAGCACTCAATGTGCACAGATTTCAGTGAATTGTGAAGGAAAGCAGGAGATGCTTTTATCTCAGTGCCTCCTCCCAGGATCACCCCGAGCCTTGCCTTTCCTCTGTCTCAGCCCCGTGATCCAGCTGTTCCCCAAAGCCTCTCTGTGAGCCCAGGGAGGGGGCACTGGGGTGGGGAAAGCATCACCTCACTCCTCTGGAGCTGGGAACGAGCCCCAGAAAAGATTTCTGGACAACCTTCCAAAGGGCAGCAGGCTCGAGCTGGTGATCCAGATCCAAGGAAGAGGTGAAAAGCTCCTGGTGCTCCCATCTCACCCCCGACACTTCCATCTCACCCCTGGGCCTTCCAGCTTTACATCTCCTGCCAGGTGCTGGCACGTCCCTCCTGGAGCTTCCATCTTCTCCCTGCTGGTCCTCTCATCTCACCTCTGCTGTTTGCATCTCTCTTGTGTTTCCATCTCGTCCATGGAGCTTGGACCTCAGCACTCCTGTCTCCATTTCACCATTGCCATTTGCACCTCCCCGTTCCTGTTTGTTTGCATCCCTCTATTCTGATTTCCATCTCCCCATTCCTGTTTGCACCTCTCCATTCCTGTTTGCATCCCCCCATTCCCATTTCCATCCCCCCTTCCTGTTTCCATCTCCCCATTCCTGTTTCCATCTCCCCACTCCCATTTCCATCTCCCTCCTGGTACTTCCATCTCCATCCTGGTTCTTCCATCTCCCTCCTGGTATTTGCCTCCCACCCCTGGCCCTCCCACCCTACACTTCACCATTCCATCTCCCCTGGTTCCTGTATCTCCCTCCTGGCGCTGGCATTTTGCCCCTCTCCTGGTGGGCACAGTGGGTTCATCAGGCAGAGCTGCCCCAGTTCCCTGAGCCCAGACTCTGCCACCCACCAGGTGGACAATGCAGGAGTTTGTATCCTCCCCACAGGAAAGGGCTTGAACATGGCATCCTCTTGGTTTTGTCCACCTGCCCCTACTGGGGTTTCACCAAGGACCGGCACTGAAGAGCTGGAGGAGGCTCAGATGTGCCAGGCACTGCAGGGCTGGGAACAGCTGGATCCATTCCAGCACAGCAGGACAAAGGAAGAGAACAGGAGGGAAGAGGTGCAAAGTCACCCTGCTTCAAGGAATGGCTTTTGGGTGAGCACCCAGGACATGGAGGGGTTTGCTTTACTGAAATGAAAACTCTGATATGGATTAACCCCACAGAGGGAGACTGGGAATGCTGAAGGTTTGCTCCCCAAGAGCTCTGAATCCCAACAAGGGGGTGGCTCAAGCCTAAACCCCAAACTCAAGAGTCTCCCTAAACCCTACACTGAGTCTCCCCTAACCCCACACTCAAAATCTCCCTAAACCCCATACTCAGTCTCCCCAAGCCCCACACTCAATGTCTCCATAAATCCCACACTCAATGTCTCCCCAAACCCCATAGTCAGAGTCTCCCCAAAACCCACACTGAGTCTACCCAAGCCCCACACTCAAAGGGTCCCCGAACTCCACACTGAGTCTCCTCAAGCCCCACACTCAGAATCTCCTCAAACCCCACATTCAATGTCTCCCCAAACCCCACACTCAAAGTGCCTCCACCTGCAGCTCCTCTGCCTTCCCCTCACAGCTCTAACAAAGGGATAACACCACATTTCTGTATAATAACATTTATTGCTGCAGCCACAGAGAAGGAGCATTTCTGAGTGGAGATTTGTCTCCATAAGGGTAATTCCAAGAGTGCTGCAGGAGAGAAAACTGAGGAATTAGGAACAAGAAAAAATGGGGAGAAAAAGAAACCCTTCCTCTGTCACCAAAGATTGAGGTGGAATGTCACGTCTCGAGGACAGAATACCTAAAGTCTGGAGAGAAAAGGCTTCATGTAATGGAGGTATCCATGGGCACAAAGGAAACCCTCAGCTCCAGCTGTTGTTGTGGAAAATTTGTCAAAGCTAATGTTGCATTCGAATAAAAACATAACTGTCACACCAAAAGTGATGCTTCATGTCCAAAAACTTCTTGTCCAGGATGCAAGTGGTGGGATTTGGGGTTGGACATGTGCCCAGGACTTGCTCAGAGCTGGAAATGGAGATTGCTTTTCCCTGCTAACCAAAGACAAAAACCTTCAAATCTGCTCTGTGCCCATGTGCCCATCACCACAATTAAAGGGTGTCCAGAGGATGAGGAAACATCCCCATGTCAATCCCAGTGGTACCAACCTGCCCCCCCAGCAGCATCACAGGTCACAGCCTGGCATGGAGGGACACACTCCTGCTGTCACCTCTCATCAGCCCTTGCTCCCCAAATGCCCTTTAATTAAAGGGAATTAAAGACTTCCACTGCTTGGAGCCGATCCCAAGCCCAGGTTTGTGTCTGCAGCAGGAGAAATGGGCAGGGATTTTTGCAGTGAGGAGAAGGAATGAGTAGTTAAAAGTGATGCTGCATTAATGGACATTAACGGGCATAAAAATAAAAATAACCCACCCAGGCTCCCCCTTCTGCTCCATGTTCTTCTGGCTCTGCCAGACTTTGGATAAATAAATTATCAGGCTCTGCCCTGCACATGGAGCTGGGAGAGGCAGAGGCACCACTGGGGCATTTCCCAGCCCTTCCCTTCATGCTCAGCCAATCCCAGATATTGGCAAATCCATTGGTCATTGGTTAATAACGAGCGATGCCCGTTAATGGCAGGGACTGTGTCCTCTTGCATTCCTCAGGATCAGGAGGCAGCTCACAGTTCTCCGTGGGACAGAGACACTCCTGGTCCTGCTTTTGGGGACATCTCACCTTCAGGTGTTGTGTCATTGAAGCTGTGGGTGCTCCATCCCTGGCAGTGTCCAAGGCCCTGTTGTATGGAGCTGTGAGCAGCCTGGGCTAGAGAAAGGGGTCCCTGCCCAGGGCAGGGGGGAAACTGAGTGGGCTTCAAGGTCCCTTCCAACCCAGGCCACTCCATGGTCCTATAATCCTATGAGTCTATGATTCTATGATTTTTTTATGACTCCATGACTCCAAGACCCCATGATTTCAAAATTCTATGATTCCATGATTCAATGACTCCATGACTCCATGATCCCATGACTCCACAATTCCATGACTTCATGATTCCACGATTCTGTGGTTCCATGATCCCATGACTCCATGACTCCATGATTTCACGATTCTGTGGTTCCATGATCCCATGATTCCATGACTCCATGATCCCATGATTCTGTGATTCCATGATTCCATGACTCCATGATTCCACGATTCTGTGGTTCCATGATTCCATGACTCCATGATTCTGTGATTCCATGATTCCATGACTCCATGATCCCATGATTCTGTGGTTCCATGATCCCATGATTCTGTGGTTCCATGATTCCATGATCTCATGATTCCATGACTCCATGATCCCGTGATTCTGTGATTCCATGATTCCATGACTCCATGATTCCATGATTCTGTGGTTCCATGACTCCATGATCCCATGACTCCATGACTCCATGATTCCATGATCCCATGATCCCATGATCCCATGACTCCATGACTCCATGATCCCATGATCCCATGATTCCATGATCCCATGACTCCATGACTCCATGATCCCATGATCCCATGACTCCATGATTCCATGATCCCATGATCCCATGATCCCATGACTCCATGACTCCATGATCCCATGATTCCATGATTCCATGATTCCGTGCTTCTGTGGTTCTGCAGGCCAAGCCACTGTAAAGCTGTCATGGAGGCGGCCAGAGCCCTTGGGAAATTGGGGTCATCCTTTTCCATGGCCAAGAAATTCCAGCCTTCTGCTGGAATGGGACAAAGTCCTGGTGGTGGCTGAGGGAAGGGATGGGATGTCTCCTTATGGGGCATTTTGCCCTCTAAGGAGATACCTGGAATAAAGTTCCTGGACATCTCAATGCCTCTGGCTGGGAAAGGAGATGTGGGACAAATCTCTTCATTCAGGGCGTTAATCCCTGGGGCCCAATTCCAGCCTGATTTCCAGAGACACAGACCAGTCCCAAAAATGTCTTTCCTGAGGAAGGGAGTGGAGAAGGTGCTCCAGAGGCTGCGTGGAGCTGAAGGCAGCACTGCAAGCCCAACCTTCACCAGACAAGAGAGTCTCCCCTCCAGAAGGAGCTCCTGGAGGGGCTCAAACAACCATAAATCCCAAAATCTGGGGACTCCGTGCTGAGCAGTGACAGCAGCTCACAGCTGGCTGCTCCCAGAGGAATTTTGGGGCTGGGGGCACTGGCAGGGGGGGAGCATTCCCGTCCAGGAGCTCCATGGGCTCTCCAGGCAGCAGCCAGGAGCCACCTGCCTCCAGCAGCTGGAATATGGAGTGAGCTGGAGCACGAGCCGTGCGTGCAGAGGAACATCTCATCCCTGGAACTGCCAAGCTGCTCACAGAACAGATGGCTCCAGGTTAAATGTGAATTGCAAACCTAAAAAATAAAAATGGTGTTTGTGCCCTTCCCGGCACCTTTATGATATATAAAGATACAGCAAGTGGTTTTATTTCCTTCGGAGGAAACGTGGTTGGGGATTTTTATTTTTTTTTATTGGGTTTGGGGATTTTTTTTTTTTTTGTCTGGCATTAGGGAAAACAAGGCAGGGTTTTCCTGCTGGGAGCTGGGGGAGCTCAGCTGGATTTGGGGGGGTATTTCAGCTATGGGAAGGGGCAAAGCTTAGGAAAATGCTAAAGCTGTAATGCACTAAATTGCATGAAACATGGAAATAATACAAGTTCTCCCTGCAGAAGACAAGGGAGAGGTGGGAGTCTGTAAGCTCAGACTGGGACTGGAGCAGGGAAAAGCCATTGGCATCTCCAAGAGAACTCCCAAGGTCAGTTTGTGTCAGGCAAAGTGTGAAAGGGCCATCTCCTCCTTCAGCTCAGTGTCATGGTGGAGTTAAGGTGGCATGTCAAAAATCACCTCTCCCAGCCATGGAGCTTGTGCCTGACTCAGATTTATTCTCCTGGAGTGGAATTAGCCAGGAACTCATTTGGAAACGCTGTGTTTTACTATGGCTTGGTTTGGAATGAGGCAAGAGAGAGGTAAAACCACCCTTCAGCCCCACTTTCCCCTTCCTCAGGGCAGATTTATTCCCTGTGCCAATCCCTCAATGCCTTCTCCCAACAACAGCTTTAAACACAGGTGGGACAACTAAATGGAAAAATAAGATTGTGGTTATTCCATAATCTTTCATTAATGCAACACTCGCTATTCAGACAGAGACAAAAGAGGCTGTGCGTCTTTTTGGAAAATAAATCTCCCACTGCTTATTTTTTCCCCCATGTAGCGAGGAAAAATATATTATTCATATGGAGACAAGGACCAGCTGAAGGACTTGCAGCTGAGGCTGTGGCTGGAGCAGCAGGAGCTGTGCCTGGCAGGTTTGGAGCTGGGGATGCTGCGAGGGAAAATCAGCACCAGGGGAAGCAGGGAGACAAAACCCATCGTGGCTCACCCACGTGGCAATTTCCTCCTGCAGCCAGGGAAACGGAGCCTTTGGGCTTGGCTTTGTCAATTAATTCAACTTCTGGTTCACCTTTTGGAGAGAAGGAAAAGGGGGGAAAAAGCTTTTCAGAGCTTTCAAAAATAGCTCAGCAAAATGTTTTGGCATTTGTGAAACAAAGCCTTTCACTTCAGAGGTACCAGCATGAGCAGCTCAGCGTTTTTCAAAGGTTTGCTGCTCTTTAATTCTTTTTTAACCTGAAATTATTCATCTCATTAACATAATCCTGAATTCACACTGCTCTGGTCCTCCTCAAACATCATTTCCAGCAGATGCACAAATTGATCACAAACCCCCTTCAGAGTGGATTGACCCTGAGGCTGTGGTTTTTCCAGATTCACACCTCATTCCCAATTCTCCCATCAGGAAATCCATCTGTGACCTGGTGCTGAGAACTGCAGCTCCATGACAAACCCTCCTGGGGTTCCCCACATGCCAGGAGGGCTTGCAGCAGCTCCAAGCAGCTTCCAGCTGTGGGAAGGATGGGACTGAGGTGGGGGTACACCCTCAGCCACTGAGCTATAACAGAACTGTGGTGGGGGGCTTGGTTTATTGGGATAAATTCTGAGGAAGTTCTGCTGAAGTTTTGTAACATAAAGACATTGTGGTATCCCAGCTCCAGGTCAGGGGGTTGGAATCAACAACAAAAAGAAGCAACAAGAATAACAGAAGGAATAACAACAACACAAAGAAGCATGGGACATGCTTCTGTCACAGATATAAATATGTACAGGTAGGATCCATCTCCATTTGGGAGCATCCTCATTGTTTTCTGTTCATTCCCATTAATCCTGCATCCCCCAAGTGCCTCCATGGCCCAGACAAACATCTATGGCCACAGCTGAGTGCACTCCTTCAAACAACACATTCCATCCCTCTGCATGGGGCTGTACCTGTGGGAAGGTGAGCCTGGCATTAGAAACTGGGAGATCTCCATAAATCTTCATTTTGGGTGTGTGGGAACGGGGTTTTGGGCATGCACACCCCAAAATGCAGGACTTCAACAAAATGTTTCAGGCAGGGAGGGTCTGGGGGATTTTTTCCTCACCACTTGGTCAAAACCATTTTGTTGTCAGCGTAATTCCATGGATTTCATCAGAAATGTGTTGAACAGACTTCCCTAAGTGGTAGAGACACAGATTGTGGAGGGATTTAAATGACACATAGATGTGGCACTTGGGGACTTGGGTTAGAGGTGGCCTTGGCAGTGGGGGGGTTAAATGCTGGACCTGATGACCCTGGAGATCTTTTCCAGCCCAGTCAATTCTAGGATTCTATGAAAAAGCCCTCTATGTGAGGGCAGTGCCAGAGGACTGATGGAAACTGACTGTTACTGGGGCTGGAGTCAGCACAGGGTGATGCTCATCCCTGCCTGGAGCTGTGGGAATTTGCAGTGGGATAGGCAGCTCACAGGGCTGGTCTCTGGGAATGTTTTTCCTAAAAAGCATAATGGATTTTGCCTGGGTTCTTTGGGATCCCCGTCCCAGGTGCTGGCACCTGGAGTGTTGTAGAGAAGGGAGGCTCTGACTCCAGGCCCATTCTGGAAGGTGCTGAGCATCTCGTTAGCTCAAGGGCTGGATCCTCATTTCCACTCCAGCCTCTCCAGGCTGCAAATGCAGCTCCCAGAGCCCTTTAATGTTCAGAGCAGCTCAAGTGTAAATGAGAATCAGGCCCTGCAGTGCCATCTCTTTTCTTCCAAAGAGGAAAAAATCTCCTTGACTACAGGGAGTGAAGTGGGTCAGGATGGTTTGGGGTTGCCTTAAACCTCTTCAGTGCTGTGCTGGGTGATGGCTGCCCTTCACTTGAGAGCCGAAATGTTTAAGCTGCTTTTGGAGGCAAGAGGAGTTTGCAAATCCAGGCTCGGCATCCATGCAAGAGAGAAGATGGGATCTTCTCTCTCCCCACCACGCCAGCATTAGCAGAAGGGTCTCCCAGTTTCCCTGGGAGCAGAGGTCTCTGAGGAGAGCAGAGGAGCAGGCAGTGGTCAAGGACAAGGAACTCTTGTGGCCTTCTCTGCCAGAGGAGTGACTTTGCCAGGCGTGCCCGGCCAGCGCGTTCTGCTGCACTGATCTCCTGCATTTTGTGCTCCACTGCTCTGCAAGAGGACACAGTGCTTGGAGCATGGTGACATCAATCTGGGCACAGGGCTGGGGCTCCTGCTGTCAGGGACAGAAAGGTTCTGCAGTGGAAAGAGGATGGATCTATCCATGGAGTAAATACCTGGGGGTGGTGTTCATTAGTGCAGAAGGAGGGGGAGGGAGGTGATTTGGCTGGGATACACACAAAGATGTTCATCTGACAGGGAGTGGGTAATGAGGCCAGACCAAGTTAATATCTGGGGCTGGAATGTGTTCAGATGAGGACGTGTCAATGCTGGGAATGAGGATTTTGGAGATGAGGCTGTCAAGGCTATCCAGGATCTTCAGAAACCCTTGCTAAGGTCACTCCAACCCTACTGATGGTGCTGTTGAGGACACCTCCTTCCACAGAGGGTGCCACTGATGTCCCTGCCCCATGTCCCAGCACTGCCACAGCCCCTGGGCGACTCCAGCCCCAACCTGGAGCTGGGATACCAAGACAACTTTACCCACCATCCTGTACCCGCTCCCAAGGCAGCCTGGATCCTCCATCCTCACTCCCAAGGCAGCCTGGATCCCCTGTCCCTGCTCCCAAGCCTGGATCCTCCATCCCTCCTCCCATGCTCCCATGCTGACAGAGCCATGGGATGGGATGGGATGGGATGGGATGGGATGGGATGGGATGGGATGGGATGGGATGGGATGGGATGGGATGGGATGGGATGATGGATGGGATGGGATGGGATGGGATGGGATGGGATGGGATGGGATGGGATGGGATGGGATGGGATGGGATGGGATGGGGTGGGGTGGGATGGGATGGGGTGGGGTGGGATGGGATGGGATGGATGGGATGGGATGGGATGGGATGGGATGGGATGGGGTGGGATGGGGTGGGATGGGATGGGATGGGGGATGGGATGGGGGGGATGGGATGGGATGGGGTGGGATGGGATGGGATGGGATGGGATGGGATGGGATGGGATGGGGTGGGATGGGATGGGATGGGATGGGATGGGATGGGATGGGATGGGGTGGGATGGGTTGAGTTGTATTTGCTGATTCATTGCCTCTCCAGTGATGTCAAAGGACACTCTCAGGAGGGCTCCTCCTCTCAGGAGCTTTTCCTGGCACTTCATCAGAGAAGAGCTTGGCTGTGGCATCTGAAGGACTTCTCAGGCGAGGCACATCCTCCCCGGAATAAAATCCCAGTTAATGCACAGGTGTGGAAAGGACAAGATTCCTTTTGGCACCACATCTCTCAGCATCTGATTGCAGCCTCTTCCCAGGAGGGCTGCACGGACAGGGAATGCCAGTGCTTTGATGCACAACTTATTTGCTGTGTCCTCACCATTCCCACGTCACTGGAGCCTCCAGCCTTGTGCAGCATCCCTGCAGGGTGAGATGGGGTCCTCCCCACCACAGGGACCATGCAGGGATAAGTTAAGGGACTTGGCAGGGGTTGCCATGGTTCTCACTTTAATTTCCCAACAGAAATCACCCTAACAACCAACTTCAATCATCACAGGAGCGATCCAGTGTCCTTATCCTCCCTTTACACCAAGAAGAATGTGCCAAGGGGAATCTGAAATTCAGATTCCTCCCATTTGAATGGTATCTGTCGCTATCACTTGTGTAACAGCAGCTTCCAGAGCCTGTGGAAGTGACTCCCTGTGTGCTGGATGCTGCCCACATCCAGCCCTTCCATTATTATCATTGCTATTGTTACAGAATAAATCATTCCTTAAGCTTCTCTCTTTCATTGCAAATTGTCCATGAAACACTTGCAATCTCTGTAGAGAGACACCTGCCTTGACAGCCTAAATCAGATCAGGAATCAAATCCTGATCTGAGCCCCTGCTACCTGCTCTGAGTTATTGGGACCACAAGGAGTTGGAAAAAAAATCAACAATCTCTGCAGGAATAAAAAAAAGGGACATGTAGGAAAGGTTTCTTCCACTTAGAGCTGAGCTGGAATGATCTGGATCTCTCTCATATTTGTTATTTACTCTTCATTTCTAGACATTTGGGCTCTGGGTCTCAGCAGACCTTACACTCATGACCTGCACCAGCCAGACCTTGGATCAAGGAATCCCAGTGGTGACCAACACAAAACAGGCCTGGAGCACAGGGAGCAGGGCCAGCAGGGGTGGCAGCTCTTTAGGCTACTCCTGATCCTGGAGAAAAACCTCTATAGTACAAACCCCACAATGTTTTAATGGCTTGCAAAACTTGTCCTGAATAAATTCCTACAATTCCCTGACTGGGTATGGCCAAGGTGCCCCATTTGGTGCCTGGCTCAGGGCATCAAGGTGCCAAAATCTGTCCTCAGTGACTTATTGTCAATGATTTTTGCTTTTTTGAGATTTAGGAATTCTTGCCCACATATTATAATAAAAGTTCTGTCCTCTCTACCCAGCACAGCTGGAATGTTGTGGGTGAAGGACCCCAGGGATCAGAGCAGCTGCAGCTGGGTCTGTACTGAGCCTCTGCCTCTGCAATTGGACTCCTCTTAGAGACAGACAAAGCTGGGGGCTCCAAACTGCACTTGTACCTCCTTCTTCTAGGATTTTTTGGCTCAAAATATCCCTGCCTGGAGAAATCAAATGTTGTTCCACAGGCTGAGGATGGGGAGAGAACAGTGGTCCCTTCCAACCCAAAATGTGCTGCATCCTTGATACCCCCCTTTAATTATTCAGTTGCACCAGAAAATGAATTTTTCTTCATTTTCAAGTGCAGCTTCAAGGCTTTGTTTGTAGGATGGGCTTTTTCTGCAGTGTTTGTGCCATTCCCCCAGAGCTTTGCTTGGCAGAGTGGACAGTGCCTGGGCTTGCAGCCTCCACCTTCTCAGTGCTCCAAAAAAGCAGCTCAGCTCCAGAGAAAGCAAATGGGAGCCTGGAATTTCTTTTCTACCCATTTAATCAAGCACCAGGGAAGGAGTTGGATGTGCTGGCCTCCGATTTCACATTTGTTTCTCTGCCAGACTGAGTGCCAAAGCCTCAGCAAAGGCTTAGAGAAGTCCTTTCACCACAAAGAAAAAGTGGTTCAGAAGTGGTGGAGGGAGATCAAGCACCCAATTTCTTCTTGCTGGAGAACCAGAGTCACTCGTGGAGAGGTTGGATCCCTGCTCTGGAACAGATATTTCCACCTGCTGGATCCGTGCTGCCTCCCACCGTTCTCCCACTGCAGCACTTCCTGAGGATTGTGGCTAAATGGGATTTCAACTCCGCCATCCTTATCTCAGCCTGGTGACAGCTGACCAAGCCCCGGGCTGGTTCTTTCTCACTCTTGAAAAACATGTTCACATTTATATATCTCCTTTTTCCCAGCTGCTGTGCCAGCCTCATCCTCTCCTGTTCATTCTTCCCGGTTTTCTGCCTTGCTTGGTGAGGCCAGGTGTGTTTTAAACATTGCAGTGCTGTGGCAGCCCCTTGAACAGGAATAACCCTCCCAGGTACTGCCTGGATCTCACTCAAGGCTGGCAGGAGGAGGATTTGACAGCCCAGGGTCAGGGCACAGCCACTCTGAATTTGTAGGAGAGTATTTACAGGGACACAGGGAGCAGATTATATCCCAATAGCAGGATAAGGTCGATAAAAGGAGAAACTCTTGACTTGCCCCATGCAGCACTTACCCAGCTGTCAAAAATCCTCTCTTTTCTTCTCCCTGCTGGTAATTAAATCATCGGCTTCATGTTCCAAATCCTGGGCTTGGGAAGGCTCAGGCTGTGTCCTGTGGGGGTTGCGGTGCTGGGGGATTTTGGGATGCTCAGACATCAGAGGGTTGCTCTGTGTGCTGATCCTGGAGCTTCATTCCTCCTCCAGCCTCTTCCCCTCTCAACGCTTGCACTCATGGAGTGTTTAAATGCCCTGAATGTGACAAAAGTGGGATACAGGACAGGAATTGGGGTGCCAGTGTTGTCCAGCTGGAGCTCCAGGTTTCTGTTCCAAGGGCCTGGAGTAACAGGATGGGGAGGAATGGCTTCTAACTGAAAGACGGTAGGTTTAGATGGGATACTGGGGAGAACTCTTCCCTGCGAGGCTGGAGAGGCCCTGGCACAGGGTGCCCAGGAAAGCTGTGGCTGCCCCATCCCTGCGAGGGATCCAGGGCCTTCCACGGCGGTGCCTTCATCCTTCCATGGGAATCCCTTCCCTCCTCCCCCTCCAGCTCCTTCTCAGCTTGGGTGGGTACAGATATCAATAGAGATGCTATGGATATGGGTATGGATATGGGAATGGATTTGGATACAGATATGGACATGGACATGGATATGGATATTGGATATGGATATGGATATGGATATGGATACAGATGGATATGGACATGGATATGGATATGGATATGGATATGGATATGGATATGGATATGGACATGGATATGGATATGGGCATGGATATGGACATGGACATGGATATGGATATGGATACATATATGGACACGGATATGGACATGGATATGGATACAGATGATATGGATATGGATATGGACATGGATATGGATATGGATATGGATGATATGGATATGGATATGGACATGGATATGGATATGGATATGGATATGGACATGGATATGGACATGAATATGGATATGGATATGGGTATGGATATGGACATGGATATGGATATAGATATCAACATGGACATGGATATGGATATGGACATGGATATGGATATGGATAGAGATGATATGGATATGGATATGGATATGGACATGGACATGGACATGGACATGGATATGGATATGGATATGGATATGGATATGGACATGGATATGGATATGGACATGGACATGGACATGGATATGGATATGGACATGGACATGGACATGGACATGGACATGGATATGGACATGGATATGGACATGGATATGGATATGGATATGGATATGGATATGGACATGGACATGGATATGGATATGGACATGGACATGGACATGGACATGGACACAGATATGGATATGGATATGGATATGGATATGGATACGGATATGGATATGGATATATGGATATATGATATATGGATATATGGATATATGGATATATGGATATATGGATATATGGATATGGATATGGGTACACATGGGAAATGAATTTGTAGAATATTCATTAGAAAATTAGCTAACTTCTAATTGTGATAGCATAAATTATAACATCTCTATTGTCTCACCCTTCACATGAAACTAAAAATGAATAAAAAATTTTAAAACCCCCCAAATCCAACAGATACAGATATGAACATGTGCTAAGGACATAGATATAGATTTTAGGGATATGGATGATATGGATATGGATATATGGACAGATAGAAGTGTAGCTAGAAATATGGATTACATGGATATAGATTATATGGATATGGTTATCAGTTATATGGATATGGATGGGAATGACATGGGTGCAGCAGCAGATGCAGATACAGATACAAATAAAGTTGATATAGATATAGATGATAAGAAAATAGACGATATTGTTAAAATTTAAACGGTCACAGACATGGACATGGATGTGCACACTGAGGATATGGATATAGACATAGATTTCATGGATATGGATATATAGACAGATATAGGTGTAGCTACAGGTGCAGATTCTATGATTATAGATAGAGGTTGGATGGATATGGATGTAAATTATATGGATATGGATACAAATTATATGGATGTGGTTATGAATGGCATGAAAATAGCTACACATGCAGATGAAGATACAAATATAGATGATATAGATACATGTGTAGATAAAGACAAGATAAAGAAAGATACAGATATAGATAATAGACCAAGGTATAAATATACAGATATAGGTATGGATATAGATATGGATCCAGGCACGAGAAAGGGATGCTATTTTGGGCCACTCAGCCCCTTCTCATGGGGAGAAAACCTCACCCTAAGCCAAGAAATGAAGGGGAGGGAAGGGGAGGGAAGTGGAGCTGTCCCACTGGAAGCTCCTGCAAAAGCCCCTGCTGGGACAAAAGGCATTCGTTACATTAATTGGTGCTGGAGATAGCGCCCAACAAATGAAAGTTATTAAAGGAAGGGAGATGGATGGAGCTCAAGGCATCCGTTTGTTTTGCCAGCGCCAAATTCATTTCCAGAAAAAGCCCTTATCAATTCCCAGGGAATAGTTTGCCCTGTCAGTGCCGAGCGGGTGTTAATGTTCTTTACAGCCCCGTTTGAGCTGCTGCAGTGACACCAATCTAAATAAGGGAGGAAGGAAGGCTTAATCAGCCTGTCACTGACCAGTTATTAACATTTGAGAACAAGGGCATTAAAGGAGAAAATTCTGAGAGGTCAATTTGTACTTGAGGAGAGAAGCCAAAAAGATAAGGAGGAGAGCAGCCACATCCTCCAGGCAGCGGTCACGGCGCCGGCCACGGGAGAGGGATGGATCTGCCTGCCCCAGGGACACCAGGAGGCACAAAGGACACAGGGATGGCCCAGCCCGGACCCACACTGAGGGGTCCCCCCACTGAGGGTCTCCAGCTGCCACCCAGCTCCCCCCACGCCCTTGGCAGAGGTCCCCCCTCCCTCTCTCACTCCGGTCCCTGCGCCCCAGAGCGGCTGCGATTGCTCTGACAGCCCCGTGGGATGAAAGCTGTGTGCTTAGATATGGTTTATCCCTTCCAACCCCTGATGATAATCCGGGATTAGTCCTTCCTGGATATGATTACATTTTGCCCACTCTCTTTGAAATGACTCCGTTCTGGCCCTTTTTGCTGCTGCCTGTCCCACCAACCCTCAGGAAAACGGTTTGCCAGGCTCTGATTAAGCCCGCTCACAGCAAAGTCCCCCCAGGATCCCAAATGACCTGACATGTGTGCCCTCATGGGCTGCACAGGATCTCATCCCTGCTCCAGAGCTTGGCACCCTCCTCCAAACACCCATCACCCTCATGTCCCCATGGGGACCATGCAGGGACCTGGTGTATATTCCATAAATTCACCTTCCACAATACAAAAGCTCTGCTGGTGCCTCTGGCCCTCGCTTCCCCAGGCAGCTGAATCAATGGAGAAACATCACCCAGGCTCCGTCGGGGAGCACAGAGCCGTCTGGGAAGGCTGCTTCATGCTGGATTTATTCTCTCTCTGTGTTGCTGGGCCATCGAAAGATCTGTGTGGGAACTCTCTGGCTGTTTGCAGGAGCAGCAGCAGAGCCAGGAGCTGTCCCTCAAACCATTTCTCCAGGGGAAAGGAAAAGGGAGGAAAATAAAAAATTCAAAATTAAAAAAAAAAAAAAAAAAGAAAATCAAATCCGCGGCAGAGGAGTCAGGAGGGCCAGAATTCCTTGTGTGATTCCTTGTTTTAAGAGAGGATGTGGAATGGAATGGAATGGAATGGAATGGAATGGAATGGATGGAATGGAATGGAATGGAATGGAATGGAATGGAATATGTTGGATTGAGTTGGGCTGGGTTGGAAGGGACCTCCAAAGATCATTCACTGCACCCCCTCTGCGATGAGCAAGGATGTTCCTTTTGTTTTGTGTTCATGCTCAGTGCTCACAGGGAATCTGATTTCCAGGGCCTGGGCTCTGGAAGGCCTTAGGATATTGTTTAGGATGGCAGTGATCTGGTGGGAAACGTAAATCCTACAACAACAACCATTGGAAGGGACCCTTGGCTGGGAGGAGATTTGGGATGCAGCATTTCCATGGTGGAGCTGCCCCCAGCTGTGTTACACAGAGCAGTTCCTGCCATGCACAGAGCTCCATCCGTGTGACTGGGGGGCTCCAAAGGTGCAGGGGTGCACCCAGGACCAGGCTGTGGATGAGAAACTGCCAGCATACTCCAGCCTTTGGGACAGTACCTTGTCCTCCTCATTTATCCCACTTTTCCTTCCTTCCAATGAGGTCCCCACAGCCAAGACCCCTCCAAGCCCTGCTGGAAGGTTTTACTGTGTTTCACACCATTTTGCCAGGATTTCCCTCTTTCCCCTTTCTCTCCTTATCCCAGATGTCCAGCCTATAATAACTGACCCAGCACCACTAATACAGGGAAAATCATTGAATCTGGGGAAGTGCAAAGGACAGCTGTTAATTTTGATGGAATTTTTTGCTAGGGAGTATCCAACCCCTCCAGTCCTAGTCTTGGCACAGCCCTGACATCCCTGGAAAGGGGTTTGGGGACCAAATGAGGATGTTTAGTCCTTAATATCTCACAGGAAGGGAAAAAAAATAACACCAAGCCTCCAGTCCTGGTCCTCATTTCTCTGATGGCCCCTCTTGGAAGATTTGAATTCATGAAAGATGGTTTTAATACCCGCTGTGCCGCAGGGAGATTTGTTTGGTGACAGCTCGTGTTAAAGTCAACCCCAATCCCCCTGCCAAATAAACGATCCCAAAAGTTGGGCTCCCCTCGCCAGGCTGGGGAGGGCGGCGGGGGAGATGGATGGGTTTTATTATTGCCATTATGTCAATTATTATTATTATTATTTATTGGGCAAATGGAAGGAGGCAAAGCAATTCCTTCTGCCGGTCCCAAGGCCCAACTGGCAGGGCTGGCTGGGGATGATGGAGGAGCAGCACAATAACAGCAAATTATAAATCATCGCCTTTTGTTTGTGACTGAGTGCTGCGAGTCAGGGATGCACCCTCCTTCCACATCCCAAAAAATGAGGGCTGAGGGAAAAGTGGCAGGGCACTGATCCCAAATCCAGCAGGGATGGCGTGGCCATCACACCCCAAGTGCCCCCAGCACACGTGGGGTGAAGGAGCCGGGTTTGCCTGGATGAGCTGGCCCAAACAGCCACTCAGAGTGTGAAGTTGGCTTCCCTTTCCTCATTAGAGCTGATTACACTAATTGACATGTTTGTTTACAATGGGATATATTTTGTTGTCCTTTTGCTTCCCCAACTTTGTTATTTTTTGGAGCTAGAATGATGTGGCGTTTGCCAAAGAGTTGGAAAAGGAGCAGATCTCCAGGGAATGGCCACACTCTCCTGCAAGGCAGGGCTGGGACGAGTGACACTTTCATACCAAAGGCCCTTGAACCCAAACCCTTTTATACCAAACACACTCAAATCTTTTCAGCACAGGACTTCTTTTCCAAAGTGCCCTGAGCCTCTTCTAAAGGATTAACTGCCTCCTAGTGACCCAGCCATGACTTTCCATGAGGAAATTTCCCTGCACTCCGGTTTTCCCCCATGGAATTGCACGTCTTGCTCTCACCCCACCATTAGATGTGGCTAGCCCCTGTAAAGTAGAGATGAAGGGATACTGGAAACTGGAGGAAAATGGGATATGGTACCCAAATATGGGATGTGGTACCCAGATATGGGATATGGTACCCGATATGGGATATGGTACCCAAATATGGGATATGGTACCCAAATATGGGATGTGGTACCCAGATATGGGATATGGTACCCAAATATGGGATACAGTACCTAAATATGGGATACGGTACCCAAATATGGGATATGGTACCCAGATACGGGATATGGTACCCAGATATGGGATGTGGTACCCAGATATGGGATATGGTACCCAGATATGGGATATGGTACCCAGATATGGGATATGGTACCCAAATATGGGATATGGTACCCAGATATGGGATATGGTACCCAGATATGGGATATGGCACCCAAATATGGGATATGGTACCAAATACGGGATATGGTACCCAGATATTGGATATGGTGCCCACAAATGGGATATGGTAGCAAATATGGGATATGGTAGCCAGGGCAGCCCAGAGATGCTTCTCCCATGCCTTGGATTCAGGCTCCTCTGGGCTGGAGCCCCTCAGCCGAAGCACAGCTGCTGAGCAGCTCAGGTTTTCAGGCTCTGCAGCAGTGAGACACGGGCGTTAACACACTCTGATCCTCAAAACTGAAATAAATGATCCCCTGGGCTGGAACAGGGACGTGGCAGTGCAGTCCATTTGGGAGCTCTGCTGTGGAAGTGTCCCCAGCCCGCCGGGGCGCGTCGGGAACAGCCACATTACCAGCTCAATCAGCATTAAATTCCCGATCAGCCTGGCTGGGTTCTGAACATCTCCCATCTAAAGGTCGGGCAAATCATCTGCTGTGGAGGCACGGGGAGGGAGCAGCGGGGAAGCGGCGCCGGCACGGAGGGAACGAGGGACACTGGAGCATCCTTGGCTCTGCTTCGGGTTCCTGGGGCTCTCTGCGGATTGGAAGGAGCAAGCCAACCCCTGAGGCCTTCCCAAATCCAACACATTCAGAGTTTTTTCAAACAGAATTTTTTAAAAATAATTCTAAAAATCACAGAAAAGAGGGTGATGCAACAGGAACGTGGCACTGTCGGGAGGAAGAAGTATGATTGAAGTGGAATCTCTTATCTGTACATCTTAGAGGTGAAATTTAAGGCAAAATGGAGCTTATTTTGAGTCAAAAGCTGAAACCTGAAACCTTCCAGCAGAAAAGCAGCAGCAACACAGCTCTGCTCCAGCCAGACTCACCCCTCCCTCTGCCTTCCTCCTCCCCTGTGAGCATCCTACATCCAGCCCCACACCCCTCTCCCTGCATCAGACACCCCAAAGCCACCCAGGCCCTCAAACCCCACAGCAAACCAGCCACCAACCTGCTGCCCTGCTCTCACATGCCCTCCATCCCCGCTGCAGGACCAGCAGCCCATTTCAGCCTCACCCCAGCTCCTGCCGGGGATGTGAGAACGGCCCGTTCACAGATTAGTCCCAGCGCACCTGGGAAACCATCAGCGAGGCTTTTAGGAATTAGGAGCCAGCATTTAATCGCTTTGCTGGTGGCTGAGTGTTATTAAATTCCCCTGAGTTCAGCAACTTCATAGCCCAGCTCTTTTTATTTTTCCCTTGTAAAGCTCAGAGCAAAGCTTTGGTTGGGGTGGTTGGATCCAGCACTGCCTCATCCGTACTCCATCCCCGTGCTCCAAAGAAAGGCCAAGGCCAGGCAGCTTCATTTAGAAACCAGAGCAGGAAAAGCAGAGCAGGAGCCTGGACTAGAAGAATATTAATATTTAATCACAGCAGGGCAGAGGTCGCCCAGGCAATCGCTGTTAAATGTTATTGAAACAAAACATTCATATTCCCACTGTAGGGAGAGTTCAGGAGAGCTGCCTTTCTCCAGTCTGCTCTCAGGACTGGTGCCAGGACTAAATCCAGGAGTAAAACCTCCTGGGAGAACTTTTCCCCATGGAGGGGTTTGATCCCTGAATAAAAGAGGGGGTTCAAAGCTGCCTTTTGCAGGAGCCAGTTCTGCATCAGCTTCTTGGTTTGAAAAGCCAGGTGTCAGCTAACGAAGGCAGAATCTTCCACTGAAATGGAAAATGTAAACCCCCTCCCTCTAAATTATTATAATTTTGATATTAAAGGGCTCTCTGACAGAGATATTGAAGTAGGAATAACAGTTCTTTATTAGGGAAAAAATAACAAACTAAAAATGCAGGAATACAAGACAACATTGACAGAGTCAGACCATGCCCTGCCCCCTGTGTGTCAGGGGGTGGCACAGCCCCATCCCATGGGGGCTCAGCCCTCCTGCAGTGCCAGCTGTGGTTCTGCTGGAGCAGGGGTCCTGCACAAGGGGGGAGTTTTCCTCTGCAGCTCCAGGGCTGCTGGAGATGGGCCTGGGCTCCCTCTGGGAATGCAGGGCAGCAGAAAGCTGCTCCTCTGGGAATGCAGTGGGCAAAGGCTGCTGTGGTGTCCCAAAGCTCAGATTGGATCCAGGTAGGAATGCTTGGCTCCTGCCCTGGGCGCAGCATCTCCCCATGGGATGATGGAATTGGATCAGCCATGCAGGGACACTCGCTGGCCATGGACAGAAGATAATTAATAATTAATGGCCCATGAAGAGCAGATATCCCCTGGAGGGAGGGTAGGCTGTGGGAGAGATAAAGAAAACTGCCCAAGGACCAGAAGATAACTGCCCCAGCTCTCACAGATGCCAATATAACACACACCCCCAGCCATATCTTGCATTTCCAACCTAAGACAATCAGGGATGGCTTTGAGGACTCCCAGATTTCCAGCAAGAAGCTACAAATACACTGAGGAAAAAGGGACAGCCCCAGAGAATCTTAGAATCTCAGACTGGTTTGGGTTGGAAGGGACCTTAAAGCCCACCCAGTCCCTTCCCCTGCCATGGCAGGGACACCTTCCACTGTCCCAGGTGGCTCTAAATCCCATCCAGCCTGGCCTTGGACACTGCCAGGGACACAGAGTCTCAGGGGCTGCACATTTCTATACCAGGTTCTCCCAGTGGGTTGTTGCACACTGGGGATGTACAGAGGCACAGCGTTCATCCCTCTTCCCTCCCTCATCCATGCTCTGATGTCCATCTCTTCCTCTGGCTCTCCACAACTCCCTGACAGGAGGGGGCAGCTGGGGCAGGTTGGGCTCTGTTCCCAGGGAACAAAGGATGGGACAAGAGGAAAGAGCCTCGAGTTGCACCAGGTTTAGATTGGATATTAAGGAAAATTACTCCATAGAAAGGATTGAAACTGCCCAGGGCAGTGGTGGAGTGACTATCCCTGGAGGGATTCAAAAGCCATGTGGACATGGCACTTGGGGACATGGGTTAGTGATGGCCCTGACAGTGCTGGGGAATCAAAGGACTTGATGATTTTTGAGGGCTTTCTCAATCTAAATTATTCCATTATTCTGTTCTGTGATTCATGAACCAGGAAGAACTTTCTCCACCAAGTTCTGCTGCAAATACCCTCCACCTTCTCTCTTCACTGTCTCCCTATTCAATATAAGGTTGTTTTGGGTTTTTTTAAATAAAATTAATTCATGAAGCTATCCATGCTTTGCTGGGATTTCACTCCCTCACTGATTTTCAGTGGCAACCTGCCTGCTCTTCCTGAACCTTGGGAAGCCAAGGGAAGCCCCATGGATGTGATTTGGAAGGAATTTCCAGGGGTGGCATCCCAGTCCATGGTTTGGCACTGCATCTCCAAACCACTCTGCTCAGAATCCTGCTAGGGGTCAAGCCTGGGGCAGCAGCTCCTCAGCACCTGCTTTGACAGGTCGTTAGCACGTTTGGTGTCTCACTTCCCTCAAAGCAGGGTTTCTTCCCTGAGAATTAATTCCCATTTTTTGCTGCACACAAATCATTAGCCGGGCTCTCCAAACAAAGTGCTAACGCTTCCTGTCACCTTCTGCCGCTCTGATTCCCCCGAGCTGCTGCAATCAAGCCCATGAAAAGCCAATCAATTAAGGCTCAAAGTATCAAGAGCTCATGAGCCAGAGTGAAGAACCCAACACATCATTACAGAGCCAGTGGAATTCCTGCCTGGAGAACAGATGTGTGGGAAGCAAATCAGCCCAAGGTCCTTTTCCTTCCCCACGGTCTCCACCCCAGAGCTCCCACCTGTGTCAAGCCATCCGTGCTTTCTCCAGTGCTTCAGGACCAGGAGAGGACACATCTTCTCCCTGCTGGCACCAGGTGGAGGTTGGACCTTCCATTATGGACACCTTGAGGATGTGCTGCAGATGACTCCATCATTCCTATTGTTTGTGGATTCTTTTCCCCTGTAAAGGACTGAAGAGGGTTTTCTTCCCCTTTTCAATGGAATTTCCCCAAATCCTATGAAACACCACCCACACCAAAACCCAGCTCTCCAAACAGCTCCAGTCTGAGCCAACCTCTTCCTCTAAGGTTGAACCCAAGCATCTGCATCAAAACACCAAATCCAGAGCTTGCCTGCCCTCAGATTTTAGAACAGAACTCTTGTCTCCATGGAAACCTACACTTTTGAATTTTTTCTTTTGTTTTTCCCCCCTTTTTTCTTTTCTTTTTTTTTTTTTTCAGTTCAGAAAGCAGCGTATCAAGGCATGGAGTGATCCAGGGGCTGAGGGGAAAGTGTGAAAGTGCCTGGCTCAGTCCTGGCATTGCAGGAAGGATGCACCTCATTTTTCTGGAGAAGAGCTCTTCCCATCAGATACATCTACAAGCTCTTTCCAAGCAGAAGGCTTGGTTAAAGCAAAATCTGTTTTTCCCATAATAAATTGGATGCAGGGTCTCAGAGAACAGGAATCATAGCTGGGCAGTCCCATGTCAACATGGGATAAGCCTGGATTACACCTCTGGGCCTCCAGACTGAATCCATTCAGGGTTTTTGCTCAAATTCCCTCAAAGAGAGGCCAGATTCCCTCCTGAGGGTGGGCATCAGGATCCTGGTGAAGGTTCTCTACTGCCATAAGATCTGCTCTTAAAGCAAATCTCCCAGGGACTTGGGTAGAGCTGAAAACATCGTGAATGAAGCCAACAGGGATGAAGAAATATTCCCCCTTTTCAAATACTTGTAGTTTCCAGAGCCAGATATTTTTCCAAAGGGCAAAATCCAAATTTTACTTCCAAAGTACATCAGATGCTGGAGCAAGGAGGTGACAGATGAGCCGTGGCTGGTCTCACTCAGCACCCTTGAGTGCCCTTCCTCAAGGTCATCCAGCTCATCCAGTGTCTCACATCTCCCTCCAAGCATTTGGCATTAGGGAAAAGACTCCCAGATTTCCATCTGGTGATGGAAAATAACGTTTTTAGTAGTAACTATGCCCATGGGGCTGCACCTCTTCAGGTGAGACCTGGAGTTACAGCTTCTGTGCATCCTCCAGGTCTCCATCATTAGGAATGATCCAGTGCCTGGCATCCTTTGGGGCTTTATCTGGTGCTCTCAGGCAAAAATTTCTATCCACAACACATCCAAGATGCTTTGTCCCATCAGGAGCCTGGTTTTGAGGCATTATCATTTAAATTATCCCCATATCTGAGGAGGATACTCACTGGTAGAGACTCTGACCTTTGTGATACCATAGGAGGAATCCTTCCAACAGCTGTTCCAGCATCTGGAACATCTGGAACTCTCAAGCATGCTCAGCTTCCTGATGTTTGTGCTTGATTTGGAGTAGGTGACTTTAATAGACACTCACAAACGTCTGGTCCCCAAAGCCCCTGATGTTTTATAGGCTTAAAGCTGCCCTATATTAATACCATTATCAATAAGTCTGGAATACAGCTGGACTTCCTAATTACTCCTGATGACCTCCCAAACGGCAGGAGGGAAGTTTAAGGTCAGCAAGAGGAAAAAAAAAAAAAGAACACCAGCTTTTTCCACTTGAGGGGACAGCTGAAAACCACACAATGGTCTGAGACTGTGCCCAGCACCCTGTGCCCCACCAGGCTCTGCTCCACCTGCACAAAATGTTCTGGAGAGTCTCCTCCTGCCTCTGATTTAAGAAGTTTGTCATGGCCCTTTCCTGGCAAGGGATATTTACAGGTGAAAATGCTGGGGGGTGTTTAGGTAAGTGGTATTTATAAGTACATCTGCAGGGAAATGTTTACAGGCAAGGTACTCACGAGTAATTATAGATCAATACTTCAAAGCAGAGTAAATAGAGAGGTAAAGGACCTCTGCTGGTGTGCCACAAATAAATATTTAGATATAACAGATGCACAGAAGTGTGTGCAGGTTACATGGGCGAGATAAGGAGCAGGATTTAGCTGGAGCCCTTTTCCCGGGAGGCGAGGCTGTGCCATTAGCGGTGCATCCATAACTCAGCACCGCCGGCGCGTCCCAGCCCCGCTATCGGATCAGCCCCGCGCTCCATCAAACCCGGCGGCCAAAACAGCTCCTGCACAGATAGGAGTGCAGAATGAAGGTCAAAGAAGTCTCTCTTTCCTGTTTGCAAGAACTCGTGCCTGGCCGGGCTGTTTGGGTCCAATCCAGCCAGCTACGGACCCAAGCCCACACGAGCTTACGTGGACAAAAGCAAAAGATTGGAAGTGCTTGTGGTGGTGTTCGCAGGGGTCTTGGGATGAGGGAAGTGACAAGGATCTGAGTCCATGTTTCAGAAGGCTTGATTTGTTATTTTATGATATATATTATATTAAAACTATACAAAAAGCATAGAAGAAAGGATTTCATCAGAAGGCTAGCTAAGAATAGAAAAGGCATGGAATGATAACAAAAGCTGGTGTCTTGGACAGAGAGTCCGAGGCAGCTGGACTGTGATTGGCCATTAATTAGAAACAACCACGTGAGACCAATCACAGATGCACCTGTTGCATTCCACAGCAGCAGATAACCATTGTTTACATTTTGTTCCTGAGGCCTCTCAGCTTCTCAGGAGAAAAAATCCTAAGGAAAGGATTTTTCATAAAATATCATAACTACAAGTGCTCTTCTCCACGTGGGGACAAATGTCCTCTGTTTATTGACTTGTGAGGAGACACCTCAGACTCTGGTGATCCCTAGGTGGGAAAGAGGGCGTTACCTGATGGAGGGAGACTTTTACACCTGGGGAATGGGAGCAGAGGAAGAGGACCACTGCCAATGGGATACAAGTGAGGAGGGGCGAGAGGAGGGGTAAACCAGGGGAGAGACCACCAAGGCTGACACTTAGTGGGCGGGAAAGAGGAAGACCCTGTGGTCATAGCATACAAATCATGTGAACAGAGCAAATTACCAAACACCCAGAGCAAACAATTAAATAACTATTTAGTGCAATACAACACCTGTTTAAGGAGGCCTGATGCCTCCCCATCACACACCATGGCACAAAACCTGGGACTGGAGCCATGTTATGCCTTTCCAGCTCCCTCTGACTCGTTGGATCCAAGTCTCTCTTGACAATCACGCGTCGGTTTGTGTTTGACAAAGTTCAGCCAAGCATCGAGCAGCCTGGAAGGCCCTGAGATCCTGCCGAAATCCCCATCCAATTTATCAAGTCAAAAATTCAGCCGGGTGGGAGCTAAGTGGGATGAAGCTCTGATCAAGGCGAGAGATTAGGGCAGAGCTGGTTACACAAATCACAGCTCTGACTGGGAGGGGGCACAGCAGGGCCAAGGGGAGCTTCTCCAGAGCTGGGCAGAGCTGGAGATAAGGGCCTGGTGTTGGTAAATAAAACTGCTGGGGAATCGCATGTCTGATCAGAGTCCGCTCCCGTCAGGCTGGCGGGAGCTGGCAGCTTTATTTCCAGGCTTTTCCCCGGGAATACTAAGGGCATTCAGAAAGGCAAGAACAAAGCTACAACTTTATTTAAGAGCAAAACAAAAGCAAACAAATGCATACCCAGAAGACCGAGCATTGAAAGGGAGCGGGAGACGGCTCAGGCAGCATCTGAGGCGGCCCTTGGACACCTCATGACTGTTAAAAAGTTTCCTGAGGAGCACAGGCTTTTTGTTGGTTGGTTTGTTTGTTTGTTCACAGGGAGAAAACAAAGTGGAAGGATTGCTGATGCCTTTGGTGGTAAATGAAGACAAATATCTCTCGATTGTGGAGATTGCCAGCATGGAAAAAGCTCTGCTTGCATCATTTTGGGAAGAGGCTGAGCAATGCTTTCAGGGTCCTCAGGCTGCCTTTTCAAAGATGAGCTCCTGCACCACAAACCCCAGGGGGATGTACACCCTGCAGCTCTCGGGAGGTTGGATGCTGGCACGTGTCCCCTTGAGAGACATCCCTTCTTGTCCCACAGATGTCAAGAGCCTTGGAGAACCCTCCTCCCCTGATATGTTCACAGCCTCAATATTTTGGAAAAAATTGCAGTTTCTCACTTAACTTTGCTCTGTGGCTGCCTTTAAACTATTTGTTCCCATTCTGCCTTTCTCTGAGGGCTTAAAGAGCCCTTTAGTATCTGGTATTTTCTCCCTGTGAAGCTACTTAGACATGGTAATCAAGTCACCTCTCTGTCTCCTTTTTAATAAATTAAGCATATGGAGCGCTTTAAAGCTTTTTTTTTTTTTTTTTTTTTTTGCCAGCCATTGAATTATTTTCTGTGGCTCTTTCTCAGCCCTGCCTTTACTGGCAGAGCTCAAGGAGGGCACAGCCAGCACCTCTGCCCATCCCCATCCCACTCCCCAGATATCCAGGTCGGGAGGCTGTGCTCAGCCTCAGGGAGGTTTTATAGTTTCAAACCTCTTACCAGTCAGATCTTTCAGACAATCCAGCTCATTAAATGGAAAGAAAGAGTTTAAATTTACAGCTTCCATCAATGTATAAAGCCCTCGGCTTCCCGACGGCTGCTGCCTGGTCGGCATTACAACGTAATAGCCTTTTTCTTTATTTTAAAAGCAAGAGATAATAATTAAAGATTGGATTATGAGCTAGCCCAGCGTCACAAGAAAGACACAGCTTTATCATATTACATAGCATCAAAATTAATTAGAAGCGCGTTAATCGCTAATCTAGGAAAATATTGCAGGATCTCTGGCCTCAATATCACATCCCCCATCCAGTGCCTGACAGCCTGGCCCCTTTGAAAACCTCCCCGCATCATCCCTGCAAAGAAAGCTTTGCAAAACTCTGTAATCAATGTGGCTTTGATTAGTCAGAGCTCGCAGACACTCTGGCAGCCGCTGCTGGGGCTGCTGCCTTTGTGCTCGGCCAGGAGCTCCCGGGGACTGGGAGTGAGTCAGGTGCCGTTCCTGCCCCGCTGGCAAATCAGCACTGAAAACGTTTAGGAGCACAGGGAAGGGCCTAAACCAGCAGTGATCACTGGATGCCTTTGGGATTGGGATGGAGAGAGCCCAGCAAGGTGGGATCCAGGCAGGCTGCAGCTCTTTTCTGCTGCTTTGCTCCTTTCTGCTTCTGCAGGGACAAAGTGGCTTTGGCACAGCCCTGGTGGTGCTGCCAACTTCACCCATGTTGGCCACAATCTGGGGACTCTGCTGATGCTCCAGACCCTGGGTTTATTTGATTTTCCATCCCCGTGTCTTGGTTATCACCATTACCCAGGAGATGTTACTGGCAGGGTGGGCAGGCCCTGGCACAGGGTGCCCAGAGCAGCTGGGGCTGCCCCTGGATCCCTGGCAGTGCCCAAGGCCAGGCTGGGCAGGGCTTGGGGCAGCCTGGGACAGTGGAAGGTGTCCCTGCCCATGGCAGGGGTGGGACTGGATGTGTTTTAAGGTCCCTTCCAACCCAAACCATTCTGGAGCTCCATGATTCTCTGCTGAGCACGAGCTGTCACCCATGAGTGAGAGCTGCATCCCCAAATGCCAGCTGTGGGTCCATGTTCTGCCTTTCCAGGTGTGCTGAGCTTGGATAATTACTTGATGCCATCGTGGCTCATCGGATGTGATGGTCCTTGTGGGTACTTTCCAGCCCCAGATATTCTCCAGCTCCATGACTGAGGGATGACTTCAATTTAATTCCACAGGGAGCTCCCAGAGCTGCAGAGCCATCAGAGTGTCACACAGAGCAGCAAATCAAAGACAGCAGCAACACCACAATTTTAGCAATAATCATTTCTAAAGAAGCCCTTGATTTGAGCAGCCTGGAAAACTTGCAGTGGGCACAAGAGGGCTTGGGGTTTGTGGGAATTCAGTTGTTAAGGATGACTCACTGGGAGTTGGAAAAGAACTTGTGACAAGGGATGGAGGGACAGGACACAGGGAATGGCTTCCCATGGACAGAGGGCAGGGCTGGATGGGATATTGGGAATTGGGAATTGTTCCCTGTGAGGGTGGGCAGGCCCTGGCACAGGGTGCCCAGAGCAGCTGTGGCTGCCCCTGGATCCCTGGCAGTGCCCAAGGCCAGGCTGGATGGAGCCCTGGTCTATGGAAATGTCCCTGTCCATGCTTTGGGACTTTGTGGTCTTTGAGGTTCCTTCCCACCCAAATCTTCAGTGATTAAATGACCCTGGCAAGTGTGGCAGTCCATCCTGGAGAGGACAAGCTGTGAAGGTAACAACCCTGGAGCCTGGACACTGAGCAGCCAAGATGGATAACATCCAGCCAGGCCATGGTGAGAGGGAAAGAAGAAAAGGATCATGGAAACAACTGGGAGCGACCATGCCAATAGAGGCTACACAGCAGTCTGTGATTGGCCAGAAGCTTTCTAGAACATTCCATCACAGTCTATATAAGAGTGTGCTCAACCCCATTTTGGGGCCTCCTAAAGGAGCTACATAGACCTGTGAACATCAGACAGCATGGGACTTCTAGGGAGCAAGGACTTTATTTCTTAGGGGCAGTTGTGAGCAGGCATTTCTATTTCTGTTTTATGTTGTGCCCTTGTGCACCCCCTTTTATTTGTCCTTGTATTAAAGCTTTCAATTTCCAGCCCTTTAGTCATTCCCATCCCTTTTGTTTTGCCACACCACTCCTGGCTGGTCCGGTCTGCACTCGTTGGATGTGACAGGAGGGGCCTGGGCCTCAGCTGCTCTGAGCATAGCAGTGCCCCAGACTCCCCATTTCAGGCCTCAAACTTCCCTTGCAAAGCTGAATTCCCTTTGGGATCACAACCTGCAGAATCCTGTATGGTCATCAGCCTTTGGGACCCACCCATCAATATTTGCATTCCTCACTTGGAAGAGGCAGGGAAATGGTGGTTGCTCAACACCTTCCGTGCAAGAAAGAAAAGAAGCTTTGTGACAACAGCATTTTCTTCCCTGATCTAAATATTTACATTAGTGAAGTGGAAAGGGGCTGGAGAGAAACCAGCCTGGGAATGCAGGATCCCTGGGAGATGGGCTGGGAGCTGTTATTCAGCAAAGAGAAGTGCAAGGTAATGCGATGTGGGGAGACCACTTAAACTGTTCCTGCACTCCAGCGGTTTGTGAATTAATTGTAGCCTGGCAGGAAAACACCCAAGCATCCTGCAGAATAACCTGATGGAAGGAGCTGCTGGTAGCCAAGCAGCAATTAGGAGGGGAAACAAGTCATTAAGCTGCATTAAGCCAGGGATGGGAGGTTTTAATGCAAGGCTAATGCCCAGCTGGGTAAATTTGTGAAGGGTTGACTCTTTCCCTGTTCATCTTTGGAACAGCCTGTCCCAGGACACCAGAGCACCATGCTCCCCATTGTGCTGAGGCAGGGCTGCCTCCTGCTTGATGCACAAAGTTTCAATGCCTGCCAAAAAAATGGGAATAAATCCAAGGTCCTGCAGGCTCATTGCTGCCACAGAGACAGATGAGGCTGCTCGGAGCTGGGCACATCAGCCTCTGGAGCTTTATGGAGTCAGAGAGGCTCCCTGCACCTCCCTGAGCTGAGGGACGGGGATGGGAGATTGAAAAGACTTAAATTTGTGTCCGCAATTTGGGTTTCACATTCCCTAAACCACAGGGATCAATTTGTTCTATCTCAGGGAGATCAGAGGGAATGGCCACACATAAATACAGATGAGAGCCTGCACATGGCTCGGGGTCCCTCCCTGCTTTAAACTCCCTGTCAGCCTCCTCCTGATCCCAATTCCTGCTCCATATTGGGCTTAGAGCATAAATATCTACTTAAAAAGTGCAGGACACCTTCCTGCTGGGTGTGGAGATCCCCTGAGGGTGTCACCTGCTGCCACCTGACCTTTACAGAAAAAGAAACTGCAGCTTCACATTGCTCATCCTCCAGCCTCGGTGGTCTTGGAGCCAGCAGAAGGTCTGGCCCCAGTTTCCATCCTTCAGGGTGCCAGAGACTGCCCTGGCATCCACTGAAGGGGACTTAGTGCTGAGGAGCTGGAAAATCCTTGTGAAGGTTGGGAGAAAGTCATGGAGAACGATGATGCTACTTCTGCACAGCATCCCTGAGAGCTCCCTCAAAGGGGATTGCAGGACTCAAGGTGAGAAAACCCCTCTTGATTCCCTCCAGCATTCCTCAGGGCAGTTATCCATCCCATCCTGTCCCATCAAAGTCCCATCCTGTCTCATCTCTTCCCAATCCATGCCATGCCATGCTGTGCCACTCCCATCCCACCCCATCCCACCCCATCCCACCCCATCCCATCCCATCCCATCATCCCACCCCATCCCATCCCCATCCCATCCCATCCCATCCCATCCCATCCCATCCCATCCCATCCCATCCCATCCCATCCCATCCCATCCCATCCCATCCCATCCCACCTCACCCCTTCCTCGCTCCCCTGCTCCCTCCATCCCTAGAGACCCTTTTTTCCCCTTTCCCTGGTTTCCCAAGAGGGCAGCAGCCCCTCCTCCCCACTCCTCATTTCCTTGGAGCAAACAGGCCAGGGCGTGAAGCATGGCACAGAGCAGGGCAGGGCTGGTGGCAGGAGAGGGGCAGGAACTGCAGCTCAGGGTCTCCCCCAGCACATCCAGCCCTGCTGGATTCCCACCGTGTCCAGAGCAGACCAATAGCAGAGGAGCAGGAGCCCAGTTTGCCAACAGAGCCTGGAAAAGCCAAAGGTGACCAAAATATTGACCAGGGTGCTCACAGAGCACTGGGAAAGTGCAGCTTTATGGATCCCAGTGGCTGCAAATCCCAGCCCTTCCTGGCTGGAAATGCAGCAATCAGGGAACTGCTGCTCCTCACTTTGGGATTTTGGTCTGTTTAATGAGTCTCTGTGTGGGAGAGCATTCACACAGCTCTCCCTCCAATTGCACTTCAATCACCCTGAATCCAGCACCAACACAGCCTTCAAAGTATCCTGCTGGGCTGGGATTCAGTCTGGCATGGGCTGGATTCAGTCTGGGGTGGGCTGGATTTGGTCTGGAATAGGCTGGATTCCATCTGGGATGGGCTGGATTTGGTCTGGGAAATGCTGGATTGGTCTGGGATAGGCTGGATTCAGTCTGGGGTGGGCTGGAATCAGTCTGGGATGGACTGGATTCCATCTGGGATGGGCTGGATTCCATCTGGGATGGGCTGGATTCTGTCTGGGGTGGGCTGGATTCAGTTTGGGATGGGTTGGATTCAGTTTGGGATGGGCTGGATTATTGGATCTGGGATGGGCTGGATTTGGTCTGGGATGGTCTGGGTTCCATCTGGGATGGGCTGGATTCAGTTTGGGATGGGCTGGACTCGGTCTGGGGCGGGCTGGATTTGATCTGGGATGGGCTGGCTTCCATCCAGGATGGCTGGACTCAGTCTGGGAAGATGGCCTGTATTCCACCTGGGATGGGCTGGCTTCCATCCAGGACGAGCCATTCCTGGTCACACCAGGCCCTTGTGAAAAGTCCCTCTCCAAGCCTGTCCACAGTGTGAGAAGTGACCAGAGCACAACAGGAGCTTTTCCTCCGTGGTATCACCTCTGTAAACCCCTCTTCATTCCCACCCTCCTGCATCATCCTGCAGGCCATTGGGTCCAGGATGGGCCAGGAGCTGCAGCAGCTGGATCCTGTCTGGATGGAGGCACATTTTGGGTTGCATTAACTCTCCCAGGGTCCAAAGGATCCTCTCCATGGATTTGTCACTAAATCCAGCAGCTCCCATGGCAAAGCTCAGACCCAGCCAGCAGCTGTTGGACGGAATCTTCTGAGTTTCAGGTCACTTTGGGCTCCAAAGTGTCCACTCAGCCAGAGGAGACCCCCAGCTTCCCTCAAGCTGTGTCCTAGCTCCATCCCTGCTGGATTTCCTTGCCAACAGCAGCAGTAAACCAGACCTGGTGTGACTGAGGCTTTGCTCCCTGCAGAGATTTGCCAGCTCCTGCCAGCTGGAAGTTTGGTCTCCATGGGATTTAATAATACCTTATGTCCAGTGGATTTTATGATTAATTGTTATTGCCAACAAACCCCCCAAAATTACCCATTTCAGACAAAGGAGACTGATTTAATTTGTGATTTTTTTGATAGGTACTTAGTAATTTTTTTTCTTTAAAAGACAAACCCCCGGAGGAAAGGGAAAAGTGTATAAAATCCAAATAAACAGGCTTTCTGTCAAAAATCACTGCTTCCAAAGGGGGCAAAGGGCCCAGGATCCATCTGCTGAGGGGCCTTGTCAGCAGCCCCCCCTAGTAAGTGATCTCTGAGAAAAGGTGAGCTTAATTAGAGCCTTACATGTTGTTTCCCCCTTGCACAGATGTTTTCTCCATCATTTACTCCTTGTTTCATCCCCGAGTCCAGTGGAAAGGGATGCAAAGCTCCTCTCTGCCTCGGGTGCACGTAATGAGTGCTGCAGACATTTGGGATAAAGTTGCCCGAGGCAAGAGATGATGCTTTGGCTGCTCCAGCAATTTTCTCACCACCCTCCTAAGGTCCATTTTGGGTTTTACAACTTCCAAACTGCACCTTTTGGAGTAAAGATCGAGCCTCTGTGACAACACCAGGGGGTGGGTGTGGGAGCGTGGGGGGTAGCACGGTCGGGACGGACGGAGACCAGAGATCTCTGCAGCCAGGGCTGGGAATTTGGGGTTTATTGCAAAGGGCCAAGTGCAGGGCCCTGCTGGGAGCTGCCAGCCACAGCTCAGAGCAGGCCTGAGAGAAGAGAGGGGGAGAGAGGATGAGAGGGTAAGAGAGTAAAAGGGTAAGAGAGTAAAAGGGTAAGAGAGTAAGAGGTAAAGGCGTAAGAGCGTAGAAGGGTGAGAGAGTGAGGTTCCCGTTCCAATACAATAAATCTTCTTCTGTGTTGAATATTCTAATTCTCACTCACCAATCCAGTACAATCTCGGGTCGGCTGTTTTGTTCTCTGCCCCGAGATGTGTGGGGTGGTTCTGCGGCAGCCCGCACTCTGAAGAATGACTCTGGACTCTTTGCTGTTCGGTCTTCAGGGTGTTTATTATTTCTTATCTACAAAGTTTTTCTCTCTGCCCAGCCAAGGTCCGCTCAGCACGGCAGCCACAAGCACTCTCACCGCCCCCGAGGCGGTGTCGCATTTTTATACCACAAACTATGTATATCATGTTTACTTTTAATTCCCAATACCTATCACCTGTACTAGACAGTGCACCTCTACTCTAAACCAATCCCCAAGTGCCAACATCACAGCAGAAAATGGAGAACAAGAAGAAGAAAGAAGAAGGACGAGACACGCCCTGATTCCTCCATCTTGTCCCCATAACCCCTATACCAAAAATCCCAAAATCTATATTTTCACCCTGTGAATACCCTGTTATTACACCATTCAAACCTCTGTGGCTTTCTCATCCCCATACCAAGCTGGCAATTCTTTAGAAGGATCAAAGTCAAGCCACCAGGTGTTCCAGGCAGCACACCAGGGTCTCCGAGCCCCCTGATGGGGTCCTCGGCAACTCTGGACATCCAGGGATGTGCTGAGTTCCCACAGTCCAAGATACAAATCCTATAGCATTTACATACAGCCTATAAGAATCATTACATTACCATACTGTGTTACATTTTAAACCCTAAAAACTCCTCTTTGGGCTCTTCTGCCAAGCTGTAGGATCTGCTCTGACCCTTGGAGCTGTCTGCAGGCAGAGGGTGTTGTTCCATCAAAAGGGGATTACCTTCAGCCAGCCACACCATTGTTTTTCTGTTGTTCAGTAACTGAGGGATCTCAAAGCTTGCTTTCATTTCAATCTCACTTATAGTTTCTATATTCTCAAAATCTTTTGCCAGGCAATCATATTTATAAGGCTTTCCTGTTTCATCTTCCCCAACAGGTGGGGAGGGCAGAGGGTGGGATGCAGAGGGGTGGGAATGAAGAGGGATTTACAGAGGTGATGCCATGGAGGAAAAGCTTGTGTTGTGTTCTGGTGACTTCTTACACTGCAGACAGGCCTCGAGAGGGACTTTTCATAAGGACCTGGAGTGATGGGATGAGGCAGAAAGGCCTAAAACTGAAGGAGGGCAGGGCTGGATGGGATATTGAGAAGGAATTGTTCCCTGTGAGGGTGGGCAGGCCCTGGCACAGGGTGCCCAGAGCAGCTGTGGCTGCCCCTGGATCCCTGGCAGTGCCCAAGGCCAGGCTGGAGCACCCTGGGACAGTGGAAGGTGTCCCTGCCCATGGCACAGAGCTGGAATTAGAGGAGCTTTAAACTCCCTTCCAACTGAAACCATTCTGGGATTCCAATTAAAAAAGGCAAGGAACGAAAAACATTTGCAGTTTGGATGTGCTTGGGAGAGACGAGTTTGTCTTTATTGGCTGCACTCATTAAAGATCCTGGTGAGAGGAGAAATCCTGACATGAGTGATCGGAAACGCAGGTGATGGAAGACCAAAAGGAAAAGGGCTTTTTTCCCTCCTCTCCCCTGCTGAAGACAGCAGGAACTGGGGAAGGATTGACTTAGCTCTATCCATCAGGAAAAGACTTTCCATCAAAAAGTGAGCAAGAAAAATTGCACCTGGGAAAAAACAAGAAGCCTGCAAGGAGAGCAGCAAACTCTCCTCAGAAGTCAACAGAGTCCTTTAGGGAAGGACTCAGCAGGGCAGGAGACCTGGGCAAGGCCTCAAGGAAGGCAAAAAGAACTTCAGAGTTGTAAAAGGACATGAAACAGGTAGGGGGGAGATGGAAGGAAAGAGGTGCCCTGGAGCATTTCGGGAAGAGAGATGTTCTCATGCAGGATGAAAGGAGAGGATGTCAGAGCGGTGCCAGAGGCGAGGCCAGGCTCAGAACTGGGAGAGATGTCTGGCTCAGAGACTCTTTGAAGATTTTCTGGTCGCTTCAAGCTTGGGAAATGTTGCTGTTGGCTCCATGGGTCTGCCTCTGCCCTGGGAATAACCACCTTGGGAGGTGCAGTGGAAATATCCTCATTTTAGCACAAGGCTGGGGTCCCACCACCTGGCTTTGATCAGCGCTGCCCGAGGGGTCCCACAAAGGGTGGAGCTGGGAGGATTTGGGGCAAGGGAAGCTGTGCCATGGCAGAAAGCACTGCAAAGAGCTGCCATGGCCCAGCAGAGATGGAAAGGCAGACCTCTGCCAGGATCCCAGAGGAGACCTTGCAGAATTTGTTGCCAGTCAGGAAAGCAGAGCAAAGTTGATGGAGTGAGGCTGAATTTGAAGCCAAGGACATGCCCTGCAAGGACAGTGAGATTTGTTACCAGCCCTTTCCATCACTCTCCTATTCTATTCTGTCTTTTCTCTGGATTAATCAGTTCCTGGGATTAATTGGCCCTGCTCCCACCCAGCTGCATGGCGGGGAAGACACTCAGAGGCTCCCCTGGAAGGGCACAGCCCAACCACATCCAGCCCCACCACCTCACCGGCTCAGATCCCGCTACAATTCCCACAGAACATTTGCATTATGCAAATTTGGCATATGCAGATCAGCCCTTCCGAAAATAATGTGCAATCAGGCAATTAACAAGTGCCTTGTCTTTAGCTCACAGGTAGGCTCAGTTCCTGAGACTCTTCATTCTGGATTGGCTCAGCAACCTTAATAATGGCATTTTTAATTCCCTGGCAGCCTTTTTGGGATGGATTTTCACTTTCTTTTCCTGCCCCAAGCCCTCTCTGCCACCCACTGGCTGGTGGAAGGGAGGGTGACAGAGGGATGCTTTTGTCACAGCAGGGACTACAGCCATAAATTCCACTTATATCCAGTAAAATACAGGCATCCAATTAAACCCATAATCCTATAAACCTGCCAGCAATCAAGCACACTTTTAAAAATCAAGCCAGACAGATACTTTAAATCAATATATCCATGTAACAACTCACAGCCTGTAGGATCATCCAACACTGCGTTCTCACTAAAAAAAAATAATTTTTCCAGCCTGTGCGTTGGTTTTACGGCTTTTTCCCCTTTTAGCTTCTCCAGAGGAGATTCCTGAGTGATGAGTGACAGTCAAGGACTGAGGGGATCAGGAGGAGTTTGGGCCATTGCACCCCATGAGACACCAGCCCTCCTCAGCTCCCTTTGGCTGGAGATGTTTGGGGACACCCATGGTTTGCAAGAGACTCTTTTTATCCAGGGTTTCTTTCGAGAGAGGGGAAAAAGTGAGGATTTAATTTATGAGCAGCTTTCCAAAAGCAGCTGAGGGCTCTGCCAAATTCCGAAATCTTTCCACCAGGTACAAAGTGTTTGGCACTGGGAAGGGACAGGGCAGGTGATGGATGCTGAGCAGCATCATTGCCACTCATCATCCCAAAGAACAGAGGAGTCATTGGGTTTGTGGCCATCCATCAGGTCCCCATGGATAAATCATTGTGTTCCTTCTCTTTTTTGGGAGTTTTCACCCCAAAGATGTCCAGCTTGGCGTGCACATCACACACCATTGGGTGCCCCCTGATGATGGCACTTCCCAGGGGCTCTGCAGGCCTTGAGAGGGGCATGGGAAAATCATGGAATTATAGACTCAGAGAAACACAGAATCACAGAACTCAGCTGTGGGAACCCAGGACATCCCTCTGGCTGTCCAGAACAGCCAGGACCCTGCCAGGGGGCTCAGAGACCCTGGCACGGAGCCCAAAACACCTGTGGGTTTGATTATGACCCATGGAGCAAATTACCAACCTTATGTGAAGATCAGCAAGCCACAACAGTTTAGGGAGAGTAATAGTGAATTTATCACAGGGTGGAAAAGTAGATTTTGGGGGTTTTGGTATGGGGGTTCAGGGGGCAAATGGAGGGAACTGGGCATGTCCAGCCTTTCTCCTTCTTCTTCTTCTTGGCCTCCATCTTCTGCTGTGATGGTGGCACTTTGGGATTGGTTTAGAGTAGAAGCTCACTGTCTAACATAGGTGATAGGTATTGGGAAGGAATTGTAAACATTGTATATGTAGTTTTTAGTATAAAGACATAACACAGCCCTGGGGGCAGGCAGAGTGCCTGGAACTGCCCTGCTGGATGGACCTTGGCAGGGCAGGAGAAAATTTTTTATAGATAAGACACAATAAACAACCTTGAGACCGAGAAATGAAGAGCCCTGACTCCTTCTTCAAGTGCCAGGCTGGGAAAAGAGACTTTCTAACATTCTTGGGGTCACAATGACTTGGAAAGACCCCGAGACTCAGCAATGGGAAAGAGAAAGGTTTTAGTGTCAAATCTGGGCCTCTGGGCTGCCACCATCAAACCAAAGTGGTTCAACAAACCCTGCAACAGCTCCAGGGCTCACTCCCAGCCCATCCACAGCTCCAGCTTTTTGGGAAGATGTAATTGTGGCTGGGAGAACGCTCCAAGAGCCTCTTTGGCTCTGTCTTGATATGATGCACTTTAAACTTGCTCAAAATAACTTGGAAATGATGGTTTCACCTTCATTCCTGACGTGGCCTGGGCAAGGCTGGCAGCAGTGACAGGAATCAGGGAGGGCAGGGAGGGGGGACTCCGATGATTCCCACACCTCCCATTCTCCTGGGAGCTCCAGCTGATCCAGCTCACAGCCCCGGGAGCTTGGCAGCAAGAACAGCCTCTTTGCTGGGAGCTGAGCCCGTGTGCAGCAGCAGGGAAGTGTCTGAAGCCCATTTCAGGGTGCTCTAAACAATTCTATGGGAGCTCTTTTCTTTGTGTCCCTTTACCTGTTAAACCAGTTACTTGCAGCGTCGGGCTCTGAATGCAATAAACACACACAGAGTCATAAAAAATCCCTTAGGCTGCCCTGGAACAGCTTTCCCAGCCCTCACAAAGTGGCTGGAGAGGCTCAGAGAAAGTGCTGCTCACCCAGACGAGGCAGCAGCACGTGCCCAACCCAATGGAAGGCACAGTTCTCCTTTTTTTAAAAGTCCTTTATGGCAATAAACCGTAAACTTGAAATTAATGATCACTTCATGGAGAGAAAATGCAGCCATTGACCTGGGAGTGAACCTCAGCCATTCCAGGCGCAGCATTTGCTGCTGCTCAAATGTTCATTTCCAGGGGTCGTGGAACAGAACTTTGATCTTCTGAATACAAAATGTTCCTGTTGCCACCGAGCTGTTTCCTCCCAAAAGTTCATTTTGTGGAGTGTCCAACAGGTTTTCACCCACTGAAGACCAAAAGGCAGCCAAAAAGAAATTTCAATTGCAAAGATTCCATGTGGCTGCAGCTCCAAAATGTGATTAAGTTGGTGAAATGATGATCCAAGTGAGGCCCATGGTGAGGACCCCAGGACCTGCATCCCGAGACCCACAATCTCTCTGGTTATAGAAAAAAACATTCTCTCTTCTCACAGGTTATTTGCACGTGGTCAGAGCATCAGCCCAGTGCAGAATCCATGGGAAATTATTCACATGGGAAATTATTCACATATTTATCCCAGATCCCAGGTGAGAGTGGTCAAATCCCACCTCCCATCCACCCCTATAAAACACCATATTCACAACAGGCACCACGAGGATGATCTGCCTCATCTACTGCTTAATTGACTGCAGGCCTGGAGTTAACAGGGAAAAAAACATGAAACTGTCGTTTCAGGAGCCCTGTCTCCTCTCTTGGCTAATAGGATTAGACAAAAATGTTTTAAATCAAAATCCCAAAGCTTGGTGCTGGTTTTCAAATGAGGCTGAGGCTTTCTGGTGAGGCTTTTTTTTGATCTTTCCACTGAGTGGTGACTCTGAGTCAGAGTCCCAAAGCTCTTTGGGGGTTTTAGGCAGCTTGGAGCCAGATTGTTTGGAAAAAGTGGGGTTTGGGGTCAGAAAAATCCATGGTTTTCAATCACAGCAGCCAGGAAAAGCATCCCAGGGGCTGGAGAGGCAGCACAGCAGAGTTTGGGGACAACACTGAGCTGCTCCTGTCAGTCCCAAGGGATGTACCTGGCAAAAAGGAAAGGATGCTGAAAAATTGACCAGAGTGCAGAGAAAGGCCCAGAAATAACCTGAGGGCCAGGAAAAATGCCTTACAGTGGGAGACTCGGAGAGCTTCACCTCTTTATCTTATCAGGAAGAAGAATGAGAGTGATTTGATTACAGCACACGAGCACCTTCTCGGGGAGAAAACACCAGGCATGGCCAAACCTCTTTAATCCATCAGCCAAAGGCAGGATGAGCAGGAAAAGCTGGAAACAGAAGCCAAATCCATTCAAACTAAAAATTAGACAGTGGATTTTTATTTTGTTTTAATTTTTCCCCCATCAGCAAGATGGATTCACCATGAAAACAAATCACCTGTGAAACAGCATCCTGCTCAGGCATGGCTCAGTGGAGAGCAGCACAGGCAAAATATTGGGGTTTATCCCAGTGGATTTGGGGTCTCAAATTCTCTGCAAGGCAGAGGAGAGCTGCAGATCTCCCCAAGCCCTTCCCATCTCCTCCACCCTTGGATCCCTGTGCTAGACAGAAAAGTTTGCCACTTCCCAGCCCCTCGCTCTCCTCGCAACCCACAGATGCATCTGATCCACGCTGCAAGATAATGACAGAAAATTACAGTGTAATAAGATAATGGGATTTATTTATAGAATTTGCTTTCCAATCACGCCCACATGATCTATGTATCCCCACACACTCACACACACCACACAGGCACTTTCCATGTGTGTGTATTTGCATAAGTGCTTGGCTTTGTGGAAGCAAAATGCCACCTGGGGGATGTCTCAAATGGTTCCATCCCAGTGAGAAGGGTGCTGGCACATCACAAATAGTCCCCTCATCATCATAACAATGACACCATATTTCCATCACACTTTTCTCTCAAAGAACTTGACAAAAAAAAAAAAAAAAAAAAAAAAAAAAAAAAAAAAAACCACCACAGAAAAGAAAAATGAGGGAACAAAAATATAAAATAAATGTAAACTGCCACCCAAAGCCCGGTGTGCAGAGAGGAGAATTGAAATGCAATGACAGCCTCAACTGGAGACAAATCCCGTCTCCAATAGAAACAAGCCAAGGGAAATTTAAGGAGGCAGCTCATAATTAGCTGGGGATGGTCAGCACAGCAGGGCTCTTAATGAGCTTTCTCCCCACGGGGCTGTGTCAGGTTTGAGCACAGGAGGTGCAGCAGGTCAGGGGCTCCAAATCCCAGCCCAGCAAACCCAGACCAAGAGGATGAAGCGCCACAATAACTGAGCTGAGCATGTGGTGGCTCTGCCACATCTGCCTGGAGCTTCCCAACCAAACCCGGTTTTAGCACTCAAACAAAACCACGGAGCTGGGAAAGCTTTGGGATTCGTGTCCTGGGAGGTTTTGTCCTCCTGCCATGAGGTCACTGGGATTTATTATTGCATCCATAAATCCCACTGCAATCTGCATCCCTGAGCCCAGCTACAGGGAGAGGACAGAAGTGTTAAAAAAGGTGAATGGGCCAATTGCTCCCTGCAAAATCATCCTGTGCCCCAGGAAAGCCTCAGCCATGGGCACAGGGATGTTTGCAGGGAAAGCAATGGCAGAGTTCATGAACCCCCCAAAATTCTGGAATGGTTTGGGTGGGAAGGGACCTTACAGCTCATCCTGTTCCACCCCCTGCCATGGGCAGGGACACCTTCCTCTATCCCAGGGTGCTCCAAGCCCTGTCCAACGTGGCCTTGGGCACTGCCAGGGATGGAGAGTCCACAACCTCCCTGGACAGCTCCACTTCTCCAGGCTGCTCCTGCTCTGACCACTCCTATCACGTGCTCACCATGCCAGAGCCACCCACAGCCAGGGGACACTCGGGACCAGCTTTTGGGGTGAAACATCATCTTTTTAAATAAAGGCTAATTTCAGCACCCTCAGACTTAGCAGCAAACACCTTTTGCCCAAATACTTCACTAAGGGCACACCAGGATTGTACCTGCCCATCCACAGGGTCTGATTAACCAGGGACAGGTGAGGGGGAGACAGTGAGTGAGGATCCCTGCTCAGATCCCTGCTCAAATCCCTATTCAGGATTCCTGTTCAGGATCCCTGTTCAGGATCTCTGCTCAGGATCCCTGCTCAGGATCCCTGCTCAGATCCCTGCTCAAATCCCTGCTCAGATCCCTGCTCAGATCCCTGCTCAGATTCCTGCTCAGATCCCTGCTCAGATTCCCTCTCAGGTTCCTGCTAATATTCCCTGTCAGGATCCCTGCTCAGATCCCTGCTCAGATCCCTGCTCAGATCCCTGCCCAGGATCCCTGCCCAGGACCCCTGCCCAGGATCCCTGTTCAGATCCCTGCTCAAATCCCTGCTCAAATTCCTGCTCAGATCCGTGCCCAGGATGCCCCCCCAGCCCCACGGAGCCCGTGCCAGGAGCCCATGGCACTCTCCTCTCTCTCTCCCCAGCTCCAGAGAGGTGCAATTATTTTCCAAGGGCTGCTGAGCATCTCCGCCGAGCCGAGCCGGCTTCTCTGGGGAAGATCAAAGCCAACCTCTGATCAGGAGAGCTGAGCAAGATCCCTGCACGGGGAGGGAGAACAGGGGGGAGAGGAAAAACATAAAGAACCGGGGGATGGCTGGCAGCAAGGGGAAGCTTTCCATTAGTGGGGCTGGATAAGCCCTAAACAAACCCTCTGGAGCTGATGGCTCACCTGCAGCGACTCGGTCCGGGCTGGCTGGGCTGTGCCAGCCCCGGGCTGTGGGACAGGTAGGGCCGGCTGCTCCTTGTCCTGCAGCACCCACAGCCCACCTCAGCTGGGCTCTGCCGGGGACACGGGGCAGCCCAGCCTTCCAGGAGCTCTTTTGGAAATGCAAAGGACCAGGAGGACCCAGATCATCTTTTATAGATGCTGTTGCCTCTGGCAGAAAAGCCGAAGCAAATTCCAGCGCTTCACTCCTTTGATTTCAGCACTTCCAAGGCAGGAGGAGGGAAAGCCCCCACAGAGCAGACCCAGCCCTGTCACTCCTGTGGGTGCTCCAGGATGTCCCAGCACCCCTGGGTGCCCTCCTGCCACCCCCTCAGCAGCAGAAATCTCCGAAATCTCAGCAGCAGCACCGGCCTGGGCGCGGGGAAGGGAGGGGGGAAGGTGCAGGACTGGTTCCCTCTCCCTTCAAACGTAGTTGTGCTCTATATTCAAATGGAAGTTTAATGAGCCTTTCCCTATTTCCAGCAACTTTATCACATCATTAAAGCACAGAAATGAATAATACATCTAGAGGGGGGCTCTGCTGAACTCCAGACCTGCTGCAGCTTCAAACGGAGCCGGAGGAGAGGCAGCTGGAGACGGGGCTGTGCCGGGAGAGGCCGCAGAGATCCCGGCTGGGATGTGCCAAACCACACCAGGGGTGCCTGAGCTCCTTGCCAGAGCACCAAACTCCTGCCATGTTCCCTCAGCCAAGGGCACGAGCTGCTTGTACCCAAACCCTCCCTCCTCTTTCTCTCTCTGGCCTGAAGAAATTAAGGAATAATGGTTTAAAAGTATTTAAACGTGACTTTTAATTATTGCTTCCAGCAAACTGCCAGGGGGGTAAGGAGCAGATCCCAGACCAAGCTCCATGTGTGGGCCCATTCCCACGTCTCCATCTCTTCCCATCCTCAAAAATGAGGCAAAATGGGCAAAAAGGCCTGATCCAGGTCACACCTGACCTCACTGAGCACTGGGTGAAGTCTTGGCCAGATGATCCCCTTGCCAAAGTGGAATGTTCATTACATCCCCATGGATGGAGGGGCAGGGGGAGGTTTGCTGCTCCTGGAGGCAGGATCAGCACCCAGGGGTGTCCTGCACCCCAAGGTGGCCTCAGCACAGGCTCAGCACCCCAAGGAAGAAAAAAATCTCAATTATTAAACTGAAAGCTCATTTAAAACAGGAGAAGAAGTCAAAAAATAAAAACCCAAGAGGCCAAAACAAACCATCTTCAGCTCAGGATGCGAAGTATATTCTCCCCAGGGGAAAACTAAGCAATTAATGCTGGAAAGATTCAAAGATTTTATGGTTTAGGGCTTTTTATAAATTGTCCTCATCAAAACTAGTCCTTATGCATTTTTTGGCCCATTGTTTGTGGGCATTGATTTGTTTTTCTCTTATTCTTTCTGACTGTTGTATTTGGGATGGTGCTTACTGATGTGAAAAAAGCCATCTTGTGCTGCTGATAAGGCTGGAGATAACTGCAGAGGTCAAGGAACAGCTGGGAAAAGAGGAGGGGAAAAAGTTTCAGATTCTCCAGCTCCATCCTCACTCCCCCCCAAACCTGCAGGAAAATCACATCCAGTGGTCCAGAATGGTAAATGAGATGGATTTTCCCCAGGGCCAGCCCGGAGGAAGAAGGGAAGGAAACAATTTAACTGTATTTCCTTGTTATCTGATCTCAGTCGCTTTAATTTGCGCTCTCTTTGAGGCTTCTCCTTTTTTCCTTTCCTCGTGTGTTCCTCTCCTCCTGCTGGGAGTGTTGAGCTGAGTAATGGATGACATTGCAAGAAAATGGGAGGGCTCTGCCCGGCCCCAGAACCACTGCCAAGGTCGCACGTGAGAGACGCAGGCGCTGCGCTCAAGGTGAGGCAGAAAGGAGGAGAAAAACCCTTCTCTTATCAGATCTTAATAAAATGAATTTGCCACTGTATTCCCATCATAAGCCAAGAGCAGCCTCATCCTTTTCCATTTCTTCCCCCTTCGGGGATGGCAAAGCTGGTCCTTTACCCAAGGGCAAAGGAAAGTAATTGCTGGGTAAGAGAGATCAGACTTTGAGGAGAGAAAATCACAGAATAATGGAAAGGTCTGCGTTGAAAGGGAGTTTAAAGCTCATCCCCTGCCATGGGCAGGGACACTTTCCACTGTCCCAGGCTGCTCCCAGCCCTGCCCAGCCTGGCCTTGGACACTGCCAGGGATCCAGGGGCAGCCACAGCTGCTCTGGGCACCCTGTGCCAGGCCTGCCCACCCTGCCAGGGAACAATTCCTTCTCGATATCCAGTCCAAATCTCTCCTCTTTTAGTTTAAACCCCTTCCTGCTGCCCTTTTCAGGGGAGAGGTTGAGGGGAATTGTGTGGGAGCCCCAGGAATGCAGAGGGCACATGGGCTGAACACAGAAGCAGTGACTCTGGAGAGATGGAGGAGGGCTCCTTTCTTGGTTTGAGGGTGATTTTTTTTCATAGTGTTTCAAAGAAGCAATTTGATAAAATGGCTATTAATTATGCCTGTCTTTGTTTGAGCAATTAAGGGGCCGTTTCACTTCTGGGAGAGCCCAAACGGAGCCTAAATGAGGTCAAAGCAAAGCAAAGCCACCTCAAGCTTAATTACAAAAGCAGTTTGATGCTCTGAGTTTGGCCTCTGGAGCTGGATTTGGTTCCAAGACCAAGGGAGAGGCCTCTGCCTCCCAAAGCACGTGGGGCAGCAGGGATGAGGATGCTCACGACCCTTTCAGGGGCAGGAACAACGGGATGGCAGCAGCTGCCCAGGAGGGATCTCAGCCCGATGCCAGCACAGGGACAACCTTACGGTGCCAATCCAGAGTGAAACGGAGCCCTGCAGCTCTAATTAAAAGGGCTGCTGTAGCTAATGATCTGCCCAGCGCTAATTAACTTCCAGACGTGGCGGCTCCATTCGCTTTGTGCTCTGCTGCTGGGTTTCTGTTGTTCTCCAGGCTCCTCCTCAGGTTGGCATTTTCTCTGAGCCATGCCCAGGAAGATCTCCAAAGCACGGATAACTAAATCTTTGCAAAGCTCTGAGGCCTCTCCTCCTCCTTCTCTGCTCTGCTTTTATTTTATTTCATTTTTTCTTCTCTAATTTGCCTAATTCTGCTTCCAGAAATTGGTGACTTATAATAGAAGTGTCTTCACAGCTATATTTATAGCATGGCGCCAGCATGAGGCTCCCAGAAGGTTCAGGTAGCTGGGAAATTCCAATGTAGCTCAGGGAGGCTGCAAGGATGCAGCCATGTCCTTTGGGAGAGGATTTTCCCCACTTTCCCCCCAATCTGAACCCCCACATGCTGCTTTGGTGGGGTAATTTGGACGTGGGATGGAGTTTGGGCTTTGGGTTGAAAAGCAGGTTTCACATTGGACTCAGGTGGGGAAACCATCAGCTTTAGGAGATTTGGATGTGGGATGGGATTTGGGCTTTGCACCCTGGCTTTGTTCTGAAAAGGAGGTTCCACGTTGGAGTCAGGTGGGGAAACCATCAGCTTTAAGTGCCAGATTTGGGGTTATTTTTAATGTGATTGATGCCATGGGTGAGCGGCTTTTGCACAAGGAAGAAATTGGTTTCCCAACCCGAAAACCTGACCCGCGGGGTCCTTCTCTGTACCAACCCCATCACCCAATCTCCTGAGAGAAAGGCAGTGCTGGGAAGTGTGACTGGCAGCCAGCCTTTGCCATCTGCTCCGGCCCCTCATTAGGGATTCACAACAAACACAGGCGACAATTACATCCACACAAACACCTCGTGTTTCATCTGCTGTGGGAACACAGGCATATGCTCCCTGCCCAATAAATGCCACCTCGGAGCTGGGTCTGCTCCCAGGAAGACACAAGGAAGAGGAATGAGGTGTTCTCCTCACCTACACTTGTGAGCCAGAGGGAAGGTGTGGGAGAGGAATCTTGCTCTGCCACAGGGGAAGGAAAGTAAAGGGAGGATGCTTGGAGGTGCTTTGGGCTTCACAAGGGGCTGGACCCTTTGGCTGAGTAATTCCCAAAAATCACAGACTGGGCTGGATGAGCCAAAACTGGCACAGAGGTTCAGAGGAGCCAAAACTGGCACAGAGGTTCAGAGGAGCCAAAACTGGCACAGGGGTTCAGAGGAGCCAAAACTGGCACAGAGGTTCAGAGGAGCCAAAACTGGCACAGAGGCTCAGAGGAGCCAAAACTGGCACAGAGGTTCAGGGGAGCCAAAACTGGCACAGAGGTTCAGGGGAGCCAAAACTGGCACAGAGGTTCAGAGGAGCCAAAACTGGCACAGAGGCTCAGAGGAGCCAAAACTGGCACAGAGGTTCAGAGGAGCATCCCAGGGCTGCCACGAGGTCACTGCATCTCCCCCATTGGTGAAGCCCCTCTGTGCAAGCCCTGCTGGTTGCACGAGTGACTGATGTGATGAAAGCTGCTCTCAGGAGCTGGGGCTGAATTGCTGCTTGGGAAGAAGTGGCTCAGAGAGGGGACAGACACAGTAATAGTCCCTGACTCCTCAGCTGCTCCTCAGGCAGACGGTGCTGGCGCCAAGGCTCCACTGCTCCACTGTGGAAACGTGCTCAAGGGACAGAGCATCAGCCCTGTCCCTTCAAACCCCTCGAAATCCAGCCAAAAACTGTCATGGATGAGGCAAAAATCATCCTTGGAGCCTGGAAAGGCACCTATTAAATCTCCAACCTCCAGCCTTTGGAAGAAGCTATTGTCTCATGATGTCCAGTAAATTCTTAAGATATAGAGAAGTCCACTTTTTTCTCTGTATTTTCCCTTCCAGACCTACTCGTGCTCTCTGAAAAATTGGAGCTCTCCCACCTCCTCCTTCCCCCTCCCTCTGATATTCAGGAAGGGGAGACACCCCCCTAGCACAGGCAGCAGCATGTCCATAAATATCCCCTTCTCTTTCCCCAGATTTCCATTTCATCGCTCCCACGGCTTTGTTGTAGCAATAAATTGGGAGTGCAACATCTGCACATCAGCTGCTTCCAAGTTTTTGATAAAGCAGGCATCTGACACCTTGTTATTTCAGTTCCCTTCTTCCCCCAAAAACGGATGTGCCACGAGGTTGCCAGGCCAGGGGGAAGCGATGGAAGGCTCTGAGTTGTTAATTTTCATTTAAAAGTTTAAATCATCCCATCCCTGGAAGATGTTCCTGGGGTGAATCCAAAGCAAAGGCTTTGCTGGGGGCTCTGTTTAGTCAGCAGCTCAATGGAAGGAGAAACATCTGCTCCAGCCAGGCTGGAAAGATGCTGGGTATCCCAAGCCAACAGATAAAAACTTTGGTATTTCAGGAAGAGATTTCCTTCTTTCCTGAAGATGAAAGTATGGAAAAATGAATTTGGTTGGTCATGCCCAATCTCAAAGTACGGAAAATGAATTTGGTTGGTCACGTCCAATCTCAATATCTATGGAAATAGAGAGAAGCTGAGTTTTAAACTAATGAAGGCACAAAGCTTAAGGATCAAAATAAAAGGGAAGCCTTGAAAAAAGCCCCTCAAGGGTTGGGAGACATTAACAGGGAGCTGGAGTTGAGGAATTAAGGGAAGCATTGGGATGAAGTAAGGGAAGAATTGGGATCTTCCCAGCTCTGGGGGTTTGCAGTTCCAGGCTGGGAAGAGTTTCCATGCAGGGTAAGGAAGATTCCTTCATGCAATGCCCCCCATTGCCTCAGCCCCAGACCAGGTTCAGCCAAGGGAACCACGTTCACCCTCTGCACGGGATATTTGGGAAATGCCAGCAGCAGGGAGGAGGGTGCACTTTGTGCTGAGGGGATGGGGATTCCATCCAGAGGTACCCAGAAGAGGAGGTTGGGAGTTGCATTCCCTTTTTCACCCCCTGAAGGTCCAGAGATGCTGATGGGAATCAAAGGGACGAAGCATTGCCCCCCAGGACACAAGGCTTAGCTGCAGGGGAGGTGCAGGGAGGATTCTGGTTTCATTCCCAGCCCTTCCAGTGCTTGCCAGGGTAGGGCAGAGGCACTTCTCAGGGAATTACAGCACTCCTCATGTCCCAGTGACCAGGCAATGAGCAGGAGAAGGGATGGGCTCGGCTGGTTGGGAAATAGAGGGTGGGAAGCAACAGAAGTACTGAGGATGCTGCTCCCCCGATTGCCCAGTAAATAAATTAACCCAAAATTCTGGAATCAGGTGACCCCAGAGAGCTTTTCCCACACACATTTTCCCCTGGGTGTTTCACCCTCCTTCAGTGCCAGTGTCTGAATCTTTGGGTCCTAACCCAAAGCTGGAAGGTCTCACTGAAAATCCCCCAGGGCCACACAGGGAGGAGGAAAATTCACTTTTCAGCAAGAACTTGTTGAAACAACTTGTTTGATTTTTTTTTATCTTTACACTATCTCATTGAAAAAAAACCCAAATATTTTGTAGAAAAATTAAATTAATTTTCTATTAAGTTTTCCTTAGGAAAAATCAGTTTGGGCTTTTGGTTTTGGTTTTTTTTTTTTTCTTTTTTAATCCTTGTTTTTCCACTGTTAAATGAAATCCTCTGCTGCAAAAGGTTTTGGATGTGAAATATGGGCGTGAAAACCATTATTTTTCCCTACAGAAGTGGAAACTGAGGTAAGGGGATGTTTCTCCACCAACCTTTGCAGAGGCTGAGAAGCCTGTGCTGCACCAAGAGCCAGCAGAGTCAGAAGCACACAATGCTTAAGAGGTTTCAAAGTAATCCAAAATTCTCCTTTTTTGGGATATAAAGTCTGTGGGGCAGCAAGGGGAGCCATGGATATATGGATTAAACACTGGAAAATATTGTGCCCACCCAACTGCTGATCCCTGGAGATTGGTGTCAAAATAGGGGCAGGACTCCCGACCCCTCCCCACCCTCTTTTCCTCTCTCTTCCCACATCCCTCAGCCTTCAGCAAACACCACGGTTAAACCTTGCCCAAGGAAGCGGCTGAAGAAAGAAAAACAAAGTCACTGCACTCTGAGACAGATCAGGGAAAGAGAGGAGATAAATCCTGAGAGTGCAGCTGGCACAGGGAGGAGAAGACAAATACTGGAATAAATATGAAAAGAAGACAAGTTTGGGCTACAGGGAGTGTGTGAGCCAGAGAGAGAGAGAGGAAATGGCACTAAAATAGACGAGCTTTCCTGGAGACAAAGGTAAAATTGGGAAAAATGAGATCTAAACCGAAGGGGGATAAATCATGAGGGCAGCAATGTCTGAAAATTATTGGGAATGAAGCCTTCCCAGCAAGTGAGACATCCCCTGCAAGATGTATCTGCTGTGAGAGCCAACACAGCTCTGGTGACAAAGCCAAACCTGGAGGGGAATGGACAAATTGTTTCTCCTGAGGGGTTTCTGCAGCCTCGTTCCCAGGTTTGGGCTTCAGGAAGCTCCTCCTGAGAAGCTTTAGCAGCACTTCCCCCAAAAGGAAAAATCTGGGAGGAAAACAATAAAGGGAACAGGTGTTTTTGCAGAAGGAGATGTGTTCCCAAAGCATCAGAAACTCTTAAAAATAAAGGGCAAAAAAGTGGGAAAAGTGTTCTGAGGCTGCAGCTCCCTCCTCTAGAGAAGGGTTCAACCATGGGACCATAGAATCATATTATTTATATTAAATATTATAATATATATACGTCAGTGATTGTCTAGGCTGAAAAAGACCCTTAAGATCAAGTCCAACCATTCCCCCAGCACTGCCAAGGCTGTGACACTAAACCATGTCCCTAAATGCCACATCCACACGGTTTTCAAATCCCAGGTTGGGAGATGGATCCAACCCTTTTTTCTCAAGGCTTTTAGCAGAAATACTGCATTCTGCAGCTTCCTCTCCCCCCCCAAAAAAAAAAACCAAAACTCAGTTCTAAACATCCCCCAAAGCCACGAAATCCCCCACAGACACCAGGACTGTGAGGAGGAGCTGGGGGGGAGCTCTCCAGCCTCTCCAGTGACTTCTGAAGACCAGCAGGTTTTTTTCCCCTCAGGCTCCTCTCCTGCTCTGTCTGGATGACACCTCATGGATAAATAACAGCAGTGATCCTAAATCGAGATCACAACATGCTTTACACTTCTGCCTTGCACTTGGAGCAGGGAAAGCTCTCTCCAGGCTGCACGAAAACAGCATGGGAATTTTTTTTCCCCTCCGTGCCAGGCAAAGCTGTGACATAAAGCCTACGGCTTGTTACAGGCTGGGTTGTATTTTTTTTTTTTTTTTCCACATCTCCCCCACTTTGCTTTGGCACAGCAAAGGAGTTTTCAGCTGGGAAGAGCATGTGGCATGCCAGACACGCCCCCAAATTTCCACCGGGAAAGCAGAAATCTGTGCACCAACACAAGGAAGCTTGGCAGCCCTCTTTTATTAGGGGGGAGAACTATTAAAAATCTGTGGTTTCCACAGAGAAAATGCTCTTTTCCCACAAAAACAACAACTTGCTGCTTGCTTATAAACCTATTGCAACATCTTGGCTCATTTGGCAGCAGTTTGTGGCCAGCATGAGGCTCTTGGTGTGGTTTTTGGTGGAATTATGGAAATCCATGGGTTTTGAAAGTGGATTTGAAGGAGATCTAGAAGGGGGCAGCAGGATTCCCTTAGGGAGGCGTTGTTGTGCTCAGATTTGGGGACAAGCTCATGGTTGGTGTCCCCTCACCAGGCATCTCAACACTGTGGTTTTCCCAACCACCACAATTTTTCCTGTGGGGTTAGCTCCCAAGCTAGGCACAGAGAGGAAAATACATGAGCCAAAAGAAAGAGGAGACACAAAAGCTGTGTCAAAGCTCAGCTCAAGTCTCCATCCAGCACATCCCACTGATGTGTCCCTGTGTTTGTGCATCCCACATCTGCTTCCAGCTTTTTATGGCCACGTTACCTCTGTGCTCGCTGCTCTCCCGGCCTTTCCCCTCTCCTCCTCTCTCTGATTTATATAATTTGAAGTCCTGCTTGGGAGCTGATATTATGACACGTCCAGACTTCAAAATAAACCTCCCTCTTGATACCGGGTTATTTTATTGGGTGCATCAAGGCTGAAAACAACCTCATTCATCTTAAGAAATGTATTTTCCCATTTGCTGTATAAATACATACATGTTTCCCTGCATTATTCACCTGGGCACGGCAGATAGATGAGCAGCAACAAAGGCACCACATTTTTATTTCTCATTCTGTAACAGAAAAGGCACCAGGGAGCTCTGTGGAAGGAGCTCGGCGGTGCGGAAAAATCAGCTGGGGCAAAGGGTGGCGAGAAAATTGAACACAGAGGAGATATCCCAAAATAGTCCAGGGATGGGGACAAGGTCTGGTCTTCAGGGTCCTTGTCCAGGTCAGAGAGATGGTCTGGAAACACAGGAATTAGAGGTGAAGAAAAAGCCAAAGAGCAGATGAAAAATAAGACAAGGAGGCCAGAAAAAATCGGCAAAGAAGAAGAGGGAGGGATAACAAGAGAGGGGAAAAAATGAATAATTGAATGTCTGTAATAAACACGGTGTAGAGACAGAAAAAATGCCCGTGTGAAAATGTAATTACCGCCTGTATCAATAACATCAGCGCTGCACCCGCTGTGCTGGGGTTAGGACCAAAACAAGCCATAAGTCTTGGGAGCACTCGCTTCAGGTGTGCCAGAGAAATCATCCGTGCCCAGGTCCAGGCACCTTCATTCCCCCACACCTCCCTGGGGATCCAGGAAATGAAAAAGAGGAAACTCAGCCTTCCTTCAAACCAGGCTCATACAGGGCTCTGAGCCCTGGGGCGGTTTTAGCAGCAGTTCCACTGGTCCTGTAGAGACCAGGTTGGACTGTGCCAACAGCCCCAGTGGCCAACAGAGCCAATGGCCAACAGCCTAAAGAGTCAACAGCCCCAGTGATCAGCAGTCTCAATGGCCAACAGCACTGATGGCCAATAGACCCAAAGGCCAGTAGACCCAATGGCAAAGAGACACAATGGCAAAGAGACCCAATGGCCAACAGCCCTGATGGTCTGTTGGCCCTGATTGCCTGTTGGCCCTGATGGTCTGTTGGCCCTGATGGTCTGTTGGCCCTGATGGCCTGTTGGCCCTGATGGTCTGTTGGCCCTGATGGCCTGTTGGCCCTGATGGTCTGTTGGTCCTGATGGTCTGTTGACATGATGACCAACAGCCCTGATGGTCAACAGATGCAATGGCCAACAGCCCAGATGGTCAATAGCTCCAATGGCCAACAGACTCAATGGACAGCAGACCCAATGGCCAATAGTTCCCATGACCAACAGCCCCCACGACCAACAGACTCAATGATCAACAGCTCCAATGGCCAACAGCCTGATGGCAAATAGACCCAATGGCCAATAAACCCAATGGCCAAGAGAACCAATGGCCAAGAGAACCAATGGCCAAAAGACCCAATGGCCAAAAGACCCAATGGCCAAAGACTCAATGGCCAAGAGAACCAATGCCAAGACCCAATGGCCATGAGTGTCCCATCACCCCAATGGCCAACAGCCTGAGTGACCAACAGCCAACAGCCCCCACCAACAGCCCCAACGATCAACAGCTCCGACAGCTAAAAGCACCAATGACCAGCAGAGCAGTGACCAGCAAGTCAGGGTTTGCCCAGCCAGCCTGGGGATGCTCTCGGTCAGAACTCCTGGATTTCTAGTCCTGCCTTGCCCTCATGAAGCAGAGAGTGCAGGAAAAGAGTTAAACCCCCACTTCCCTTCCTTTGGAGCCTGGGATGACTCGGAGCCTACAGCTGCTATTTTTAAACACTGGCGGGGATATGCTGTGGATTTCTCTTAATTGGACATCACTGCTGACTGTAATGAGTCCAAAATAAGACTCTCCTTCTCTTCATTAACTTCCTGCATGTATTTGGAGGTTGATTTCTTTGCACCAACAATTTTCACTCCGCAGCGGCTGCAGTGCTACAATGGGATACTGGATTCTCAAACTCATCCCAAGTAATGGGATATAAAATCAAATTATTTATCCTGAGAAACTGTGACCTGCACTGCCTCAGCCTTGTGCAGCCTGAGGACCTCCCTGACCCTGCAAATTCATCACTTTCTGGGAAAGTCAACCCATCACAGAGGTGTCCCAGGCTGGTCCTGCTTCATCCCCACCCAGAGCAGACTCAGCTGGGAGCAAACCAGAGCAGGAGGTGTCCGTGCAGCTCTGTCCTCTCTCACACACCACAGCCTGTGCCAGTGCTGCTCCTTCCCCACACCCCCGCCCCTCCTGTGCCCAGGAGTGCCAGCAAACCCACCCGAGATGCAGATTTAATGTTATCAGGAGATGCAGGGCATGTTTAGCAGGAACTTGAAGGATCATAGCAAGAGGCCTGGATGTAATCCAGGCTGCAGCAGATAAGGAACTGAAAAGCTGCTTCTGCTTCTGCCTCTTTTCCTTTTTTCTTTTTTTTTTTCTTTTTTTCTTTTCTTTCCTTTTTTTTTCTTCAGTGGTTCAAGATTGCAAAGAGGCTGAGAGAGAAGAAAGGGAGACACGGGGCCCGAGCGATAAGGGGTGATGGACGTGACACCATCTCCTGCCCGAGAGTAGCAGAGATTGCAGAGCATTGAGAAATCAAACTGACAAGTGGGAACACAGGCTCAGCATAAGAAACCGTGCCTTGTTCCCAGCTCCCACAGGCCTGGAGAGCTTTTCCCTTCTCCTGACGATGGATTAAGTGGATGTTGGTGATAGATAATTTTGAACTCCTGCTGCAATGTATTCTGGTTTGTCATATCCCAGGGGAGGCCTGGAGCCACAGACAGCACCCAGGGTGAGGCTCACAGCCTCAGACTCCTCAAACCTGGCACAGGGACTGGGAAAAGCCACACCTTGCACAACTGGTGACACCAGGGAGCCTTTTTATACCTGGCCAGCCTCAACTGTGGTTCCCCAGGCCAGGATTTCAGCTGGTTTGGCTGCAAAGACTTTGACCTTGGCTAAAAAGTGGCTCAAATTCAGTAGATTCCCCAAAATCCCAGGAGATGGGAACTTTGTCACCCTTGAAGCAGCAATTTCCAGCACATTTAGGAAGAGAAGTAACCCTGAACTCCGAGTTGTTCAACTGTGGGTAGCACTGGAGGTTGCAACACAGCCAAAAGTGCTCCCTCCCTGCTGCACACATCTTGGTTCCCTCTGCCTGAGTTTCCCTCCCACCTCAAGGAAAAAATCATTCCTGTATCCTGCAGGAATGGTGCAGCAAAAACTGAATTTCAGGAGGAGAAAAGAGAGGTAAATCCCAATATCAGCGCACAAAAGCAAAGAAAAGAAACCTCGCAGCATGAGGCAGGTGTAATGCTGCCCTGGGGGAAAAACATCCTAATGACAAAAAATACAGAAATGCAATCCTCCTTCCTAATTATTTTGCAGTCCCATGTGTGCAGCACAAGCTTGGATCCAATCTTTGCTCCCAGGATGTTTTTTATAAGCCTTTCCTCCCTCTCTCTTTGCCCCATCACTCCCCTTCCCACGGGCTGAGCTCTGTCCTGCTGCTGAGCACGGCAGGAGCTGCTCCGAGGGCAGGGGATGCTCCATGTGCACATCAGAGCTGGAGCTCCTTTGAAATTCCCCAGGGCAAAGGAGTGGGGCTGGAACAAGATGCCCCAGCTGAGCCCCTTCCACTTAAAATTGGCCAAGAAATCCAGCAGCTTTGATGAAAAATGCCTTCCCTTGCCTTTGATGCTCCTGTGCAAACAGTGTGAGGAACCAGGCTGATAGCACGGCTCTCACCCGAGGTGGAGGCAAGGAAAAACATGCCCAGATGGATATTCTGTCCTCTGCTGAACTGGGAGTGAGGAGAGGGAACGTGGAAGTTTTAATTTATAGGTTCTGAGGCAGCCAGTGCTGGGATGTGTCTATAACCCAAGTGAGAAATAGAGATTGAAACGTGAGAGTCCCATCAGTGTAAGTAGCAATTGCTCATCCAGGCACAAACTTAATATTCCTGGGCCAGAAAACCAGGATTGAGGAGAAAATAAAAACATCTAGAGAGTGATCCCTACACACATCCGTAAATGCATAATTTATATCAAGCCTTGAGATTTCAGAGCACCAACGTGTTTTGGGGGCTTTGTCCTGAGCATGAGCTTTGGGTTTAGCTGTTTTCTGCCCATTTTCATTCAATAATAGAACACTTTTGATTGGAAGGGATCTTAAATCTCATTTTATTCTGCCCTCCAGCTGTGGGCAGGGACACCTGACACTACACCAGTCCAAGCTGGCTGGGACCACTTTTCTCCACTTGTAAAAAAAGTGGAGAAAAGTCTTCACAGAAAAATGAGAAAAATCCATCAGGATCAAGTTGAAACACCTCAGAATTTTGATTAATCATGAGATCTCCATATGGGATGCAGAATCATCCCATCCCTGCCTGTGCCACCCAGTCAGACACAGCTCTGCCTGTGATACTCATCTCCAATAAACCCTTGAGCACTGGGAGAGATCCAGAAAGCTGAAAGAAAACGAGTGTTGTGCCAATATGTGGGAAGGATAAACAAGATGACCTGTGTAATTACAGCCCTGTCAGCCTGACATTGATTTTGGGTGAAATAATGGGATGTCGGCTACGGGACTTGTTTAATAAGGAATTAAAGGGAATAACATAAAAGATGACAATCAACAAGGATTTATGGAAAATAAATCTTGCCCAGCTAAGTTGATATCTTTTTTTGATGAGGTTATAAATTTGGCCTGATAAAGGTGACGTTGTCAGCACAACGTACTTGAGCTCCAGCAAGGTTGGGTCCTGGTGTCATCTTGATTAAGAAACTGGGAGGGCAGGAAATCACCGTGGCAGAAATTAGATGGATTAAAAACTGCCTGGTTGACAACTTCCAAAAGGCACCTCCTGGAGTGGGAATCACAGAGCCTTGTGCTCCTGCTGTGTGCCAGGCCTGACATTTCTATCAATGACCTGGAGGAAAACATCCCATCACCCCTGATAGAGTCTGCAGCTGACACCAAGATCAGGGCAGGAGAGGAAAGGCCATCGATTCCAGAGGCATCTTAATAAAGGGATTGAGCAGCTCTGGAAGGGAGAGCCTTCCCTTGGCAGCAGGGATGGGAGAGGGGCTGATGGGCAGCTGGGCAACGATGGGAGGATGAGAACAGAGTAGAATCATGGAATCCCAGAATGGTTTGGGCTGGAAGGGATCTGAGAGATCATCCTAATCCACCCTCCCACAGGGAGAAATTCCTAATTCCCAATATCCCATCCAGCCCTGCCCTCTGGCAGTGGGAGCCATTCCCTGTGTCCTGTCCCTCCATCCCTTGTCCCCAGTCCCTCTCCAGCTCTCCTGGAGCCCCTTCAGGCCCTGCAAGGGGCTCTGAGCTCTCCCTGGAGCCTTCTCCTCTCCAGGTGAGCACCCCCAGCTCTCCCAGCCTGGCTCCAGAGCAGAGGGGCTCCAGCCCTGGAGCATCTCCATGCTTTTTGACAGAAAACCCTCTTTTCAATCTTTTTTATATGGAAAGGTAGAAACTGCAGGGTATTTTGGAGCACAGCTGCTCTGGTTCTCCCCTGCAAAAGCCATACAACACCCTGCTCCACTTCCACTCTGCCCCTCTCCCTCAACTTCAGCTCATTCCTCACACACTTTGCAGGATTTCAAGGAATTGCAGCTCTTAGATGCTATTGCAAATCCCACGAGACACCTGGCTGAACCTTTAGGCTTCCAACTATATTAAAAACGTGTCCTGAAGTGACTTCCCTGAGCCAGGCACTGCAGGACTGGCTCTGCACTGGGAGGGCTTCAGGCAACGAGCATCCAATTCAGGGCCCCCTCCCTGCTCTCCAGCCCCCACTCTTTTTCCAGGATTGTGTCTTTCCTTGGGGAAAAAGCCCCTCTTGTAAGCCCCAGGCGCCAGAGCTGCTGTGATTTTGAAGCTGCCTCGTGTGATTTCTCCAAAGCCCCAGCACAGCTCACTTCAGGGCTCTCCACATTGAGCACTTCATTGCTTCCAGAGTGGGGCTGTTCCTGCTCCTGCAATCCAATGCCCGAGAATAATGGACAGATTTCCACCAAAGGAATTGAATTCTGCTCGTGCTCCTTTCAGATCAGAGCCTGTGTCAGCGGGGTGCTCTCACAACAAGAGGCTATTACAGCTTATCCAGCACTTGGCAAGTTCTCAGTCTGGAGAACTGGTTCGGACTCCAGCGATTGCTGCCCCACAGCACATCTTAATGGAGAGACACAGCTGTGCCTGGCACCTGGAGGAGAAGGCCTGGAAGCCTTTGGTACCAAAAAAACACCCTGGGAAACTCTGTGGAGGTCTGGGGTCAGTCTGAGCTGGAAAACCCACATCAGGTTTGGTGGTTTGGAATTGTTGAGCTGAGGGCGTCCTGTTCACCCAGCTGACCCCATCCATGAGAAAATGCCAGAGGCACCTGCACCAGAGGTGAATGAAGTTCCCAGGTCCCTGGAGCATCATCAGACCCTTCACCAGACCCATATTCAGATAAAAAACTCTCCCTTTTTTTTCTTTTTTTTCCTTATTTTTTTCATTGCAGGAAAGCCCTGGGAATAAACTGTCCTTCAGACCAGAGTCCCACCTGACACCAGCTCACAGCAGCCCTCAAATCCAACCCCCCCACACCTTTTCCCCTCTAATTATTGTTTGTATTTCCCTGCTGTGGCCAGGCAGAAGGGAATGATAGCCAGGAGTTTTGTTTCCTGGGCTCCTGCCTTGCCAAAAAAAGCACATTTCCCCTTGCTCTGCCCTGAGTGAGCATCCAGCTCTGTTTAACTGCAGCAGGAGCTCCCCAGGCCTGGCTGGAGAGGTAACCTGAGGATGCTCAGAGTGTCACTGAGGATGACACATGCCTCTCTCTCAGGATGTGGGATAATGAGCTTCTCTGTGGTCTCCCAAGGCAGGAATGTACTTATGGCACAAGGGGAGATTTATAGAGCTTTTCTTTAAAATCTGTCAGCTAATAATAGCCGTGGCTGGGCTGGGGTGAGCTGGGCTGGCACACAGGGATAAATCAGGGGTGCTCCCGAGCCCTGCCAGCCTTTCCTCACCTTTGGGCAGCAAGGATATCAGATCCTGAGCAAACCTGTGTGGATATCATGGGACAGAGACAGAGAAACAGTTTCTCACAGCAGCTTGGGAGAATTTTTAAAAAGTTGTAAAGATATGATAACTTGTTAAATATAAACAATCTACAAGTAATGTTTTTCTATTTTGTCTTTCTATTCTTCTCAAAGACAGTGTATGAAGAAAGTGTTTTTATTAATTAACCAATCAAATAAAATCTATAGTATCACTCTATAAAAACCACGCAGTTCTCTTAAATAAAACCTTCTTTTACTCTTTCTACAATACCACCTCCCACCTATTCCTGTGTCATTCTCACACAAGAGTGACAAACCTGTGCATCAAAGAGAGCAGAATAGGAAATATCCCAGCTGGGTGACCAAAATGCTCTCTCATATATCCCAGTGCTCCCCTTGTCCTTCCCTGCCACAGCATCCAGCCCCAAATCCATGGCATCTTCCTACAGACCTGATGTTGCTTCCCAGGGCTGGGATAGCCTGGGAAGAAGAGGTTGTCCATGCTTGGAATTATTCATTCTCAGCCTACCAAACTGTGGCTTTAAGGCATGATTGGCTTTAAGGCATTTACAGCATGGTGTGGCTAAAGCTGATAGGCCAAGAAACACTTATAGTGTGTTGTAATTAAGAAATAGTTGACTTCTGATTGTGATGGTGTGAATTGTAACATCTGTATTGTCTCACTCTTCTCATGAGACTAAAAATAAAATAAAAGCTTTTAAAATGCCTCTCAGTTACCCCATCTCTAGGTCAAAAAAACCATAATCCAACAGTAAGTGACCCACACATTTTGTCCTCCACCAGCAAGGGTGTCGGAACCCAGAACATCCCTCTGGCTGTCCAGAACAGCCAGGACCCTGCCAGGGGGCTCAGAGACCCTGGCACAGAGCCCAAAACACCTGTGGGTTTGATTATGACCCATGGAGCAAATTACCAACCTTATGTGAAGATCAGCAAGCCATGACAAGTTAAGTAGAATGATAGTGAAGTTATCACGGGGTTGAAAAGTAGATTTTGGGGTTTTTGGCATGGGGTTTCAGGAGGTAAGATGGAGGGATCTGGGCATGCCCAGCCTTTCTCCTTCTTCTTCTTGGCCTCCATCTTCTGCTGTGATGGTGGCACTTTGGGATTGGTTTAGAGTAGAAGCTCGCTGTCTAACATAGGTGATAGGTATTGGAAAGTTATTGTAAACATTGTACATGTAGTTTTTAGTATAAAGACATAACACAGCCCTGGGGGCAGGCAGAGTGCCTGGAACTGTCCTGCTGGATGGACCTCGGCAGGGCAGGAGAAAGAATTTTATAGATAAGATGCAATAAACAACTTTGAGATGGAGAAATTAAGAGCTCCAACTCATTCTTCAAGCACTCAGGCTGGGAAAAGAGACTTTTAACATTTCTCAGGGTCACGGTGACCAGATAGAGACCCTGAGACAAGGGAAGTCAGTGAAATGTTTCCTGTTGTCCCCTGGAGTCCCACAGCCTTGAACAGCACCAATGCCCTAAAGAGAATGTATTTCCAAACAAAATAAGTGCACAGTATTTTGGTTTTTTTGTCAGTGGGGGTCTGAATAAAATAGCTAACAGGTTCCAGAGGGATGTATCCTGTTAATTCCACTCATGATATAGGTCTTTAAAATGCCACTGGTGCCTGGAGCACTGATGAGTTTCCAGGTTTGCTGATTTGTGGGCCGTGGGCCAGGCTCCCAGTGGAGGCCATTAGGTGGCCCAGACAGGCCCTGGATGCAGAGCCACGATGTGCATCCACGCCAGGCAGAGCTCAAAGCTTTCCTGAGCAATCCCAGGCCCTTCCCAGCTCCTGCAGCATGGCTGAGGGAAAGGCAAGCTTTGTGAACAGCTCCTGCCTTTTTCTCTTTGTGCCACACTGGCGAAGAGAAGGGGCAGACACTGATCAGTTCCCTCTGATGTTCAGGGACAGGACCTGAGGGAATGGCCTGGAGTTGTGTTTGGGGAGGATATTTTGGATTTCAGGGAAAGGTTCTTACCCCAGAGGGTGCTGGCACTGCCCAGGCTCCCCAGGGAATGGGCACAGCCCTGAGGCTGCCAGAGCTGCAGGACATCACTGCCAGGCACAGGGTGGGATGGTTGGAGTGTCCTGGGCAGGGTCAGGAGTTGGACTGGATGATCCCTGTGGGTCTCTTCCAGCTCAGCATATTCCACAATTCTGTAATTCTGTGATTATTTTAGTGTGGACCTCAAGGTGTGGTGCTTTCCCATGGAGCCAGGCTGGGAGAGCTGGGGGTGCTCACCTGGAGAGGAGAAGCTCCAGGGAGAGCTCAGAGCCCCTGGCAGGGCCTGAAGGGGCTCCAGGAGAGCTGGAGAGGGACTGGGGACAAGGGATGGAGGGACAGGACACAGGGAATGGCTCCCACTGCCAGAGGGCAGGGATGGATGGGATATTGGGAATTGGGAATTGTTCCCTGGCAGGGTGGGCAGGCCCTGGCACAGGGTGCCCAGAGCAGCTGTGGCTGCCCCTGGATCCCTGGCAGTGCCCAAGGCCAGGTTGAATATTGGGGCTTGGAGCAGCCTGGGACAGTGGGAGGTATCCCTGGCCATGGCAGGGGATTAGAATTGAATGATCTCTAAGGTCCTTTCCAACCCAAACCATTCTGGGATTCTGTGATTAGCAAATGTAAATGCAGATTTGTAAATGAGCCTTTTACCCCAAACTCTTGGGCAGCAAAGCCTCCCCAACAGCTCTGGGCAGATGCAATGGGTCACACATTCCATCCTCTTCCATTTCCACTTACCAATTCCATCCACTGGAAGCAAAACCCCAGCAAATGTGGGGAATCTGTTCAGCCACCCAACACGTGGGTGAGGAGAAAGTCACCTCCTTTCCAACCCAAATCGTTCTGATTCTGTTCTTTGGTGCTGGGGAGGGAGAACCTGAGGATGAACAGGCTCTGCATTTTTCCTCAAGTCACTCCCTTGCCATGGGGCATCTCACCCCCTCTTCCTGCCCCCCAAAACTCCTGCAGCCCACTCCAGGGCTCTGCTTTCTACTTCCTGCCCAGGTCAGGCATTTTTGCAAGTCCATCTCGGGAGGTCCCCAATGAAATGTCCTCGTGTCCATCATGTCCACTCATTTCTGCTCCAGGCAGTTTTATCTCTTCCTGCAGGGCCAGCCCGGGCTCGGTGGTGGACTGAGTAATTCAATAGGTTTGCAGATCTGTCTCAAGTCAATTTTAATTCTATTTAAAGGACAGTCGATAGGAGCCTCTCTGGGGGGCTCTGAGCAGGAATTTCATATTGCGCTGAATATGCGGGCAAGGAATCTCAGCTTCAATGAGACAGAAAGGATGCCTGGGAAGCACTCTAAAACCTTCCTCCTTTTAGCTATTTTAGGCTCAGCCTGAGACCCTCAGAGCAGGCTCAGGAAGGGGCCAGGCAGGAGATGGCTCCCAATGTGATTTTTGTGCAATGCTTCACTCACCTGGTGCTCAGGAGGCACAAATCATCCCCTGCTTAAACATCAGCAGCCAAAATCCCCCAATGCCAGATTTTCACCACTGTGACCCCATCCCTGGCATTTGGGGCAGGTGACACCCAGCAAAAAGGAGCTACCCCTAAAGAGGAGATCTGAGCAGCACTACATGACCATTCCAACCTGCCCCACTTCCCTGTTTGCCATAAAACACAGGGCAATGTCCCAGATTATTAAAGAAGGAAAGCTTTCAATGCTGCTGCTCTTCTAAAACATTCCCTTAAGTGCAGGATGAGATGTTCAAGCACTAAGATGCCATTTTTATGCAACTTAATAAAAGGGAAAAATGATATCACCGCTGGAAAAAACAGAATGCGTGCAGGGGAATTGGATTGCATCACTTTACCCTCGGATCAATCCCAAGATCACATGGCACAGGCACAGGGGGAGTTGTCAGCACTGCAGGAAAGCTCAAGGAAAGCTTTGCTCAAGCATTTTTAGGGGGGACAAATCCTATGGACGAAAAGGGAAATATTTTCTCACTGGTCAAAGCAGGAAAAGGTTCCAGTCCTGGATAAAAAGAATAAGAATAAACTGGCTGGTCTAGGAAAATGATCATCCAGATGAGGAATGTGGGACAGATCCACTCACCCCACACCAAGGTGATGGCAAGACAGGGGTTAAACCCCTCTGGATTTTCCAGGGGGATGGGGGAGCCCTGTTGATGCTTCCACTGTTTTTATGGCACGTCAAGGGATTGGCTCCCGTTGCGGGGAGCATCCAGCCGACTGCTCCAAATGAAATTGTCCGTTCCCTGCTGGAGATAATTAACGTATATCAAAGAGGAATTTAGCTGGAGTGGCTATTTCAGTCCCACGCCGCGCTCTCCCTCACTTTGGGTTTGTTTTCCAAATTGCACATAAAGTGCAACTGCGGCACATTTACTTTTCTATTATGCCTCTGAAATTAAGTTAGATGGCCCTAATAATAGCATTGCCTTTAAAATAACGTTGTGTTTAAAGAACAAACTCTCCAATGTCGCCGGCGCAGCAGATTTGTCTTGTGCTTAATTTCCACTTGCTGTTGTATTATTAGACATTAACATGATAGTTTTGTTTAATCTCTGGCTCCGTCGCCCATGGCTGACTCCGAACCGATCGCTCGCCCCTGTTGATGAAAGTCCTAATTCATCCTTGTTAGTGCAATTAGGAGGAAATTGGATCACGGTGCCTCTTCCCACAAAAGGTCTGGGAGAGGGCGAGGCTTTCCCCCAAGAGGTGACACAGGCTCTGGGCTGCAGGAGGATTAGGCAGCCCCTGGGAGGGCGATGGGGATAAATGAATTGGGACTCTGGGAAGGTTTGAGGTGGGTTTTGGTGCATTTTCTTGCTCTTTTCCCAGCATGCAGTGGGTAGGAATCCATCCCTAACACTCAGCAAAGGTCAGCAGCATTTTGAGGTTGTTTTGAGCACACCTACGCAAAGGCTGGAAGAAAATGGGAAAATAATGAGATGATTTTTTTTCCAAAATCCAAGTCCTCCAAAGCTCTCAGGAAAGAGGCTCTGGTTTCTTTCCAGCATTTTCTCTCCACGGGGAATTTTCTCCCAACCATGAACATGAGCACAGAAAGGAGAAGGAACTCTCCAACTGCAGCACCAAAACAAGGTGGGTGTTTGCAGAGTGGTTTCCTGGCCTCCACACCTCCACCTTCCCTCCTTTCAAGCTTTCCTGGGTTCAGTTAAAATCCTCACATCCAGCACCACATGGAGACCTTGGGATTGCTTTGGGTGTTGCTTCCCATCCCGCTCCACACAGAACCTGCAGCAAAGTCCACTGAAAAAACTTGTGGGAGCATCAAATCTGGGGAAGTTTTGCAAAACCTACGCCCATAATCCTTCATGTTCAGGATATCAACTTTATATTCCAGATTTTTGGTAGGAAAAGAGGGAATTCAAGGTAACCAAGCAGGAATTCCTCTGGCTCTCACCCCACCTGGGTGAGTGCCTTCCTGCACCTCAGAAAGTGAATTAAGCTAAACCAGACAAACAAACTTTTACTGCTTAATGAAATCAATTCCTCCTGGGCACAACCAGCAAAGGCACAAAAGGTTTCATTCCAAAGGAGATTAAATAACTTGGGTTTCTTTCCTCAGAAAAAAAAAAAAGCAGACAAAGGAGAGTTTGATGGAAGTTTACAAACCAGGGATGGGGTAGAGAGGGCAAAATGATAATCTTCATTTCTGCAAGATTCCGTTTAAAATGGAATTGACACTGGATAAAATTAGCAAGGGGTAGGTTTAAAGAAATAGTTATTAAACTGTGGAACTCATTTTCAAAATATTTTTTGGAAATCCAAATTATAGATGAACTGAAAATGAAAGATTGGGCAAACTCAGGGGAAATTATTCATTCCAGCATTAAATGCACAATTTTTTATTCACAGAATAAGCTATTATTTTTATTATTAATTATTATTAGTGTTGTTGTTGTTACTATATTATTATTTATGTATAACTTGCAGATGCAATCATGGCATGGGGAGTGTTTATTTAGGACTATTTATAGGAGTAATTTATTCAGAATAGTTTTGTATGTACATTAATCAATTTTCCCACCATTGTTTGCAATCACCAAGACCAGATCTGGTGCCTCTGAGAAACCCCAGGGGAATGAGGAACCAGCACACATAGACATGCAGGTCCAAGGATCCAAAAAAAAAAAAAAAATTGGATGATTAAGCCACTAAATGCTCGAGGCAGGAGCCAGTGATTTGAAATTATTCAGGATTGTTAAGTGTGTCATAGTCCAAACATCCCTCTCCCCCAAAACAGGTATTTCCTGACAAGTTTGGGACATTTCCCAGGCTCCACATTGGTTGTGTTGCTCCTTTACAATCTTTGGGATTTAGGCACCATCCTTTTATTCCCATTTCTTGTACCATGCCCACCTTGCTGGCCCTGGGTGCTGGGACACTGACCTGGAGAGCCAAAAAAGCCATTTCCCACGGGATTTACAGGTGTTCCCACCTGGAGGAGGTACCACTGAACCCAGGCCAGTTCTCAGCACAACAAGCTGGGAAAATCACAGTGGCAACAGCAAAAATAGGCTGGAATTTGTGGAGAGATTCCCCTTCCCCCCACTCCCTGCTCTTCTCAAGCTGTCCCGTTAATCAGGGGTTATTCCCACTTCCACGTGGGCTCATTGTCCACACCAAGGACTCCAACAAGAACCCCACAAACCCTCAGCTGCTCTCACCTGTGACATTCACATTCCCTGAAAAAATTCCTTTTCCCAGGGTTTTTCTCCTGGGAAGCTGAGAGGCCTCAGAGAAAAGGAAAACAATTTTTATCTCATTTGCTTCTCCTGTGTTGTGCTCATGTGGAATCTGTTTGGAGATTGTTTTACCCACAGGTGATTGTTCCATTGGATTCTGCTGTGAGTTGTTTTCACTCTTTGGCCAATCAGGGCCAAGCTGTGTCAGGACTCTGGAAAGAGTCACGAGTTTTCATTATTATCCTTTTAGCATTGAATAAGTATCCTTTCTGTATTCTTTAGTATAGTATAGTGTAGTATTCTTTAATATAGTAAAATAAAGTAATAAATTAGCCTTCTGAGAACATGGATTTAGATGCATCATTCTCTCCCCTCATCAGGGCACCCTGATTGTACAATACTCACCCACAAATTCTCCCTGTTTTTCCTGGCATTTCTGTCCTTACCCAGGGAGAGGAAGCTGTGTGTGCTCTCAGCAGCCACCAGTGCGTCCTGCTCGCCCCTCAGGGATGGATGAAGAGCTGCTGAGGGAGGAGACACCTCCACGGAGCAATCATGATGGCTTGGAGGGCACTTGGATGGTCATCTCCAAGGAATTGTGTGGCAAAATCTCTCAGAAATAAAATCCTGCTTGGTTGGGGTACAGGAGTGAAATTCCTGGCCGGTTCATTCAGGATGCACTGAAAGAGGAGGCTGCTGCATGTCCACGAGTGCTGGATCTCAAAATGGTGATTTTCCTCTTATTCTTCAAGTCTTTTGCAGAGGAAGGACAGAAGGGGATGCAAAAAGAAGGGCAAAGAAAGAGCTGAAATGGGTTTTGAGGGAGCAGAACCCCTGATTGCCCAGCATGTCACCAACTGGCACATGGCAGAGGAAGCAGTGTCATCACGACGGGCTGTTGGCCCAGAAGCCCCTTTTTGGGGTGGTTTTTTTCAATTTTCCAGCCAGTTTTCCCTTACAGAGTTCGCAGTGTGCTTGGTGAAGCATTAACTGGATTTGATGGGCTGGGGAAAATAGACTTGGACAGTGAAGGGTGGAAGGGAAAGCCCTGTGAATAAATGCCTTGTTGTCACAGTCCTATTAACCTCCCCTCAGTCTAATCCTGTCCTTAATTGACTTGATTCTGATTAGAGGCTTGATAGGCCTGTATCAGCCTGGGAAGGTGGGGTGGGAAGTGGTGGTGAGGGATGTGAAAAACACAGAGGAGAGCAAAAGAGAGGAGCAGCAAAATGCATCGCCTGGTGCGCCTGCACGGCTGCTTCCCAGAACAGCAGGCACCAGGAAACGGAAATGAAAACTTCCCAGAAAGGCTAAAAAAGAAACCTCCACCCCAGCAAACTGCAAGCTGCTGTTGTAATAATTAAGAGGTTTTAAATTGTTTATTTAATACAGACAAAAATCCCATCTGCAGGTAACGGGGAGAGGAGCTCGGTGCCTAATCAGGCAAAGCCTTGGAAGAGCAGCATCCCCCTGTCTGTCTGCAATCAGGGCTGGAGCACAGGCTGCCATTCCTTGAAGTGGCTCTCAGCGAGGGTTCTGTAATTGTCTCGGCGAAAAGTGAGAGTTCCCCCTAGTGCAGAGCAATAAATCAGGGATAATAATAACTCTTTCCAAAATAATCCTCAGGCAGCAACAAAATCCAGCGGAGGAGGTGGTACGGAGTCAAAACGTGGCACCTGGATCCCAGGGTTCACTGGGTTTATAAATACCCCGAGCCCTTCCCTGCCCCTGCTCCTGCCATAATATATTGCTATTAGTAGCACTCAGTTAAAGCTCTCAGATTTTTGTAAATCTAATTATTTCCTGGCTCTTTCTCATGCTGTGATGCTTTTCCCATCACCCCGAGTGTTGGGCCTGGCGTGGCTGGTGCTGAGCTCCTGAAGTTCATTGTGTGAGGGGCCTGGGGACACTGCAGGGCTGCCCTGGGGGCTGGGAGCTGCTTTGGCAGCAGAGCAGAGGCTCAGCTGAGCCACTCCAACAGGTCCTTGAGCTGCAGCAGCTGCTCCAGCAAGGCTGAGCTTAGAGCCAAACCCCCTGGGATGGTCTGATGATTTGTGTCATTGTGGCAGCCCAGGGGTGACAGGGCTGAGCTGAGGATGCTGTGAGGTCCGAGAGTGCAGCCAGAGAGAAAAACCCGTGCTGGGATCATCCCTCAGTGTGGGGAGGGGAACCCTGCCCCTGTGCCCTACTCAGGTGAGACCCACCTGCAGAGCTGAATCCAAACCCAGAGCCACCAACATCAGGAAGGAGCTGGAGCTGCTGGAGAAGGTCCAAAGGAGGCTGTGGAGATGCTCCAGGGCTGGAGCCCCTCTGCTCTGGAGCCAGGCTGGGAGAGCTGGGGGTGCTCACCTGGAGAGGAGAAGCTCCAGGGAGAGCTCAGAGCCCCTTGCAGGGCCTGAAGGGGCTCCAGGAGAGCTGGAGAGGGACTGGGGACAAGGGATGGAGGGACAGGACACAGGGAATGGCTCCCAGTGCCAGAGGGCAGGGTTGGATGGGATATTGGGAATTGGGAATTGTTCCCTGTGAGGGTGGGCAGGCCCTGGCACAGGTGCCCAGAGCAGCTGTGGCTGCCCCTGGATCCCTGGCAGTGCCCAAGGCCAGGCTGGGCAGGGCTTGGAGCAGCCTGGGACGGGGAAGGTGTCCCTGCCATGGCAGGGGTGGCACTGGATGAGCTTTAAGATTCCTTCCACCCAAACCATTCTGGGATTTTGTGATCCTACTGACATCTTCTGGAAGATCCCTCAAACCAAGGGGCCCTGCCCAGATGTGGCCCACAAATCCCTTTTGGGCAGTGGCCTGTGGCCTGTGTGACATCCCCACTGCAGTATTTGTGGTTTTATTCCCTTCTTGCCCCTTTACCTCAGCCAGCAGAAAACCAGAGCTGCCATCGATTTATTTTTCCTTATTTACTGCTCCAAGCCCACTGCTTCCATTCCCAACCAGCAAATGTTGCCCAGCTGACTCCAGTTCCATGGACCTGCTCATGAATCACCCAGCACTGAAACTCCAAAGTTTTGGACTTTTGAGCCAAAAAATTCCAGCCTCTGGAGGGTTTGCAAATTGTCCATTTGCTCCAGCATTCCTAGCTGGGTGTGTTTTCTCCCAAAACCTCCTGTGATTCCTGCTTGGACAATCCTATCCTGGTGTCCTCGTGGAGCTGGATCACAGAGGGAACACCATGGCACGACATCCCTGCCATGTCCCTTCAATCCCCCCTCTCCTTGGAAAGCAATGCTTTTTCCACAGGAGAATGAGAAACAGGTGAATAAAGACGAGTGAAGTCTGAGGTTTTCATTTGGAATATTGCAGCTGTGTAATGACTGATGGAGGACTTGGGGAAATCTGGGAAGTTCTGAGGTCTTGGGAACCTAAATCAGCCTCTGCAGGCGACAATGGCACTGTAACCCCAGCCCTGGCTCCGGGTGTCTCCTTGCCTTGCCCTGACAGCAGGTTTGGCCTTTTCCTCTGTGACCCCAAAGGCCACAAAACACCAGGTCAGGCTTTCAGCAAGACAAGAATTCAGGCTGGAAAGGATTTCCAAATCAGTACAACGTGCAGGATTGGGGTGGGGTTTCCCCTTGGAGAGATGCTGATGTGGGGAATTCTGTTTATATATTGAGAGAATAAACCTGAGAGCTCAGGAAGGGAAGTTTGAGATAAGAGACCCCAAAAGAAACTTCTCCAGTGTGTGTTGTTCCTATAAAATTCCCTCTATATGTTCTGAGAAGCCAACTAACCTCAAAAATGGCATTTTTGGCTTGTTTGCAACTTTCTACTATATTAAATGAACAATTTATGAATTGAAAGTTTGGGTTTTCCTTTGATTCATAATTCCTTGTAAACAAAAACTTGGGTCTCTGATGTTTTCTTCCTCTACTCCATTGCTCCTAAAAGAAATTACATAAAAATAAAGGTATAACAGAAAAAATCCCCCCAAAACCTTGAAACAAACCCATAAGCAACTAAAACTTGATTATTTTTCACCAAGACAGCGTTGTAAAAATTCTTTCAGACAACAAGGTGCTCTTTTTTCCCTCACTCCTAATCCAAATTTCAACAAAACAATTCCAAGCCCTTCATTTTTAGCTGGCCAAGGATTGCAGTTGCTCCCTGGCATTAGAATTCACAGCAAAGCAGCCTTGAAATCAAACATTGCTGCTCTGCTCCAGGATCCCCTTCACCCTCTCTGCATTCCCCATGTTGCCTAAATCAATCCTCTCAGCTCCCAGTAAATAGAATTGCTTCAAAACACTGAAATAACTCCACACGTTTTCTTCTCCTTCAAAAAAAGGAGGAAATTCAGAACCAATAAGGAAATGAATAAGGAAGTACAAGCTAATCTGGACTTTTCTTTTGAGCTTGCTGGTTTGTTCCTCACCCAGGTGTTGGGTGCCTGAACAGTTTCCCCACATTTGCTGGGGTTTTGCTTCCAGAGGATGGAATTAGTGAGTGGAAATCCAAGAGGAGGGAGTGTGTGACCCATTGCATCTGCCTGGTGCCATCTGGGAAGTTTTGCTGCCCAAGAGTTTGGGGTAAAATGCCTATTAGCAAATCCACATTTACAATTTCAAATCTGCATTTGTATTTGTAAGTCACAGAATCCCAGAAAGGTTTGGATTGGAAGAGACCTTAAAGCTCATCCCATTTCTCCCCTGCCATGCCAGGGACACCTTCCACTGTCCCAGGCTGCTCCCAGCCCTGTCCAGCCTGGCCTTGGGCACTGCCAGGGATCCAGGGGCAGCCACAGCTGCTCTGGGCACCCTGTGCCAGGGCCTGCCCACCCTCACAGGGAACAATTCCCAATTCCCAATATCCCATCCATCCCTGCCCTCTGGCAGTGGGAGCCATTCCCTGTGTCCTGTCCCTCCATCCCTTGTCCCCAGTCCCTCTCCAGCTCTCCTGGAGCCCCTTCAGGCCCTGCCAGGGGCTCTGAGCTCTCCCTGGAGCCTTCTCCTCTCCAGGTGAGCACCCCCAGCTCTACCAGCCTGGCTCCAGGACAGAGGGGCTCCAGCCCTGGAGCAGCTCCGTGGCCTCTCAGGACTCTCTCCAGCAGCTCCAGCTCCTCCCTGTGCCAGTGCCCTCAGACCTGGGCTCCTGCAGCTCTTTGGGGTGACAATTCCCAACTCAAACTGCTGCAGGTGCCACCCCAGGGGATGAATCCCCAGGGATTTGAGGTTGCTGTGAGCTCACCCCGGCCTCAGCCCCTTAACCTTCACCTTTATTTTTTGGAAGAGGATTTTTGGGTTTTGCCAGAGGCACCTCTTGGCAAGGGAGGGTTGTGGGAGACAAAGGAGGAGATGATCAAACCCAGTGGCTCCTGCCTCTTGTCTATCTGGCAGCGCTGTGGAGGAGCCCGGCTGGAAACAAAAGCTCAACGCTGGCAGGGGGGGAGCGGAGCAGGAGCTCTCTGAAATGCAAATTCCTTCTGGAGAGCAGGCAGCTCCGAGCAGGGACATGCTGACTCATGTGGGGAGTGGGACAGACCCTGCTCCTTCACCCCATCCTGCCTGCTCTGCCCCCAGCCCTGCCACAGACCCTGTAGGGCAAGGGGGCAATGCAGAGGGGTGAAGGTGTTACAGATAAATATTATTGTCTCCGTTTGGAAAGACAGGTGCCTGCTAAGGAAGGCAGGAGCCTCCCCTGAAATGGAGAATGCAAACCCCCCCACCCCTCTGAATTGCTATGAATTTCAAATTAAGGGGCTCTCAGGCAAAAAATATGGGAGCAGGAAATAACAGTTCCTTAATAGGAAAGAAAATAAAAGGATAAAATAAACAATGCAGTGAACCAAACCAACACTGACAGAGTCAGAACCCAAGCTGACACCCTGTGGGTCAGGGTGCTGGCAGCAGTCCCATTGGAATTGTGGCTCAGCCCTCCTGCAGTGTCAGGGGTGGTTCTGCTGGAGCAGGGATCCTGGAGAAAGGTGCAGTCTCTGCCTCTGAAGATCCAGTGGAAGAAGAGGCAGCTGCTGTTCCTCTGGGAAATCCAGTGGAGAAGCCGTGCTGGTGTTCCAGAATCTCCAGATTATATCCAGGTAGGAATGCTTGGCTGGTGTTCCAGAATCTCCAGATTATATCCAGGTAGGAATGCTTGGCTCCTCCCTCTGGGCTCACATCTCCCAATGGGATGCTGTAGTTCTTATCAGCCATGCAGGGACATTCAATGGCTGTTATCAGCAGGTGTCCCCTCCCGAGGGAGGTGTGGGTGTGATCACTCAGAGAGAGATAAGGCAAACTGCCCACTTGACAAAAGATAACTGCCCTACAGATGGTAATAGAATACATCTTGCCTTGCAATCTGGAACAATTATAATATTGGCTTTTTGCAAATAATAAAATGGATGCTACGTGTAAAATGTTAAAGTAACTTTGCTATAAAGATATAGTTTTTATTTCTGTTGTTAACTAAGCTTAGACATGGCAGTGAAATAGCTGCTTGTGTTAAAATGCCTGCTTGGATAGGATAACACCCAATGAACACAGGATGAGGACACCTGTAAGATCTGCCAACCATCAGCACCTACTCTCTGGACCAAAGCCCAGACTGAAGGTGATAACAAGAATGGACTAAAACCACAGCCAAGGAATGAGCATGATTTAAAAAGGCAGACCTGAGGAGCAGCCATGCTAAACAATTCTTAAAACATGTAAACTAGTTTGGAGAAAAGTTTCATACATAATTGTTTATGAATATGTAATAAGCTGATACAATAGAAATTGTATATAAAGGGTGTTTCCAAACTAGCAGGTGTGCTCTTGGCTGAGTGGCTGTAACATCTTTGCTTTATTGTGTTTGTCTCCTATTGTCCTTTATTAAACTTTTAAATTCTACCAGGAGAGTGAACCTTGTGTTTCAAAAGGGGTGTCCATGGGTACAGCATCCACAGCCCAGCCAGGATTTTCCCTGCAGAGCCACCAGCTGCTCTCCAACAGGGCAGGGTCAGCAGAGTCCCCCAGGGTGGAGGATTTAGCCATGGACAGCAGGAATTTAAGCCCTGATACCCCAGGAAGCTCTTCAAATCCCTTTCCTCACCTGCACCTCCTTCATTTTCCCTTCCCATCTCCCGGTTGTGTCCGAGCTCAGCATCCCTCCAGCTCATTTTGGATTGAGACCACACCAGGAATTTCCAGTTGCCAGCAGATCCTGCAGGTTTCCAGGGCTGGGGAGCAGGACAGTGGCTGCTGTTTGTCCAGCAAGGCGAAGGCTGAGGGCAGGGAGGGGGAGCACAGGGAGCTGGGGCTTGGATCCCTTTCCATAGGAACTCTCATTCTCTCCACTGTGCAGTCCCAAGCACCAGCGTGTGAACCTGGCACCACAGAGCCACTGAGTTCACAGAGGGCAGAACCCAAATCACTGCTTTTTTCTGTCTTTCCTTTTGCTTTTAAATCCCCTCATCATTTTCAAGAGCAGACTGAAAACTTTGCCTGCTTAGACCTGATTTGCACAGGCGTTTCCAGCCCCCTGTCCACGCTTTGAGGGGGCAGGAGGGTCCTTGTGGAGCTGCAGCACCGTGCCCCAACACATCTGCAAACGCTGCAAATGCTCTGCCTCACTCTGCCTGTGCATGTGAGCCCAAGAGGCTCAAAACAGGGATCTGTTTTCTCCCCCCAGCCTGTGTAATATTGTTTTATCTCTTATATTTATTAATATAAATCAATTAAGACCTGCAGGGTGGCTCCAATCCTATGCAAAAGTCTTTTCCTGAGTGATGGGGAGAGTCATCCAAAGCCATGAGCTCCTGACATGGCCACTCAGACCCCATTCAGACCTACATGGGGTCAGATACCCCCAAGAGCTCAGTTAATGCCACTGGGTGAGTGATCCCCATCTCCAGATGAACACCCTGGGATCTGGATCTGAGCTGCTGCTGGGTGGGATATTCAAAACTCAACCACCGAAATGACAGCAGAGCCCTGATGGAAATACCATGGCTTGCAGCGATGTCAGCTCCAGGGGCGGAATGGAAAGTCAGATTTTATTTCTAATGCGCTTCTGCTCTAATAACCACTTTTTTTTCCCCTCATTGCTTTTCATCTGAAAACACTGGTGTGCTGCACCAGCAGCAGCTGATCAAGACTTCACACGTCCTGCTCATTATCCCCTGCTTCACACGAGGGGAAACGAGGAGGATTTATAGCACCCAATTTCGCAGAAGTGTTGCCCAAAGTGCAGTACCCGGCTGCCTGCTCTGGGAGAGCCACAGCTGTGCCGGGGCTGAGGCTGCAGAGGAGACGCTTTATAGGGGCAGATAAAATCTTTTATTAGACCAACTGATCTAGCAGGGAGAGCAGACAGGTTTTAGGTGCACACACCAGGTTGTCTGCACCTCCCCAAACCCTGGAGGTGCAGTGAACTAAACCAGCCCCCTTGGAAAAGTCTGCAAGCTCCAGCACTGCCAAAGTCCAAAATTCAGCCTAAATCCTCCTTTGGCACCTCTGGTTGGCCAAAAAAATCTCCACCATGTGACTTTTGTAATTATCTCCTGTATCCCAATATTTTTTATTATTTATTCTTTTAAAAAATTATTTCTTGCTATAATTAATTTTATTTTTTTTTTTTCCCCCGTATCTCATTATTTTTATTGTTTATTCTCTGCTGCCTCCCTTTCTGTAGAACCCACCCTGGAGAAAGTGATGCTGATGGGCAGAGAACAGAGGGACAATTCAGTTCGGGTCCTGCAGCCCCAGGCAAGGAAGGCAGTGAGGAGATGGTGAGGCTGGGAATTCGGAGTGGGCAGGCTCGTGGGCTGGCATTCCCGCAGCGACACCCACGGGCGTTTGGTCTGTGTCCCCGTGGGTGTTTGGGTGGCTGTGGATGATGAAGAGCCAGATGCACAAGGCTGAAATCATGTTCTTGTGCTTTCGTGTGTTTTTCCACTTCCATCACTTCCACCCCTGACAATTCCTACCCAAAACACCCACAGAGCTGTCCCAGACATACCCCAGACTCACGGTCTCAGAAATAAAGTACGAGCTTCCATGTAGGCTTTAACCATTTCCCTCTGCTCTCCTCTGCTCTCCTCTGCTCTCCTCTGCTCTCCTCTGCTCTCCTCTGCTCTGCTCTGCTCTCCTCTGCTCTCCTCTGCTCTGCTCTGCTCTCCTCTCCTCTCCTCTCCTCTCCTCTCCTCTCCTCTCCTCTCCTCTCCTCTCCTCTCCTCTCCTCTCCTCTCCTCTCCTCTCCTCTCCTCTCCTCTCCTCTCCTCTCCTCTCCTCTCCTCTCCTCTCCTCTCCTCTCCTCTCCTCTCCTCTCCTCTCCTCTCCTCTCCTCTCCTCTCCTCTCCTCTCCTCGTTCCACTGAGGAACATCCCTTTGCCCCCCCCCCAATTATTTATAACTGCATCAACCACATCACAAAGATTTCTCTTTAAAAATTAACAAAAAAGGGTTGATCCTGCCGGGAATTCGTAGTAATCGTAGTAACCTGATAACAATTTCTAGCAATTAGCACAATACTAATTCATTCATTTCCTGAGTAATGTTTTGTCTGTGTTTATGGGGGCTGTGCCGAGTGTAAATATCTTACTCACTGTGGTGGCTAATGAAAATTTAGTAAGAGGCTTTTTTTTTTTTTTCAAATGTTTATTCATTTTAAGCTATTCTTGGTAATCACGTGTGAATAAGGAGTAATTGCTTGACTTTAGGAGGGTAATTAGGAAGTACTAAGTCATTGTTTTCTTCTAGAGAGCGGATGGTTTGTTTAAATGTGCATCTGCTCTCCCAGCACTAACTCAACCTGCCAGCCCCTCATCCTGCTCTCTCCAGAGGGGATTTTCCCGGGGTGCTGAGCTGGAGCAGCCGGGGGTCTGTCTCCTCTCCAAACGGGAGTTTCCCGGGATGCTGGTGATAAAAACGACAGCAGGCTCCCGGTACTAAAGTGATTTCAGCTTTTATTATAAGAAAAAAAAGAAATGCCTGAAGCAAGGGGGCCCGGGCCGAGCAGGAGCGTTCCCGTCGAGGATGGAGCAGCGCCGGTGCTGGGGCTGCTCAGCAGCGATGGCCCTGATCCCTGCACAGGCTCAGTAGGTCAGGAGCCCCTTTTTAGCCTGGTTTTTGTCCCTTTGGGTTGGTTTCTGTTTGGATCCTTCATTTGCATGAAGGTTTAAGGCCTTGATTGGCCCATGACAGTTCTGTCCAGGCTGGCTCGTGGTGCACTTTACTGAGGTGTGTTATGGTACCTTGAGTACCTGATTTCTTACAGCTACCCTTTAACCCCTTTTACAATATAACAACCAAACTAACAGTACATGCTTAACAATCTATCAACTATTTTACAACAGTTTCTAACCTAGTTTTAACACTGGGCTGGAGCAGCCGGGGGTCTCTCTTTGAACGGGATTTTCCTGGGATGCTGGGCTGGACAGCCCGGGGGTCTCTCGCCACATGGGAATTTCCTGAGATGACTGAGCTGGAGCAACCCGGGGTGTCCCTCCTCTCCAAGCGGGATTTCCCGGGATTTCTGGGCTGGAGCAGCCGGGGGTCTCTCTCCAAGAGGGAGTTTCCCGGGCTGTTGGGCTGGAGCCTCTTTCCAAACAGGAGTTTTTCCGGATTTCTGGGCTGGAGCAGCCGGGGTCTCTCTCCTCTCCAGAGGGGATTTCTCGGGATTTCTGGGCTGGAGCAGCCGAGGGTCGGGCCGAGCACACCCCGAAGTGTCCGGGTGGAGCTGCACCGCTCCATCCGCGTTGTTGGGAGGCTCCCTCGGGTCGGGGGCTCCGGGGGCAGAGCGGATCCATCAGCATGCAGGGCAGGATTTGCATCTGCTAATCAGAGCCAGATCCCGGGAAACAACTTCCACTAAAAGAATCCCATTACAAAGCAACCAGCTGTGAAATACTGTACCTGTGTCGCACCCTGCAAACCTGCAGCCTCCTCGCTCCCTGCCAAGGAGGTGGGAGCGTCTGCTGAGCGTGGAGATGGGGAAGGAAGGGGCAGGGAATGAAATAAAAATGGGATTGATATGCACGAGCAGGGCTGCTCGTCTGGGGAGCCCGCACCGCTCCATCCTCCCGGGACCAGAGAGATGCTCACGGGAAACTGAAGCAAAATGGAATTTTTTTTTCCCCAAAGACCCTCCAAATCAGCCAGAAAATACTTATTCAGCCAGAAAATACTCATCCATGCAGAAAATACCTGTCCCTCCTCAGCATTAGCCACCGGACTGGGACGTTCCGGCTTGGCCAAGCCGAGTCATGGCTCAACCACCTGGAAGTATCGGGAGCTGTATCTCCAAGCACAGCCCAGTCTGGAGGGAAACGAGGCCAGTTGGTGGGAATTCAGGGCTAACCCACGGCGTGCCTCGGTTTCCCCCTGTAATATATGGTAGGGATAATTCATGCTATTAATGTATGGTATAAAATATTGTAAAAATCCAAAACTGTGTCTCTGACCACTTCGGCCTGAGAGCAGCTGTCTATTCAGATTACAACGAATTCCCGGACACAAGCTAAGATAACGATCGACGCCTTAACGTAAGAATAGAAGCTTCCAGGGCGATGATCACCGGTATCCCGAAATTTGGACACCTTTGCCTCGGGCACAACAAACTGTATAAAACCTCGCTGCAAGAAGTGGCTCTCGTGAACGGGGGAGACTCTGACACTCGAGGGGTCGGGTCCAGGTTCACCCAGCGCCGACCCCGGGCCCGACGCTGTCTCTTTGGCTGTGGTGGTCTCGGAGACCGAAATTCGGTCACGCAGATAGATTAATAAATCTTTCGGAAATGTTTGATAATTTGGCTCACGATTGATCATTTATAACACCCTTCGCAAACGGGTGTTAATTGTCGGTTCTCCTTTGGGAAGAGCATGGGGATCCCCCGGGGAAGGAGCAGGCTCCACAGCAGGCGGCTGCGGGGGATGCTGGGCACGGCAGCCGTTTCCAGGCAGCTCAGACTCGAGCACTGGACACGATCTTTAAAACACCGAGTGATTTTTAAGTGCTTCTCTGAGAGCATTTACAGGGCCCTGATTTACTGAGTGCTCAGAGCAGCCTGTTCTCGTTGCAAAACAGGGCTCGGGATTCAGCCAAGCATCCAGAAACACAAGCCTTGCACTCTTTTAATCTCTGCCTTTCTCAGCTTTCCTGTCTTTGAAAGGGGGATTACCTGGACACATTCCCAAATATTCCCACAGCCACTGCTGAACAATCTGCACCCACTGCAAGAACAGACAGGAGCCCAGAAACTCCCACAGAAAGGGAAGGAGGGTCCTGACAGGGAAGATGTGTGCTGGTGTTTAAAAAATCCCATGGGTGAGGGTAGGGTTGGATGGCTTTGAAATGGGGCTGAATGTTTCAACTTCAAGCAGCAGGTTTGTTACAGAGCCCTGACAGCCTGGCTCCTGAATCAGACACGGGTCTGCACAAGCCTGAACTCCTGAACTTTGGGGGAAAATGGCAGTTTTAAGGGGGGATTGTCGCCCTGTTCTTCTAAAGTTCTTCTAAGCCTTCTGATGTTTACATTTTTGTAATGAGTTTCTCACGCACTTTTCATGTAAATAATGATTATTTTGCATTCCTTTCTGGAAGAAGAGAGAATTGATGGACTGTTGGTTTGACCAGTGTGGTTGGAGAAGTAGCAATTTCATCCTCCAATCCATGGTCACTTTTAGAATTCTCTAAATATCCAGGTCCAGAACTAAACATGCCTTTTTTGCCCTGGACATCCCAGCGTGTGAGTGTCGTTCATTTCGTGTCGCATTGTCACAGGGGATATGGGGTAGGCGGTTTGGGAAGGCTGGATCTCCCCATGGCTCAGCCAATGGGGAAAGGAAGAGGGAAACAAAGGCCAGGAGTTAGGATAAAAGGGAGGCTGCACCCTCCAAAACCTCGAGAGAGAAAACCCCGTGGGTGTGCCCTGGTGGATGCTCTCCCTTTATTCCAATAAAGTTGAAGGACTCCTCTGTCTCCCTTGTGGCTTTTCCCACGTGATTTTCTGCATAGTCCCCCCTTCTCTGTTCCATCCCAATGTGACAGCAAAGATGGCAGCATCCCTGAAGGTGCTGGGAGCACTAAAAATCAGGAGAAAGCCAAGGCTGTCATCAAAAAGGGTGCCATGGAAGAGGATAAGGAACTGACTGATGAAGATGATCTGCAGGTCCATCCATGGGTGCTACAGATGAGTAATGTGATGGCTGACTCTCACAAGTTAGGGGTGAATATTAAGTACATGCTAAGAGAAGTTTAGTAGATTTATAGTTATGTTTCTCCTCCCCCTTGCCCTGTTATCAGGGGGTGACCTGGGTTTGGGACATTTGGGAGGGTTGGCTCGTTACTATGGCAACAGCTGACCCCCAGTCAAGGTGTCAGGCAGTGATCTCCACCATGGACAGCGAGGAAGGAGCCGATGGACACGACTTTGGCAGGGGCTGGAGGTGTAAAAGGCAGGGCCTCCCTCTTGTAGACGAGCACATGGTGACTGAATCCTTTGCTCCCAGTGCTGTACTCCTTTCTTTATTCAGTCTGCTGTTGTGTTTTTGGTTAAGGTTTTAATAAACCTTTTACATTCTTTGAAAGGGAGTATCATTTCTCACAATGGGGTACAGAGGTTCCTGGATAGGATTGGAATATGCTCCATACTACAGCACACATCCCTGGAAGCCAGGGAGGCAAAGGAAACATTCCAATACCCCTGAGAGAACTTGGGGGTCTGAACCATCTCCTCATCACCACAGCCAGCCCAGCAGCCTTGTGTTCCATCCCCTGCCCAGCTCCTCACAGTGACCATTTCCACATTCCCAGCCCTTTCCAAGCATCCCTTTCCTCCCGCACCACTCCTGGTGCCTTTGCCTTGCTCAGAGCCACGAGCAGCCCCCAAAATCACCACAGTGCAACGTGGATGGGCCAGAGAGCTTCTGTGTCTGTACAAAACCAAAGCATCACCCAGGAACTCCAAAGCAGAGCCTGGGAGAGGCCAAAGGAGATGACTCCAAAGGTGCTGTCTCCAAGACATTTCAGCACAAAATTCCCATGGGATTGCCCTTGGTGAAACAAAAATGCCCTTTGCCCCTTCCTCCCACCGCTCCTGTTGGGGCTGGTGCCGAGGAGCTGCTGCAGGAGGAAGAGGCAGATCCAGGGCACCTCGATAAATCCCTGCAGGGCTCACGTCCAGCGCCTGCTTCCCAGAGATAAAAGGAAAGCGGCGCTGCTGCGAGGCAGGGACCCCGGGCTAATCTCCTCCCGCACCGTGTCACGGGAGCCAAGACCAGCCAGGGGAGGGAGAGGGAGGGAGGGAGGCACGGATGGGGCTGTCAGCATCCCAAAATGTTCCAGGGAAATCAGCCCCAAGCAGCTGCTTGAGGAAGGAGCAGCGCCTCTTGTTTATTTTACACGGGGAGCTGGAAAGCATTTTTCTATCTTGAAGTGGAAAATTAATCCTGCAGAAGGGCCCTGGGGGGTGCGGATATTATTTAGGTGCTTTGAGATCTATCCTAAGGTGTGATGAGGCTCTGACGGGTCCCACGATGGGAATCCAGGAGGGCAGAGAAGAGCCTGGCAAAATTGCAGATGCTGGAGGAAAATCACTCGAGGGGCCAGAGAAAAGGGAGCTGTAATGACATCCAAGAGCTTCAGAGGGAGGAGAGGCTGGGCAGGGAAAGAACGCGAGCAGTTGCTGCAGGACGTTGGTGCCACACACATTCACATCAAAATTAGGCTGAATTTTTAGCAGGGAGGATGATTAACCCTGGGAATAAATTATCAAGCAAAATGGGAAATACTCCACCTCTTGATGCGTGTGGATAAAACCCAAGTGCCTTTTGGAAGGATGAGCTTTAATGGAGCCCAGAGCTCCCTCTGGACAGGCGCGGGAGAGCCAGGCTCGCTCCCGTCGGACCTGCAGACCCTGCCAGTCCATAAAAAATGATTGCTCCCCTCTGCCCGGGGAAAGGACTGACCCATCTGCCTTTGGAGAGGGCTGTGAGACACTAAGGAATTGCCAGGTGCCAAATGGTTTCTTTTTTTTGCAGTAATAAAAGGGAATTTAATTGTCGAGGCCAAATGAAAGACCCCGCCAAGGCCGTTGTCAGTTCAGCAGCACAATAAAATCATGGCTCTCATCAAACAACAAATGAAGGAAACTTCCACTTTTATTTGGGTTTTTAATTTTTCTTCCCTTCCACACCTGAGAGTGTTTTCTTTAATCTCATGCCTAATTTTAGGCTCTGTTATATTAACACCCCTCAGCTCTGATGGTGTTTGATCTCAGCCTTGGGATGCTCAGAGCCCCTTTCAGGGCACTTTGGGGGTACAGTTGCACAGGGCAGGGGTGGCAGGTGCATTGCTATTTCTGCTCAATGACTTCCAGTTTAATTTCCCTACAAAGTGCCCTGATTATTATCCAGGTGCCATTTTAATCCTCAGGAGGACAGGGCAGGTTGGTGGCTGCAGGTTGTCTTTGCTGATGTGGCTGAGAGAGGTGGAAACCAGCAGGAGCCCAAAGAAAGGTGGTGAAGAGCGTGGGAAATCAGTGTGCAGAGCTGGGTTTTGCTCTTCCCTACACCCTTTTGTCCCCAAATGGCAGCACAGCAGCCGGAATGAGCAGTGAACCTGCCCAACATCCCAGCTCCACCCCTCATCTGGGTGAGTCAATGCTGGTGACCACAAGAGATCCTTCCAAAATTGCCATGATCCCTTCAAATTATGGGCTTGACCTGTGGCCACACCAAATAAATTCATATAGTTTATCTACATGGCCAATATTTGAATGTCATTCAGGAAATTTGAGTTTATCACTCCCCTTCCCACTCCTGTGCTCGCAATCCATTGGGAGTACATGAAGCAGGTGAGTCCTCACCCAGAAAATCAGTTTCTCCACCTGAAAATGGATTTGCTATTTAACCCAAACCAGTCAGGAAGGGAAAAAAAAACCTAAAAATACAATAAAACTGAGACAAGGTGGAGCTTTGCCTCTCAGGCTCCATCTCGGGAAGAATTCGGAGCGTTTCCGATCAAAGGCAGCCCCGCAGGGACCGCTCCGGGGCGCAGCGGGAGCCGCTTCCCGGCTCAGCGCAGGGACGGCTCCCCAGGGACCCCGAGGCAGAGCTTTGAGCAGAGCTTAGAGCCTCTTCCCCTCGCAAAAAGCCTTTCCCAGTGTGAGCTTTGGTCTGCGGCGCAGGAAACACGAGGGATATTTTGGGACCGGTCTTGTTCTCCTGCCGCCTTTCTTCTCCTGCCTCCTGCTGCTGCCTCTCTTGTTTTGATCTCTCTCCTCTCCCTCTCCCCTTCATGTCTCTCCGTCGGAGGTGAGATGCAGCTCGCTTTTCCCCTGCTGTGGCCACGTCCCGGTCTCCAAATCCAGGAGACGTGCGGCAGTTTGGACCATCCTCCCCAGGGCTTTGAAAGCCATAAAATCTCTGGGATGAGTGAAGCAGGAAGGCCAAATATTCAGCACATCCTGCCCCCCTCAGCACCCTCTGAATCCATTCACCCATCCCCAAAATCTTTTGGCATCATTATTTACACAGTTGCTTCCAAGCACTTTGCAAAGGGGTCACAGAGCCCAGAATGAAGACACAAGAGACAGAGGGCAGGGATGGATGGGATATTGGGAATTGGGAATTGTTCCCTGGCAGGGTGGGCAGGCCCTGGCACAGGGTGCCCAGAGCAGCTGTGGCTGCCCCTGGATCCCTGGCAGTGCCCAAGGTCAAGTTTGACAGTGCTTGGAGCCCCCTGGGACAGTGGGAGGTGTCCCTGCCATGGCAGGATGTGGGGTGAAATGAGCATTAAGGTCCCTTCCACCCCAAACCCTCCTGGTGTTCCGTAATTACTGGGTTGCAACAGTTCTGGGTTGATAATGAGCACTGACTGCTAAATACACTGCAGACAGGGGCATCAGTTCCATTCCCTTCGCCTCCCCGCCACAGCCCAGGCCAGAGGCAGAGGGTGTGGGGTCCATCCTGGGGCTGGGATGCTCCAGGAGCCCCAGGATGTGCTCAGCTCCCAGCACAGCTCGAGCGCCACGGGCAGCGGAGCCGTGCACCCTGCAAGGAGCTGAGCTGTTTACTGGAGCAGTAATGAGATAATCAAGGAATCATTTAGGCTCCTCTGCAAGTGGATAAGTGCCTCTGGCAGAATTTGCTCACATCCACCCCGCACAGCCCTGGTCCAAGGGGCATCCCAAGCTCTGGTTGGGCATCTCCCAACCAGGGAGTGGAGGTGTAGAGGAGGTGTTGGGATTGAGGCACATTTTCCATCCCCAGAGTGAAACAAGAAACTCCTGGTGTCTTCTCCATGTTCCTAACATGTCTTATCCATGTTCCTAACACCACACATGCCATTTTCCCTGCTCATTTCCCTACATGGAATTTGCAGAGCAATGCACAGCACTGGGGAAACTGAGGCACGGAGATTGAGGGAATTACACCCAGTAGCTGAGCTGGAATAAACTCCCCCTTCTTTTGGGTCTTGATCCCAAGCTGCAACCTCCTCACCACCCAAATAACCATCTTCCACATAGCCCTGGTCCAAGGGGCATCCCAAGCTCTGGTTGGGCATCTCCCAACCAGGGAGAGGAAGTGTAGAGTTGGTGTTGGGATTAAGGCACATTTTCCATCCCCAGAGTGAAACAAGAAACTCCTGGTGTCTAATCCATATTCCTAACACCACACATGCCATTTTCCCCTGCTCGTTTCCCTACATGGAATTTGCAGAGCAATGCACAGCACTGGGGAAACTGAGGCACGGAGATTGAGGGAATTACACCCAGTAGCTGAGCTGGAATAAACTCTCACTTCTTTTGTGTCTTGATCCCAAGCTGCAACCCCTTCCCCACCCAACTGACCCTCTTCCACTGACCCTTCCCTCTTGTCTTTTCCAGGAGCTGGCCAAATCCCTGCTCCTGGGTAAGGGCACAGCCCCTGCCAGGATTCCCCACTCGGGGGGCTGGCGAGGAACATCTCCAGGCACATATGGCAGCCTGACTCCTCTGAGCACATTTTCAGGGCAAACTCCTCATCCCACTGCTCGCTTGCCTGAAAATAGAAAGCTGAATTTGGGATGAAATGCGTTGCTGTTGGCTGGGGAAGCGGCAGGCGGTTACAAAGGAGGGGCTGCCAGGAATATTTTTCACCCAAAAAAAAAAAAAAAAAAAAGACAGAAAGCAAGAAAAAGGGGCTTTTTAATATAAAAAGAAAGAGGAGAAAATGTTGTTTATGATTGGGGTTTGGGAGGATCATTTTGGAAAAGCTGTTCCTTTGCAGAGAAACGAAGGGAGAAGGGGATTTGGGACGGCAGTGGGTGATGTAAAGAGGTGACACATCCATATGGAAGAGGCAGAGGCAGCTCCATGGCTTTACCTTTCTAGATCATTCCATGTTCAGCCCATCTCCTCCCCAAGTCACATCTTCTACCTGTGGGCATTCCCAAAGTCCTGGCCTTGGTGGCAGGTGACCTCAGAGGGTGGCCTGTCCCCCTCTGGGGATGCATTTGCCCAACTGGGGCCACGCTGAAGCAGGCTCCCCATGAGTCACTACAGCAGGACTGAGAGAGTATATTTAATACAAAATATGGAAATTCCCATTTGCATGGAGGATTTCGTGATATTTGTCAACGTTTCAATGAAATTCATGGTAAAAGCCGGGAATTTTTCAACGCTGAGCAAGGAACGTCTGCCAAGAAAATTCATTTACTCTTGAGCAAAACTTTGCATTTCCTCCAAGCTTGGCCATTCCCACTCACTGTAAATGTGGTGGCAAAGCCGTTTTGGGGTAAAACCAAGGAAAACAGCAAGCCAGACCTTGCCTAAGGGCCATTGGAGGCCATCCATCCTGGATTGGGGCTCAGGATGCTTTGGCCTTGGGCAGAGACATCCTGGAAGTGAAGGGGATCCACCCTGCAGATCTGACGTCCCAGTGTTGCCCCAAGTCTTGGAGCTCCTGGATGATTTGCCCCACCCTGAGCACATGGCTGGGTACCACAGTGATCTAAAAATGCCCCCAAATGTGCCACAACTGCAGAGCTGGGCTGGGCTTCCTTCAGGCAGCAAAAAAAGAGCCAAGGAAGGGGAAAGAAAGGCTCTGCAAAAAAGCCATTTGTCCCCTCGGCTTTATTCTGACTGCAGAGCCAGAGCAGCTTGTAGCTCCAGAGAACTTTTAATAGAAATCTTCAGAATGAAATGGGCTACAGCTGTTTGCCTTGATAAATATATTTTATGCTACATGCCTCAGCCGCCATCTGTTTGCTGATACGAGCATTTCTGCTCCGCGGCAGCCGAAGGGAAGGCATCAAAGGCAGAGCAGGAGCTGGGATTGCTGGCAGGTACAGGGGAAGAGGTGAAGTGGCCCGTGCAATGGGCTTATTCCGGTGGCTTAGTGTGCCACAGAGGGGACAGCAACACCAGGGAGGGCTGGGCAGGGCTGGGAGCTGGGCTTTGCAGGGAATGTTCTGCTGGCGTTATCCAAGGGAACACCACGGGCCAGGGGCTCCAAGGAATTTAGATGGAAAAGATATCAGTGTCACCATAGGACACGAAATAACACGACATGGATACACTGCTTCTGTCAAGGTAAAAAGGGCACTTTTTATTTTTTAACGTCAACATTTATAGATTCCCAAAGTGACAGTGGATTGGAGGGTGAAAGTGCCACCTCTGCAATGACACTGGACAAACCAACAGTCTATCAAATTCCTCCTCTTCTATAAAAAATGCAAAACAATAAGTTATTTACATAAAATGAGTGGAAAAGGTTGTTACAAAAAATGTAAACATCAGAAAATTTAGAAAATCTTAAAAATCAGAGCGACAACATTGGGAAGGAATTATTCCCTGGGAGGGTGAGCAGGCCCTGGCACAGGGTGCCCAGAGCAGCTGGGGCTGCTCCATCCCTGGGAGTGTCCAAGGCCAGGTTGGATGGGCCTTGGAGCAGCCTGGGACAGTGGAAGGTGTCCCTGCCATGGCAGGGGAGAAATGGGATGAGCTTTAAGGTCCCTTCCAATCCAAACCTTTCTGGGATTCTGCGACTTACAAATACAAATGCAGATTTGCAATTGTAGATGTGGATTTGCTAATAGGCATTTTACCCCAAACTCTTGGGCAGCAAAACTTCCCAGGTGGCACCAGGCAGATGCAATGTGTCACACACTCCCTCCTCTTCCATCTCCACTTGTCACTACAGGACACGAAAGAACACAAGTGCACCCCACTGTTCTCAAGGTGAAGGAAAAGGGAAGTTTATTTTCTGACTCCAACATTTATAGATTTCCAAAAGTGGCAGTGGATTGGAGGGTGACAGTGCCACCTCTCCAATGACACTGGTCAAACCAACAGTCCATCAAATTTTTCCTCCATAAAGGAATGCAAAACAATGAGTTATTTACAGAAATGTGTGAGAAAGTTCACTACAAGAATGTCAACATCAGAAGGCTCAGAAAATCTTAAAAAACCAGGTTGACATCCACCCACTAATTCCATTCCCTGGAAGCAAAACCCCAGCAAATGTGGGGAATCTGTTCAGCCACCCAACACCTGGGTGAGGAACAAACCAGCCCAAACCATTCTGCCCCTCTGTCATGGATGGCTCTTGGGGCTGGCAGTCAAACCCTTGCCTTGCTGCTCCTGTAAAGCTTCCCTGCAGGAGAGCTGCGTTTGTTTTCCTGCTTCCCCCACTCCCCTCCTCACCCCCAGCCCTGGCACCACTCTAATTGCAGTAGGTGTGTAATAGCTGGTTGTCAGTGCCCCTCTGTGCCCAGGTGACAGGTGCCCTGGCCAGGAGCAGGGTTATTATGGTGATTATTGCTATCAGTGCTGTGATTATCAGATTATTCCATGGCCTGCGTGGCTCAGCAGAGGTCAGGGCTGCAGGAGATGCTGTAGGAGAGCATGAAAAAGGGGAGCCCCAGTGAAGGGGGATTGTGATGAGGGAGCTGGGCAGACAAGCAGGCAGGGCTGAGGTGCCCTGGCTGGCCAGGAGAAGGGGAGCAGGAGGTCAGGTTTAATTGGGTTGTGCCCAATTCTGCCAGAGGTCAACATCACCCACAGGGTGAGGTTGGCAGGAAAATGTGGGTGTGAGCACTGCCTGCAAGTGGAGATGGGGTGGGTGACTCGGGGACAGGGGCCTGGAGCACTCCAGGGTCACCTTCCAGGGCAATTAGGGTCCCTTTATTATATTTATTCCAGGAAAAGTGTCCTTCCCCTCAGCACTGGCTTGTCTGTGCTGTTTGCAGTGTGGGGCTCTGCACAGCCCAGCTGCAGGAGCAGGAGGAGCCTCTCTGCCCCTGGGAGGGAAAATGCCAGCCCAGATCTCCAGAAGAGTTCTCCTGGGGAAAATCCCCCTTTCCTAGTGGGCTCTGGAGGGTGTGATGCTGAGCATTTTGGGCCAAAATCCCCACAAATTGCCTCTGATGCCTCCATCACTCCTGGACACAGAGAAAGCCCCAGGGCAGAGCGGGGCTGGCTTGGGAGAGCCACACTGGGACATGGTCCCTGCTCCCCCAGGTGCTCCTGGGCACGGGGAGCAGAGCCATGGCCAGCTGGTCCATCTGTCCACAGCTGGTCCATCTGTCCCTGGCTGTGTCCTCAGCATTCCCATGCCAGCCCCATCCTGCCTCCATCCTCCTACAGCCACCCCAGAACCCTGCTGGGCCTCACTTTGGGATGACCATGAGCTTTCCGTGGGCTCTTAGAAGGGGAGAGGCCCTCAGAGCCCAGAGCCAGCCTTGGACTCGCTGTCCTCAGCAGGGCCCTGCTCTAAGCCTGTGGCAGAAGTCCCCCAGCACCACCTGGATCATGCCTCTCCCAGAGCCAGAGCAATCCCTGCTGTGCTTTGCCATGCCTGGGAAATGCTCCTTTTGTCCTGTCTTTTCTCCCTCTCCCCACTTCTATTCTTCCACCCAGAAAGCTTCAAGCGTGAAGCACTTTAAAATTCAAGGGAATTCAATACAATGCAGGAGGTTTTATATTTTTTTGTCTGTTCCTCCTCCTCCCTTATCTCCAGCATGTTTCATTCAGTGTCTCCAGGCCCTTTGCTGGGGCACATAAAGGCTGAGCAAAGCCCTTTTGCAGAACTGGGCATCCTGGTGGTTCCAGAAAAAGCCACGGAGCAGAGAGGAGGAAAAGGCAGCTGTTCCAGGGTGTGGGCTCTTCACAGCTCCCAAATCAGGGCTGGAAAAACCTGGGGGTACTGCAGGAAAGGAGTCCCTTCCCTTCAGCATCACTCAGCACCGTGTCCACTCTCCCTGCATCTCAAATCAGCCATTTCCCTGGATTTCCTTCACCTCCTCCCTGTCTCAACCCATCAGTTCACACCAAACTGGGTCTGAAAGGGATGATTTGATCATTCAGCATCCCCCACGTGGGTTCCCAACCCATGACCCACCCCAGCCCCTCAGTGTGACCCCCCAGCACTGTTCCTGCTCTGACCCAGGAGCTCCTGGCTGCGCTGAGGTGTTTCCATGTCAGCTCCCACTTACTGCTGTGAGTGATTCCTCTCAGCCAGGCCAGGCACTGAATCACTGCTCTGTGATCCTGTAAAATTAACATGGCCTGCTATAAATAACCTCTCCCTAATGGCCTGTCAGTCCAGGCCTCTTGGACAGGCTCAGCCCATGTGAGCGAAGGCTTTAACGACTGTAATTGAAATTAGATGAAACCCATCAAGGCTGGGCTTTCTCTGACCCATGCTAGGACAAAACCTGTCATGCAGCAGGGAGAAATTCCCCCTGCAGGATATGCCATGCCTGTCTGTGTCTGGGAACAGCTCTGCAAGTGCAGCCAGTGGCTCTTTGTGCACAGAGGGCACTCAGGGCTTTCCCTGGGGTGGCAGCAGCAGAGGGGGAATGTGGCAGAGGAGCCAATGGGTCTGGGGTGCTCTGATGTCCAGGGGTGTGCTGTGGGATGCCCAGGACCAAACTTTTAGCCCCAACAGCTGGGTATTGAAGGAGAAAACACAAGTTATTGTGGCTGATGATGAAACAGAAGCTTCATTTTGCATTTGGGCCCAGCAAACCGAGCAGCAGCACCTTCCACAGGGTGTTTGCCCTCATCCAGATTCCAAGGGAGTTTCAGCTGCTGCCACTCCAGGATCAGGGCTCAGATGGAATTCCCTTGGCACACATCTCAGTGTTTTGTTGTCGTGTTTCTCCTCCCATACAGACCCCACAGGGCCCTGGGCTCCCTGGGGCTGCAAATCCCACACATCCACCCCCAGCCCTCATGGTACCCCTGGGAATGGGACAACAAATCCCCCCTGAGCACCTCATGTGCTGCTTGCACACAACAAAACACCTCCTCTCTGGGGACAAAGGGTGGCATGGGACAAATTAGGAGCTGCCAAAGTGTCCCCAAAGTGCTGCTTTGCCCAGGCCACCAGCGAGCCCTGGGATGCACAGGGATGTTGGTAACGAGGTGGCTGGGAAAGGGGGATTGCTGTGGGCTTTGGGTTTGCTCCTAAAGGCCAGGAAAGAGGATAAGTCAGGAAAATTGACTTTCTTTTTAGGTCCTAATAGGCCCCAGGAATTTACAGGCACGCAGAGACACCCAGAGAGATGCTTGGCTTTCATCACCCAGGGAGAGAGGCTGAAGGCTCAGCAGGGGAGATTGGAGTCATTGCTGCAGGAGCTCTGCAGCAAAAAGGCCTGGAAAACATTCCCTAACCACCCCTTCCAGGCACCTGTGGTGTCCCTGGGGAAACCAAGACATGGGAAGTTTGGGTTCCAGTCCTCCAGCCCAAAAGCAGGGGCAGAGGGGAGGTTTTGGGGGAGCAGAGCTTGGCATCCTGGCCCCTGAAGGTTGATATGTAAGAGGAGATCCAAGCTCGGGTGGCTGCAGGTGAAATACAGGGCTGGTTTGGGGTGTGGTCCCAGAAAAACAAGCAACAGCATCTTCTGGGAGGAGTTGGGTAAGCAAACAGCAACCAGAGAGCCATTTCATCCAGGCAGGGAGGCACAGGGATGAGATGGAGATGGATCAGCTCAGCCCCCAGCCTCGATCCAGGCATTTGCTGCTCTTCCCCACATTCCCCTTCACTTTAATCCTTGCTTATAAATCTTTCCAGCCTGTGGGAATGAAATTCAGACTTTTGTGTATTTACTAATTGAGAAGATGGATGGCCCAGGGTGGGTTTTTTCCTATTAAGCTTTTTCTACCAAGCAATTTACTCTGTATGACAAAGATTTTTACTCCACTTGGGCAGTTTTATCTGGTTTTAAACTTACTATTAATATTTTTCACTGAAAAGATTAGATGGTAAAGAGAGGGCAAAGGTTTCCAAAAGTCACAAAAAACCACAAACCCTCCAAATAGAAAAAATAAAAGTAGCTTAGAGCTATCAGGATGAACTGTCTGGTTGGTCTGCAACAAAGCATCATTTGAATTTTGCAGTTGCAGAAGAATTTGAAAGGGATTGGTTTTAAATTCGCCACCAGAGACAATGTTTTTATTTCCAAATTGCCAGCAAACCCAAAAAATTTCATTTTCTTCCCTGCCTATTTGTGAGGGAATATTCACTGGGGTATTTGATAGCTGTAATTTACTTTCCAAGCTGTGTAATTAGCCACCTCAATCAAACAGCATCATTTCTATCTCTGCTCAAAGAATAAACCATTCCAGTGCACAGCAAACCCTTTGCCTGGATTTGAGCAAAGCCCAGGAACAGGCTGGAATTCTGCAGCCAACTTCTGCTTCCAGAGATGCTCATGCCTGTCACGGGCTCTGAAAGCTTCCTGGGAAAAAAGAGAGGGAAAAGTGGGGCTGGTATTGACTCCAGGCTCTTGCTCATCTCCCTGGGACACAACCAGCCTGGGGAGGATGTGTGCTGGGGAATGTTCATTCCCTGCACTGCAGGTATTGGGGTTCAGGACTGGGAGATGAGGAAAGAGCATCAGGGTTACCCAGAGATTTCTCTTTTTACACCTGGCAGCACCAGAAATAGTGCAGAACAGGTTTTTTCCTGTGGATAAAGGGACCCTTCTTTCCCCCAGACATATTTCCCACAAAGGTGAGGAACTGGAAATCTCCAGGGTCCCATTTCCCCCACTGTGAGGGGGCTCAGAGCTGTCTTTTACTGTCTTTGTTGTTTCACACCCAGAGCTGTGGGTGTCAGACCCTGCTCAGCCCCATTTCCAACTCTGGGCTGGTCTGGGTTGGGATTCCAGGCTGGGCTCAGGTTCTGTGGTGATTTCAGATCACACCTGAGCCATTCTTTGCCAGCCCAGCTGATCTGGAGCCAGTCCCAGGAGACTCCCGGGCATTACAACCTCCCCCTAAACACAGGGAGGGAAAAACGAGGGAAATTGCCTTGTAAAAACCACAAGGACTTTTGGCTGTCTCCTTCTCGCTGGAGCTCTTAAATTCAAGGCTGGCTCTGGAGCCTGCGCAGCCCCTGGCAGACTTGAGAGACAGAACTTTTCTTCCCTCTCCTCCTTAGCATAACAATCCCTTGTTAACATAATAAGATTAATTCTTGTGCTGCAATCAGGAAGCCACACTTTCACCGAGCCCTAAATAATATCATTCCCTTGCCACGTTTATAAAGTAGCAGTTTTTTTTTTTTTTCTTTTCTTTTTTCCTTTTCGGGTTTTTTTTTCCCCTTTGCATTGAAAAAAAATGGAAATCTTGTAATCTTGAGATAAATATAACGGTGTGGAAGCTTCCCATTCTCCTCCAATCTGATTGCAGTGGCAGCAAAAGGACATGGGCCTAATTAAAGTGCCAATCAAGCAAAAATGGGATTCATTGTTTTTATACACATGCTCCCTTTAACCCTTTGCAGCTCGTTCATAATTTTCTAATGCACTGGTTTTTATCTCCTCAGCAAAAAAAAAGTCCAAGCCAGGTTCCAGAGTGAATCTGGAGGATGAAAAATCGCCAAAAATTATATTAAAAAGCATAGCTGGTGATGAGGACAGTGTCCAGCAGCCTCAGCACATCGTTGCCATCACACTTTGCTGCTGCCAGCTCCCGTCCTGCAGCCGCCGCAGGAGCTGCGGAGCTCCCGCCTCCCTCCAGCGCCCCTGCCCAGCTGGGAAAGCTCCGTGGGACCCGGGGAAGGCCAGGATCAGATGGCAATTCTCAGCAAGCACTACTGCAGTGTCTGTCATGTTCAGACAGGCAAACAACACCTTAACCCGGAGTTTTAGTAGTTTTCCAGTGGTCTGGGACAATCTGCCCAGATCTGAATGTCACCAACCACCTCGGGGCAGGTGGTGGAGGCTGAAATGTGGCCCCAGTTCTCCTGTAACACTAGCAGGACACTGGGACAGTCTCCAGACACATCTGGGCACACCTGGGCAGTGAAACGGGAGCTGGGAATTCCGAAGGCCGGCTGGTGCTCCCTGTGTCTGTTCACAGCAAGGAGTGGTGGCAGGTTGGCAATTCCCTCTTATCCCAGCAAACACCTTGTGGAACTTCACCCTGGGGTTCCTGAGCCATCCCTGTGCACCACCACCTCCTCAGAGGTGCCCCATAAATCCCCGTTTCCAGCAGCACGCCCAGCCCATCCGTGCACAACAGCCCAGCAGGTCCAGCTCGGCTGCTTTAACCTCGCATGGCAGCGGCCGCTGACAGAGAGGGGAAGCAGCAGAATGCAAAGCACAGCATTAAAATAACTTTGCATTAAAAGACCTGCATGAAAGGCAGCCAAAAAACCTCCAGGGAATGGCCTGAGAACTGATCAGGGTGAAGTTAGGAAGGGACTATCAAGAACCGTGTCAGGGATGGGTTTGGCCACCTCTGTGCCTTTGATCCCGCGGGGTCCCCAGCGCTGGCTGGGATGGCCCGAGGCTGTGAGAGGAGCAGGGTGGCTGTGGGAGGCATGGCAGGAATTCATGGAATATCCTGAGCCGGAGGGACCCACCAGGATCATCCAGGGCAGCTCCTGGCCCTGCCCAGACCCCCAACAACCCCACCCTGTCCATCCCTGGCAGTGCTGCCCAAACCCTCCTGGAGCTCTGGCAGCCTCGGGGCTGTGCCCATTCCCTGGGCAGTGCCAGCACCCTCTGGGGGCAGAACCTTGCCCTGATCTCAGCCTGCCCTGCCCTGCCCAGCCCCAGCCGTGCCCTGGCTCCTGTCCCTGTCCCAGGGCAGAGATCAGAGCTGCCCTCGGGAGGAGCTGCAGCCCCTGAGCTCTGCCCTCATCTCCTCTGCTCCAGCTGAACAATCCCAGTGCCCTCAGCTGCTCCTCATGGCCCCTCCAGCTCCTTTCCCATCCTCACAGCCTCCTCTGGATGCTCTCTAATGGCTCCATGTGTGTTTTATATCGTGGCACCCAAAGTGCCCCCAGCACAGGGGGTGAGGCTGCCCCAGCACAGCAGGACAGTCCCTCCCTGCCCAGCTGATGTCCCCAGGCCACGGTGGCCTTTGGGCTGCCAGGGCACTGCTGGCTCATGCCCAGCCTGTCCTCACAGAGCTCCCAGGTCCCTGCCTTGGTGCTGCTCTCCAGCCTCTCATTCCCAGCCTGGCCCTGCACCCAGCTGTGCTCCAGGGGGATCTGGCAGGGCCCTGGGAGTTCACTGAGCTGCTCCAGGGCAGGCTCAGGCTGGAGAGCAGGGAAAGCCCCCAGGGCATCACTCACAGCAGTGATGGAGCAGGAGAGGTCCCTGTTCCAGTCCTGCTCCTGACCCCCAGCCCCAGCCTTGCCCACAGCCGCTCCCCTCAGACAAACGGGGTGCCAGGCTGGCATAGGAAGCTCTCCCCACCCGAACCCAAAATGCCATCAGAGCTCTTTTCTTTCTTGTTTTTAACCCTCAAAGGGTTAGGCTGAGTCCTGACTGGAAAGCAAAAACATGGGATAAAGGAATGGAGGAAGGTGCAGCTGTCCCTCCAAATGAACAGGAGAGAGGCACAGCCCTCGTCCCACCCTGCAGGACCTCGCTGCAGTTTTGGGGCTGAGAGGTTGTGGAGGTGTCAAGGATATCCCTGGGGATGGCAGGTTGGGGTTTGGGGGATATTTGGGGCTGTGTTTTTCCTAGCAGCAAACCAGGGACACTGGGGCAGGAGGCTGATCTCCCAGGAGGTCACCCCATTGCTGAAATGCTCTTGAGAGAGCAGAAAACAGGGAGAAAAAAGAAAACCTTTTCACTTGGCCCCAGGCAGACACTGCCTTTCCCTGCAAGAGTGAAGGCAGCTGCCCTCCCCTGGCTGTTCCCAGGCCCTGCCTGTGGCTGCCCACATTGCTCCAGACCCGCTGCACAGGAGCTTTATCGAGTGCCACAGGCTGAGGGGCCTTGGCAGCTCTCCACACAGCCGGCAGCAACAGGAGACAAGGAGAGAAAAGAGCCCAGGCTCTCCCACTGCTCTGCTTCCCTTCCCTGGGCTGTTTTCAAAGAGGATCCGGGGGAGCTGTGCAAAGGGACTGGCATGTTTGGCTGGGGCTGCTCTGGAAAGTGAGGCAGCCCCAGAGCTGGAACACTCAAACTCCTCTCATGGCCTGGGCAGAGAGGCAGCAGAACTGGGGAATTTTGGGAGGGCAGCTGCCTTCACTCTTGCAGGGAAAAGCAGTGTCTGCCTGGGGCCAAGTGAAAAGGTTTTCTTTTTTCTCCCTGTTTTCTGCTCTCTCCAAGAGCATCTCAGCAATGGGGTGACCTCCTGGGAGATCAGCCTCCTGCCCCAGTGTCCCTGGTTTGCTGCTAGGAAAAACACAGCCCCAAATATCCCCCCAAAACCCCAACCTGCCATCCCCAGGGATATCCTTGACACCTCCACAACCTCTCAGCCCCAAAACTGCAGCGAGGTCCTGCAGGGTGGGATGAGGGCTGTGCCTCTCTCCTGTCATTTGGAGGGACAGCTGCACCTTCCTCCATTCCTTTATCCCATGTTTTTGCTTTCCAGTCAGGACTCAGGCTACCTTGGAAGCATTTGTGCTGCAAGCAGGTGACAAAGGGGAGTGGTGCTTTGCTGAGGGGAAACTGAGGCACAAGGGATGCGTTTCCTTAAAGCCTGGGAAGGCTTTAAGCCTCTGAAACAGAAGCAGGGAAAACCTCCAAGTCCCAGCTCCATGCTTTTCCAGCAGGACTCTGCACAGCTTTCACTTGTCATGTGTATTTTTAAATGACAAGGAAAAGATTTTCTAAACCAGGGAAACGTGATTATTTTCCTCTCTCTCTCTCTTCCAGGTGCTTGGCTTAGCGTTGTAATACCACAAGAATGAAATTCATCTGAGTTGCTGTTGTCCTGCTGCTTAAAACCCCATTTTCTGTCAATATTGCTTCATTTTGATCAAGCTGCTTACATGTTTTATATTATTCTCTTTTTTCCCCCCTCCATTTTGCTGCAGCATTTTCAGAACATTTTGTTTCTTGCACTTCACAGTAAATACTTCTCAGTAAATAGCCTGGAAGTAAGAGAGGCAAAGGCACGAGAAAGTCTGGGCTTTCATTGTTGTGCTGTTTCATATCTATTACAGTTGTCAATGTGGAATATAAAAAAAAAAGGGGGGGGATTGGGGGGAAAAGAGGAATTTGCCTGTTTTATCCCCACTGATAAAGGGGATAAAAGGAGGAAGGGAGAGGTTGAACACCTGCTCTTTCCAGCTTCTAGAATCGCCCTTTGCCTTTAGATAGCGCACAGGGCAGGAGTGTGACCCCAAATTCCATGGGGAGATGTGGACACGGCCCCAGCACGCCCAGGTGGGGAGCAGGGGGTGCAGAGGGACCCCACGGGGGGGTTGCAGCTGCAAATGCACCCTGGGCCCAGCACCGGGGCAGAGCTGCCAGCACCAGCTTAATATTCCTCCCCAAAGGCTGCTCCCCCCAGCTCCCTGATTTTCTCAGCTTTTTAATTGGAATGATTCATTTCCTTCCACAACACAGAGCAGATTTAAATGAGATATCCGAGAGGAGCAGCTAATAATCAGTTTGCACTCAATTTGCTCTCCTGAATCAGGTGGAGGGGAGCTGATCTTGCAGGACGCTGCTCAGGCTGCAGCAAGCCAAAATTATGTCAGAAAGCTGATTTTTTTTTTTTTTTTTTTTTTTTTTTACATGCCTGGTCCTCTAAATCAAATTTGACTACCAATGTAGTCGAAACCACAGAGGTAATCAGTTAATAAAACTTCGCACTTACCTGCTACTTCCACTCAAGGATTTAAAGCCCTTTGCAAAGGTCAGTATTGCAATGATGAGAATTTTCCAGCTGAATGTTTTCACTTGGAAGGAGAAAGAAGGGGGAAAAAAAAAAAAGGAAGAGAAAAATATTCATGATTCCTGGAAGTTAAAAATTCTGCTGTTTTGGATGCAGGCAAGGAATAATATTTTTTGTGAAAGGAAAAGAAGAAATTGCCATGCAAATGTTAATGGTGTTTTGAAGCTTCACAGGAAAGCCTGACTTGTGTAGCAGCCTTAATATACATTAGTACCCCTCGTCTGCAAGCAAACAACATTTTGCAGAATAAACTGAAACACAACAGGGAGAGCCTTGGAATTATTTAGAAATCTAATTCCCACTGAAATCAGGCACTGAGCAATTTATTCCACGCACATTTAAATCAGTGCTGCTGCCAGAAAAAAATACACCAAAAAATGCACCACCTGTAACCTGCCAGGCATGGGGACACCACTGCAGCTGTGGCCACTGCCAGAATCCCTGCCAGGGCTGGAGGTGATGTCCTGGTGGAAAATGCATTCCAGGAGTGTCACTATCCCTTGGAGTGGAGAAATGCAGGAACTGGACAGCTCTGAGCAGCCAGCCCCACTTCTGCACCTCTTTCTCCCAGGGACATGAGCAGGCAGGGATGGGCAAACCAGCACACGTGGACAAACCCAAATAAGCTTGATTTCCTTAGGGATGCAGGCTAAAAATAATAATAAAAGCTCTTTATTTGCAGGGTGACTCCCCCTGCGCTGAGAGCAGAGCCTGCGTGCGGTGCTTGTGTTTCAATCAATAAAACTCAGCTCCACGCTGCTCCTAAGCCAGGTTTAACCACCTGGCACCAGTTTAGCTTGTTAGCACAAGTGGATTGTAGAAAGTTATCCTTTTTTAGCCAGCCCAGGACTGGTAGTCATGGTTTGACCATGGTTTAGCCATGGTCCCACCAAGGTAAGCAGAAAGCCCCAGAAGAGCAGGAAGAGCTGTGCAGCCTTTTTTTCAAACTCACCTTGCAGTAATTAGAGTCCACAGCTGTAATTACTTTCTCATTTTGGTTTAATAATTGCCTCAGCCATCCCCACATGCCCCTTAGACTGGTGATGAGGGAGGCTCTGGCATCAGTAGGCATATAAAGTGTAGTGGTAAGCAATGATTTTATTGGTTGGGTTTGATTTTTGGGCACCTCTGCTCTGCCCCCAAACTCCTGCTGAGTGAAAATGAAATTAAAGAAGGTTAAAAAGAAAAAAAAAAAAAAAAAAAAGAAAAAAAAAACCCCAAAGGATAAAAATGGTGGTTAAAGGAGGGAAAAGGCCCTTTTGTCCCTTGCCCCAGTCCTGCAAAATGACAGTGGGAAGTGCTTGCACAGGGTCCCAATGTTACAAACAAACTTTATTGGGTGGGGAGGTGTATTTTTATTTTTCATTCCCAGCTCCAGTGAATGTTTTTATGGAGGTGTGAAGAGCTGCTGCTCCCCTCCTGGAGGAAATGAGGGTGCAGCTCTGGGGGTCTCACAGAGGACTCTGCCCCCATCTCCAGCTCCCTCTGCACTGGTGGGAGGTTGTTGGATATAATTTATCTCCGGGGGGGTGGACACGACATACACACATTATTGAGATACACACTATTGACACACATTATTTCCCCCTCTCTTTTTCCCGGGATTTTGGGAGTATTTTTGGGAGTATCCTGTATTTCAGGGGGAGGCGCTGGGTGCCCCCCCCGGGAAGGCACGGACTGCAGGAGGGGTTCAGGGGGCTGATGGGCACCAACCCCCCCACACCTTAAATTGAGCTGGGGCGGGCAGAGCCCGCAGGTGTTCGCGCTCCTGCTTCGGGTGCCCCGTTGGGGCGGCGGCAGCTCCGGGAGGGGGGCGGGCATCACCTGAGGCAGGAGCATCACCTGAGGCAGGAGCATCCCCAGCGCGCCCTCACCCCCCTCGGTGCGCGGCGCTTTGGGGAGGGGGCGATGCGCGATCGTTCCTCCCCGCTGCGCGCAAGTTACTCCCCCTTTCCCCGGCACTTTGGCTCCCTCCCCTCCCTCCCCCCCGCTCCAAAAGCCGGGCTGCGCCGCCGAGGCTCCGCCAGTGAAGGCAGCGCTGCCGGGGGAGGGAGGAGCTGGGGGGCGGCGATGGAGCGGAGCCGGCGGGCGGCGGCCTGAAGCCCCCGCCGGCAGCGGCAGCGGAGCCCGAGCCCGAGCCCACCCTGAGGAATGAGCGCTCTCCAGGCTGACCTCCTCCTGCTGCTGCTCGGCTGCCTCCTGCTCAGCCACGGTAGGACCCCGCACTTTGCGAGCGGGGCGGACCCGGGGGGGGTCCCCGGCTCGGGGTGGGGTGCGGGGGCTGCTGTGGGGAGAAGGGTGCGGGGGAGAGAGAGGGAGGATTGCAGAGTTTTCCCCTCCTGCATCCCCGCCGAGGCGGCTTACCGTTCTTTCCTTTAAAAATAAGCGAAAAATCTTTAGTATGCAAATGAGTGCTTTCTGTTCCAGCTCGGTAAATTGGATCGTGTTTGTGTGTAAACACAGCCCCCCCCTCGCCCCCATCGCCGCCCGGTGCTCCCCCCGGTGCAGGAGGGCGATGGATGCTCAGTTTCGGTGCAGCGGAGGAGCCGCTCGGGCTGGCGGCAGCGGCTCCAGCCGGGGGACCGGAGCCTGCGGCTGTGCAGCCGGGCTGGGGAGCGATTTGTGCCGGGGGGGGCGAGGAAGGAGAGTTGTTCCAATGCGGGCAGCCCGGGGGACGTGGGCCCCCCGCGGGGGTGTCACAGCCCCGTGCCACCTCCCCACGGCGCGGGCAGCAGCGTGGGAATCGCAGGAATTCACCCCGCAACTTTACAACCTCCTTGATTCCCACGCAAAAAAAAAAAAAAAAAAAAAAATTTAAATTTTGAAAGAAGGATTTGGGAAGGGGGTGCGTTTTGGGAAGCTGTATCTGGCACGCTGCTGTGTGCCTGCTCCCTGGACTATCTGTCACCTGTGGAGAACGCTGAGCTGCAGCCAGACCCCGGCTTCGCCTCTGTGCTGCTCATCCCCCCCAACGCCGGTGTCAAATCCCATCTGTGTCACGCCGCCGTGATCCCCACGCCAGCTTTTGTAAGGGTACGGCTTGGGGATGCTTGGGAAAAAAAAGAAAAAGGGATAAAAAAACCCCAAACCCACGCAGCCAGTCCATCTGTTGATTAAATGAAGGATAAAACTTTTGGAGAGAGTAGTGCTTCTCCACGGGCAGCTGGTTTTTTGCTCAGCCAGACATTAGTGCTGAACATCCCCCACCATACGCTGGGTTTCACCCTATTCCCCGAGCAGGGACGCCTTGTTTGTGGTGTCTGTGCTCCTGGTTATCCTTCCCTCCTCTTTTCCTGGGCTCGGATGTGATGCTGGGCTCCTACATTGTCCTCCCTTCCCCTTTTCTCTTCCCCTCACTCTCTGCTTGTACTAATATTCCTTCGGGGAGAAAGCTGTGTTTGCATTTGCCTTTGCTGCTGTACAAAAGAAACCCACTGTGTCCTCCGTGTGGGTTTCTGGCTGAACAAATCTGAACTCTCCTGGTACAGCAGGGCAGCGGCGGGGCCGGGCACGGCCGCGATTTGGAGGCTGCTCCCGGCCTCCCTGCATCCCTCCCTGCTCACACGGACCCTGTCAGTCCCTGCAGGTCAAATGGCACTTTGCTAGCGGGGTGGAGAAGTTTGTGAGCGGGATCCAGCCGGGATTTGTTGGGTTTTCCCCCCGCTCCTCCTTTTGCAGCCATGATTTTAATGTGGGTTAATGCACTTTTTAATAGCGCTGGCGCTGGGAAGCCACGGCGGCTCCTCGGCTCTGCTGCCTGAGCTCAGCTGGTTTGTCTCCTGCAGGATCGTGCAGCTGGTACCTGCTTATTCATGCCGGGTTAGGAGGCACGGAGAGTGCCTTGCAGAGCGTTTTTCTCGGCTGTTTTCTCCCACAGGATGAGCCAGGAGCGTTTCTGTGGAGTTGCCGCTCTCTGCGCGCGACAAAGGCGCCGTCGGCAGCGCCGTGGCTCTTCCCGTGGGGTGAAACCATGCAGGGGATCCCTAACAGGATTTAATGCACGGGATTCCTGCAGCCACACGGTGCTGAGGGGCAGGAAAGGCCTGGGTGCAGGTGCTGAAGCTGATTTTCCAGCAGGTGTTGTGTTTGCCTCCCCTCGAGCAGTGTCCAGATGTGGTGGCACTGGCTGGCTGTGACAAAGGTGTCCCTAAGGGGATGGGACACCCCATTTACCTGTTTAAGGGGAGATGGGATGCTGTGTGGGCACCCATGGGGCAGCCCTGCCTTGCCCAGGAGGAGCTGGGGGTCCAAAACTGACTTCAAGGGACAACTGAAATCACTTGGCTCTGCTCTTCAGGAGTTTCAGGAGCTCCTTTTTGTTGGCAAGGTGCAGGCAGGGCTGTGTTTTCTTGTCAAAGTGGTTTGAAGGGATTTGCCATAATTAAATCCCCCCAAGCCAAGGGCAGCAGGGCTGGAAGGATCACCTGTGCTGAAAACCTCACTTGGGATCTCTGGTCTGGGCAATACTTAAAAAAAAATCTCCTTATCCCAAACCTCCCCAAAAGGACATTTTCTATCACGGGATTTGTACACCTGTGCCCTTGGGTTTGTATTTCATGGACATCCCAGTGATATCCTGGCATCCTGCTGTTCCTGCAGCCCGTGCAGGCTGGAATTTGGGCTTCCAATGCAGCTGGCAGGAGGAGGAAGCTGCTTTTTGCTCCTGTCTGGGGCCATGCTGCACCTGGGCACCCTGGGCATGGCTCAGCCTGGGAGGGAGGAGGATCTGTCTCACAGCTCCAGGGGACTGGGCAGAACAAATTGCCTTCCCTGGAGCATCCTCTGTCTTTGCCCCTTGCAAATGGTCTGGAGCAGCCTGTGCTGCCGTTTCTGAGAGTTGATGGGTCAGTGCTCCAGGGCTGGTTTGCCCTGGTACCACTCACTCTTCCACCCCCTCCGGGCTGCCAGGGCCAGGCTTTGGTGGGAGGGAGAGAAAGTCCCAGCACAAGTGGCCTCCTGTGGAGATGGGATGTGTGGGACCCTTGGTGGGAAGGAATTGCTGCTGCCATGAATCTGCCTGCCTTTGCTTCTGCCTGGGGAATAACTCACCCATCCCTCCCCTGCTGCAGTGCCAGCCAAACTGGGGGAGGCTGGAAACAACTGGGGGAGGCTGGAGACAACTGGGGAAGGTGTCTCAGTGTGGGAGCTGGGGCTGTGGGGAGAGCAGCACTGAAGATGAACCTACAGCCACCCCCTCCTCTCACTGACCTGTACTAGGTGGATTTGGCAGCATCTTAAATTTACCTTGGATGGGAAGATTTCTGCCTGTCTGGGTCTCTCTTTCCAAAGGCATGTTTGCTTTCCCTCGGGGTGATGAATACCGAGTTCTCTGGGTGTTGCAGGGTATGTTTTTCTCCTTCACAGTTCACTTGGTTCCTCCCTGGAAGCAAATGCTTTACAATCTTCTGTCAGAGGGGCCCGTTAGCAGCAGCAGTGGCTCAACTTCCCACTGGCTCAGCAGCAGCCCCCAGGTGGAGAAGGGTGAAATTATGCTGATGAGAGAAACCAGGCCAATTCCACCCACCAACACTGATTAGGACCAAGAGATGAGGATTTTCATATCTTGGGGGTGGTTAGTGGGTGATGGGGAGGAAAAAATACAAAGTTTGGGGTGCTGGGAGTGTGTGTGCCAGAGCTGGGGCACTTGGAGGATTTCTGAGTCTGACAGCCATGAGTCTGTCAATGAAAAGCCTGGAAATCTGTGGCTGTGGTCTCTCTTCCATGTTAATTCCTCCTGCCACATGGAGAGCAGGGCAGCTTTGACAGAGAGTGTGTTGGGCTGTTCCCTAAGCCCAGCAGGGCAGTGTCAGCACTGGGAGCTGCTCAGGAAGTACCAGGAGTGGAAGCACCCGGTGAGCTTTGAAAGTGATGGTGAGGAAGAGCTCCTGAAGCCCAAGAGGTCACACCTCAGGATATTCTGTGGTTCTGTGAACTGGAAATGGTTGAGTAGAAGACAGAGGTGGTTTGGAAAGTGCTTTGTGAGGTGCTGCTGGTGGAAAGGTGCAGGCTTGGCAGGGGCAGTGCATTCACAACTGGGCTGCATGGGAAAGAAACTGAACTAAGCCTCAAGATAAAACTGGTGTGGTCCAGTCTGTGCTGTCCCAAAGGAATGGTGCAGAATTACCTCCTCCAACACCTGCTTTAACACAATTTAGGTTTCCCATCTCCCATCTGCACCTCCTGCAGTGAGAGCCACGTGAGGACCACTGATGACTTTGCTCAAATCAGCTTTTCTTGCAAGGTTTCAGCTCTCAGAAAAGCACAGGAGGGAGGAGCTGGGGTTTTGCTCAGGTGCCCTGTGCCAGAGGGAGGGGAGCTGGGCAGATGTTCCTCCTCAGATGTTCCTCCTCAGAACTAACACCACTTCCCCACCAGCCTCCCCCTGCCAAGGTTAAGCAGAGGTGCCCAGGCAGTTTATGCACAGCACATCTCGGGCTGATGTCGATTATTTCTGTGCTTTCCTGTTGGTTTAGGGGACACCAACTGGAGTCTGAACGTGCCTAGAAATCCCTGACAGGTTCCCAGCACCGCGTGTCACCGGCTCCAGCCACTCTGTAGTCGGACTGCAAACGTCAGGATAAAAAAGCTCCGTGCTCTTCTTTCTTTTGTAGCTGTAAATAAAGGGGGGAGAGGCCAATGTGCCCCTTAGGTTGTGAGTTGGCTGAGGATCAAGGGCTTTGAATAAACTGTTTTCTTCCTGTGAGCAGCCTGTGATGGAGAGTGTGGCTGCTCCAAAGCTCTGATTTAATGATCGGCTTTGCGAGTTTGTACAGTGCTCTCAGCTCCTCAGCACGCTGGGTGCAGGGGGCTTTATGGAAATGCTGCTGGAGAATTGGCTTTACATCACTTCCAGAATCCTTCCAGTAGGATTAAACAGCTTCTATTTATTTATTTACTTACTTTAAAACGCAGCAAATTTATACCAACAATTGCTGAAGGCCCTAATTTATCTTCTGTTCAGGAGCAATACAAGTCTTTCTTTTGGCTTCATTGAGAGCCACCTCTGGCCAAAGAGAGCGACAGAGCCACAGTGACCATGTACAAGCTTATTGTATAAATCAATAGGTAGTGAAACAAATTGGTTGTAAATCAGTCTCTTATTTGCTGAGATTTAAGGCCGTTGGTGGAGCTGTGAGTTTTTGAGGCGGTCTGCCCTGCCTTCAGGGCTGGCACATGGCCTGGCTTTTGCAGGGATGTGGGAACCCAGTACTCATTTCAAACGTGCCAGGAGATGTGCAGGGTTTCTTGGCTGGGAAGAAATAAAGTTTAAAACCTGTGCTTGTCTTTCCAGGCAAAGGTTGAGCAGCAGGATCTTGGTGCTGCTCAGATCTCAGGGGTTTCCATTCCTCCATGCACCTCATGGCACATCTGTACTCCAGACTGCTCAAGGGGGAAGAGGAAAGTATCCATTTCTGAATTGTGCTTTGTGGTATGAGAGAGAAAATGCTGGGATTTGGTCTTGGAAACGGTGGCCTAACAGATGTCCTGGTTCAATATGCCCTTTGAGTGTAGGCCAGCCTGTTTATTCATTGCCTCGCTGGCAGGACCCACACTCAAGTGTTTGCCTTTCCCTGGTGGCAGCAGCAGCCTCCAAAGTGGAGCAAAGGAGCTGGAGGTCACTTGGCTGTTACATGGCTCTTCCTTTTACCGACTTGCATTAAACAGCTTAAAATCTAAATGTGCTTTTAGTGCCTGTGAGCGATGGGCTCTGGGCGTCCTGCCTCGGGTAGTGTCACATGCTGGGGAAGTGGGAGGTGGAACACTCGCATTGTTAAATTCAGATGCTAACTTGGGGATAAGATCTTGTCTTAATGTGTTCATTCAACGCCCCCACTCGCAACAAAAGCTACAGCAGCTCTTGGTCTGCTGCATTTGGGGTGGAGCAGGATGTAATTGGTTTTTGAGGGCTTTGCCATAACTGCTTCTCATTAACCATTGATGCAGGCACGGTCAGACTTTCAACTCGGATAATAGATGCTGTCTTTTGTTTGCAATTACTTTGCGTTGGGTGGAATTGCCTCGCAGGTTTCACATGTGTGTGGTCGTGTGGTGGCTAATTCACCTCCTAAGGGCTGCTGGATTTATGTTCTGGGCTCTGGGGCTGTCATGCTCAATATGAGGCAAAGGCAGTGGTGAGCACCCTGCCTGGCTGGGCCGGCTCTGGGAGGATGCAGCAGCACCTCCTGAACGTTTCTGGAGCCTTCTGGGTGAGAAATACCAACGCTGTGGGAGGGGAAATAATGGAGAAAATGTTCGATAATGTGGTTTTTTTTCTGAGGAGCTGTGCCCATCAGGACACACACTGCAGGTGAGAGGAGCCCTGCTAATTATGAAATATGCACTGATGGTGGAAGGGATCAGCACCTCAAACTTCCCCATGGGTGAGGGATCAATCTTTGTGCTGTGGGCCCCATACAAGCACAGAATATAAGTGAGTGGAAGCTACAGGGTTTGGAGTCCTATCTTGCATTTTGGGCAGGTTATCATTAACCTTATATCACCTATCTCGATAAAAGGTCAGAAAGGAAAGGCCTGATTCTGATGGTGGAAGGGATGAACTCCTCCATCCTCCTGATTCTGATGGTAGAAGGAATGAGCTCCTCGAACTTCCCCATGGATGAGGGATCAATCTTTGTGCTGTGGGCCTATATAAGCAGAGAATATAAGTGAGTGGAAGAAGCTACAGGGTTTGGAGTCCCATCTTGCATTTTGGGCAGGTTGTCATTAACCTTATATCACCCAACTCGTTAAAAGGTCAGAAATGAAAGGCCTGATTCCCTCTCAGGTCCTGTTGTCCCGTCCCCCTCCCACCCTCAGCATAAATGAGTATTCAAGCAGTCTGCTGCCAGTCAGTGAATGTCAATATTGGATAAGTGTTTCCTTTATATCACTGCAATTTAGCATAAGCTGCTTGGAAACAAATGTCTTCCATAAGCATGAGGTGTTTCAGTAAGTACACAGTCAACATTACTATGAGGATTAAATAAATGTCAGCCCCACTTGTATGCTCAGCAGCGAGTTAAGACAGCCAAACTTGCATAATGGCCAGCATGGCAGGAACAACAGCAGGGATTTTGAGAGTCTCTGGAAAAAGTGGGATGGAAGGAGCTGCTTTGGATGAAGCCCCTGCATCAGGAGGGGATGTGGAGACAGGTGTAGAAGCTCCTTAGAGCAGGGGTAGCTGATGATGGGAAGGAATCCTTCCCTGTGAGGGTGGTGAGGCCCTGGCACAGAGGAGCTGTGCCCTGTCCCTGGGAGTGCCCAAGGCAAGGTTGGATGGGAACCTGAGCAACCTGGAACAGTGAATGTCATCCCTGGCCATGGGAGGGAATGAGATGCATTCACCATTCTCATTCTGTAGTGTGGAGTGCAAAGAGATGCATGAAGCTTCCTTCTGGACAACGAGGCCTGCTCTTTCTTTGGTGCTGGCTGCAAACCAAAGATGAAAATGTGGTTTGGCCAATATTGGCTGGGTCTGGTGAGGCTGCTGGCCCAGGAGGAGCAGGCTGCTCCTGCAGATCTGCCCAGGTGCCCAGTGCTTGGCTGGACCTGCCTCTGCCTTTCCCACTGCTAACTGGGAGTTGTTGGCTGCAGCTGGTGAGGCCAAGGATGAGGCTCAGCTGTCACTGCTATGTGACAAAGTGTAAGCCCTGATTCAGCTCCAGCTCAAGGCTTCCCAAAGCCACAGAGAGGAGGAAAGGATGGCACTGGTCCATGCTGGCAGCGCTGTGGGGCCTGCAGGTGCTGCAGGGAGATGGTCACCTCTGGCTGCTCTGCCTTCAGGTGTTGGGTGAGAGCTTCTCTCTGCCCAACAGGAAAAGGCCTCTGGCTTCTCTAAAGGGGTTTAAACCCAGCCAGCACAGGGAGATGTTGCTGAGGCAGCCAAGGCTTGAACCTTTCCCTCAAGCTGTGTCCGCAGGAAAACCCTGCTCTTTCCCACTCCTCACTTGCCATCCTCACCTGTCACCCTGAGGTGTCACTCGGTGCTCTCTCGGTCAGGCTGTGACAAGTTCTGCCAGCGAGGAGAAAACCCAGGGAGCGTGGTGGGGGCTGAGCTGGCTGTGCTTCCATCCCAACCATGCAGAACCGCTGCGCTCTCCCCAGCTGGCAAGGCGCTGACTGCAGCCACTTGTTCCCAGCTGCACAAAAATAACTGGAGACAAAATCGTTATCACTCACATGAGCCTTATCAGCTCCTCTGATGTCTGCGGCTGCCTCGGCCCTGCGAGCACTGGTTCCCCGTGGTGTGTGTGTTTAGTGCCAGTTCCAGGTGATCCCAGCCACAGCTTTCCCGAGGATTTTCGCCTCCTCACCCGCGCAGTTCCAGCGCTGGAGGAGCAGCGCAGGACACGGGGATATCCCCGGAGCGCCGGGGGTGCACGGGGAGGGAATGCCCGAGTGTTGTGGCCCAAACCCGGTCACCTGGCAGGAATGCCCGAGTGTTGTGGCCCCCGACCGGGTCACCTGGTGGGAATGCCCGAGTGTTGTGGCCCCGATCCAGGTCACCTGGAGGGAGTGCCCGAGTGTCCTGGGCTCGATCCCGGTCACCTGGAGGGAGTGCCCGAGTGCTGTGGCCCGATCCCGGTCACCTGGAGGGAGTGCCCGAGTGTTGTGGCCCCGATCCAGGTCACCTGGCGGAGCTGGGCAGGTCTCACCCTCAGTGTTCCCGTTCAGCCTGGCGGTGGCAGCAGCCGCGCTCGCATGGAGGAGCCGAGCGCTCCGCTCGCACCTGCCCGTGTCACCTCCTCGCAAAGGGCCAAGGTGACCGCGGGGCTCCGGGGGCGCTGAGGGCACCAAGCCTGGCCTGGGGCTCAGCGGCTGGGGCCGTGCCCTCGGAATGGAGAGGTTGTTTGAGTGCTGGGCTGGGAGGAGAGCTGGGGACCCTCTGAAGGTGCCACCGCAGTGCGGGGTTGGACACTTGAGGTGGCCCTGCCTGGAGCACACCGTGTGTGAGTGCCGTGGCTGCTCTGCAGGAGGAAGGGCCGGGGGTGGGGAGGGTGTCACAGACATCTTTTATGAAAAATCCTTTCCTTAGGATTTTTCCTTCTGAGAAGCTGAGAGGCCTCAGGAACAAAATGTAAACATTGATTATCTGCTGCTGTGGAATGCAACAGGTGGATCTGTGATTGGTCTCATGTGGTTGTTTCTAACTAATGGCCAATCACAGTCAGCTGGCTCGGACTCTGTCAGAGCCACAAGCCTTTGTTATTCATTCCTTCTTTTTCTATTCTTAGCTAGCCTTCTGATGAAATCCTTTCTTCTATTCTTTTAGTATAGTTTTAATATAATATATATCATAAAATAATAAATCAAGCCTTCTGAAACATGGAGTCAGATCCTCGTCTCTTCCCTCATCCTCAGACCCCTGTGAACACGGTCACAGGAGGGGACTTGGGGCTGTCTGACCCAACTTTGAGCCCCCCACAGCGATAAATGCACCCAGGGGGTCTCTCCCCTCCATGAGCAGCTCCACCCCTCTGTGGATCCTGTGGGATACCCTGCAGCAGGGAATGGCTGCTGCTCCTGGTCTGTTCTTGCTCCCTCCCCTGAGCTAATCCCCGGAGTGTGATTCAACACTTGCCTCTTTTCCTTCTGGCTGTGTCTTTAATAAGCCAGGAGTGACGGGGCCACCCCCCATCCTCCACAAGTGCCTGAGAAACAGAACCAACAGATGCTAAAATTAGGCACAGCTGTTTGCAGCGTTTTGTCCTCCCAATCACAGAGTCTGACACTGTCTGTGCTTATTCCTCATCTTGTCCAGACACTGAAAAGGTTTAAGATATCAAAGCTTGGAGTGGCTGTAAATTAACTCTTTCTGTCTAAGCTGAAGCTTGACTTACTGATGGTAGATTTCTTGTGATTTCCTTTATTGGCCCTTCTAGTAATGGGAATTGCCAGGGAACAAGACAGAGTCTTCTCTCTGTCCCTGGGAGACAACACTGCTGGTTTGGGCTGCTCGGGAGCTTCCCCACCGGGACCAAGGGAAACACCTTCAGTCCTGCTGTCCCTCAGCCTTTATGTGCCCAAACCCTGTTCTATGTGCAGCTTGGACAAGCTCTGCAGCCAAGCTCAGCCTCTAAATTGTCCCAGTCCAGCCCCATGCCCCAGCCATGGTGAGTCCAGCCCCACACCCTGGCCGTGGTGATTCCAGCCCCACATCCTGGCCATGGTCATCTGCTCTTGCTTTGGTGAGAGGGAAGATTTTCTGGGCATTTTTTGTGCATGCAGGCTTTGTGTTCATGGTTTGGGTGTCGGGGTGGGTGTCACCCCAGGGCTGCTCTCTCCCTCCCTGCTAGGTGTGTTTGGCCTGGCAGTGGCTGTAGGGAGCATTTTGGGAGGAGGTGGCTGTCTCTGTCACCTGCCACCCCTTGGAAAACATCCGTTCCCCTCCACTGGGGTGGCACCAAAGTGGAGCTGTAACACTCTGGAAAGGGCAGCAGGAGGAATTTCATGGCAGAGCAGAAATGTCTTTTCTGTCAAGCCTGGAGCAGTGTACATGTCCCTGCTGACAGATCTGCGCTGATGGCAGCAGCACAGCTCTTGGGCTGGCTGTGTCGGGGTCTGCATGGGGTTGTGAGTCTGAGGGGTCTTTTCTGTCTCTGTGTCTCTCTCCCGAGGCAGCAGCGCCTGCTGAAGATTCCTCTTGCTCCGGTCACGCTTAAAATGATAATGTTGGTTTAAGATAGACACTTGTGATAAACCGGGGAACACGGCGCCCTTTTAAATCCTCAGAGCTCTCTCTCATCAAGAGGGCTGGCTGGAAAGGCAGAGCCAGAGCATTCCAAGCTGTTCAGATTGTCACAGTTCCGTGCTGACCTGCTCCTAAGGATGCTGTGCCTCAAAAGAGCTGCCACCCCTCACCCTGCTCCCCTCCTGACTGCAGCAGGGTGGTGTCTGCCACACCTGGGCAGCATCTCTGTGCAGCTTCCTCTGGTCTCCCCAAATTGTCTCTGTTCACTCTCTCTGTGTTGGAAGCAAATCAGGAGGGGAAGTGCTAAAGGAAGGCTGATTTTTCCTGGGGAGGAGTAGGGGTGGTGGGGAAGAGTGAAACATCTCAAGGAAAAGCACCACAAGCAAGTGCCAAGGGGTTGACATCCCTTGGCGATGTCTTTGCAGGGGAGGTTGTAGCAAACCTTTCATCCAGCACAGTGATTTTTTCCTGCAGCAGGGAGGTTTCTCCCTGTGGTTTGGCTTTATCCCAAGGATAGACAGAAATCTGTGCGGTGCTCTTAACCCCTGCAAGTTTCTGCTGACTCGAGCAGATCGGAGTTGTTGTCCCAGTGGGAGCATCTTGTTCAAAATCAGGAAGAAAAGTTGAACTTTTGAAACTTATAGAGCAGGAAACATCCAAGAGTTAGGGATCGGAGACTTGGAAGTAGACTTGGCAAAATACCACGTTTTGATATCTGAAATTTTACATGGAGTGTAGGAAGGGCTTTTTGCACAAAGGATGTTGATTATCCCTGTCGTGGGTGAAGGGGAAACTGTTGTAAAAATCATTTGTCTGCTGATTGCTGGTTTTTCTCTGGGCCTTGGAAATGGATTTCAGGTCTCTTCTTGCCTTTGGCCTGGCCAGTGAGCCACCGTGGTGGCTCTCTGAACATCCCAATTTGTCACAGTATATTGAATTCTAAACCAGTGTTAATCTGATCTGTGTGTCTGTAAAGCATCTTGTGTTGGGTTTGATAAAATTAGGTTTTATTGTCTAACACAGTTTATTTCTCTTGGTCTGCTTGCATGCTTTTATTGCCTGTTCTGCTCTGCACCATCATGTGCCAGCATCTGCCTCACTTGCACAGCTCTGAAAGCACCTTAAAACCAGCCCCTAATTATTGGAAATATGGAAAGACTCTGAGGGTGCCAATGATATCAGTCTGGCACTGGTGCATTGAGCAGGTAAAGAAAGGACCTAAGAGGCAATTGAAGAGATTGATGGGCAGTAATGGGGATAATTTTAATTTTTGTCCTGTGTTTTTAATAAAGTGATTGACGACAGGCACAGCTGGAGCCCCCGTGCGGAGACCAAGAGATGCAGTTAAATTACAGAGGCTTCTTAACTTAATGAGGCCAGGTAATAAAAACGAGGCATAATGAGCAAGGTATAATAGTACTATTATGCTTAGAGTGCTCTCACCAAGGGCTGAGCAGGGAGAGCTTGGGATGAGCTCACTGCAGGAAGGGCTTTCCTCCCTGGGGACGGATAAGGAGTGGGAGACTTGGGAAGGATACTGGGTGATCCCACTGGGAGGAAGGGCTTTCCTTGCTGGGGAAATACCAGGAGTGGGAAACCTGGGAAGGATACTGGGTGATCCCACTGGGAGGAAAGGCTTTCTTTACTGGGGGAAGATAAGGAGTGGGAGACTTGGGAAGCTATTGGGTAATCCTACTGTGAGGAAGGGTTTTCCTTACTGGGGAAATATCAGGAGTGGGAAGAATATTGGGTGATCCCATTGGGAGGAAGAACTTTCCTCTCTGGGGGCGGATAAGGAGCAGGAAACCTGGGAAGGATATTGGGTGATCCCACTGGGAGGAAGGGCTTTCCTTACTGGGAGAGGATCAGGAATGGGAGACTTGGGAAGGATATTGGGTGATCCCACTGGGAGGAAGGGCTTTCTTTACTGGGGGAAGATAAGGAGTGGGAGATTTGGGAAGGATATTGGGTGATCCCACTGGGAGGAAGGGCTTTCCTTACTGGGGAAGATGAAGAGTGGGAAATTTGGGAAGGATATTGGGTGGCCAAGTGCTAACCCAGGACTGAATGAGCAGGTGGAGCACCAGAAATGGTTGATCCCCTCTGTGCTTCTGGTTGTATTTGTGAGGTTTGGGGCAGCTCTGCTCCAGGTTTTATTCACTTCTTGTAACCCTGGGGGAGTCCATGTGGCCCTTGCTGCTACACAGATGGCATGGCCAGAGGGTCAGACTTTGTGACTGAAGGAAAAGCAATGGAAATGTAACAGCCTGGAGGGAGGATGTGCAGGGAGTTGGTGGATGGGCTCAGGAAGGTTGGCCAGGGCTGCACCAGGCTCATGCCACACCTTGGTTTGGAACCTTGGCAGGGAGGCTGCAGCAGCTGGATTGGGACCTTGGTGGGGGTGGAGATGGGAAGAGGATTAGTGTCTGCAGAGCAGTTGGGTGTCTGCTGCTGCTAAATGTGGTTAAACTTGAGCGACTCCTAATCTAATAATGAAAGGAAGAGAAATAAGTGTTCTCAGTGATGCATGCCCCTCACGGTAAGTACTAATTGAAAACAGATATTTACTTTAAAATGAAAATGTAATACGATAATGGTGGGTTGAGAATTTCACACACGTAGGAGGGAGAGATGAACATGCACAGCCTCCCATCTGCTCTGCCTGGGCTTGGAGTGTCCCTGGGAGCAGGATGTCCCACACCACTGCCTGCTGGGCCTGGGAGCCTGGACAAAGGGCCTGGGGCTTGGGCTGGAGCAGAGCTCAGCCTTACTCAGCTACAGTCAGCTTCACTGGGGGTCTCTTGAGCTGACCTTGGTCTGCAGAGGACCTTCCAAGCTGGGCTTCTGTCTTTCCCCCCACACCCTGCAGAGCCTTTACAGGCAAATCTCCATGGGAAGGAGAGGTGGGGTAGACTGGGGGAGCATCACCTCCCTTGTCACTGAGATGGGGACAGTGGTGGTGACCCTCTTCCTGATGGTCTCTGCTGCTTGAGATGCCCCTTGCTGCCCCTTTCTGGCTGTCCTGACCCATTTCCCTGGCTTGGTGGGTGGACCTGGCTAATGCTGCCTTTTGGGGGCTGCTGAGGAGCGCTGGGGACACCTTTGCTTTCTCAGGCTGATCTGAACGGGTGCTGATCCCTTGGGGAGACTCTTGGCCATGAGTGCTGAGACTACAGCCCCTCTTGGTGTCTGTTTGTCCATCCTCCCCTCCGCTCCCTGAGCCAGTTTCCAGCCAGCAGTTGCTCCAGAGCCAGGGTCAGGATGCTTTTCCAAGTGTTTGTAACAAAGCTCAGTGCAGCGTGACTGGTGCCCATTAAAGGATCCTCCCCAACAAGAGCCCCCCCAGCACTGGAATCTTCTGAGGGAAGTAGCCTGGCCCTAATCCCTTTGTGCAGAGTTCCTGCTTGTTTCTTCCTATGGGTGCATTTGTATAATTTGCATTTTGCACTCTGATCGTATGCATAGAATTCAAATTGAAATGGGGCTTGAATACATTTGCATGCTAATGAGGCAGTGGCTTTATTTATTTATTTGGAGCCCTCTCAAGCAGGCAGCCGTGTGTTGGGGAGCAGCTCATGCAGCTGTCCTGGTGACAGAGCTCTGTGGCAGCACAAGGAGCCTCAGTTATGTCCCAAGACCCATTTGCCCCCTGGCCTAAGCAGGTGAGGCTGATGGGCTCTGGTGGGCTCCCTGTGTGGAGATCAACAGTTCCAGCCCCCTGAACTACCCCGAGATGCCTCTTTAGGTCATCCCAGTGCTCACTGGGTGTGGGTGAGACATTTCTGTGCTAGGCTTGGGTGCAGCCAGCACGAGCCATTTGATGGCGACTGCAGAGGTCCAGGGCAGAACAACCAGAGCCTGTCCCTGTTCTCTCCTTGACTTTGGGGTGCTGCCCACAGCTCCCTGTGCTCCTCCTCTCTGTTATGGGGCTGTTATTGCTGGTGGCCCTGGGCACCTGCCCCTGGGAGGGGCCCTGGGCTGTGCTGCCCATCCATCCCCAGCTTCCCTTGGTGCTGCCCTGCTCCACCTACGCTGTGCTCCCTCAACAGGAGCCTCCCAGCCTCTTGCAAAGAAGTAACGAAGAAAGTTTGGAAATGTTGACAAGGAGAAGCCAAAAGCTGGGAGAAAATCAGTTCCCAAAACTCCACAGCATTACTGGGGGAAGAGAAAGAGCCTCTGAGTTGCAGCACGGAGTCCCTTTGTGCCCCACAGACACACCCGGAGCACAGCTCAGTGCGCAGCATTTCCATGCCAGCTCTCCCTCCCCAGTGACTCCTGCTGCAGCTGAGCTCCTGGCTGGCACAGGGAGCACTGGCCAAGCCAGGGCTCCCGAAATGGCAGCAGGAATTGGGTCACATCGCCATGCCCCAGGAGAGGGAGTTTCTCTCAGAGCAGTCTGGCTTCCAGTTATTATTTTATAGAGGATGTTAGAGGTTGATAAGGGAGCTGTTCTGACTGCCAGTAGGGCTTATTTGGGGCTTACTGTGTGCTCCAGTTTGTATTTTAATATAGTCAAAGGTGACTTACAACTTTAATATTAATTTTAAAACTGATTGCTCGAGTTGGTTTTTTATCTGTGTTAAACCAGATTAATCTCAGCCTTCCTTGATCCTGTTGGTAGCTTTTCTCTCCCGGCTGGAGCCACACGTGGTCTGTGTTGCACCAACAAAAGCTGAGGAGGAAGATGTTTTTGTGGCAATAAATAATTGTTGCAGGGCTGCTTTTCTTCCAGAGAAATCTCGTCTCTGTGAGCTCGACAATGGCATCAGTGGGAGCTCTTGCTTTTGTCCAAGGCTCTCCTCCTGAGCGTGCAGAGCAGGGCTTTGCTGAACAACACCTGGCTTTGTGCTTCCCACAGAAAGCTCCTCCCTGCTGTTGTGTTTCTCCCTGGTTTTCCAGGCGCTCCAGAATCCGTCTCCTCCTGTGCTGCTTTGTGCTCTGGCTTTACAATTCCTGGCATGCTGGCTCTGCTGCTGGCTGGGTATTTCGTGCCCAAGGTGACAAGATTCTGTGTGTTGGGGAGGTGGCCTTGGGGCAGCAGGGTGTGTGGAGCTGGGGTTGGGTCCTTGTCCCGTTTCTGGCTCCTTGAGCACCCTTGGGCAAGGCTGGAGGAGCCAAGAGCAGCCGGAGCTTGGTGATGTTCTGCCTCTGGGTGCCTAATTCCGGGTGGTTTGGGCACTTGCTGGGGACTTTGAGTAACTGCCACACCTCTCAAGGTGGCCACTTGGGCACCCAAAACTGAGCTGCTCTCAGCAATATTCAGCATTGAGCTGGGCTGCCCGAAGTGCAGGCTGGTGCTCTCCAGCAGTTTTCTAGGCAACCCCAGAAGGGTTTGATTTGGAAGAGACCATAAAGCCCACCCAGTTCCACTCCCTGCCACAGGCAGGGACACCTTCCACTAGACCAGGCTGCTCTGAGCCCTGTCCAAGCTGGCCCTGAACACTTCCAGGGATGGGGAGACCCAAATGATGTGGTTTAAGTGAATCCCCTTGACTTGACTGTTGGACTCGATGACTTTAAAGACCTTTCCAGTCGTAACAATTCCATGATTCTCTGACATCTGCAGGACACTCAGTGACCAGTCATGCTGCTGTGGATGCTCTGGATCTCAGACCATCCTTGTTGGTGCTGCCAGTCTGTGGAGCACTTGGGGGGTGGTTGATCTTTGTAGGTGGAAGAAAAGGATCAGAGTCATGGCCCTGGACCCCTGTGGTGATAAAGCTTCATGTCCTGAGCTTCGGCCAGGCCAGCCTGGTACCAGTGGCACCAGTGAAATCACCCCAAATACTGAGTTTACAGTACTCCTGTGCCCCTGGGAATGATTGCTGGAATCAAATGCTCTGTAAACAGCCTTTAAATTTTCATGGTTTGTGTATGGAAAAGCACTTCACTGATGGTCCATGTTCTCCAAAATACCTCCCAAATGCTGCCTGTACGATTTCTCCTGCCAGCCTTACAAAGAGCTGCGTTTCAGAGCTTGTTATTCCATGCACAGTGCTGTAAATAAACACGCTGGATTGGTGGGCTGGAATCTGAATGAGCCGAGTGGATCTGACAGTGGCACATGGGGGGAACTGAGGCACGGAAGGCTCGTGTGACATCCATGAGCGTTGGTGTCACAACCTGGGGGAAAACAGGAGGATTGGTTTGCTGCATCTGCCCCTGGTCTGTCTGTTCTGCTGTTTCAGCCCGAGGTGGGGGAGCACCAGGTACCGAGATAAGACAGTGATAAGACTGAAGAGCCACTAAAGGCAAGACTTGACTCCGTGTGAGAATGCCGAGCAGCAGCCGCATAAATCCCATTTGTTTTACATTTCAGAGCTTAATGAGACAGAAATCGCATGGCAATTGTCACATGTGAAGGCAGAGATTGCATTTAACTAAAGCAAGCACCGTATGCGGCACCGGGATCCTCACTCCTGCAAACTGCTCAGCACCAATCCTGGCTGGAAATAACCAACCCCCCTGGCAGCCAGACCACCTTCTCCTGGAGGGCCCCAGCCTTCTCCAAAACACTCAAATGTCACGTTCTTTGTGTAGACAATGGTTGGGTGGGAAGGGTAGTCAAGCCCAGGAACTGAATTCCTTGTGGTTTCTCCAGGATGTGGGTACTGAAAACCTTCCTTTGGAATGATCTGTAGGAAGTTTAATAAGACTGAGGGCAGGTGCTGCAACCCCCAGGCTCAGTCCAGGCTGGGGATGAAGGGATGGAGAGCAGCTCTGGGAGAAGCACTTGGGGTGCAGGTGGGGCAGAGCTGGACAGGCCCTGGCCCAGAACCCCCCTGTGCTGGGCTGATCCCCAGCCTGGGCAGCAGGGCAGGGGGGATTCTGCCCCTCTGCCCCCCAGGTGAGACCCCACCTGCAGAGCTGCCTCCAGCTTGGGGGTCCCAGCACAGGAAGGAGCTGGAGCTGCTGGAGGAGCCCAGAGGAGGCCACGGAGCTGCTGCAAGGGCTGGAGCCCCTCAGCTCTGGAGCCAGGCTGGGAGAAATGGGGGTGTTTATCTGGAGAGGAGAAGCTTTGGGGTGAATGAATTGTGGCCTTCCAGAGCCTGAAGGGAATTGACAAGAGCGATGGGGAGAGGCTGTGGACAAGGAATGGAGTGACAGGACAGGGGGAAATGGCCTTAAGCTGAGGGAGGGTAAATTTAGATATTAGGAAGAAGTTGTTCCCTGTGAGGGTGGTGAGGCCCTGGAATGGGTTTTCTAGAGAAGCTGTGGTTGCCCCATCCCTGGAAGCATCCAAGGCCAGGCTGGACAGAGCTTGGAGCAGTCTGGGACAGTGGAAGGTGTCCCTGCCTGTGGTAGATGGTGGAACTGGATGATCTTTAACCCCTTCCAACCCAAACCATCCCAGCATTGTGTGTGCCTTGTCCTCCAAGGGGTGGAAACCCTCCTGGAATTGTCTCCAAGCTGTGTTAACCATCAAGCTCTCCCTGGTTTGTCACTGCAGACCTGTAGTTCTTTCAGATGAGTTGAACAATAGAAGGATATTAGTGCCAAAAATGCATTAACTCGGGTAACTTCCTTCATCTCTGCTAATTTGTGCCTTCGCTTTCCAGATAATGTTCATAAATTGCTAAAGCAGTACTTTAATATTAACATAAGCTGCAGTCTCTGTGACAACTGTTACAGAATGGGCTGTTTGCAGCTCTGAAATTGATTTTTTTTCTTTTTTGCCCTTGTCTGTCTGAACTGAAAAACTGAAGAAAACATGCTGTATTGGGTTAACCAAAAATACGAACAAAAATAATTTTTTCAGGTCAAATAAAACATTTTATTAGATACAATGTTATTTTGTTCAGAGTTTAAAAACCTTTTTTTTTAAAGTAAATTAACTTCAGAGGTGCCTGGGGAGGGGGTGGGGAGTGTCTAAATATTTCATGTAGAGGAGAAAATGTCTAAATAAACCACTCACTTCTGACACCCACTCCTCCCCTTGCAGGCCAAATGGGTTTGATGGGAATTCAGGAACATCTTTGCTTGACCCACATCTGTGCTGGAATTATTGTGCCAAAGACGCAGGGGGAAGAGTTAATGAGTCATTTTTTAATGGGTATCTCAGTAGGCGAGAGAAGGACCGAAATGATCCATTTGAAGGAATAATGGGACCCCGGTTGGGTGACTAAACCCTGCTCTTAATCATCCTGGGGGCGGTGAGGAGGGGAAATTGGGGCTTGGAGCATCCTCATCAGATAACTTGGGGGGAACAGGATTTTGCAGCTGGCCTAGAGCTTTGGAGGGGGATGAAGGATGGAGGGAAGGGATGAAGGGAAAAGGTTCTTATCCGGAGGGTGTCAGGCACTGAACAGGGAATGGGCACTGCCAGAGCTCCAGGAGCCTTTGGACAATGCTCTCTAGGACAGGGTGGGATTGTTGGAGTGTCTGGGCAGGGCCAGGAGTTGGATTTGATGACTCTGGTGGTCCCTTCCAAGAGAGGGAAACAAGCCCAGCTGACAATCCCTGGTGTTGATCCTTCCTCATCCCAAGGGGCCCTGTGAGGCTGTGGCTGGTGGTGTGCTGGGTTCCCAAACCCTGCTGGCCTCTGCATTTCACCAGCAGTTCCTTCAGAGTGTTGAGTGCTCCTGGTGAAGCCTTACCAAGGTAATTGTGACCTTCTCAGTGTGAAGGGCAGCTCCCCTTCCCAACATCCCAACTCCTTTGTTCACAGAACCCACAGAATGCACAGAATGACCAGGTTGGAAGAGACCTTCAAGATCATTGAGTCCAACCCAGCCCCAACACCTCAACTCAATCCTGGCACCCAGTGCCACATCCAGGCTTTGTTAAACACACCTGGGATGGGGACTCCACCACCTCCCTGGGCAGCCATTCCAGAACTTTATCACTCTTTCTGTAAAAAACTTCTTCCTAACATCCAACCTAATTTCCTCATGCAGCTTGAGACTGCTGTAAAGCACTTGGAGAAAACCCTGTTGGGATCTGCTGCTGTGGTGTCTTAAATGTGAAGTGAGCAAAGGTTGGGAAATCATTCTGGTGGGACCTTTGTAGTGTCCAGGTCTTCTGCTGAACGAGTGCTGTTTTTCTGGGCACATCCATTTGGATGCATCTCCTCCAAGTTAGCACGTGGAGCACTGGGAAGGCTGTGATCTGTTTTAGTGCAGTAATTGAGCAATCGCATTGTTCTGGACATAGCAACTAATGATTTTTTTCTGTATGATAATGCATCTTCATTACTCTGGGGAAATCATTTGCTCCTGTGAAGACAGGCCTCTCATTCCTGGGTTAAGGGGGAAGAGACTAATGGCTTAATTAAAAGGTTGGAGAGAAAAATTCATCTTAACCCTTTTTTTGTGTGTTTGAAGCGTGCTGTGGGTAGAGAGATGCACATGCAGGCGTGGCACAGCCTTCATCTCAGAGAGTGTTTGGGACCAATGGACACGAATTCCAGGTGTTCCATCCATCACCTGTATCTCCCACAAGACACCTGCCCCCTGGAATGGGCCAGTGAGGGCCTGAGCTGTGTGTGCTTGTGGCCAAGGCTGAGATTTATTCCGTGTGAAAGGGGAGCGTTATTTAAATCTGCACATTTTGCAGGATGTGAATGCAGCTCCCCATAATCTACAGCCCTGCTGTCCGCTGGGAACGCTCCATTAGCATCTTTCATTCCTGGAGTTGGATGCTTTGCAGCTCCTTTTAGCAGTGATAATCCAGCAAAGGCCCTGTGTTGTTCACACTGCAATATTTATGGAGCCAGCCTTCCTTTGAATTTCCACGCTGGCTTTGGCCAAAGGCAGAGAGAAAACACAAACAGTGGCTTTAGAAACACAGTAGTCCAGGCTTTGCCCTTGCTGGATGTAGGGCTTTCCAGAGGCCTGTTTGGAGCTGATTTGGTATCTTTGGGGAAGGAATAGAAGGGCTGAGTGTGTTTGACAGCAATTGTGCTCTCCCAGCCTCCATCCCAAGGGAAATCATGGTGCAAAGTCCTTTCTTGCAGACAGGTGAACAGGACCAGTGGGTGAGCTGCTGGGATTTTCAGGGTGCAGGGGACCTGCATCCTTCCCTCCAAGCCTTTGAACTGAGCAGTGGCAGTGCAGGGCATCCCTTTGTGTACCCCAGAATCACCAAGGCTGGAAGAGATCTCACCATCACCTAATCCCCAGCACCACCACAATCCCCCTAAACCACATCCCCAAGTGCCACACGCAGAACACTTCCAGGGATGGTGACTTCCCCTCCCTGGCCACCTTCCAACACCTAACGAGAAAAGCCATCCTGCAGAGGAGCAGTGCTTTCCCTGGGCTTGTTTTGGGTGAGTCCTTCTCAGGTGGCTCACACCTCTGAGTGATTTTCTGTTGGGATGCAGATGGCAATGGGCATCCACAAGTGTGGGATTCACATCCTCTGAACCTGACAGAAGCAGTGGGAGAAGCAGAGAAAAGAATGATCCAAACAATTCTTATCTCATTGGCTGCTCCTGTGTTGTGCCAAAGCAGAATGCAATATGGAGGTGGTTTACCCAGAGTGATGGGGTTTTGTTTCCTTGGCCCATCAGGGCCAAGCACGTGTGCAGACTGTGGGTCAGCAGACAGTCATGAGATTCTGGGCAGCTGAGTTCAGTTGGGTGCTTGTGCAGCTTCAGTTTAGATGTAATGTAATATAATGTAATATAGTATGAAATTATATAGTATAATAAAGTAATTAATTGGCCTTCTGATAGCATGGAATAAGATCATCCTTCTTCCCTGTGTCAGGGGTCCTGAATATCACCCGAGGCTGGGTGGAGCCCATGGAGATGGATTTCCCATGTTTGTTCTCACAGCTGCTGCATGTGCTGCCTCTGCCTTTCCCTGCTCTGCCTGCAGTGCTCTCCCAAACTGGAGCACTCCTTCCTGTGCCAGGGAGAGGGCAGGGGGAGCCCCTGGGCACATCCCAAGGGTGCTGCTGGGTTGGTGCATGGCTCATTTGGGTGCCATTTGGCACAGGAGGAGCAGAGCCCCGGGCACACACGTGCCTCTCTCTGCAGCTCCAATCCCCCAGCTCCTCTCTCTTCATTTGACACAATTAAATATTAAAGCCAGTAAACACTTTAGTTCGTCTGCACAGCACTGTCTGCTCAATTATCCTCCTGCAGGGCTGTCAGACTGTGCCAGTTGCTTCCCTGGGTGCTGGCAGCCTTTAGCCTCTATGCCAGCATTGCCCCGAGGAGAACCCAGCTCTCCAAACCTCCCTTCCCTCCTCTCTCTGCAGCTCCTCATGCCTTGGGGTTACCTCAGCTATCCCAAGGCAGGATTGGCCTGCCTGAGTCTTTTCAAAGGGCCAGAAGGAGCTGTTTGTTCCTCTGAAGCTGTTTTGCAGGTATTGACTGGGGAATAAAGGGGGAGTTTAGGCAATGGTGCTTAGAAACCTGTGAGTAGAGGTCAGAGCTGTTGTTGTCTGTGGAGGGCAGAACGGGTTCTTCATCCCCTGGACCTGCAGGACGCTGCTCCTGCAGTTTGTGTGGATCTGCAGCACCCTAGAAATGCCTCCCTGAAGGTGGGATTTTGCTTCCAAAATACTGGAGTTAAGGCTTTATCTTCTCCCCATCAGAATTGTGGTGTGGGGTCACCCCTGCCCCAGTCCTGAGGAGGCCCCCCTGGCAACTTAAACCCTTTTTGTGTTTTTATGTGGCCAATGAGATTTTGCTGACACGTGAAGGGAAATTGCTGCAGTCCTCCCAGCCTCAGTCAAGCAGAGCTGGTTTGGGGTGGTTTTTTTGTTGCTGTTGTGTTCTTGCCTTTCAGGGCCTTGACATTCAGTAGAGTCCATTTCCAAGAGGGATGGGACAGCAGGATTTTACTGTGGTTTCAAAAGACAATTTAAGTGCTTGAACTGCTGCCATCCCTGAGTTACATGCCTGACTCTGGCCTTGACTGTGCAGGTTGAATTTCTTGCTCTGATTTTCAAGGCAGTCGGCATTAGCAGCTCGTCTTGTGCCAGACAGATCGCTGGGAGCAGCTAATGGGGTTTCTCTTTTCATTCTCTCAGCAGTGATGTGCATTCCCAGACCTTGGCACCTGAGCTGGTCACTGGCAATATCAGCAGATATCAGTGAGGAGCCTCGCCTTGCTCCAGGGCTGAGATAATCAGTGTATGCAGAGTTTCACCCCAGCACAAAATTCAAATTGGAACTTTCCCTGGTCTCCATTAAAACTTATTACCCACTGGTGTTGCTATTGACCAGGCTTCCTCACCAGTCTGTATTTCCTTCCTGGATCAATAATCTCAGTATTGATTTCAAAATAAGTTGGTATCTTGGAAGTGCAGCCATGCTGGCTCCGGGCAGCTCGGGCTCTGCTGCTGTGGGAATTTCCCATTGCAGCTCTCCAGGTTTTATCTGTGGGCTGCCCCTTCCCCCCCAGCAGCAGGATTTGGTGTCTGTATCTCAAACCCCTCCAGAGATGGGACTTCAGCTGAAGGGAACAGCCTGGATTTGTTTTGTCAGGAGTACAACCCTGCTGTCCTGTGGTGTGATCCAGCTCTGCACAGCCTCAGCTCCCAGGGCTGTGGATCTCCTCTGTCCCTCGGGATGGCTCCCAGCCCCTCACCCTCAGCGGCTGCTGGCTGCAAACTGCAGGCACAGGGAGGGAAAACTGCTCCTTTGGGCTTCCATAAATCTTTCATGGCATCTCTCAGCTGCCCAGGGGAGGCTTTTGGGAACCTGAGACCTCAGTGCCACCTTCTCCTGAGTCTTTCTGTAATAGCCCTCTGCCTGGAGCCATCCTCAGTTATTTCATTTCCCCCCCAGTGTCTTGCAGGGCAGAAGCTGCTCCTCTCCATGGGATTGTTCTCAGCTGCCTCTGGCTTTCAGAGCTGTTGAATTGACCAGCAAACTCCTCTGCACACTTTGTCCCCCAGCCCAAGGAGGCCTCCTGGAACTCCAGTAAATAAAGCACAAATCTCTCCAGGCTTGATGAACCCACCCCTGTGGTGGCTTTTGTCCTGTGTGAGGTGTTTCATAAGAAGCTTTGCTGTTCTGCAGCACCCCAGATCCTGCAGGCTGAGCTGGCTTAGGAGCAGCTGAGGCACCAGGCAGGATCCCTGATGAAATCTGTTGGGAGTAATGAACCACAGATGACTCTGTTTTCTGAGCTGCTGTTTGTAGAAAGCTGCCAGCCACAAAAGTGTGAGGTTAGCCATGGAAAAGAGCTTCCATGGGGAAGCTGGGAAAGCTGTTGGTGCTGTCAAATGTCTCTGCTTTCAGCCCAAGAGGCTTCTGTATTTCTGTCGTGGACAAAGTGTCTGTTCCTGTTCTCTCCCTGCTCCTTCCAGATCCTGGGAGGTTTAGTGCAGTTCACGCTTGCAGAGCACTTGGGTAAAGCATTCTTGAAAAGTGCAAAATATTTATTAGTATTTGCATAGCAGCCCCTGACCTGCTGTGAAGAAGCAGCCCTTCAGCTCTTCTGAGTAAATATACCTTCATTAAATAAAACTGCCTGTACTGCTCAGCACCGCTCTGTCTCACCTTCATCTGCTTTTTCATGTGTAAAAAGTCTTAGCAGTATTTGACTTTAATGAATTTTGAGCATGCAAAGTGCCTGCCTGGCCCAACAGTGCAGCTTTTGACCCTGGCGACAGGAATGAACAGCATCCAGGAGGCTGCTGAGGAATCATTTCCTGAAGGAGTCACTGAGCACTCTGCTTGGAAGTTCCCTTATGGCTGGAACCCTGCAGAAGTGCAGGGTTGGGGGCACAGGGCTGGCTCCCATCCTGGTTTGCTGGGAAGATGTTCCATTGTGATTTCAGGGTTTACCCCAGAACCCCGGGTCCCTCCCCTGAAGATTCCCTGCCAGGTGTGTCAGTCACCTCTCCTTTCCCCTCCCTGACCCCTCCCAGCGCTGTCTGTCAGTCCTGGCATTCCAGAGGGGCACTGAGTGATTGGCAGATTCAAAGGATGCCCTCTACCCCTGGGGGGCACTGGGCCATCCAGGTGTCCTTTGTCCCTTTGTCCCTCCCCTCCTGTCCCTGCTTGGTGGCTCCCTGCCCCTTCCCTGCCCCTCTGCCCGGGGTTCAAAGGAGCAGCAACCACGGGGTCAGGGAGTTCTGTGGGAGCTGGTGCTGCATTCAGAGGCCTGTGGGCCAGAATAAAGCTCTGGATCCAAACCCTCCATCAGAACTGACTCCTTTCCTTCACCATCGCCTTAAAGCTTCTCCACAGAGGGAAACCTGAGGAGCAGCCCCTGTTATGGGGGAAGCTCCATCCCAGCACCACCAGAGCTCCTGCAGGCCTGGACTTGTCCCCACGGGCCCAGCTGCAGCACCCAGCCAGCCCAAAGTGTCTGTGGGGTGAAACACCACACACCCAGCCAGCCAAAAGTGTCTGTGGGGTGAAACACCACACACCCAGCCAGCCAAAAGTGTCTGTGGGGTGAAACACCACACACCCAGCCAGCCCAAAGTGTCTGTGGGGTGAAACACCACACACCCAGCCAGCCCAAAGTGTCTGTGGGGTGAAACACCACACACCCAGCCAGCCAAAAGTGTCTGTGGGGTGAAACACCACAGTGCCGCTGTTTGGTTCAGCAGCAGGGCCAGAGAAGCTCAGGCACATCCCATTGGGCTATATTGGGAATATTCCAATAGGAAGGTGTGTGGATTGGGGCTGGGCCTGCCTGGGGCTCACAGCCACCCTTCAAAGCTCCTTTGTGCTGCTGCTGCAGAGCTGCTGGGATTGCAGATGGGATGCCAAGGCTTTAGATGCTCTCGGTGGCCCATAAAATCTTCTTGAGCTTTACATGACGTTAAAGCTTGAAGAGGCACTATTTAAAGCAGAGTGTTTTCACAAGTGCTTGAGGCTGGCTTAATGCTGCTCTTGTTGCAGCTAAGCCCAGTTCAAACAAACTTTGTTCAGCCCTGAGCACACTCTGGAAATATTCCCCTCTCCCCCACCCCCAGAGGAAGGCAGGCAGATATTTGTGTTACAAGAGTCTCTGTACAACTCAGAGGCTCCAGCCATTTCCAGGCTGACTGGAAATGGGGAGGACAGAAGGCACTGGCCATGATCCACCAGCTTTCCAGCCTTGGCAGAAATGGTAAATAGGCTGCCAGGTAATGCTGGGTGTTAAGGGGGTATTTCTGCTTTATAGTTCATTGAGCAGCTTACAGGTTCAGCTGGGAAGCTGCTTTCTCTTCAGCATCCTTCTTAAAAAAAAAAAGTTGCACAGCTCAACAGATTTCCTTGATAAATTCCTGAAGTGTATCCTCATCCTTCCCTCATGTCAGCTGACAAATGACTGTTTTGTCTGGCATCCCTTATTGACTTATTTGTTTTTAATACAATGCAGAGAGCAAAGAGCCCAGGCAGCACAAGCCTCTTGCTTGTAGCTTTAGGGGCTCGTTTTTCATTTGGGAACAGAGGTGCTTTTTTAGTGGTTCCTCATTTTCATTCAAGGCTTTGTTGCAGATTATAAAATACAATGTCGAGAAGAGAAGTCCGCTTGTTTCTCTCACCAGTCACCCCTTGGTCCCCAGAGCCACATTTTGGGACACTGGCTGTGCACCTGCTTGTCTTTGCTTCCCTCTGTTACAGTGTTTTATGTGAGAGCCAGGCTGGGACTGTGTTCAGAGCTGTTGTACTTGGAGAGTCTTGTGAAGCTTCCCCAAACCCCAGGAATATGTGAGGATGGAGAATAAACACCAGATGCTGCAGTGCCACTGAATAAAGCTGAAAAAGCATAATCCACCCATATGTGCCAGATTCATCCCAGCTATGCTTTGTTCCCTCTGCCTGCTGGTCTTAGAGAATCCTAAAATCCCAGACTGGTTTGGACTGGAAAGGACCTCAAAGCTCATCTCATTCCTGCCACCTTCCAGCAGCCCAGGCTGTTCCAAGCCTCGAGGGCTCTGCACAAGTTCTTGGTGCTGTGAAGGATTTGTGCCCCTGCTGGCTTTCTCCTTAGTCTGCCAGAGATGGGATTTGCCAGAATCCTTGAGCTGAAGTTCAGCTGCCTTGCAATGGGATTGGAGCTCCTGAAGAGATGAGGAGTTTCAAACGTGGGTGTTGCTCTGTCCTCAAGCTGCCAGGCTGGGGGGTGCTGGAGTAATTTGGATCTTGGTCCATTTTCTTTCTAGGCTTTGGTGGCTGAGTGTCTCTTGTTTCTTTAAGACAAGATCACTTTGTTTTCTTGCCTGGAGCACCAGCCAGCGTCATCATCTGCCACATCTCCCACCGGTTTACGACAGGTGAAGAAGAATTAAATACCAGGAGGATTATAAGAAGCCAAAATGTAATTACTTAGGGAGAATCCGCTAGGATTCTGCTGAATATCCTGTCTTATAAGGACTTTTGGGGCTTCTTAGCTGTCTAGAAGCTTTGGGATCTGCTAAGGCTGAGCTTTGAGAAAAGTAGCCTTAAGTCGGCAGCACCGAGGGGGCGGAAAGTTGCTGGGCTGGATGTGATGTTGGGGTCGTTCTGGATTTGGGGAAGAGGTTCAGATCCCATATTTGGGGCAGTGGGTGTTCAGACCCCACATTTGGGGCAGTGGGGGTTCAGGCCCCACATTTGGGGCAGTGGGGATTCAGGCCCCATATTTGGGGCAGTGGGGGTTCAGACCCCACATTTGGGGCAGTGGGGGTTCAGGCCCCATATTTGGGGCAGTGTGGGTTCAGACCCCCACACTGGGGCAGTGTGGGTTCAGACCCCATATTTGGGACAGTGGGGTTCAGGCCCCCACATTTGGGGCAGTGTGGGTTCAGACTCCCATATTTGAGGCAGTGGGGGTTCAGACCCCATATTTGGGGCAGTGGGAGTTCAGACTCCCATATTTGGGGCAGTGGGGGTTCAGATCCCCACATTGGGGCAGTGGGGTTCAAACCCCACATTTGGGGCAGTGGGGGTTCAGACCCCCACATCTGGGGCAGTGTGAGTGGCTGTGCTGCGGCCTTTGCTGGGTTCCTCCACCACTGAAATGCTGCCAAGCTGTGGGGTGTGTGTGTCCTGCCCAACTCTAACCCAGTCTGGGGTGTGAGTCAAATCCAGGGGAGAATAAAACACCTCCTGGGCTAAGGAAGAGTCAGGCTGTGCCTTTGTGTGTGGCTGGTGGCCCCACAGGCTCTGGTGGCCACAATGTAGGGGTCCAGATACAGGTGCAAAGCAGGATCAGCCATTCTTGACAGCAGAACCCTCAAAAAGTGCCTTTTCCCCTGGGTAACCATCTGTGGAAGAGGTGAGAGGAGAGCTGAACCCTGTTCTGGAGCAACTTTCTCCAAGGTGATCCTGCTCAGGTGCCTCGTGCACCTCCAGTTCTCTCGCAGGGCTCCCCGTGCCCCCTGCCCAGCTGTGCAGGGTGTTGGGTTTCCATCTCCCTCCCACGGCTCCCTCCCCCTGTCCCAGCACCATATGTCATTAAAATGCTCAGACATGTGGAAAGGGCCTTGACAGAGATGCAAGGAGACAGGGGAGACACGGCGGAGCAGAGACTTTGTCAGATGGAATGATTCTGACATTAGCCACGGTAAGCGGGGGAGAAAGATCCAGCCAGGGGAGGGGCAGCGGGCTGGGGACCTGGAGTGACAGGGAAAACCAGAGCAATTTCCAGCTGCAAATGGAGTGGAAAGCAGCACTGGGGTTGGAGGACATGAGCATTGTGTTCACAGCCGTGCAGGGCAGGCAGTGACCCTGCCTTGCCATCAGTTCAGGTGTGTTTAGGTCTCAGACCAGCAGCAGGAGGTTTTATTTCCCTTCCTCCACCCTTTGCCACACCAGGAGCTTGTTTGGGAATCTTTTCTAGCTGAGTGTCCTCCCACAAGGCTGTGAGAAGGATGTTAGCCAGTTCCAGCCTCCACCTGTGTCAGGTGAATGTGGGAAAAGAGCCCTGGGAGCCTCTGGGAGGTGGAGAAAGGCAAGCCTGGTCTGTGCCCACTGCAGGATTCCCTCTGCCTCCTGCTGTTTGCATGGAACCTCCCTAAAAACCCAAGACAGAGCTGTTTTGCTGGTTGCTTATCATGTTTTGAAGATGTTTTTTCCCTGCAGAGAGCACCTCTGAAATTGCTTTGTGATCCTGTAAAGAAAACAAATGAAAGGAAGCCTTCCCTGCTCCCATTGATGGGAGGAATCCAAGCATCCATGTAGGTGGCAGGCGTGGATGCACAGCCCTGAGTATTTGATATTCAGGTGGGGAAAACCCAGCAAAGAATTCTTTATATCGTTAGTGCAAACATGCCTGTGGTTCAGCAAAATTGAACAAATGAAACACTTGGAGCTGGGAGGGGAGAAAAAAAGCAATTCGCAAACTCTGTGCAACCTGCAACAAAAATGCAGCTCCTGGTGTTTGAAGAGCCTGGGCTGGGGAGGAATCCCCTCTGTGGGCAGGGAACAAAGAGCCAGCTCCAGGGAGTGAGTCAGGAGTGAGCCAGGACACACAGCTCCACTGGAGGGAACCTCCTGCACAGCCCTCCTCGCCATCCCCAGCCGTGAGCTTGGGAAAAGGCCATTTTTATTTATTTGTGAGCAGCTGGAGACCAGGAGTCTCCAGCCAGGAACGGTGAGCTCCAGATGTGCTTCTATGCCCAGTGTGGAGGGACTGGGAGGCTGCTCAGCCTGGCCCTCACTGGGGAGCTTCCTCTTAAAATCACCCACCTGGAGGTCATTTTAAAAGGATTAAAGGGATGTGGTTCCTCCCATGGGGAATGGTGAAGGGTGCTTGGGACTGGAACCTCTGATGTCCTCTCAGGTGGCTGAATTACAGCATGTCTGAAGATGGGGCATTCCCACTGCTTCCCAGTTGGTGCAGCAGTCTCCTGCCTTTATTTTCCCAAGTTTTCAGGGTGTTGCTTGAGGGATGTGTTGATCTGCCCTTGGGTGTGAGGACAGCTGTTTGCTCCTGGGCAGGGGCTGCTTTAGGGAGGCTGAGCAGAGATGGTTTATATGGTTTTCTCTGGGGCCTAGGCATGGAGTCATGGGATATCCTGAGCTGGAAGGGACCCACCAGGATCACCCAGTCCAACCCCTGGCCCTGCCCAGACACCCCAACAATCCCACATTGTCCCTGAGAGCATTGTCCAAAGGCCCCTGGAGCTCTGGCAGCTCGGGGTATAGCTGTGCTGAGGGCCCCCATGAAGGAGGAATGATGAGGAGGATTTCATTGATATCAGAAGGCTCATTAATGTGCCTTGCTTTTCCCTGTGAAGAGACATGTGGGGCTACATCGGGGCCATGCTCACTCCCTGAGGAGCCTGTTCTAACTTATGTTTACCAGAACTTTATATTCTCCCTAATTCCTGGCCTGTGGGCTGATTTCTGGGGGCATTTCTCCCCTCCCCAGCCTCCAGCACCGTGGTTTCCTTCCATGAGTCACTCCCTCCCAGACAGGCTGTTATTTCTCTCCAAGTGGCCTATCTAACACAAACTTTGTACTCTTGACTGCCAAGGGAAGCGTTCTTGGGGGAGACGAGCTCGATTTGTTTAACACTGTAATTCACTGTTAGAAATCTCTCTTTTGTCACAGACAGAGTCACTGGATGCGTCAGCCTTTGATCTCAGCAGCTGATCTTCTGCGTGGAAGAAATTTCAGTAACATTTTAAATTATGTGTCTGAGATACCCATTACCAACGTGTTACACTCAGATTTAGGGAGACTGTTGAGTAGTAGATAAATAGTATATGAGGTGCCTTTTAAAATACTTTTATTATACCAGTATTTTACTCCATGAGACGCTCTTAAGAACTGGGAAACTGCATTTCCTCTCCTGCCATTTTAAAAAATGCTCCACAAGCCTGGGTTTATGGTACTTGCCTAATTTGATAGATGTTGATAAATGACATGTCTTATAACGAGTGGCTTTGGGGCTAAGTGTGCATCGTGGTTGGATTCGAGTTTGCTCTTGCTCTGCAATTAATTCCTTCGGTGACCTTGAGCATATTGCTTCAAAGCTGTCTCATTTTACTGTCTTATCTCCAAATGAAGTCCCTCCATTTGGAGAGAGAAGCCTAAATGAAATCTCTGCTGGCAGCTGGGAGCTCACCTGGTTGTGTGCAGCGGTTGCAGAGCGGGTTGCATTTCACCCTCCGGTGACACGATGTGCTCTGTTGTGTTACACTGGAGTTAAATCCGGCATTTTGCTCTCATCTGTCAGGCTTCTGCGCTAAGGAGATTCACCTTGTTGCTTTTACACAGCTCCAGGTCCCTCTGCTTCACTTAATGGGATTGTCTGTCCAGGAGACAGCTTGGGGAAAATGTAAAGATGTGTTTTCCGCCTCCTGGGCTCTCGCCGTTGGAAGATCTGCCAGAGCAAATCTCCCAGGGTTCACAGGGAGTGCTCAGGAACACACACCAAGGCTTTGAAATCCCCTCTGCAAGTGTCCACCCAAGTGCCAGCTGCATTTTAAGGTCAAGCTTTAGGCTGAGAGGTCTGAACTCCTTTGCTTTGTGTGCATAAGCTGGAAGAGAGGTGGGCACCAAGATGATGGAATCAGGGAATCACTCAGCAATCTGAGGTAACAAAGCTGTTTGAGGCATTAAATAAGGAGCCCTAGAGGTAGGAGAGGTTATAGCAAGTTTGGCAAAGGCTCAGTGTTCCAGCTGAGGAAGGGAAGGTTTTGATCTGATGTAAGGATGGAATCCTTTACTCTGTGAGGATGGTGAGGCTCTGGCTCAGAGAGGTTGTGGATTCCTGATCCCTGGAATGTCCAAGGCCAGGTTGGACAGGGCTTGGAGCCACCTGGGCTAGTGGAAGGTGTCCCTGTCCAGGGCAGGGGGATTGAACTGGATGGGCTCTGATGCCCTTTCCAGGCCACACAATCTGGGGGTTCTGTGAGTCTGTGAACTTGGAGCTCTTGGAGGACTTGGAGGGTTTGGGAGCAGCTCTCTCTCCCTGTCGCTTTGATTTTTTAAGATTTTCAAAGCCTTCTGATGTTTGCATTCTTGTAACAAACTTTCTCACACACTTTATGTAAATAACTTAATGTTTTACATTCTTTTATGGAGGAGGAGAAATTTGATAGACTGTTGGTTTGTCCAGTATCATTGGAGAGGTGGCGCTGTCACCCTCCAATCCACTGTCACTTTTGGAAATCTATAAATGTTGGAGTCAGAAAAATGAAGGTCCCTTTTTTACCTTGGAAGGAGCAGCGAGTTCTCATTGTGTTGTTTGGTGTCCTATAGTGACATCCTCCTCAGTGCCCCATGTCCTGTAGTGACATCCTCCTCTAGTGACATCCTCCTACAGTGACATCCTCCTACAGTGACATCCTCCTCTAGTGACATCCTCCTCAGTGCCCCATGTCCTGTAGTGACATCCTCCTATAGTGACATCCTCCTCTAGTGACATCCTCCTATAGTGACATCCTCCTATAGTGACATCCTCCTCAGTGCCCCAGACTTGGAGTTGTGACGGTGTTCACAGGGCTCTGAGGATGAGGGAAGAGACGAGGATCTGACTCCATGTTTCAGAAGGCTGATTTATTATTTTATGATATATATTATATTAAAACTATACTAAAAGAATAGAAGAAAGGATTTCATCAGAAGGCTGGCTAAGAATAGAAAAAGAAAGAATCAATAACAAAGGCTTGTGACTGGGACAGAGAGTCTGAGCCAGCTGACTGTGATTGGCCATTAATTAGAAACAACCACATGAGCCCAATCACAGATGCACCTGTTGCATTCCACAGCAGCAGATAATCATTGTTTACATTTTGTTCCTGAGGCCTCTCAGCTTCTCAGGAGGAAAAATCCTAAGGAAAGGATTTTTCATAAAAGATGTCTGTGACATTGGAGCTTTAGGGTCTGGTTCCCACCCATGACCTGAGAGAGCAAAGAGCAGCAGCCAGGGGTGTGGAACAGCTGCTGCTCCCGAGGCCCTTCCTGCTGCTCCCACATCCCCAGCACCTTCCACGTGGGCCTTGAACCATTTAATGACCCACAGCTACCAAGGGGACTGGGCTCTGCTCCCTGATGGTGTGACAAGGGAAGGGCAGCGTTCTCCAGAGCTGGGAGCCAGGAGCTGTTGCTAATAGCATAATTTCCAAGCTGGTGTTCTCTTTTGAAATCCCATGAATGGGATAGGAAGTGTCAAATTTGGAGCTTTTAGCTGCTTGACCTCCAGCTTTGATTTTTGAACAGGCTGTGCTTGTGTTTTGTTAGTGGCCAGCTGCAGAGGAGAGGGATTCAAGGGAGCATTGCCTGCACCACAGATCCCTCCCAAAGGGATTTTGGGTCCCAGTGGTGCTGGCTGCTGTTGTTTCACGGTGACAAAGGCATCTCTGAGGAGATGGACTTCAGTAGAACACGGTGAATTTCTAAAGGAAGGCTGTTTCATTAACCACAGACGTGTGCTCAGAGCTGATGTATTTCTGATCAGAGAAGGGTCTGTGCTTCTGGAGGCACAGACACAGAGAAAGGGATGAAAAGATTTTCCTTAGGTGGGCGTTAAGAGCAAAGACATATCGATTGCTGCAGGCAGTGAGGGCTGGTTCCCACCCACCGGCCTGGGGCCCCTGCTTTTCCATCTTTGCCTCATGGATGGAGCTTTCCCCTTTTGCAGCATGAGCATAGCAGAGCTTCTTTCCCTTTGAAGTGCTCCGAGAGCTTCAGGAGGTGAAAAAACCCACAGTAGGTGCAAGAATCTCTTCCAGTGGATCATTATTTGGTGTGTCTGGGAATACTTCAAGGGGGATGCAAAGCAGAGCAGGTTGTGGGGCACACTGGGCGTGCCAGTGGGCAGAACACCTGTGAGCAGGGCTGCTCTTCAGAGTTCTTCATGGACTCATTGCTGTTCCAGGCTGCTGGAGCTGGGGATGGATCCCAGACACTGGATTTTTATTTTATTTTTTTTTTTCAGTGCAGCTGCTGTGCTGTGACAAGAAGTGCTGCACAGTGCAGGTTAGCAGAGGTCCCTGTGAGGCTTTGTAATGAAACACAAAACCTTTCACCCTTAGCCAAAGCTTCTGTAAATTGCAAACAGGGATTAAACCGGGAGCAGGAGCTCAGAGCCCCGCTCCTCGTGGTGCAAAGACACATGGGGAATTCTGCTCCAGTGGAATTGAAAAATCCATGGCTAAGAAAGCAAGTGTTATGGGCCAAGGGGGCAAGTGTAATGGAACCAAGTGTGACTGTGTTGCCCGGATTAGATCCAGAGCGTTTGGTTTGCAGAGAACTCCCCGGGCACAGGTACTCCTTTATTCTTATTAAATAAAGCAGTCATGCTGTATCTGGAAGAACTGCAGAGATGGAGTTGCTGGGAGGGGGGGGCACAGCGGGAGGAGATCAAAACGGGTTTGTCAGTGCAAAGCTCACACCGAGCACGGCAAAGAGACAGGGAGAAGCAGATCACACGGGGAGAATGAGACTGAGCCACAGCCAAGGTGTCAGAGCAGGTTTGTCGCTGCCAGAGCCAACTGGAAGTGAAAACATCATGGGCAACCAGAGGCAGATCGAGCCTGTCAGGGAGGTTTAACTCGTCTGAGGGCTGAGAACACTCCCAGCCCTGCAGGGCCGGACAGGAGAGCAGGGACATGTCACCATCATATTTTCTGGAAAAATCTCTTTTCCAGGATTTCTCTCCTGGGAAGCTGAGACGCCTCAGAGAAAAAGGAAAACAATAATTATCTCATTTGCTTCTCCTGTGTTTTGCTCATGTGGAATCTGTTTGGAGATTGTTTATCCAACAGGTTATTGTTTGATTGGTTTCATGTGAATTGTTTTTACTTAATGACCAATCACCAGTCAGGCTGTGTCAGACTCTGAGGAGAGAGTCACAAGTTTTTAATTAGCATCTTGTTAAGCCTTCTGTAAGTATCCTTTCTGTATTCTTTAGTGTAGCATTCTTTAATATAATATAGATCATAAAATAATACATTAGCCTTCTAAGAACATGGAGTCAGATTCATCATTTCCTTCCCTCATCTGGGGACCCTGAAAATACCACAGGGACAGGCAGGTGCCCCTGCAGGGCCAGGAGAGCAGGGACAGGCAGTGCCCCTGCAGGGCCAGGAGAGCAGGGACAGGCAGTGCCCCTGCAGGCCGGAGGTGCCCAGGGAAGTGCCCAGCTCAGGAGGAGCTGCTGCAGCCCCTCCAAGCACTGGCTGGTGCCCAAGGGGCCAGGGAATGGCTGTGCCACCCAGAGAGCCTCACGCCTGTTGGGAGGGCTCCAAATGAACACTCAGATCTTGTCTTGAGCTCAGCAGGAGCTGGGGGAAGGTTGGTTGGTGGCACTTGGGGACTGGTGGCTCTCTCCAGGTGGATTTGGGTGGTGGAGGGGCAGAGCTGTGCCCCACCACAGGCTTTGCCTTCCTCCGTGCACCCACCTGGCAGCAAATTCCCTTTTAATATTCCTGCCAGCTGCCTTCCCCATGACAGCCAGGGGATGCTGCTGTGCTTTATTGCCACCACATTAATGAAAAGGACATTGCAGCTGAGGCTCCTTTGGTGACTTGGAGATGGATTTCCTCTTAAGGCGAGCAAAATGAGCCATCCCCAGCCCGCCTGGAGATAAGGAATGCTGAGGGATGGTTGGGACTGGAGCATATTTTGCTGGGTAGAGGCCATCCTTCTGCCTGACGAGTTGTTTAAAATCCTGCAGATTGTCCCTTCCTGTCAGGCAGAGCTATGGATGGGGCAGGTGGGGCTTTTTGAGTCATTGGAAGGGACTTTAAAGCCCATCCAGTGCCACCCCTGCCATGGCAGGGACACTTTCCACTGTCTCAGGCTGCCCCAAGCTCTGCCCAGCCTGGCCTTGGGCACTGCCAGGGATCCAGGGGCAGCCACAGCTGCTCTGGGCACCCTGTGCCAGGGCCTGCCCACCCTCACAGGGAACAATTCCCAATTCCCAATATCCCATCCATCCCTGTCCTCTGGCAGTGGAAGCCATTCCCTGTGTCCTGTCACTCCATCCTTTGTCCCCAGTCCCTCTCCAGCTCTCCTGGAGCATCACTGGAAGAGGCTCTGAGGTCCCCATGGAGCCTTCTCCAGGGCAATGAGGATCTCACCAGAGCTTGGGAGGAGAAACCCCCTCAGCTGTTGGGGGTCCAGAAGGTCTCCTTGGGATGCCCCAGCTCCAGGAACATGTCCCCCTGGGCAGGCAGAGCTGCTCAGGGCTCTGGGAGCTGAGGAGGGCTGGGAGCAGCAGCAGGGAGGAGGGCAGGCTGCTGCTCCCCTCCCCAGAGGTGCAGGGAGGTGCCAGCCTGTCCCAGCATGGAGCTGGGAGCACTGGGCTGCTGCCACCCACACCTGCTCCAGAGCCACAGCAGGGACCTCACATCCTGATCAAAGCTTTTGTGCCTCTTTCCACCTGGATTTCGGTGCTGCAGCAGCTTTCTGAGCAGGGCTGGTTGGGCTGGTTGCAGGTTTTCCTCTCTGACTTTTCCCATCTTCATTTCTTGTAAGAGCCTAAATGAGGGATGCAGGACTCCAGGCAGCTCTCCAAAATGCAGCTTATTGTATCCAAAATGCAGTTTATTGTATACAAAATGCAGTTTATTGTATCCAAAATGCAGTTTATTGAATCCAAAATGCAGTTTATTGAATCCAAAATGCAGTTTATTCCATCCAAGGTGTCACAGCAGTCCAGGGTGGTGGGTGACAGAGCTGTGCCTACAGCTGTCAGCTCCAGCTGCAGGCAGGCCTGGAGACCCTTTGGTTTTGGTTACAATGCATTCTATACTTATATTTTGGTTACATTGCATTATTTACTTTTCTTTTGGTTACAATGCATTATTTACTTTTCTTTGCTGAGCATCTTCATACAGTAGAACCAATCTATACCTTAACTGTTATCTACAGCCTATCATAACTGCTATAATTACCATATTCATGTTACTGTTCTCCAATCACTAACAGTCAGTACATTACAGTTTAAGCTAGAAGTTGTTTTTCAGTTTTCTTGCAGTGGAAAATTCTGAGACCTTTTTTTTATTTGCCAAATCAGCAGGCTCGTTTGCCTGTGCTATCTTTCTGCTTGTTTGAGGTGGGTTTATCCTTTGCTCTAAGCCATAAAAACCCCTTCTAACTAACACACCCTTTGCCTCCTTGGTTATCCAGTAAGACTGGCTCAGCAATTCTTTTCTTCTATATCAAAACTTGCTTCCATCTCTATTCCTTCATCAGACTCTACATTTAAAAATCTTTCTGCTAAGCACACATATCTGTGAGACTTTCTTGTCAAACTTTCATCCTTCCCAACAATTTCTCATCTGCTGGCTCTTCCAGCCTGTGCTTGAAGCATCACAGACCACTGAGCACATCACGCTCCGTGGGAACCTCCTGGTGAGGATGTGCAGGGAAGCAAAAGAGAAACAGGAGGTTCCTGTGAGCAGCACCTCAAGCCTTCCCTGTAATCCCACGGAGAGGAGCTCCCAGAGCTGCAGGGCAGTCAGGGAAGGGGCAGCCAAGGGAGACTCTAAAATTCTACATCTTCCAGGTCTCAGTATAAGGTGTCAGATTGCCCAGAGCAGCTGTGGCTGCCCCTGGATCCCTGGCAGTGCCCAAGGCCAGGCTGGACAGGGCTGGGAGCAGTCTGGGACAGTGGAAGCTGTCCCTGCCATGGCAGGGGTGGGACTGGATGGGCTTTAAGGTCCCTCCCAACCCAAACCATTCCACGATTCTCTGCTAGGTTGGATCACAGAGCACTCAGATACAGGGCAGAGGCTCTGGAAGGACTCAAAGTGGTGCTGAGTCCACCAGAATTTGGCCTTCCTGCTGAATTTGATGCATGTTGTTCATTTTCGCACACTCCTACTGCAGAAAAGCTGGGTTTAAAAAATAAGGAGGGGGAAAGTTTCCTATCTGCTTTAAATTAAAATAAATCCAGAGCAGAGAAGGCCTTTTGTAAGGTCTGCTGAGTTAATGGATTCATAATGACTTTTAAAGCTTCACTTGGGTAAGAAATACTGTTCATTTCATAATTGCATATAAATATACCTTCTCATAATCCAGGACAGCATAGCAAAAGGAAATCTACTGGCTTAATTATAAATCTTTTTATTAGCTGGAACCCCGCTGGAATAAAAAAAAAAGCACCACATATTGTTTTTATCTAGGAGGAAAAGCATGGGGAAAGGAGGGAGGGAGATGTCTTGGGAATGAGTTATGAGGAATTAAACAGGAAAGAAAACAGCTGTGAGTGCTGGGGCTGGGGGCAGCAGTGCAGGTACTGGGGGCTCCTCTGAGCACTTTCCCATCAATCCAGGCAGGGACCATTCCCAGCCCGGCTTCCCCGGGAGCCAGCACAGCAGATCAATCCTCCAGCCAGTCAGTGCCTTTCCCAACGTGTATTTTTTTATCTCTTTGACCCACCATGACCCCAGCTGAAGCAGATTTGTTTCTCCTTAGCTCCTGTCCACCTTGCTGGCACGGGCAGATTTCTCTTTTGGAGCTGGAGCAGGAAGCCAAGGTGGAGGGAGGGATCAGGGACCTGCTGGTGCTTTGTGCACCTGGGGATGCACAGACACCTCCAGGGATGCAGAGACACCTCTGGGGATGTGCCCTGGCTGGGAGGGGCCACCTGTGCCATGGGTGGGTGGCCCAGAGCAGGGGGATGCTGGGGATGGCTGGCACTGGCTTTTTCTGGGATGCTGGGGATGGGTGGCACTGGTTTTCTCTGGGATGCTGGGGATGGCTGGCACTGGCTTTTTCTGGGATGCTGGGGATGGGTGGCACTGGTTTTTCTCTGGGATGCTGGGGATGGCTGGCACTGGTTTTTCTCTGGGATGCTGGGGACGGGTGGCACTGGTTTTTCTCTGGGATGCTGGGTATGTGTGGCACTGGTTTTTCCCTGAGATGCTGGGGATGGCTGGCACTGGCTTTTCTCTGGGATGCTGGGGATGGCTGGCACTGGCTTTTTCTGGGATGCTGGGGATGGCTGGCACTGGCTTTTTCTGGGATGCTGGGGATGGCTGGCACTGTTTTTTCTCTGGGATGCTGGGGATGGGTGGCACCAGGATTTTCTCTGGGATGCTGGGGGTGGCTGGCACTGGTTTTTCTCTGGGATGCTGGGAATGGCTGGCACTGTTTTTCCCCTGAGATGCTGGGTATGTGTGGCACTGGTTTTTCCCTGAGATGCTGGGTATGTGTGGCACTGGTTTTTCCCTGAGATGCTGGGTATGTGTGGCACTGGTTTCTCTCTGGGATGCTGGGGATGGGTGGCACTGGTTTTTCTCTGGGATGCTGGGGATGGCTGGCACTGGTTTCTCTCTGGGATGCTGGGGATGGCTGGCACTGGTTTTTCTCAGGGAAGCAGCAGGGCTGAGCCATTCTTTGGGCATTTACAGGAGCAGAGCTTTGGGATGGCTGCAGCTCCTCCCCGGGAGCTGGGCTGGGAGCTGAAGGACCGGGCTCCTGTGCCCAGCCCATCCATCACTCCCTGCTCCCCTGCCGGGGAACGCGGCACCCAAGCGCTGCTTTTAAAAACAAAAAGGAAACTAATTAAGCGCTTAAAGGTTGAACAGCCCGTTTGCACCTGATGGAGACAAATGAGGCTGCCTCGTGCCCAGCAAAGCTGGCACTGCTCTCCTGCTCCCAGGTGGCTGCTTCTGCAGTTCTGGGCTGCTGCAAACCCTGGCGCTGCCAGGCACCCTCTGCCTCCTGTGTCTGCAGGGCCGGGGTGGCTGTGCCGGCCCTGGCACCCACCTGCTCGGGGAATGGGATGGGAGAGGCCCCTGGGCATCACTGGTCTGGTGAGGGAGCTGGGAAAAGGGGCTCAGCCTGGGGGAATGGGGCTCAGCCTGGGGGAAAGGGGCTCAGCCTGGGGGAATGGCGCTCAGCCTGGAGAAAGGGGCTCAGCCTGGAGAAAAGGGGCTCAGCCTGAGGGAAAGGGGCTCAGCCTGGAGAAAAGGGGCTCAGCCTGGAGAAAAGGGGCTCAGCCTGGGGAAGGGGGCTCAGCCTGGGGGAAAGGGAGCTCAGCCTGGGGAAAAGGGGCTCAGCCTGGGGAAAGGGGCTCAGCCTGGGGAAAGGGGCTCAGCCTGGGGAAAAGGATCTCAGCCTGGGGAAGGGGGCTCAGCCTGGGGGAAAGGGGCTCAGCCTGGGGAAAGGGGCTCAGCCTGGGGAAAAGGATCTCAGCCTGGGGAAAGGGGCTCAGCCTGGGGGAAAGGGGCTCAGCCTGGGGAATGGAGCTCAGCCTGAGGGAAAGGGGCTCAGCCTGGGGAAAGGGGCTCAGCCTGGAGAAAAGGGGCTCAGCCTGGGGAAAAGGGCTCAGCTGGGGGGAAAGGGGCTCAGCCTGGGGAAAAGGGGCTCAGTCTGGGGAAAGGGGCTCAGTCTGGGGAAAGGGGCTCAGTCTGGGGAAAGGGGCTCAGCCTGGGGAAGGGGGCTCAGCCTGAGGGAAAGGGGCTCAGCCTGGGGGAATGGAGCTCAGCCTGGAGAAAAGGGGCTCAGCCTCGGGGAATGGAAGCTCAGGGGGGCCCTTCTCACTCTCCACAGCTCCCTGGCAGGAGGGGACAGCCAGGTGGGGGTCAGGCTCTGCTCTGAACTGATGAGACAGTGAGAGGACATCATTTGGAAGTGTAGCAGGGCAGGTGCAGGCTGGGCACCAAGAGGAATTTCTCTGGGGAAAGGCTGATCAGACACTGGAATGGGCTGCCCAGAGAGGTGGGGAAGTCCCTGTCCCTGGAGGGGTTTGAGCAAAGAGCACATGAGGCACTTGGTGCCATGGTCTGGCTGATGTGGTGGTGGCTCACAGGCTGCATTCTCTGATCTCAAAGGTCTTTTCCAACCTCAGTGATTCTGTGGTCTCTGTAAATCCTCCTCACTGTGCCCTGGTGCCCCACTGTGACCACTTCAATCTTCAGAGCCAAAGCCAAGCCCAAGTGCCTCCTGCTGCTACTCCTGGTCTTGCTCCCCTCCTGGATTGGGGTGCTGGTGTCCTCTGAGCTGTGTCTGAGATCAAACACAGCTGCTAAGTGGGAAATCTGAGGGGCTACAGCACCTTCAGCTGAAAGGATCTGTCATATTCTCTATCTCTCTGGGTACAACCCAGTTGAGAGAATTTAAAGTACCAGCATGGCTGGGCAAATAATTTCCCTGTTTATTTTGCCTTGTGTGTTGAGAAATCTGATGTTAATTTGCTCCTTTTTAGAGGAACCCGAGAATGTTTTATCCAAGCTAAATTCTCAGCGGTTTTGGCCAGATCTTCCCTGGGACTTTATGTAGTGATGGAGGTGGGAGGGAAAGGAAAAGCCAGAGCCAAACCAGAGAATTGAAGAAAAGCAAAGCAGAGCAGGACAGTAATATGCTTTTGGATTCCTTTTTCATGTTCTGAAAAGGAAATAGGGAGAAAGAAAAATAATCTCTTCTCCCACCCTTCCCTCCAGACCATGGAATTAAATCTATAACCATTAGAGAAACATTTTGACCCAGACATCTTTTTTTCTCTCCGCTCCTTCTCCGCATTCAAAAGCCTCCAAAGTGTCAGCATGTTTCCATGCAGGCGAGATGTGCATTGCATCTAAACAACATCATGTCAGTGTGGTGGAGAAAATTCCCACTGAGGGCCCTGCAGGTCAAAGCAAGCTAATGTATGATGCCCTCCCTTGCACCACTGAGCGTGAGTTGTGCTGATAAGGCTCCGTTCTCTGTGTCTATTAAATCTTCTCTCCTGTATAAGCAATGCAGGCACAGAGTTATTTACTTATTTTTCTGGCCTTCCTCCCCCTGTAAATTGTCATCCTTGAGCAGGGGGGACCTGCTCAGCCAGGGGATCTGGTGGTAGCCATCCTAGCTGGTTTTATTTTATTTTTATTCCGTTTTTTCCCGCTCTGTGACACTGCTAAGTTGTGTCTGGTTGCTTTATGTGCTGCTGTGACTTAGCTGGAGGGCCTGTCCTCACCTAGCGCTGGTGATTCCTCCCTCCCTGCTGTCATGGGTGTGAGGTGAGTGCTGGCTCCCTCTCAGCTCCTTTGGAAAGTGGCTCTGGGAAGCAGCTGATGTTTCACTGCTGTCTGAAGCTTTTGATGTGCAGGATTTTTTTGGAAGTGTGAAAAACGCCAATCACTTGTTTTTAAAATGTTAGAAGTTTAATAGTAATAAGATGGTTATAAAAATAGCAATATAATTAGAGTAATAAAAATTTTGGACAGTTTGAATTAGGACAATATGAGATAATAAAAACAAACAGTTACAGATGTCCGGGTACCTTTTTCTGGGCAGCACAAGCCCTAAAAAGGACCCACGTTAACAGAGGATTAACCCTTAAAAGCAACAGCCTGTTGCATATTCATGCACTTCATCCATGATGCATAAATTCCATTCAAACACAGGATTCTGTCTGGGCAGTGTCAGCTGCTTCTTCTGAATCCTGACGGTGTCATTAAGCCTGAGCGAGGCAGGAAGAAGTTTGTTTCTTCTGATAAGAGGGCAATCAATTATTTTTCTCTGAAAGATTCAGGTGTCCTGTGGCTGCTATCTCAGTGAGAGTCCTTTCTTAAAAAAGTATCCTACATAGCACAGTTTCTATTTTAACAGTTTGTTATAACCTAAAACTATATTTAACACACTACTTAAGAAAATTAATACAGCATAACTTTCTAACACAACACATACAATATTCATTTTAATATTTGCCAAAAGCCAATCATAAAATACACATTTTTCACAGAAGGGAGCTGACTGGTTGGGAATTATTCCCCTTGACCTCCACCCTCTCCATTTTATGCTCATCCTGCACTGCCAGGGCACTGAGTCTCTCCTTCTCACATTGCTGCTGCTCAGTGCAGGCATTTTGGTGCCCTTTCCCAATTTCTGAGTCTTTTTTTGTCCCAGCCTTGGGGGTACCTGGGCTAATGAGGAAAGTCCCCTCGGTGGGTGGCAGTGGAATGCTTCCAGCCCAGCCATGTCACAGGGCTGGCTCATTAACCACGGCTGCACCAGCAAGGAGGGACACAGGTCAAGCTGTGAAAGCTGCTCAAGTGGGGCTTTCTTAGGGAACTGCTGGAGCCTCTTAGAGGAGAGGCCTTGGGGACTCATTATGTGCTGGCAGCGGTGCAGGGGTGAGCTGGCTGCAGATCTGTTGTTCCGTGTAAGCAGGTACACAGGGAGGGTCTGCTGTGCCTGCTGCAGGAGCAGAAGGATTGGTGGTCACAGGGAACTTGCAGGGTTTGGGGTAGGAAAGCTTAAAAGCAGGCAAAGAGGAGATTCTTCTGTATTGAGGACCTGCTGCTCCCTGGGCAGAGAGGGCAGTGACTGAGCAGGTGAGGGGCTCTGAGTGCTCACACTGTGGGGATAAGGACGTGTCTTTAGGAGTGATGGAGGGAGCTTGGGCCATGGAGAAAGAGCAAAAGAAACAAGGGAAGACAGTCAGATAGACACCTTTAATCTTTTATATTAACTGAGTCTTTTTGCCTGTGGATTCGGGGAAGGCAGCTGGCTCCTTTAGAGCCAGGCTGGCAAATGAAAAAAGGGATGACAGGAGATCTCTGATGCTGAGAGTGGATAATGCTTGGAGGGGACAGCACTGGGGAAAGGATGAGCAGTGAGGGGGGCGGGCGAGTCACCAACATCTGCTCTCACACTCAGTCTTCACACTGATCCCTCCTCAAATCTGCCAATCTGCTCCCCTAATCCCTAAATCCCAGCGATCTGTGCAGCCCCCGCCCCGACATCCATCCCTGCAATCTGCCCGTGCTCAGGGAGCAGCTGCCGGGCAGGAGGAGCCCAAATGAGACACTGCCCTTGTTGTCAGACACTGCTGACTTTGCCCACCTGGCTGAGAGAGGCAGGGACAGGAATTAATCAAACAAGCAGCAGCAGCTGTGAGGAACAGCTCCCAGTGGGTCCTGAGGCAGCGGGTTCAGCTGGGGTTGGGGTAGGGAGCAGTGAGCCCACGTGTGAAAAATACCTTCACTCAACAGTGAAAATGTAGAAAGTGTAATAAAGGACAAGAGGAGAGAAGGACCCCAGAGCAGAGGTTATTAGGGTGCATCTTGGTGTTCAGCCAAGATCACCTTGTTATCTTCAGAGATTCCCCTGAAATAACTTTTCATTACATCAGCCTCTTGCATGTTCATAGACCCTTATGCAGAGTAAACTTTTCCCCAAACTAGTTTACATGTTCCAAGAATTGTTTAGCATGGCTCTTCCTTGGATCTACCTTTTTAGAGCATGTGTATTCCTTGACTGTGGTTTTAGTCCTTTTTTATCCCCTCTAGTTTTGGGCCCTGGTCCTCACTGCCTTCAGACAGTGAGTGCTGATGGTTGGCAGATCTGTCCAGGTGTGCTCATCCTGTGTGCATTGGGTGTTATCCATCCCAGCAAGCATTTTAACACAAGCACACTGGTATCAGCTATTTCCCTAAGCTTAACAACAGAAATAAAAATTTTATCTCTATAGCAAAGTTACTTTAACATCACACATATAAAATCCATTTTAATATTTGCAAAAAGCCAATATTATAATGTGTATGATAATACACAAATCCAGCCTGCTGTGTTCCTCTGGCCTCCCTCTGGAACCATGAAACATATCAGTCAAAACACAGGGAAAACCTGGGAGTGCTGCTGTGCCTGCCCCTGCCCTGTGAGTATCTTAAATGTGTGTTCAGAAGTACAAAGTCATCTTGGCAGGAGGCTCAGCTGGGAGCAGCCAAGTCTGGGGAAATCTGACTCAGTTTTGGGGACAGGAGTTGTGTGGGATTGTCACATCCCTGCCAGTGTTTCACACAGTTGGAAAGAGACGAAAATGAGGAACAGCTCCCAGTGGGTCCTGAGCCAGAGGGTTCAGCTGCTTTTAGGTAGGGAGCAGTCAGCCCAGGGCCTGCTGACTCTGTTCCTCTGGGATCCACAACTTGTACCAGTCAAAATACCAGGAAACCTTTTCCCTGAGGGGCTGGTGCTCCAAACAGTCAGCTGGGGCTTCACCTGTGCAGCTCTTCAGGTGTAGACCAGACTTACATCCCTTCATCTTTGCCTTCCCAATAATGGCATGGCTGTTGCTGATGTGCCCCTGTCAGTGGGCAGAGCCGTTCCTCCTCTGGGAAATGCCAGGCTTTGACTGGACACCAGGGGTTTGCAGGCAGCTTTGGTCCTTCTGCACTGGTGTGGTATTTGCTGGGTCACCAGGACAAAGGAGGAACTGAGAATCTGACTCCATGTTCTTAGAAGGCGAATTTATTATTTTGTTATATTATACTATATTAATGAATGCTATACAAAAACTATACTAAAGAATAGAGAAAGGATCCTTACAGAAGGCTTAACAAGATAATAATGAAAAACTCATGACCTCTTCCAGAGTCCCAACACAGCTGGACAGTGATTGGTCATTAAGTAAAAACAATTCACATGTTGGATAGTTATAGATATATATATATTAGATAGAGACAGATTAGATATTATATATCTATGATATACATTATCTTTATATATTATATATATTATGTATTATTTCTATATTATTATATATAATATTTTATATATTTATATATAATATAAAATATATATTTATTACATATTGTATATATATAATATATAATATATATTATATATATAATATATATAATATGTGCATGTATTTTATATAGGTATATAGATTAGATTAGATATTAGATATAGATATAGATATTCACATGTCGGATAAACAATCTCCAAACCACATTCCAAAGCAGCAAACACAGGAGAAGCAAATGAGATCATATTATCATTTCCTTTTGCTCTGAGGCTTCTCAGCTTCCCAGGAGAAGAAATCCCGGTGAATGGATTTTTCCAGAAAATACAGCAGTGACACATAGGGACATCCCAGGGGGATGCTGGGGGCTTGGTTCACATCCTGCCCTGGGCTGGACAGGGGAGCAATGCAGGTTTCTGGGGAACAGAGGGACATTCCCTGGAGGAGAGGCATATTTGTGCCTGCTGCAGGGCTGGGCCCACCCCAAGGAACACATTTGTGTTATTTTAAGGCTTTAAGCATTTTTGTTTTCCAAAACTCACGTGCCAGGCTGTGGGTCCTTCAGGTCCTCAGACAGTACCTGGGGGTCCCAAACAAACCCCAGGCTGGTGCAGCAGAGCTCGGGGATGGAGTAGCACACATAAAATCCCAGTCCCTCTTCTTAAGGAAATGCGAGGTCCTTTAGGAGGAGGGGAAAAGCTCAGCTGTCTGCACTGAAACCTGTTGGCACGGAAGAAGTGCCGAGATGCCACCTGTCATCTCTTCAGCACCTCGTCAGTGGCTGAAGCCTCGTGCCCAACCACAGGGGCTATTAGGGAATAGTTCAGCAGCTATTTTTACACTCCAGCCAGCTCTCTCTTGGGTGTGATTTTTCCCTAAGATTTTTCTCCGCTTCTGTCCTCCCAAAATTAGCTCAATTTGGACACAAAAGAAGTGGTTGGAAAAATACCATGCAGAGAGGCCTCAAGCCTTTCCTGACTCCTGGAAACGTGGAAGGAAGAAAGTGGCAGAAAGAAGGAAGTGGCGGAAGGAAGAAAGTGGCAGAAAGAAGGAAGTGGCGGAAGGAAGTGGCGGAAGGAAGGAAGTGGCGGAAGGAAGGAAGGAAGTGGCGGAAGGAAGGAAGGAAGTGGCGGAAGGAAGGAAGTGGCGGAAGGAAGTGGCGGAAGGAAGTGGCGGAAGGAAGGAAGGAAGTGGCGGAAGGAAGGAAGGAAGGAGGGAAGGAAGGAAGGAGGGAAGGAAGGAAGGAAGGAAGGAAGGAAGGAAGGAAGGAAGGAAGGAAGGAAGGAAGGAAGGAAGGAAGGAAGGAAGGAAGGAAGGAAGGAAGGAAGGAAGGAAGGAAGGAAGGAAGGAAGGAAGGAAGGAAGGAAGGAAGGAAGGAAGGAAGGAAGGAAGGAAGGAAGGAAGGAAGGAAGGATTGGAGTGATGATGCCCCTTTGGTGCCTTCCCTTTCTTGGGAAGGAACAGAGGAGTGAAAGAGCCTTTAGAGCTGAGGCTGGCCATGCTCAGCTGGCCCCTGGGGTCCCGTGCCATGCCCCCAGCCCATGGAGAGCCAGGCAGTGAGAGCAGAAACAGCTCAGGAGTACCAACAGCCCTGGCTGGGTTCCCAGCCTTGGGGCCAAAGGACAGACCTGAGGTGGGTGGCAGGAGCTGAGCAGCAAAGCTCACACAAGGATGGGTGTTTGCTCTGGAACCTGGCACCTCATGGGCCCAAAACATCACTCAGGACTGAGGTGGCAGTGTCAGGGCCTGGATTGTGGGTGGGGAAGTGGTGAGTGAGCAGCTCTGGCCGGGTGAGCAGGCTGGGAAGGCTCCCATGGCACTCAGCCTGCTGCCCAGAGCTGCCTGTGGAACAGAGGAGCACTGGCATTCTTCAGGAAAGGGCAAAATTCAGAATCTCCCCTGAATTCAGCTTTAAACAAAGCTTGTTTGCAGACATTTCCTCATCTCTCCTTCCCTGCTCTGGCTCCACAGGTTCTGCCAAGTCTGGGGAAATCTGAGTCAGTTTTGGGTACAGGAGTTGTGTGGAGTGGCATTATCACACCCCTGCCAGTGTGTCTCTGTTGAAAAGGGTACAAAAAGTGCATTTTCCTCTCTCCTCCTTGCCAACAAAATCGAGGCTCCTTCTTGCTCTCCTATAGCTAAATCAGCTGAAGCCTCCCCTTTTGTTTAGGTAACCTTCTCTTATATTAAACATATACCCAGCAAGCCAGATTCATTACTTATTAATTTACAAAGTGGTAAATTTCAAAGCTGTCATAATGCTGAAGTCATGTTCACTTTAGTTATTCTGCATAATTAATTACAAAGTAATAATTTGTACATCATGATATTTTCATTCCAACATGAAAGCCCAAGACTCGGAGCCATAACAGCCTCAGGCAGCAGTGAGGGCTGAAGGAGGTTTCCAGACGTGCCTGGCTGAGGAGAATATCAACTCAGCCTCACTTCTGGCCTTCTGGGGAGGTTCTTTGTGAGAACCCAGGACATTGCTCTGGCTGCCCTGGAGGACTCGAGACCCTGGCAGGGGGCTCAGAGACCTTGGCACGGAGTCAAAGACACCTCAATAATTCCTGCAATCCCCTCTGTCGCAGACATCTTTTATGGAAAATCCTTTCCTTAGGATTTTTCCTCCTGAGAAGCTGAGAGGCCTCAGGAACAAAATGTAAACAATGGTTATCTGCTGCTGTGGATGCAACAGGTGCATCTGTGATTGGTCTCATGTGGTTGTTTCTAATTAATGGCCAATCATAGCCCAGCTTCCTCAGACTCTCTGTCCGAGCCACAAGCCTTTGTTATCATTCTTTCCTATTCTATTCTTAGCTGGCCTTCTGATGAAATCCTTTCTTCTATTCTTTTAGTATAGTTTTAATATAATATATATCATAAAATAACAAATCAAGCCTTCTGAAACATGGAGTCAGATCCTCGTCTCTTCCCCAATCCGAAAACCCCTGTGAACACCGTCACATCTCTCTCCTGCCAGTTTTGTAGTTTCTCAAGTTTCTTCCATATATCTCCCCAAGATTTCGCTACAAATTGTGTTTTTAATAATACCTCCCTTACAGGTGAATTTGGATCAACTCCTGAATACATTTGCAAACCTTTTCTCAATCTCTCTAACCATTCAGTAGGAGTTTTGTCTTTCCCCTGGCATTCTCCAAACACTTTGCTAATGTTCTGCCCTCAGGGTACAGCCTCCTGAATCCCCTGTATGATAATGTTTCTTAAATTTACCATGTGTCACCGACCCTCTTCTGTTTGAGCTTTGAGCGTTCCACCCAGGTCTTTGATTTGGCCATTTCTGATCCCCAGTTAAATCTTGGGGATTTCAGTGTTCCCATTCTCGTATGCCAGCTACTCTCTTTCCTCAGTAGTAAACAAAAGTCTCAAATTCTCAAAATTCTCAAAATATGGCTTGCATGTCATCCCAGGTAAAGACACTAGTCCCCAGAAACTGATCTAACCAGTGCCTTTGATTTTAGCTCATGGAAACAATTCCCAGCTCTGTGTGAGGAGTTACAAGCCACAAGGGTTTGAATAGAATGATAGGGAATTTATCACCAGGTGAGAATGTAGAATTTTGGGGTATTTAGAATGGGGGTTCAGGAGGTAGGATGGAGGAATCTGGATGTGTTCTGTCTTTCTCCTTCTTCTTCTTGGCCTCCATCTTCTGCTGTGATGGTGGCACTTTTGGATTGGTTTAGAGTAGAGACAGACTGTCTAACATAGTTGATAGATATTGGAAAATTATTGTAAATAAAGTAGAGGTAGTTTTTAGTATAAAAAGCTAACACCACCCCAAGGGCAGGGACTGTGCCACAGCCCGACCTGCTGGACAGATCTCAGCAGGTCAGAGAAGAGACAATGCATTAGACAAGAGCAAACAAACAACCTTGAGAACGAGAGCCAAGGAACTCTGTCTTCTTCTTCGGTCTCAGGGCTGGGAAAGAGACTTTCCAACACCTTGGGGTCATCTCAGCACCAGAGACCTTGTCAGTTCTTCTTCCCCTCAGTGTAATGACCTGTCCCCTGTGGTGAAGGGAGGAGGTGCAAAGGAGGATTTGTACCATGAGAGCAGTGAACACCCCCTGACCCCAGGGGTGCACCACAGGTGAAGTTTGAACGTGCAGGTGGAGAAATCCTGGTGTGTGTGCTCAAGGACAGCCTGTGCTTGCTTTAATTGCCTGGCCAGGGGTGATGAATGGATCCCTTTGGATCTGGGCCCTTCTCAGAGCAGGCAGGTCCAGTCTGATGTCACAGCCAGGGCACAGTGGGCCCCGGGTCACTCGTGTTTCACTGCCCATGTCCAGCCTGCCCTGCTGGGAGCCTGCTGAGCACCAAGGAAAGGGTAAGACCATCAATCTCCCAGAGCCAAATCCTGCTCCTGAGCTGGAGCTGGCTCCATTGGGAGCGTCACTTACCAGTCCTACTGCAGGGAAATATCTTCCGTGACAAGTCTAATTCATTAATTGTGGTTGATGATGTCACATGCAATTGGAATGGCGAAGGGGACGTGAACAGGGAGTGCTGGGAGGATTTCCCAACTTCCCTGCACTTCATGTCCTTCAGCACAGCCAGTCCTGACATCCCATTAGCAGGGAAATGCACCCGGGCTCCTCCAGCAAAGCCTTTGCAACCCTCTGGAATCAGGGCTGCAATTTTGATGAAGTCTGCCCATGTTGATTTCCTGGGAAAACAAAAACAAGATATGGAAAGCAAACAGCTTTCAAAAATTGAGTGGTGTAACGGTAAACTTATAATATTAATATATATAATATATATAACAGAATAGAATAGAATAGAATAGAATAGAATAGAATAGAATAGAATAGAATAGAATAGAATGGAATTATAAACTTGTAAGTTATTCTGATGAAGTGTGCCCATGTTGATTTCCTGGGAAAACAAAAACAAGATATTGAAAGCAAACAGCTTTCAAAAATTGAGTGGTGTAATGGTAAACTTATAATTTGGGAATGGTTGTTACATTCTCCATTGCAAAGATCAATCTTTAGCCTTTGTGAGCTGGTGAATTTGCCCAGTCTTGAGAACTTATTTTAATCACTTGACGCTAATCTCATTTCCAAGCCTGAAAACGGCCCCAAACATTGAAATTATATGTTAATATAGCGAGATTGACAAAAGGAAGCTGCTTGTATCGACTTGGAATTAATGAAGCAATTCAGCGATGAACAATATCGCTGGCAGGAGGTGTTAAGGAGAATTGTTGCAGTTGTTAAATTTTGGCACTGAGAGGTCTCATTGCTCTGAGGAGACGGTCGGATCACAGCGAAATGAAAATTACCTGGGAACTTCACAGGGTTTTAGTTATTCTGAGTCATTTCATAAGGAGTGCAGCAGAAAACAGGGAAATGCAGGTGGGGGGACTCCTGGTTATCCACGAGTGCTTTTCTGCACTGCTGAGGGAAGAATCCTCCCTGCAGTTCTGTGATGGGGTGGAAATAATACTTTGCTCATCCAGGCTGGGCTGTGCCCCACTCCAGCCCTCGAGGATGAGCTCAGTCTTACTCTGTGTTACAGCAAAGAGCTCTGGGGCAGAGGGCCCTGACCATTCCAAGCTGTGAATTTGCAGGTCCTGAGACAGAATCACAGAACCTCCTTGGTTGGTGATTGGAGAGACCAACTTGGTTCACATCCAGTCCCACTGGAGGGCTTGGAGGGACCCACAGGTTCACATCCAGTCCCACCCCTGTCCCTGCCCAGACCCCCCAACAATCCCACCCTGTCCATCCCTGGCAGTGCTGCCCAAACCCTCCTGGAGCTCTGGCAGCCTTGGGGCCGTGCCCATTCCCTGGGGAGCCTGGGCAGTGCCAGCACACTCTGGGGGAAGAACCTTGCCCCAGTCTCCAGTCTAAACCCCTAAATCTCCTGTCCGTGTCCCAGGGCAGAGATCAGAGCTGCCCTCGGGAGGAGCTGCAGCCCCTGAGCTCTGCCCTCATCTCCTCCAGCTGAACAAACCCAGTGCCCTCAGCTGCTCCTCCTGTGGCTCTATTCCCCTCTAAATCCTTCCCCATCCTCATGTCCCTCCTTTGGATGCTCTTTAACTCTTTTTCATCTCATGTTGAGGTCCCCAAAGCTGCCCCAGGGCTGGAGGTGATGCTGCCCCAGCCCAGAGCAGAGCAGCCCCTCCTCACCAGGTTGAGGATGCTGGGCCCCATTGTCCCCTCCTGGAAGTGCCAGGTGTGTGTTCCCAGCTGGTTGTGGCTCACGTGTGTCCTCCTGCACAGCTCTGCAGGGCTGTGGGAAGCTTTGCTTTGCTGTGGGTTCCCCTTTTGTGGGACCCAGTTTTGTCTGGGGCTCCTTGCACGGCCTGGTTGGCAGCTTTGGCTTTCTGCAAAGTGCTCGTGGTTTGTGGGGCTGCTGACAGCTCCAAAGCATTTCCCCTTCCCCAGAGTTCAATTTGTGCTGCTTGGTGGTGTCAGCAGAGTGAGGGCTTGAAGGAGCCTGAACCAGGCTTTGATTCCTTGACCGGTGATCCAGCCCAGCCAGGAGACACAGAGCATAAAGCTGCACGTCAGGAGAAAAGCAAAACTTGTTAAGAAATAGAGTTTCTGTTCTTTGGAATAAAATTCCTCAGTAAGACTGCAGATAAAGATGCCAGGATGTGTTGCTGCTGTTAACATCTCGGGGCTTTGAACTTGTACATGCAATACTTGAGAGACAATTTGGAGCAACTGAATTCAAGGCACAGCAAAAATGCTTTAGAAGCTGCTCTCTGACAGTGATAAACATGTGAAACGGGGAGGGAGGTGCCCAGTGGATTTTGAAGTAGCTGCTGGTGAATCTGTTCCTCCAAGAGAGCCAGAGTTGAAAGTTGGAGCATGTTTTCCAATTATTGACTCACTGATTGATGGCTTAGGAGGATGAAGGAGACATGAAAACAGCAAGTTTCCCTCCAGATGCGGGGGATTGCAGGGTGGGGCAGGCCCATCACAGGCGAAATAAACAGGGCAGGAGTCTTTTTCTCCTTTTAATGCTTTTATTAAAAACGATCGGCTCAAGGTTGGGAGGCTCAACGGGTCCACAGTCTCCGTTGTCTCTCCAGGGTGACTCAGGAGAAGGAGAAATGTGCAGCTTTGTCCACTAAAGGGCACAGCTGGGGGTCCTGTCCTCAGGAGAGCAGCAAACTTAGCCCCGTGTTTCGACTTTTCTAGGCTCAGGGGTCTTGGTTCCAGCTGAGGTCTTCGCTTAGGGCAAGGGGCAACAAAGGTTTTTCGGCATCTCTGCAGGCTCAGTACTTTGTTCCTCACATCCAGACATCACTCTGATCTCTTAATTCTGTATTGGCTCGTTGTTTTCAGGATCCTTTCGGTAAGTTTGGTGGGGTATCTTCCCATGGCATGCTGGTCCCGAGGTGATTTTGCATTCTCTCTGATACCCGCCCCCTCCCCATGTCCCCTCCTCTCACAGTCCGGGGAGAAGGACCATCAGCTTAGCTCCAGGCAGGGCCATACCGATACAAAAGGAGCAATTAACGAGAACGACCGGTGATTACAATAACAAACAGGTAGAACTTCACCTTGGCAGCAACTGGTTTTACTGGTTCTGCAACCCTTTTTTTCCCCCAAAAAATTGGCAGATTTTTATAACAACAGGTGCTCCCTTTCCTCAGCTGGAAATCACCCCTGGTTTGGGAGTGTGCCTTTCCTCAGTGTCCTGGGAGCACAGGCATTGATGTCCACTCACACACAGGTTTTTGCTCATCAGTCTTCAGCTTCAAATGGATTTCGGGGTCCCTGGTGTTAATCTGTGCTCAGAGGCTGCAGCAAAGTGCCTGTGCTGCTTCCAGGTGTGCCCACACTGCAGCCTGGGCGTTTAGGGGTAGAGGAGATTGGCAAAGTTCTCTTTCTTTTCCTCTTTTCTGCTTTCCTTTGCACGAGGAGGGGCCAGGGCTGTCTCTGTATCCCACTGGTAGTTTTTCCTCGAGCTCTCTAAGTGGCAAAGCTTTGTTGAGGTAAAATACACAGCACTTTGAAATTCCAGCTTTTTCAGGTTTGGTACCTGGTTGAGGGTCCCAGCAGGCTGGGGGGCCTGTTCTGGTTGGATATTAAATACAGGTGGTTTATATTCACCAAAGTGAAGTTTCCTGTTGATCTGTCCGGTGTATACTGCAAACAAAATGTTTCTTTTTAAATCTCAAAGTGACTAAAAACGTCAATAACTCTTTTTTCCTTGCAATAAAGAATGCTGGGGTTGAAAATACTTTCATTTCATGAGCTGAAGTTGTTCTCTGAATGTAGCTCAGATTTGTAAAATTACTTCACTCTCTTTTTTTACTTGTCACACCCCCTCAAAAACCTGAACTCTCTGAAAATGTCAATTTGGGGAAGCACTGCTTTGAATTTTGGGCTGGAGAAAATTCCAGATCTTCCAGTGGAAGTGTCTGTCAGGATCTTTATCATTGTGCTCTGCCCGTGGCTCCCACTGTCTCCTCCTTCCCTTAGTTCAAGGCACCACAACCACATTTTGATAATGGAAGAGAATTTGTCTGAGGTCATGGAGTGAATCCATGGTGTGGGAATCGACAAAATCAGAGGGTTTTGGGAAAGCTGCAAAAGGCAGGCTTCAGAGGCAGTAGAACTGTGATTGGAGCTAAGCAGCAGCCATGAGATAGGTCAGCAGAAAAATTATTTAACCTGTAGAAAAGCAAAGACAAATAGAACAATAGTCTGTGTATTAATGCTTTTCTAGAATAACTCTCTAAGCTACAGAAAAGTTTATCTAGCAAGATATTAGGAAAGTTGAAGCTTAATAATGGAGCTCTGTGCATTGTGTTTTAAGGCTTAGATGTAGGTATTTTATTCGAAATTAGCAAGCATTGTTTTAACCAAAGGTACCTGTGCTTATAGTGGTTGGATAGAACTACTGTCAGTGTGCTTTTGCTTTGTGTGATTGGTCAAAAAACTTATAAAGTAAGTTGTAACATTAAATTCTTGGTCTGCTGCCTAAGATGTGAGCTGCTGGCATCTTGCCATTGTCATAATCAGGTAATGAGACTGATGCTGAAAAATAAAACAGCTCAAGCCATGTTCCACAGCAGTCCTGTCCCATTTATGATTTGTACAGAGACCCCTGCCAGGGATACCATGGCTCAGGTGGGACCCCAGTCCAGAGCAGCTGTGGCCAGGCCTTGGCTTTTAACCACGACCCCCTCCCTCTGCCCTGAGAATTAAACTGATTTGGGATCAGAGCCACAGAGTGGGATTAGGGGTGTAAGGAGTGCTTCTGGTGGAAGGTTTGAGATGGAACTGAAACTTCACCTGACACTTATTCTCAGGTGCTGCAGTGTCTGTGGCCAGGGGCAGCATCTCTGCTCCTGGAAAAATGGATATTCTGTGCTTTGGCACCCCAAAACTCATCAAGAGGAGCTCCTGACAGCAGCTGGACATGAGTCAGCAGAGTGCCCTGGTGGCCAAGGAGGCCAGGGGCTCCTGGCCTGGGTCAGGAATGGTGTGGCCAGCAGGAGCAGGGAGGTCATTCTGCCCCTGCCCTGGGCACTGCTGGGGTCACACCTGGAGTGCTGTGCCCAGCTCTGGGCCCTCAGCTTGGGGAGGACCTTGGGACACTGAGCACATCCAGAGGGGCTGGGAACACAAACCCTGTGAGGAACCCCTGAGGGAGCTGGGGGTGCTCAGCCTGGACAAAAGGAGACTCAGGGGTGCCCTCATCACTCTGCACAGCTCCTGAAAGGTGCCTGTGCTCAGCTGGGGCTGGGCTCTTTCTCCAGCAGCACTGACACAACCAGAGCACACAGCCTCGAGCTGCACCAAGGGAAATACAGGTTGGATAGCAGGAAAAAGTTTTTCACAGAAAGGGTGATAAAGTTCTGGAATGGCTGCCCAGGGAGGTGGTGGAGTCCCCATCCCTGGGTGTGTTTAACAAAGCCTGGATGTGGCACTGGGTGCCAGGGTTTAGTTGAGGGGTTGGGGCTGGGTTGGAGTTGATGATCTCAAAGGTCTCTTCCAACCTGGTCATTCTGTGAATTCTGTGATTCTGTGGGTGTCCCAGGATGAAATGTACCAAGAAATGCAGCTCTACACCCTGGCAGAGGCTCTCCAAGGGGCAGCTGCAGCATGGGGGACACAGATGGATTGTGCTGTGTGATTCCAGTGCTCCCTGTCCATTCCCAGGCTCCCACAGTGCCCTGGGAAAGGCACGTTGGTGATTCATTCAAGCTACCTCAGCACATCAGAGCCTGCAAGGAGAGGGAAAACATCCTCTGAAAAACAGCCTCAGCTTGCTGGGATCAGGCACAGCAGCACAGAAACTGCTTGCCCCATATGCCAGGGAAATCTGGTGCCTCTTGGATGGATCTACTCTCACAAATTTCTGCCAAATCACTGGCAAAGGCTCTCACTGGCTGCCTGGAGCTCAGTCCTGGCCCTTTTAGTCCCTGGATTGGTTCAGTGTTCTCTTAATTGTGACCCTCCCAGCTGGCAGGGCTCCTGCCCAGCCCATCCAAGAATTGCCATGGGATGCAGGAGTGCCCTGGCAGAGCTCCCAAGGGCCAGCATCTCCAGGGAGCCATTGGCTGGCCCGTGCCTAAATCCCACTGGCATTTCTGGTGGCACTTAATAGACTTGGCGTGCCTCTGCAAGTGCAAAATGATGGCATTGATGAGGTTTAGATTGGATATGATGGAAAATTTCCTCATGGAAAGAGGGCTCAAGCTCTGGGAAAGGCTGCAGGGCAGTGGTGGGGTCAGCATCTCTGGAAATATCCAAAAACACTGAGGTGTGGCCTTTGGCCTTATTGCTTGTCACCGGTGTTTGTGTACAAATCACAAACGGGACAGGGCTGCTGTGGAACGTGCCTTGAGCTGTTTTATTTTCCAGCATCAGTCTTTTTACATGTTATGACAATGGGAAGATGCCACCAGCTCACATCCCAGGCAGCAGACCAAGAACTTAATGTTACAACTTACTTTATAAGTTTTTTGACCAATCACACAAAGCAAAAGCACATTGACAGTAGTTCTATCCAACCACTATAAGCACGGGTACCTTTGGTTAAAACAATGCTTGCTAATTTCGAATACAATACCTACATCTAAGCCTTAAAACACAATGCACAGAGCTCCATTATTAAGCTTCAACCTTCCTAATATCTTGCTAGATAAACTTTCTGTAGCTTAGAGTTATTCTAGACAAGCGTTAATACACAGACCATTGTTCTATTTGTCCTTGCTTTTCTACAGTTTAAATAATTTTTCTGCTGACCTATCTCATGGCTGCTGCTTAGCTCCAATCCCAGTTCTGCTGTCTCTGGGGCCTGCCTTTTGCAGCTTTCCCAAAACCCTCTGATTTTGTGGATCCCCACATTTGCTCTCTACAGCTTCCTGGAGGGAGGTTGCAGACAGGTGGGGTTGGTCTCTGACAGAACCAGAGGACACAGCCTCAAGCTGCATCACAGACAATATAGGTTGGATATTAGGAAAAAAATTTTCACTGAAAGAATAACAAAGCACTGGAATGCTCTTCCCAGGGAGGTGGCAGAATCACCATCTCTGGATGTGTTTAAAAAAAGACTGGACATGGCACTTGGTGCTATGGTCTAGGTGAGGTGTTAGGGGATAGGTTGGACTTGATGATCTTAGAGGTCTCTTCCAACCTCATTATTCTGTGATTCTGCGATTTGGGGACATGGTTTGGTGGTGGCCTTGGCAGTGCTGGGGGAATGGTTGGATCTGGTGATCTGAGAGGGCTTTTGCACCTTTCATGTGGGGTCTGTTGTATCCTGGGGCTGGGTGCCCACAGAGCCTCCTGTGATGGTCCTGCTGCTCCTCAGCAGGGCTGGCTGTGCCTGGGGAGCTGCTGAGGAGTCATTTTTGAGGAAAGATGTATCTCACATCCACCAGCACATGTAAAATGGCCTCAACTTTACTTCCAGAATAGTTTGGGTTAGAAAAGACCATGAAAACATCTCATTCCACCCCCTGCCACGGACACTTTCCACTAGAGGAAGTTTTTCCATTTGGGTATATTTTTGTACTAAAAAGCAGTTCTGTTGGGGAAAAGCAAGAGGAGCCTTGGCACAGCACAGGGGCTGGCAGTGAGGATTGGGAATGGACACGGGTGAGCAGTGAGAGCCCAAGGTAAGGACAGGCAGGGCAAAAAGATGTTTCTGCTTGCAGGAGCTGTTTGAAACTAATGGAACAAGGAGGGGGAATACATTGTTTTTCTGCTCTGCAGGAGTTTGAATGTTAAATAAAGAGAGGCACTGAAATCCTCCTGCCAAAGGCCCAAGTGTTGGCGTTCTCAGGCACCTCTGTGTGTGTTTGGGAGCATCACAGGGGCTTGGAGTACAGAACCCCAGACTGGTTTGGGTTGGGAGGGACCTTGAAGCTCATCTCAGCCCCCCCTGCCATGGATGGGAGCACCTTTCACCAGCCCAGGCTGCTCCAAGCTATCATCCTGGTTTTTTAAGATTTTCTAAGCCTTCTGATGTTGACATTCTTGTAGTGAACTTTCTCACACATTTTCTGTAAATAACTCATTGTTTTGCATTCTTTTATGGAGGAGGAGAAAATTGATGGAATATTGGTTTGTCCAGTATCATTGGAGAGGTGGCACTGTCACCCTCCAATCCACTGTCACTTTTAGAAAACTATAAATGTTGGAGTCAGAAAATAAACTTCCCTTTTTTCTTCACCTTGTGTTCTTTCGTGTCCTATAGTGACACCAAGCCCTATCCCACACGAACCATTTCCTGAGCAGTCTCTGTTATTTGCTGGCCTCCAAACTCTGCTTTCCTTGCTCAGAAATCAGTCCTGAGGGATGCTCTGTCCCCCCAGGCAGCCCCAGCATGGGCAGCCAGTCTGAGCCCTCGTGGTGCTTTCTTCCCCTTTTACTGCAATATTCGGCACCCCAATTCTCTGAGCCTTTTTCTTTTATTTTCACTGCAAAGACACAATAGGTGTCTAAAGGTAAGAGGCAGTGGATCAGAGGTGAAGCTTTTAGGAGTCCTGGGGATAGAACAGAGCCGTTTATCCTTCCCGATATTAGTTCAGGATTTTGCTGCCTCTTTGACAAAAGAAAGTCCAGCTAGTCACTGGTTTCCCTCTGATGATTCTGGGGTTTTGTAGGAAAAGCCAATCTTTTCTTTGGTGGAAAAAGCCAATCTTTTCTTTAGTGAAAAGGCAGCTTTTCAGTCAAAGCCAGGTTTTCAGTAGGAAATGGCTGGATATTGATCATCCCAATGGAAATCCTGCCTCTGCAGCTCCTGTCACCATGGCTGGAGCAGCAGCTGCTCTTCCTCAGCCCCAGCAGGGTCTGTGAGCTCCAGGCAGGCACATCCACACCCAGCATGCTCCGTGGCTCTGGACAAAGGCTGATGAATGCCCATGTCCAGCTGCAATAACCTGGTGCTGCTCTGAGCTCTCTGCTGCCACAGGGGATTGGCTTTGGGCTGGGTGGGGTGGGAAACTCCAATTATTTGTCAGATAAGAATCCAACCTTCTCTGGTCACTGCTTAATTAGGCTGTCCACAAGCTGGGATTAAAGACTTTGCATTATTGGCTGGAGAAAAATAAAGATGGTTTAACATGATTTCAGCAAGGAACATCCAACAGCAGCTGCTGTCCTGCCCCAAATGCTGTGTGTGAGTTGAACCCCTGACCCTGAGGCAGTGAGTTAGTGCTTGGAGATGTCTCCTGGACATTTATTCTGAGTGCTCAAGATGATGGCCCTGAACCTGACTGCTGGGGATGCTTTCTCTGAGCCTGGCTTAATCGGTTTGATAGACTGTCCATCATTTATTTTTATTTATTTCCGTTTAGAGAGGGGGAATTTGTTGCTTGGGCTCTGTCAAAGAGCTGTGGGCAGTGGCAGAAAACAGCATCTGGCTGTTGCAGCCTAAAATAGACCAGGGGGTGTTTGGCACAAAGTGGGGGCATGAGGAAAAGCAATAAGGGGAGGGGGCTTTCCTGTCCCAGCCCAAGCACTGCTGGGTGTTAATGGGGCTCATGCAAAGCAGAAAATTTCATCTGCTTCAAGTGGGGCTTCTGGAGAAAGATTCTGCAGATTCTGCAGAGACAAAGCCCAAGTGATCATCCCCTGAGAGCTGAGGCTTGGAAAACTCCCCTCACCTGAGGTTAAATGTGCTTGTTTCATCTGCAGTGAAACCAACCTCCTGCTGCAGGCAGAGAACCCTCAGCTCTGAGAACTGAAGGTCCTGCAGTGGGAGGGTGGCCTGGGAAGGGATTTATGCTGCTGTTCATATAAAGACTCGGGTAGGCTGAGGTTGGGTGCTGGAAAGAAATTGTTCCCTGTGAGGGAGGTGAGGTGTTGTGGTGTTGTGAGGGTCCCCAGGACGAGGTGAGAGATGAGAATTGACTCCAAGTTCTCAGAAGGCTGATATATTATATTATATTATATTATATTATATTATATTATATTATATTATATTATATTATATTATATTATATTATATTATATTATATTATATATATTATATTATATTATATTATATTATATTATATTATATTATATTATATTATATTATATACTAAAACTATACTAAAGAAAGAGAAAGGAATGCATCAGAAGCTGGAAAGGAATGATAATAAAAAACCTGTGACAGACTCAGAGAGTCTGACACAGCTGGACTGGGATTGGTCATTAATTAAGAACAATTCACATGGAACCAGTCAAAGATGCACCTGTTGGTCAGCAACCTCCAGACCACATTCTAAGGAGTCAGATAATTATTGTTTACATTTCTGAGGCTTCTCAGGAGAAAAATCCTGGTGAGGGGATTTTTCAGAAAATATCATGGTGACAGTGAGGCCCTGGCCTCCTGGATCTCCATCCCTGGAAGTGCCCAAGGCCAGGCTGGACAGGGCTTGGAACACCCCTGGATAGTGGAAGGTGTCCTTGCCCATGGCAGGGAGAGGAAAAAGATGATTTTTAAAGTCCCTTCCTGCACAAGCCTTTTTATGATTCTTGACTGGATTTCTAGACCGGGATACTCATAAATGGTTAAGTTGAAGTGGAGTGAAGTTGTGTTTTTCTTTTCCTCAGTGATTTGCAGGCCACAGACGGGGCAAGAGGAGAAAAGCCTCGCCTGTAGCACACAATAACAACTGGGAAGCAAGTGTCTGGTGATGTTCATCGTGTTACTGTGCTCCTTAAAATACATATGCCTTGAAGTCTGCCAGGCGTTTTGTTCCACAAAGCATATGGTTTAACAGATAAAATGATTTCTGACCTGGAGACCTGAACTGACAACTTTGGAGACAAACAAAAACCAGGATGGCTCCATCTGTCAGGGCTGGTTCACGTCCGTGCTGCTTACTGACATTTGTGTGTGTGCATCAGGAAAATGCTTCAGTGCCCCTTCCCCTGCCCTCCCCAGGAGCTGCTCCCTGTCCACCCTCGTGTTCCTGCCTTGCTGCACGAGTTCTCCCCCAGGCCCTGGCCAGAGCTCTGTGCCAGGGCTTTGCCAACCCTGGGCCTTTGTTTCTGCGGCAGTTCCCTGCTCAGGCAGTGCCTTGGGTGCCGGGTTCAGTCTGAAGCTTTGAGCAGGATCTTTCCCTCGACATTTCCATGCTCAGGAGCTTGTCACCAGTCAAGTTAGCTCCATCCCCACCCTGGTGCCAGAGACGAATTCAGGCATGTCATTCTAATGGCAAATTCTTCTGGATGACAAAGCTCTGGGTGCTGGCCCTTGTGCTCTGCCTCCATCTCAGTTTGTCACATGTGTGCTTCTATGTCCAAGATACCCTCTCAGCTTCCTGCTTTTGATGGGGCTCCATGGTCATGTGTCACAGACATCTTTATGAAAAATCCTTTCCTTAGGATTTTTTCTCCTGAGAAGCTGAGAGGCCTCAGGAACAAAATGCAAACAATGGTTATCTGCTGCTGTGGAATGCAACAGGTGCATCTGGGATTGGTCTCATGTGGTTGTTTCTAATTAATGGCCAATCACAGTCAGCTGGCTTGGACAGAGAGGCCACAAGCCTTTGTTATCATTCCTTCCTATTCTATTCTTAGCTAGCCTTCTGATGAAATCCTTTCTTCTATTCTTTTAGTGTAGTTTTAATATAATATATATCATAAAATAATAAATCAAGCATTCTGAAACATGGAGTCAGATCCTCGTCTCTTCCCTCATCCTAAGACCCCTGTGAAAACGGTCAGAGTCATGTCTTTGTAGGGTGAATATCCTAAAAATTTCCTGTATTACCCCCTGCAAGTGTCCCAGCCCTTGAAGAGGTGTTTGCTGGATCAAGGACTGATGTCACTGTTGAGTGCAGGGGCTCAGTGATGTTCACAAAGTCACCTCCTGCAGACCACAGTCATCCCTCAGCCTTGGCATGGTCACTGCAGCCAGACCAGGGCTGTGGAAGGGAGTGGTGGTATCCAGAATTGATGTCCTGTCACCCCAAGCCCTTGTCCATGTCTCTCTCCATCTTTGTTTTTGGTCCCTTCAGGCTCTGGAAGGCCACAGTTCACTCACCCCAAAGCTTCTCCTCTCCAGATAAACGCCCCTATCTCTCCCAGCCTGGCTCCAGAGCTGAGGGGCTCCAGCCCTTGCAGCAGCTCCGTGGCCTCCTCTGGGCTCCTCCAGCAGCTCCAGCTCCTTCCTGTGCTGGGACCCCCGAGCTGGAGGCAGCTCTGCAGGTGGGGTCTCACCTGGGGGGCAGAGGGGCAGAATCCCCCCCTGCCCTGCTGCCCAGGCTGGGGATCAGCCCAGCACAGGGGGGTTCTGGGCCAGGGCCTGTCCAGCTCTGCCCCACCTGCACCCCAAGTGCTTCTCCAGAGCTGCTCTCCATCCCTTCATCCCCAGCCTGGAGGGATTTGTAGCTGAGGATGGGTAGTGAGGGGTGGGTGCCACCAGCTCTGTGAGGCTTTGCATGATGAACTTTTCCTCCTTTCCCTTCTAGAATAAACTTTCTTTCTCCTTTCCTCATTATTCTCTCGATGTCCCCATTGCCCGTGCACATGCAGGGGTAGAACAGCTGAGGGGGATTATTTCTGCTCTCACCAGCAAATCCATCCCCATGTAGTTATTTAAAGCTGAAACTAAAAAGCCAAGCAGTGTCTGAGAACAGAAGCTCTGCTAAGAAGTTTTAAGCAAACATTATTAGATATGACCTCTTATTTATGAGCGACTTTGCAAAAGGAATTCTGTTACCCTCTCACTGCCTCAGCAAAAGACCTTTTTTCCCAGCCATAATATCCCCACCAGCAATCAGTCTGATTGGAGTTTAGGATGCTGTAGTAAATATACCAAAGCTGAATTTAACCAGCAGAGAAGCAAATAATAATAACTTGAGGCCTTTGGCCATAAAAATGCAGACGTTTACCTTGAATGTTGACTCAAACCATTTCAATTTTGTGCCAAATGAGGCTTGAAATGTATCACCCCATGTTCAGTGTCCAACCAATAAAAATTGCCTTAAATATTGCACCTTCCTGCTGGCAGTGCTGCAGAAGGGAAGCTTCTCTTTCTTGGTCGGGGCCCCCTGGAAGCAAGGCAATAATGATGGGGTTTGTTTGTTTATTTAGGGATCTCAGAGCAAACTGTGAATATTCACTGATGTTGTGGAGGCTTTTTTGCATTCACCTGGGCTGCACTGGAAGATAAAGCTTTGTCTTCCTGCTCTGACATCTCCAAAGCTGCAATTCTCGGTGGAAGGAGCGGGATATGGTGAAGGAGGAGCACGGGTAGGTAAAGGAAAGCAGCCAAAATCTTTATCTCTGCACTTTACTGAGCTTCCTGATTCATTAGCAGGCCTGATTATCCAGTTCCGTGGCTGTAATCCCTAATTAAACACCACGGCTGACAGCATGTTTGTGCCAAGCTGAACATAAGTGGCCTCTTCTTAATAAATGTGTAAGTCTGATCTCTGCACTGTTAGCAGAGAAATGAGAGCCCCAAGTTCTTGGTGAGTGGTAATTGCCAGAGGGGCTTGCTCTCTTTTACCCCTTAAATGCACAGTCGATGACCATTAATGTTCAATATCCTTTAAATTGTAATTCATCGAACCAAAAGCTTGTTTTGAAAATGGAGGGGAGGCCTCTAAGTGTGGTGATGAATCCGCCTGGAGGAGAGGCCAGAGCTGGAGGTGCTGTCACTCATTTCCAGCTCCTGGTGTCTCTGCCACCTCTCATGGGGACCAAAGATGCTGGAGCAGGTGCTGATTCCTGATGGCACTGAAATTTTCTGTTGTCTTGAGAGTGGCTTAAAGATTTTGGCGCTGTTTGGATTTCTGTTCCATTTTGGGCTCTGTGTTTGGGTGGTCCACCCAAACACAAAACTATTTGTGTAAAATATTTTGCTACTATAGTAGCAAAACTATTTAGGGGAAGAAATGAAGGGATGTGGTATAGCTGGAGGGATTTTTGTACATTACATTATTTTATTGCTTTGGCAGCAAACAGCTTCGAAATGGGTGAGCCAGGACCTCACCAGCTCTGGGAGGGCTCAAACCTGGCTGCAGGAGCTCAGGTGATGCCACCTCACCCCCATGTCCATATAGGAATTATTCTAACCTCTCCTTCCACACTGCCTAAAACAGGAACAGCTTCTTTACAGAGCGCACTGAGGGAAAACAGATTTGCAGCTGGTGTGGGGATGTTTATGTATGAGACAGGACTAAAGCACTGCTGCCTTTTTGTTTCCAAAAGGTGGGATTAGCCTGAAAGCTTCTGGCCATAACTTTTGATCCCGTGGTTTAGAGAGGCTGAAGGATGAGGTGCACGTGTAGGTCAAAGCTGCATCTCTCTGGAGTGGTGCTTGGGGAGCACCCAGGGAGTGCAGCTATCCCTGCCTGGCCAGATCTGCTGCTTCCCTTGTGCTTTTCAGCTCTTCTCTCCGATATCTGCTGCCTTTCCCTGCTTGGGAAGTTGTGCTCACGCTGGGCAGAGAAGAGCCCCTGGGGGCCTGGCTGGAGAAGGGGTTTGCAGAGCAGACTTGGGGAGTTCCCCCCCTCTGCTGTGACCCTGCTCTGCCTCCTGCCCAGCCCGGGGCAGTGCTTCAGCTGCAGAGGCTGCAGCAGATGGAGAGGCTGCCCTGGTGCTGGAGGCACTGCTATAAATTCCCTGTGCCCGGGGAGCTCAGTGCCACACAGGGAACGGGGAGCGGCTCCTTCTGGCACCCTGGGCCCGGCCTTTCGCTGTCTCCATGGAAAAGCCTGGCTTTGGGGCCAGGGTCAGGCTCTGGCTTTTGCAGCCTGGCCCCCAATGGGCTGGAGAAGGACCAGAAAAGAGGCGACTTGGGCCCCCAAATCCAGACAGGTGCTGTGAGCTGAGACCCCCATCCAGATTTGGCCACTGGCTCTCCCAAGGGGTGGCCTTCTTTCAAGGAGCAATCTCAATCCTCCCCCATCACCCCCTTATCTTTTATATTTTATTTTCCCTGAGCAGATGTGAAGATCGTGCTTTTGTCAGCTTTCCTCCTGCTCCAAAAAAGAGAAGAAGAATTTGAAAAGAATATTAAATTCAGGAAGGGTGCACAGAAGGGATGGGAACAAGTTTTCCTATCGCACATCAGAGCCGCGTGTCCCACATTCCCCTCCTCGAGGCGGATCCTTTGCCTTGATTTCTTTACCTTTTTCTTTTCTTCTGTCGTGACTCCTGGAATAATTAGTTACTAGCAACTGTGTGTGTGTAGTTTTAAAGGCAACTTTTATATCAGCAGCATGGGTTCCTTTGCCACAGCTCTGCAGTGCCTCATTCCCTTGAAGATATGCAATCAGCACTTCTCCTGAACCCACTGATATACTTGGCCATCACTTAAATATCATTACAGGAAAGATTTCACCGAGATCACTGCACGTTAGACTTTAAAGTTTGACTTTAAAAGAATGTCTGGGCTTTGCTAAAAGGCATTAGTAATGGGATTCTCTATCTTTGAGCTTAATTTATTCTGAAGAGAAAAAAGGCCATTATCTTAAATCTTTTTTTCCCCTTTTCCTCCTCGTACAAAAAAGAAGAAAGGGAAAAGCAGCCTCTGAAGTCCAGCACTTATGGCAAGCCCATTGTTTAATTACTTGCTCTTTTCATCCTTTGGAGAGAGGCAAGCTTGTGGGGAGGTGGCAGCCACAGTGTTTTGGTATCAGGGCTCCTGTTGCTCCACAAACAACACCAGGCTTGGGGTATTTTCTAATTCACCCTTCTCTTGACCTGCTTTGCCCAGGATTAGGGAGTTATGGGTTCATTTTCCATGAGAAAAGCAGAGTCATTCCTGTAATGCAGCGCTGTGGGTGAGCCTTGACTAAGGACATAAAGAAAACTTGGGATTTCTCAGTGCTGGTCAACAGCTGCAGGCTGGGAACCTTCCTCTGAAAGAGTTTGTGACAGACAGACCCTCCTTTGCAGAGCTCTCATTAGCTATGCCAAAGAACAGACCAGGAGTGAGTCCATGGAGGTGTTTTATGTACAGACACTGCTGGGAGCAGCTCTTGGCTTCTGGAGGATTTGATTTCCATCAATACCATCAGAGCAGAGGGAGCCTACGAACCTTCTGTTATTAGTGCTCAGCCAACCTTGAAATTTTTGGTGCATCCCAAGCCAGCATTGTGCTCATCATCAAAACTGAGCAAAAAGCCTTGGCCTTGGGTTTAATTCCACCTGAGGATAGGTTTAGCCTTGGGTTACAGCACACAGAACTCTTAGATTAGGCCAGAAACAGAACCCAAAGTAATCAAAACCCAAATAGCTTTCAGCAGCAGAAGTATTCTTCCAGCAAAACTGAGGAGCGAAACCCTGGGAAAGGTTCAATTCCAAATTTTCCAATTCAGAGCTAAATGCAGCTCCCTGGAGTGTGGAGCTGGGAGCTTCCATTCTCACCAGAGCTCTGAACTTGGAATGTGTGTGGGGCTGGAGCAGGGAAGAGCAGAGGCTTTGCCCCAGGGCTGTGGGAGCTGTATTGATTCCAGCTGTCCTGCACTTGGGCTGTGACTTTCCCCTCTCACTGGAACTGTTTGTGCTCTCTGGCAGTGTCTTGGTTTGAAAAGCCAGGTGTCTGCTAAGGAAGGCAGGAGCCTCCCTGAAATGGAAAATGTAAACCCCCTCCATCTGAATTGTTGTAAATTTGAAATTAAGAGGCTCTCAGGCAAAGATATGGGAGCAAGAATAACAGTTCTTTATTAGGGAAGAAAATAAATAAAATAAAAACGCAGTAATGCAAGACATCACTGCCAGAGTCAGACCATGCCCTGCCCCCTGTGTGTCAGGGGGTGGCACAGCCCCATCCCATGGGGGCTCAGCCCTCCTGCAGTGCCAGCTGTGGTTCTGCTGCAGCAGGGATCCTGCACAAGGGGGGAGTTTTCCTCTGCAGCTCCAGGGCTGCTGCAGATGGGCCTGGGCTCCCTCTGGGAATGCAGGGCAGCAGAAAGCTGCTCCTCTGGGAATGCAGTGGGCAAAGGCTGCTGTGGTGTCCCAAAGCTCAGATTGTATCCAGGTAGGAATGCTTGGCTCCTCCCCTGGGCGGAGCATCTCCCCATGGGATGGTGGAATTGGATCAGCCATGCAGGGACACTCACTGGCCATGGACAGAAGAGAATTAATAATTAATGGCCCATGAACAGAAGATAATTAATAATTAATGGCCCATTAACAGCAGATATCCCCTGGAGGGAGGGTAGGCTGTGGGAGAGATAAAGAAAACTGCCCCATGAACAGCAGAGAACTGCCCCAGCTCTGACAGATGGGAAATAGAACACACAGCCCCATTTCCAGCCTGAGTCAGGGGCCCTCCTGGGTGCAGGCAGGACTCCATCCCTGGGAGCTGCGGCTGCTGGAGCTGGAGTTATCCGACGGGCTTAAGGATCAATTATACATTAGGGACCTGGTAATGATGAGAATTAAATGAGCTTTTGCTGAAGTGTGCTGTGCTTCTGTTCACCTTCACATGGAAACTGCTCTGAAGAGCACCAACATCTGCACAAATAATCCATCTTCTGGCAAGCACCGTGATCCCGTGTTTACAGATGGGAGGGCTCTCCTGCTGCCTCTCCTGGGACAGGGAGCTCTGCAGGCAGGAGGGAGGGATGTGGTGCTTTTCCATGCCTGGGATATGCACATCAGCACTGAGGCACAGTTCCCAAGCCAAGAAGGCAACAAGGTTGTTAAACTCTTTACACTTTTCCCTCCCTCCTGTTTCGGGGCAGTTTCTCATCATGGAAATGCTGGGAGAGCCTGGGGAAGTGAAGGCTCTGGGGAGAGCTTAGAGCCCCTCCCAGGGCCCAGGCTCAGCCTCCATCCAGGAGGTCAGGACTTTGCCATGAAGCAGTGTGGAACATCTATCTGGACACCTATGGATGCTCCAGCTGCTCCCGTAGGTACAGGTGTGTCTGGATGGAGTTACCAGCTTTTGGCAAAGCTGCAAAAGGGATTTTCTGCTGCACCACTGCCTCGTGAGCCCAGGAACCAGCCTGGATAGTTTGAGCACCTTTTGTGCTGGTGTTTGTCTGTTTTTCCTTCAGAGAATCCCAGAATCATTGACCTGGGTTGGAAAAGACCTCCCAGGTCATTGGATCTAACCTGTGACTGATCCCAACTTTGTCACACAGTCCAGAGCACTGAGTGTCATGTCCAGCCCTTCCTTGGACACCTCCGGGAATGGGCACTCCAAACCTCCCTGGGCAGCCCCTGCCAGTGCATCACAACTCCTTGAGTGAAGAAATTCCTCCTGATCTCAAGCCTGAACTTTCCCTGGCCCAGCCTGAGGCCGTTCCCTCTGCTCCTGTCCCTGTTCCTTGGAGCAGAGCCCGACACCCCCGGCTGTGCCCTCCTGGCAGGAGCTGTGCAGATCCACAGGGTCCCCTGAGCCTCCTTTGCTCCAGGCTGAGCCCCTTCCCAGCTCCCTCACCAGCTCCTTTTCATAGGACTAACCCTCCAGACCCTTCCCCAACTTCACATTTTTCCCCAACTTCAGGGTTGAAGCCAAGCCACCTTTGGCATTTTGTTTGTTCCAGGCCTGGATGGTTTTAAATGAGGTCCTGACTTTGGCCATGACCCAAGGGTCTGTTGAATCATCCAAGGGTCCCAGTGCTTTGGGTATTTTCTCATGGGTTTGGTCTTTAGCAAGATTTAAACCTTGGTCTCCTGACTCAAGTAAGTGCCACTGGGCATCTGTAGCACAATCTCTATATTTGTGCAACTTGCAGAGATCAATGCAGGGTCCCCAGGACAGCCCAGGCCGGTGGTTAAAACAGCATCAGTTCAAACTCTTCTTGTTTGAATCCCTGTGATTCTGCTCCTCCCCAAGACACAGCTGGATGATGACATCTCCCTGTTGCAATGCAGTTCTGCAGGTTAATTTATTTTTTCCAGCGCACTTTGCAAACATTAAGCGTTACATAAATCTCGGGTATTATTATCCACAAGATGCATTGATTTGCAGTGTGGTCGTATTGTCTGGATTTCTTTTTTCCTTAAAAAATTTCAATCCATTAGAAGGAAGGGGGAGGAAGAGGGGGAGCCCCATAGGTCTTATACGAGACCAAATAGTTCCATAAACACAGAGCTGAAAGTGGCCGATCAATGAGAAGGCAAACGGGGCCAATTGTGATCATCTCCTGCCTCCAGCTATGGTTTGCACTGGGGACTCTGGGCTTGCTGGAATCAATGCATGACTGTGGGGACCAGCTCTCCACACTCATGGGATGTTTTCCCACTTTTCCCCTAATTCCATGTCCCCTATATGACTCTGCCTTTGGCTTTGGAAAGGAGCAGCTCACAGGTCAGTGGGAAAATCCAGTCCTGCCAGCAGTGGTGTTTATGCTCCTGTGGCACTGTCATCTCTCTGGGGACAGGGAAATACACACCAGCATTTTGGGGGTTCTGAGGGCGGCCACGAGGAATAAATCACGAGGGAGCAGCAGTGGAGAGCAGGGCTGCTCCTCCAGCTCCTCGATGATGCTGTAATTTCCTTTATCAGCAACAGCAGGACAGGAGAGATAACTGAATGCTTTCTGTTAGGCTGGGGGCTGACAAACATGGGGGGTTATTTTTTGGCTGAGTGACACCGTAATGGCAAGCATTGTGTTCTTCTCAATTTTTATTTGGAAAGCTAAGATGGAGCAAGCAGGGACTATCTGTCTTTTAGGCATGGAAAGGTGTCCCTCCCCAGCTCCAATCAATCATAACTCTCCAAGAGTCATTGATTTACAGACAGCACCTGCTCGCTGCATCCCCACATTGTTTTTTGTTTGGTTGGGGGTTTTTGTGTGTTTTTTGGTTTTTTTTTTTTTTTTTTTAGAAACTCTGTATTCTGTGTTAGTGGGAGGCAGAAAGAGGCATGACAGTTGTAATCAGTGAGTTGCACCTCCCTTAACCTGCTTTTGCAGAGCCCAGCTCTGGTATTCCCAACTCACTGCTCACATCTGGGCTGAGACCAAGCAAACTGTAAAATCTTAAGTCTTTGAGTGTATGAGATGGGAATTGCTGATCTGGGGGGAACCAGCTCTTGCCAGTGCCAGTAGTTTGGTGTTGATGGTTCAAGTGTTGAGTCTTTTTTGGAGCAGAGTCTTCTTCTCAATCCTCTTGGATTTTCACTGGAAAAGGGGATGTGTGGTGATAGCACCAGGCTCTGGTGAGTCTCTGCCCTGGATTCTCCTGTGTGTGAGTTTAATTTTTGCGGTGCACCAGTTTCCCAGACACAGAGAACTGCAGAAGCAATTGCTTTCCAGCAATCCAAGAAGCCATGCAGGGTTAGATTTTGTTTACTGGATGGGATTTGTGTTTGCAGAAGTGCTTTGAGATTCTGGGCAGATGGACCTGACAGAAGTGTGAAGCTCTGTTGTTCTTCTCCAGAGACAAGATTTGAGTGCTGAAGCTGCACTTGTAAGAAACTTCCCCAAATCTGAAGTGTGCCAAGGTTTCTGAGCTGATCCGCCTCTGCTCTTGAGAAGAGTGGTCCTTGTGAGGCAGTAGATTACAGCAGGGAGCTGTGCTGGGAGCGGGATCTCTCTCCTGCAGAACACACTCCCATTGTCCCAACCACAGTTTGGTATTTGCCATAAGCCACGCTCTCTTCTGAAAAACCATTTGCAAGATAAGTAAAGGAAAATGTAATCCCTGAGTGGAATGAAAGGTGCTTTGAAATGAATGGGGGATAATCCTTTTGTTGTCTGTTACAAATGCACTTTATTTCTGCATTATCTGAGCATGAGAATAGACTGTTCTCTCAACCAACAAATCCACTGCAGCACCCTCTCCTCGGCACTCAGACCCAGCGCAGCGACAGAGCCGCCTCTCAACTCCCTCAGCCCGGCGGGTTGCAAAAAGGGCTCTTTTGAATTTCAAAATCCTGCTGCCGTGATGATTTTGGCGTTTGCAGAGTGCACAGTCTTGGCTTAAGTCACGCTAAAGACGCGGGTTGGGATGCAGGAAGTGGTCTGAGGGATTTAGCTGCCTACCTGCCCCTGCCTTCCTATCCAAACAGGCAGGGAAATCTGCCTAAATTGCTTTTACAATCACAAAGCCTCTGCTCCAGGGACTGGTAGTCGGGGTCGGAGGATTTCTTCCATCTGCTTTCAGTGTGTTTTCCTCTGTTGGCAAATTTCTCTCGGCAAGTTCAAGCCCCTTGATTTATGCAAGGAGATGCTTCCAGCTTCTGCTGGACTTTGTGACCCTGTGGCAACAGCCAGGCCAGATCCATCCGGCCACTCCAACAGAAAGGAAGGCTCAAAGCTTAAAGACTGAGCACTGCAGAGCCTGGAATGGCAGCAGCTCTTTCCAGCTAATGTTAAAGTGCTTTAGTTACTGCAGGCATTGATTCTGGGGCCCTGGAAAATGCATCCCAGCATGGCTTCTCCTTGGATTTTTAGTAAGTGATCAAAGTTCAGGAGATAAATCATGAGTCATTTGTTCAATCTGATTTTATTGTCTGTCATACCCAGCCTCCAGCCAGAGGTTCAAAACTTCTTTACATTCTTCCCTCCCTCCTGATTTGATGCAGTTTCCCATCATGGAAATGCTGTGAGCTGGGCTATTCAGAGTGGAGAGGAGAAGGCTCCAGGGAGAGCTCAGAGCCCCTGGCAGGGCCTGAAGGGGCTCCAGGAGAGCTGGAGAGGGACTGGGGGCAAGGGATGGAGGGACAGGACACAGGGAATGGCTCCCACTGCCAGAGGGCAGGGCTGGATGGGATATTGGGAATTGGGAATTGTTCCCTGGCAGGGTGGGCAGCCCTGTGGCTGCTCCATCCCTGGCAAGGTTGGACAGGACTTGGAGCAGCCTGGGATAGTGGAAGGTGTCCCTGCCCTTGGCAGGGCACTGAAACGCGATGAGCTTTGAGGTCCCTTCTCACCCAAACCATTCTGGGATTCTGTTCCCATTCTGTGTTGAAGACAGGACACAGATTTTCTGTTGGGTTTTGCTTCAGGAAAGTCCTTGGAGGTGAGGTCAGTGCTGGACTGAGTTGTTGCACATCTTGCAGGCTGGGCAGTGCCTTTACCTGGGTGAATTCCAGCATCAATGCTCTGTGCTCCAAACCATGAGATCCCATCAGAGCCCAGCTGTGCAGGGCCGTGGTGTCTTCCCCAAATCAACAGGTCCAAGCCTGGGGCTCCCATTATTCCCACTGCCTATGGCATGCATGGTTTCAGTCTTGGAATAATCCAGTTGCTTTTAGTAAAACAATTACAGCTCTTATAATTTTTCTTTGCAAGCAGACTAATTAAAGGAGAATAGGAAATTAATTAAAAAGCTAATTATTAAGCCCATGAATGTTGTTTTCAAATTTTTAAATGAATTTACTTTTGCTCAATGCTGCCATTTCCATTTTTTTTCAGCTCTGGTGGTGGCTGCAGGTTGGGAAACGGAGGGAGTCAAAGTGTGGGATCCTGACGTGCCGTGGGGGCTCCTAAGGGGATTAGGACGTAGATGATGGAAAAGACACAGCAACAGCACTAAGCTGCCTGTAAGCCTGTTGTCTTCCAGCTTTTTCCATTACGAGGCACAAAGGAAATTCAGGTTTTCTGCCTCCTGGAGTCTCATGCCATTGTAATCTCAAAGTAATCCCTTCAAACAAGCGTTTCCCTGCCCTTGGAGAACGTTTGCCATAGGGTCTTGCTTTCTTGGGAGCCACGAAACGCTGCAATTAATCGGAGTGCTTAGGTGGCTTCTTCAAGACCACATTAGGCTCAGCAGCAATTTACACCAAGTGTCCACTGGTAAATGGTGAAAACCACCCAGGGAAAAGCCGGGATGTTCCCATGCATAGCAAACGATTCATTAGCATCCAAGCAATTATGCGGAATACCGAAATGACCTTGCAGTCATTAGGAGAGAGGTATGTTATGACTTAAGTTTAGAGGGACTTGCATTACAATGTAACATCTAATTAGTGTTACCTCTGCTAATTGCTACATATTGCTGAGGTATATAAAAATAAATGCCTGAGTGATACGGGGCCAGCAATGCCGAGGCTGCGCCTGTGTTGGAGCAGGGGGAGAAGTTTCCTTCCATAATGAGCAGCAGCAGCTTGGTTTCCTTCACTGGCAGCTTGTTAATGTGGCTCTTGTTGTCTGCTGAATGTAAAGAGGGTTTTTGAGTGGGGATTGTGCCTGTTGGGTTCTCCAGTGTCCTTTGTGAGGTGGGGTCCCACTGCTGGAGTCTGGGTGAAACCTCAGGGGAGTTCCTCCAGCCAGAGTTGGTGGTGGTGGCTCTGCCAAAAAGTAATTCCTGCATGAGGCTGCAGTCATGGATTTGGGGTCAGAGCCTTCACCTGTGCTGCCAACAACCTTGGAATTGTTTGGGTTGGAAAATATTCCAAGACAAGTCCAACAATCAATCCAGTGCCACCACCATGGGAGAGACCTCTGCTCCCGGGGGACAAGCACAGAATGAGAAAAAACAGCCTCAGGGTGCACCAAGGGAGGTTCAGGTTGGACATCAGGAGGAATTTCTCCATGGAAAAGGTGCTCAGGCTTTGGAAGAGGCTGCCCAGGGAGGTGTGGAGTCCTCACCCCTGGAGGTGTCCAAGGAGGGCCTGGAGGTGGCACTCAGTGCTCTGGGCTGGTGACAACGTGGGCAATGGGCACAGGTTGGACTCGATGATCCTGGAGGTCTTTTCCAACCTCAATAATCCTGTAATTCTCTGTTCACCACTAAACCATGGCCTCAAGTGCCACCTCCAGCTGTTCATTGAACACTTCCAGGTTTGGTGACTCCACCACTGCCCTGGACAGTCAGTGCCAGTGCTTGGCAGCTCTTTCCACAGAGAAATGTTCCCTAATCTAAACCTTCCCTGATGCAACTCATAAAAAGATCATAAAGGGAAGAAATAAAGGGAAAATAAAGAGAAATGCTGAGGCTTTTATCCCGAAGCACCTGTGAGTCCTCTCCCCAAAGCCAAAACTTTTGAAGATCAGTCTCTTGAATAAGAGACAGGTTGACCAAGGAATAATCTCTGCAGGACGCTGTGCTCCAGCTATTTTCATGTACACAGGTGATAAATTACTCTCTTAATAAAGAGAATAACTTTGTCTTCATCCTGCCTCGCTGATGAATGGCACATGAACAGGAAGGCAGGCTTGGATTTCGGGGAGCAGACCAAGGGTGACAACATCAGGAACAGCCTTGGTGTGACCAGGACAGTTTTCTTTCTACTGGAACTACAAGTAAAGGGGTGGAAAGCCACTGGGAATGTTAAAAACAAAACTGTGCCTGTCTGCTTTCCTGGCTTATGAACACATTCACTTCTCAGCTTCACAACACTTCAGTTTCCCAGCTGTCTGCATGAAATTTTGAGAGGTTTTTTTTATTGTTTGTTTGTGATTTGTTTTGGTTTTCTTTCATTTTCAACAACGGGGTTAGGAGAAATGGATCTGCTGATAATTAAAGTGAAATCTTTGTTCCATGTGGTCTTTAGTACTAAGATCATCATCAGAGCCAGACAGTGATATTTTGATATTCTAGACATTTTTTTTTTTGATATCTGGAGGGAAGTTACAAAGCAGGGAAGGACGGCAGGCCTGGCAGTTTTATAATCGCTCTGTCTAATGTGCAGTATCATGGGACACCTCTCTGATGTCTCCACGGTGGCTTCTGTGTGCTTCAAACACGTGTGCTCTTAACTGCAGAAACCAGCTCCTGAATTAATGACTGTGGCTTCAAAGGACCCTCCCCCTCCCCGAGCTGGAGATCTGAGGGCCATCTCCAAGTGGGTGACATGCCTTTGAAAATTATGCAGTGCAAACAATAAACCTCATTAAAGAAAGTCAGCAAAAGCAGCTCAGCAACCCAGCATTGGGAATGGACACGGTGGGGACACGATCCAGGATCTCTGTGCAGGGCCAGGCAGGGCCAAAACCTCTGAGTGCGAGGGCAAAGTGTGTGTGAGTCCAGAGTGAAGTGCCAAGTCCTGCCCTTGGTCACACCAGCCCTCTGCAGAGCTCCAGGCTGGGCTGGAGGGGCTGGGAAATGGGAAAGGGCCTGGCAGGGATGGTCAGCAGTGGCTGGACGTGAGCCAGGTGGGCAAGTGGCCAATGGCCCCTGGGCTGTGCCAGCTCCAGTGTGGGCACTGGACCACGGCAGTGATTGTTCCTTGACACTGAGCACTGCTGAGGGACTCTGATCCCGTGTCCAGTTCTGGGCCCTCACCACAGGAAGGACATTGAGGGGCTGGAGAGTGTCCAGGGAAGGGTCTGGAGCCCCAGGAGAGGCTGAGGGAGCTGGGAAGGGGCTCAGCCTGGAGCAAAGGAGGCTCAGAGGGGCCCTTGTGGCTCTGCACAGCTCCTGCCAGGAGGGGACAGCCGGGGGGTCGGGCTGTGCTCCAGGGAACAAATGATAGGATGAGAGGAAACCACCTCAAGCTGCACCAGGGGAGGTTTAGATTGGATATTGGGAAAAGTCTCTTCACCCTAAGGTTTGCCTAGGCAGAGCCTGCGTCCCTGGCAGTGTTCAGATAATGTGTGAATGTGGCACACGAGGACATGGCCTGGGGGTGAACATGGTGCTGGTGTTGAGCTGATGGTTGCATTTGATGATCTGAACATTCTTTTTTTGCCTTAACAATTCTGTGACTCTGTGAGCGCCCATCCCAGGGAGGCTGTAGCATTCCCTCCAAGGAGCTGCTGCCAGGCAGAAGGAGCCTGGTGGGATGTGGTTCATGGGCAGCTGAGGGGCTTGGATGAGTTTCTTTTCTCCTGAGAAGAGTTGGGCAGTGCAGGGTGGAGCTGCCCACCTGCTCCTTCTTCATGGTGGGGTTGTGGGGAGGGTTTTCTAAGCAGACTGAAATCAGTGCCTTGACAGGCAGCAGTTCCACATTGACCAGAACCTCTGTTAAAGTCTGGTCCACCTCACTGAGCTCCATCACCATCTCCAAAGAGAACCCACCCTCCCACCAGGCTTGGGGCCAGCCCAGCTACCCCAACACTCTGCCCATTTTGAAATGAGGATTAATGAGTTCTTCCATCTGATACTTGTTTGAGATTTGCCATTTGGGTTCATTTTAAACTAATTTTATTCTCCGTGTCACTGGCAATTTATGCAGCAAACGCAATTATTGGAGATGAACGCCTGCCACAGCTGAAGGCTACAAGTGCCACTTCCTTGGATGCGTGAGGAGCAGAGAGCTGGGGAATTGGGACGGGGGGAGGGAGAAGGAATATTAGAAAAATAATCTTTCCCTACAATGCTCTCAGAGCTGATACACACACCTTCATAAAAAAGTAATTTAATTTTCCCAGTGCAGCACAAAAAGGAGATCTAATTATCCACTTCTAAATTGCTTCCTTAATTTTTCAAAACATGGCTTTTTGTTTATGCCTCTCCCCGAGCCCTGCTCAGAGCCTGCTGTGGAGCTCACCTCCATCTGGAGGTCAGTGATAAAGCCACCTGGAAAGGAACTTGCTCCTGAGAGCAGGTGTTGGAGCTCCTAATGTGCCACGTGGGCCTTTTGTCCCTGCTAATGGGGCTTCTCAACAGGTGGCATTCTCTGGTGGTTCTGGGAATTTGGGAGGCAGCCCTGGAGGATGGGGATGTGCATCAAACATGGGTTCTTTTCTCAAGGTTTGCAGGAGTTTTGCTGCCTCAAAGCTCTGCGTTTTGCTGCTTTCTGGGTTTCTGGGTCTGGCTCAGCAGCGTTGCCATGGCCCCACATCTGTTCTGCATCCATATCAAAGTCTGTAATCCCCCGGAATGAAATTTCTGGAGTCTCCAAGAGATTCCCATGGGTGCTGCCTTTTAGGGTGTTTATTTACCTTGGACCTGGACAATACATTCTGCCAAGTCCCCAAAGACCGGTGTTTCTGCAGGAAGCTCTTGTGAAAATCATCAGCTGTGTTTAAGACAAGTGTTTGAAAAACCTCCTGGTTTTGATCATGTTGCATGGCGTGCCTCTCCGTGCTTCATGTTTTCTTCCCATGGATTTCCCTAAAGTTCAGCTCACAGGCTTGCTTTGGAATGTGAAATGATGTATACACACACGCCTCCTCTAATATTTATAGGATAAATGCTAAGCTGCACTTCAGTGATTATCAGGAGCTTCTCAAAAACAGGTTTCAGAAGCTGACATGACACCTTCAATTATTTACTGGGTGCTGGGTTTCAAACTACTGGCTGTGGTTTGCTCAGGTATTCAGAGGCTCACAAACTGGAGAAGGATCCAGGGACACCTTGGAGCCCTTTGCAGGCCCTAAAGGGGCTCCAGGAGAGCCAGAGAGGGACTGGGGACAAGGGATGGAGGGACAGGACCCAGGGAATGGCTCCCACTGCCAGAGGGCAGGGCTGGATGGGATATTGGGAACTGGGAATTGTTCCCTGGGAGGGTGGGCAGGCCCTGGCACAGGGTGCCCAGAGCAGCTGTGGCTGCCCCTGGATCCCTGGCAGTGCCCAAGGCTAGCCTGGATGGGGTTTGGAGCAGCCTGGGACAGTGGAAGGTGTCCCTGCCATGGCAGGCAGTGGAACAAGATGGTCTTTTGAGGTTCCTTCCAGCCCAAACCAGTCTGTGATCCTATCAATCTATGAAAGCAGTTCCAGTATGTGCTGTCCATATTTTAAACTTCTTTTTGTGTTGCATTCCACTGTTAACTTCCCCCTCTCTGTGCTCCCTGCCTTGTTGGGTCTGAGTTCTACACTGAAACCTATAGGGATGGGGTTTTTTATTCCCTGTTGATCTCACTAGTGCTGGATTAGATTGTTTGTTGTACCCCATTTTTTCCCCCGGTTATTAATGGCAGCAGGTAGAGCTTCACGGGGTTATCTCATAGAACCCCTGACTGGTTTGGGTTGGAAGAAACCCGTAGGATGATCTATACCCAACCCACTGGTGTGGCAGGGGGTGCCCACAGCAATGTGGGTCAGAATTGCCACCCCTCCATGGGCACGAGGGGGTCGGGGCCGCGGGAGCCGGAGGCGGCAGCTGCCAGCAGAGCTCTCCCGCCGAGCCTGGCTGTTCAATAATGCTCTAATTAACTACTGCAAACTTCAGAGGACCCAGCTAACTCTAATTGAGAGATCAACAGAGGCTGCAATGAAGTTAGATGTGCATACTAATTACTGAATTATCTAACACCTGCTTTGGAGAGCAGCACCAAAATATAAATACATTTTGCATTGTAAGGCCCTTGCTTTGAGGAAGGCGAGATCTTGCCTTGTCAGACACATCTCAGATCCCTCACGCTGGCTGCAGCTTCCCAGAGGCGCCTCGCTGGAATTTATCCTTTATTTTTAGGCAGGGTAGTGAGGCTGTCATGTTGCAGGCTCAACTTTCAAGAAGCCAATTAAGCAGGACTCCAAACATTAACTCGGATGCTCCCAAGGTGGCGTTGAGGATGATGATGATGATGATGATGAGGATGATGACAATGACGTCCTTCGCAAAGCCCCGGTGAATTCTTACAGCGCTCTGAGTCTCGTGTCAGTGTCCAAATGACACTCAGTTTGCTGGCAGCTCCCAAAGCTACTCTAAAAAAAGAGGGGAAAAAAAGAGGCTTCATTTTTCAGCTGCTGAGTGGCAAATGCAAAGGTTAAGGATCCCAGGCATTGGTGCAGGGAGCCACCAAAGGGCTGTGGCCAAGCGCTCTTGGAATGGGGAGGAGAAACAAGAGAGGGGAGAGGAAAAGCTGGCTTGGGGTTTTTCATTATTATTATTATTCCATTCTGTTGGGGTTTTTTGCATACTGATCTGAGGTGCGATTTCCACATCATCAGCTCAGTCAGCCGTCACCAGCAGCCCTCTGAAGGCAATAATTTTCTGCTAAGCAGTTTTGTCACCGTGCTGGAAGGATAAATGAAACCAATGTTTCAGTGCTTTGTCCAGCCTGGAATCAGCACATGGCACATCTTCCCTCAACAAGTGGCTATTCCCCATTTTCTTTTGTTGAAGATTAAGCTGCTTACCATGGCAAATTCGTGAGCTTTGCTATTTCCTCTCCCTTTTTTCAGTATATTTGCTCAAGTGAGACTCGTTGGCTGTTTTGATGGTGCCAGTAGTGCTGTCTCCATTTGTTAGAGAGTTGGTTGGATGCTTTCCTGCTGACAACTGACTATTCCATCCCTCCTGAAAGGCAGGAGCTGTTGTGGAGCCCCCTGCTCTCGAAACACTGCTTTTGCTTATGGTTGTGATATACAAAGCCTTGAAATCCAGAATTCTTGACTGTACTGAGCTGGAGCCAGGTAGGGAAGGGGGTCTTCAGAGCAAAGAGGCTCCTCTTTGGAGTCCCATCCTCACTCCTCCTCTTTGGAGTCCCATCCTCACTCCTCCTCTTTGGAGTCCCATCCTCACTCCAGGTTCTTTTGTTGCCTACTTGGAAAGAGACACAACTTCTCTGTCACTGCCTAGTCCCCCTCCCCTTGTTCCTGATCCAGTGGCCTCACGTGCATCCCCACGAGGTGTCTGCTCTATTTTGGGGAGGGGGTTGTTAGAAATTCCCCTCGCGCTCCTCTCGCCCACTGCAAACTGGGATTATCGACTGCCTGTGATGCTAAACTTCCCTCAGCCTGCTGCTTACTTGGAAAATCTTTCTGTAACTGCAGTTGCCAAGCAACTGTCAGCTGTATTTCCAAGATGCTCAGGCTGCCTTCAAGATGTTTGGACCAAATGCTGCTGCTCCACTCTCCATGGTTGCTGTTTTAGGGAGCTTTGGGAAGGCCAGGGAGCATTATTCCCATCCTGACATCATCTTCCCTGGCTCTATTAGTATGTGTTCCCAAAGCTCTCTGCCCACTCATCCCATTGATTATCCTGCTGGTTGAGCTCTGAGGTGGTGCCCGGCTCTCCCTCCAGCATGTGCTTGCACACCTGGCATGGTGCTGAGTGTGAGAGAGAGCTGGAATCCAGGTGCTGCACCTCATCACCAGTAAAAGCATTCCAGTCTTGGTTTTTTCTTACTATGAAAAAAAAAGTGATTTTTTAATTGGAGCTAAGACAATTAAAAGACAGGAAAGCTGGAGGTGTGGGTTTAGATGAGATACTAGGTAGGAATTTGTTACTCTAAGGGTGGTGAGGATCAGTGCCCAGAGTGGTTGTGGACTGTCCATCCCTGGAAGTGCTCAAGGCCAGTTTGAGCAGCCTGGTCTGGTGGAATTTGCTCTTGCCCATGGCAGGCGGGGGTGGAACGAGGTGGGCTAGAATGTCCCTTCCCAGCCAAGCATTCCATGATTCTGTGATTGTATTGATGCCCTAGGATTTTAGCTTTTGTATTTTCCATCTATTTGTAACCCTGCAGTTCTTTAGTGTAGAACTCCAAACTCCACACACAGTGGGAGCTGCTGCTTCCCCATTTGGGGCAGACACAACAATTCCTCTCCAGGCCTGGCAATCAAGGACACCTCACTGCCTCAGGCCCCAGAGATGGAAACAAAAGGGAGTTGGGGGAGCAAATAGGGTAAATGGGGTAAATTGGGGTAAATGACTTCATTACCTAAAGCTGTAATTGGAAGATTAACCCCAGTATGCAAATGGACCAAACTTATAAAAGTGTGTGAAAATCTGTGACCCATTGTCCATTTTTGGGTGTAGCCCCTGGGGGGCTTCATCTGCCCTAAATGCACCTGAAGATCTTTCAATAAATAAAACTGCTTTTTATTCCCTTAATTCTGTCTGGCCTCTGTTTTTAGGTAGCCCAAAGGGCATCATCAGTGTCATGGGGCGGCTGCCTGCAGTTCTCTGTGGATGCTGTGGGATGGCTGCTGGCTCTCGGGGTGCTGTGGGCTCAACTGGCAGGCTCCAGCCCTCCATCCTCACCTGGGAGTGCAGCTGCTCCAGGTTGTTTTTGTGCAGCAGGAGCCCAGTAATGCCTGTGCTGGTCTGCACAGAATGAGGGGGATGGCAGAAATGAGAAACCCATCAAACTTTGCCTACAAAAGTGCTCATTAGCAGCCTCCCTGTGTCCGTGGCCATGCATGGCTTAGCTCACTTTGGAGCCAGGCTGTTCCATTTGGGTTAATAGAAGGAATCTCTGTTCCATTAGGTGCATTACAGTGACAAAGCACCCGGGGAGAGGGAGATGGTGCCTGTCAGCCGCCCGAGGACCGGGCTGTCACTTGTGCCATCAAGCCTTCCTACTTATTTGCAATTTTATTTTCAGATGTGATTGACATCTGGAGGCTCTGACATTCTCGGCACAAACATACAGCCTGTTATTATGCTTGCATTAACATTTTGATAAACACACAGTGCAGCATTGAAAAAGTAATTACATGTCATCACATCTCTGCCTCATCAAAGAAAACTTTGCTGTGTAATTGCTCCAAGATTTACCCAGGTACAATGTGCTGCTTCCAGTAAAGGCTCCTTTCTCTTGAAGAGCTTACATTTACCTCTTAAGATGCACAATATCTTTTCCCCACGGGGCTTTCTAGGGCTAAAATAAACTCAGCAATATAATTTAGCTTTTCATAAATACACTTGGATATTAGAGCGCGGTACTCTTTGCATAATATTTATTTAATGCTGGATGTAAATATGCTGTGTATTATATGGGCAAAGCTATCAAGGGAAGTTTTTTGCAGACAGGTAGAAATAGCACATTGTTACCCTGGCTCCTGCATTAGCACAAGGGCCCTTTGCACTTGTATTTATATGGGTACTTCTCACAATGACATCTAATTTTACAATAAAGTGAGCTTAGCTGAAGCGCCTCGCTGCAGATTCTAAAATATTGGCTATTTCCTCGCTTGTAAAGGACTTTTCTGATGGGTCTCTGAAAGAGGTATTATATGGAAGAATACAAATAATTTCAAGAGAGGTTTTTCCCCCCCGCTTCCTTCAGAGCCAAGTAAGGAAGAGAAAACCTCAGAGATGTTCAGTCAATAAATCTTGCGAGATAGGTGCTGAAAGACTTGAATAAAGGTAGAAGGAAAAAGCAGTGTATGATGATAAACCAGGTGAAGTGGTCAGTGCAACAATTGCTGGGTTTCAGATTATTTTCTTTAAGGGGCTCTGTGCTGGCTGAGGCACATCCTTCCTGCCTGGGAAACCAGCATAATACCAGCCTGTTCCCACTGCTGCCTGATGGGATTTTACCCCTTTTGCTAAAGCAGTGCTTGTTTGGGCTCTGGAATTACAAGTTTCATATTGTGTCCCCAGTTCTGATGGGACTGAACCCTGATATTTCCTACCAGCAGGTGAAGGGCTGAGTATTTGCTCTGGGTGGTTCAGTTCTCACATTACAAGGTTTCTTCGTGGTCTGTGGTTATTGGAGAAATGTGGAGGCTTGTGCACTGCAAAATTGGTCTGGAGTGGGGAATAATTCCTTGGATTGTTCATGAGAGGAGCCTTATGAACAAATCCTTTGGGAAGCCTCTTCTCCCTTCCTGTAGTAATGAGGGAAATGAGTGAGGAATGGCTTTAACAGTCACTGCTTCCCATCTTCTGTCCTCTGCATTTGTCTGCTTCTGGTTCCAAAGGAAAATATTCCCCCTGCTTCTGCAGGAACACATTTTCTCCACTTTCTTCTGAAGATGTCAGAAATAATGTCTGATTCTTTTCATCCAAGCTGATCAGGGAATCACAGAATCACTAAGATTGGAAAAGACCTTTAAGATCATCAAGGCCATCCATTAACCAAGCCCCACCATGTCCACCACTAACCCATGTCCCCAGGTGCCACATTCACATGTTTGCTGAACACTGGCATGGTAACTCCACCACATCCCTGTGCAGGGTTACAAAGCTTGACAATTCTTTCCATGAAGAAAATTTTCCTGATATATTTTTTTCTAATCTAAACCTCCCCTGGCAGGACCTGCAGCCATTTCCTCTCACCCTCTCAGTGTGAGCCTGTCTCTGCCAGGAGGGACAGGAATTGTGCCAGCCTTAGAGCTGCCATCACCTGAGCATATTGGCTTATCCAAAAAAACCAATTTTCCTTCCTCCCTGGGCTGGGTGCCAGCTCTAGCAGAGGTGTCTGGCATTACAGGAGCAAGGCAGCACTCCTGGGGCTGGGATCCCCCAAATCCCTGCCCTCTGGGGATGTCCTTTCTCCAGGAGATGCTGGTGTGGTCACCAATTGTTGTGGTGTTGTGGGTCCCAGGATGAGGTGAGAGATGAGAATTGACTCCAAGTTCTCAGAAGGCTGATTCTATTCTATTCTATTCTATTCTATTCTATTCTATTCTATTCTATTCTATTCTATTCTATTCTATTCTATTCTATACTAAAACTATACTAAATAAAGAGAAAGGAGACATCAGAAGAATTCTAGAAAAGAATGAATAATAAAAACTCATGAGTGAGCAGAGTCCCAACACAGCTGGACTGGGATTGGTCATTAAGTTAAAACAATTCACATGGAACCAATCAAAGATGCACCTGTTGGTCAGCAACCTCCAGACCACATTCCAAGCAATCAGTTAATTATTGTTTACATTTCTTTTCTGAGGCTTCTCAGCTTCTCAGAAGAAAAATCCTGGTGAAGGGATTTTTCATAAAATATCATGGTGACAGCTAGCAAGGATGGAGTGTGGTTGTGCTCAGGAGCAGCTCGCTGGCTGCTGTGTGCCAGCCAGGGAGCTCAGCACCGCTCAGAATCCCTGACCTTGCTGGGAATGACCGTGGGGAGCATCAGGGCCAGCCTAGCACGATCCCAAGTGTGTTTAATGGTTGGATAATGCCCTGTTAATGTCTGTTAATCCTCTCAGGAGCTCGGTATTAGCTCAGCTTTAGCACCAGACTGAGGCACTCTCTAACAGGATGCACCCAGCCTGGCGCTGGGAACATCTGTATCTCACATCTGTATTATTCTGATTATAGGCTTGTGGCCTAGATACGGTGTCTATGAAATTAGATCTGGTATTAAACCTCCCAAGCAGCTGGGGGGGTTAATTCCCTCTCCTGCCTGCTAATGAGGGCTGCAAGGGCTGGAGGAGGGACCCTGGGACATGCCATGGGATGGTGTGCTGCCAGGGCTAGGCATGCACTGGGTTGGCTCTGACCTGCTCTGCTGAAGGACAAAAACTGTCTGGGCAAGCAAAAGTCAGCCAGAAGTGTTTGGAAAGTGTGGTATTTTCAGGGGTCCCCAGGACAAAGGAGGAATTGAGAATCTGACCCCATGTTCTTAGAAGGCTATTATATTATATTATATTATATTATATTATATTATATTATATTATATTATATTATATTATATTATATTATATTATATTATATTATATTATATTATATTATATCAAAGAATACTATACTGAAACTATACTAAAGAATAGAGAAAGGATACAGACAGAAGGTTACAAAGAATGATGATGAAAAGTCCTGACTGCTTCCAGAGTCCTGACACAGCCTGACCATGATTGGTCATTAAGTCAAAACAATTCACATGAAACCAATCAAACAACAACCTGTTGGATAAACAATCTCCAGACCACATCCCAAAGCAGCAAAACAAGAGAAGTCAATGAGATAATATTATTTTCCTTTTACTCTGAGGCTTCCAGCTTCCCAGGAGGAGAAATCCTGGTGAAGGGATTTTTCAGAAAATATGACAGTGACAGGAAAGCTCTCAGGCATAGGGTGGGATTTTTGGGATTCTCCTGTGCAGGCCCAAATATTGGACCCAATGATCCTTGTAGGTCCCATTCCAACTCAGGGAAATGTATGGAAATCTCTGAATTACAGCTGAGGGGGGGCTTTTTGTTGCTGTGTTTGACCATAGGCTTTCTTGTCTATGGTGAGGGACAACTCCCTGGATTTTCTTCTTTTCCATCCTGATGAGCTGTGAGATTCTGCTTTGCCCAAAAGCTTCAAAGTGTGGTGCCCTCAACTCTCAGCTTTGTAGCCATGAGGAGCTGAGGGATTTGATTCTCTCAGGTGAGACCCCACCTGCAGAGCTCCAGCTCCAGAGCCTCCAGCTCGGGGGTCCCGCACAGGGAGGAGCTGGAGCTGCTGGAGGAGGCCACAGAGGCGGCCATGGAGATGCTCCAGGGCTGGAGCCAGGCTGGGAGAGCTGGGGGTGCTCACCTGGAGAGGAGAAGCTCCAGGGAGAGCTCAGAGCCCCTGGCAGGGCCTGAAGGGGCTCCAGGAGAGCTGGAGAGGGACTGGGGACAAGGGATGGAGGGACAGGACACAGGGAATGGCTCCCACTGCCAGAGGGCAGGGCTGGATGGGATATTGGGAATTGGGAATTGTTCCCTGTGAGGGTGGGCAGGCCCTGGCACAGGTGCCCAGAGCAGCTGTGGCTGCCCCTGGATCCCTGGCAGTGCCCAAGGCCAGGCTGGGCAGGGCTGGGAGCAGCCTGGGACAGGGGAAGGTGTCCCTGCCATGGCAGGGGTGAGACTGGCTGATCTTTAAGGTCTCTTCCCAACCGAAGCCAGTGTCTGATTCTGGGATTCTGGGATTTGGGCAGCAGCAGAGCCTGCTGTGTTCCAGCAGGAGCACATCCCCACTGACACAGGAAGAGCCAGGGAAGTCCCATGTGCCACGCTGGCCTGTCACTGCTTATTGCATTACTTATCCCAAGGAGCTCCTGCAAGTGGCTCACGATTCCTCTTCATCTTTTCCATCCTTACCCATTTACTTTCAGAACATTTACATTTAAATGCGTGTTTCTGCAGAAGCTTTACAGGAAAGCAACATTGGACCAAAAAAAAAAAAAAGAGAGAGACTCTAAAATGCATTTTTCATGCTCCTTCATACTCTATTGATTTTGTTTTTCTCATTTTTTCTTATAAAGAGAAGGTTCTCTAATACATTTTTCAGAAATAAAGGAGTCAGCAATTCCACCCTCCTAAAGCAATAGTTATTCACCAAGATTACAAACAGAATTTGGTAGGGAGGGCTATTTATATAAATTTCCCTTTTCAATAAAATGAATATGGTGAAAAGCAGGCAGCTCCAGAGCTGTGTTCCCAAACAGAGAGTTCTGATCCTGAGTTTGTGCCTTGCCTGGACTGTTGGTGATGGGCAATGCACTTCACTTCCATGTTTATCCTGCTGGTTGAGCTCTGAGGTGGTGCCCGGCTCTCCCTCCAGCATGTGCTTGCACACCTGGCATGGTGCTGAGTGTGAGAGAGAGCTGGAAATCCAGGTGTTGTACCTCATCAGTAATAAAAGCATTCCAGTCTTGGTTTTTTTCTTATGATGAAAAAAAAAAAAAAGTGATTTTTTTTATTGGAGCTAAGACAATTAAAAGACAGGAAAGCTGGAGGTGTAGGTTTAGATGAGATACTAGGCAGAAATTTGTTGCTATGAGGGTGGTGAGGATCAGTGCCCAGAGTGGTTGTGGACTGCCCATCCCCAGAAGTGCTCAAGGCCAGTTTGAGCAGCCTGGTCTGGTGGAATTTGCTCTTTCTCATGGCAGGGGGGTGGAACAGATTATCCTGAGCTGGAGGGACCCACCAGGACCATCCAGCCCAGCCCCTGCCCCTGCCCAGACCCCCCAACAACCCCACCCTGGGCATCCCTGGCAGTGCTGCCCAAAGGCTCCTGGAGCTCTGGCAGCCTCAGGGCTGTGCCCATTCCCTGGGCAGTGCCAGTGCCAGCCCTCTGGGGGCAGAACCTTGCCCTGTCGGAGCTCTGCTGCTCAGAGTGACCCTGAGATGTGTTAGGAAGTCTCTTTTCCCAGCCCGGCGCTCGAAACGGGAGTCAGGGCTCTTCATTTCTCGGTCTCAAGGTTGTTCATTGTTTCTTATCTGTAAAATTCTTTTTCCTGCCCTGCCGAGGTCCATCCAGCAGGACAGTTCCAGGCACTCTGCCTGCCCCCAGGGCTGTGTTATGTCTTTATACTAAAAAACACGTGTACAATATTTACAATTACGTTCCAATACCTATCACCTGTGTTAGACAGTGAGCTTCTGCTCTAAACCAATCTAAAAGTGCCACCATCACAGCAGAAGATGGAGGCCAAGAAGAAGAAGGAGAAAGGCTGGACACACCCAGATCCCTCCATCTTTCCCCCCTGAATCCCCATACCAAAAACCCCAAAATCTACTTTTCCACCCCATGATAAATGCACTATCATTCTACTTAATTTGTCACGGCTTGCAGATCTTCATCTAAGGTTGGTAATTTGCTCCACGGGTCATAATCAAACCCACAGGTGTTTTGGGCTCTGTGCCAGGGTCTCTGAGCCCCCTGGCAGGGTCCTGGCCATCCTGGACAGCCAGAGGGATGTTCTGGGTTCCCACATTTCCCTTGATATCTGAAGGATATTCCCTGATATCCCACACTCTGCCCCTGTGTGAGAGCTGGTGAGGAGGGAGCTGCAGCCACCGAGCGCTTCCCTCGACAAGCACCTTGCAGGCAAAAATCAGTTTTCTCTTGTCAGGAGGTGAGAAGTTATTTGTAAGCACTGGGTTGCTGTGGTTTGACATCATTGATGTCCAAAATTCCAGCTCCTGGTTTGAAAGGGCTGTTTTCAAATGCTGTTTGTGTTGGTCTGTTTGAAGAAGGAAAGGGAGAAAAAAACAGAGCGACAAGCAGCACGTCAAAGTTATTGAGAAGAATTGCTGTCACTGCCTTGCCTGCCTAATCTCCCAGGGCTTTTTTTTCCAACTGGGGACTGTTTGTGAAATGTTGATAGTATTGGGTGGGTTTTTTGCATTTGAGAGCATCATTATTTTGGCTGCCTCAGAAAAAACCATCGCAGGCCCTGTGTGTAGCTGCCTTTTGCTGAGGCCAGCCATGTATCTTGGTTAAACTCCTGGAGCTGGCCAGCAGCTGCCAATGATAGTCAATAATGTGCCCTTTTATACAAAATCTGCCTTCTCACTTTGATGGAGCACAAAGGGGAGCACATCTCCTAAATGACAAAGTTTGGCTCAGAGCCTCAGCTCCTTTTTTTGTGTGTTTGGCTCTGAGAATATTGAGCTGGGGTCAGACAAGGGAGTGGTCTTGTCCTCCCACCTTGGGCACTTGGAAATTAAGAGCTTTGGGCAAATAACACAAATTTTGAATTAAACCTCATGTTCCACCTTCCCCTTCCCCTTTTTCATACTGCTGCTATTATTAAAACCATTAATTATTTTAAATAACAACATTGCTATTATTATGTCTATTTATGATGATTTTTGCTTGCTGGGTGCCTCTGGAATGTCCTCCCCCTTGCTCTGAGTCTCTCCCTGTATGCTGCAGATGAGCTCTGCTTTCCTGCTCAGGGTTATTTCCTCCTCCCCCACTTTTCTGGACCAAAATGTCTTTGCCGACTGTGGGAACCTCCCCCTTCTATTTATCCTCCTTCTTTGTAATCTCCTACAATGTAGCTTAATCAACCCACTGGTGCTCTGCTGAATCCTGTCTGGGAGACACAAAGGAATTAAAGAGGTTGAGTGTTGAAAAGCTTTTTCCAGTGTCTGAGTTGCCTCCAGGAGAGCTCCTTGTGCAGGGCTGTGCCAGGGATCAGCTCCCACCTGGGCACGGGGCTGTGCCAGGGATCAGCTCCTACCTGGGCACGGGGCTGTGTCAGGGATCAGATCAGCTCCCACCTGGGCACAGAACTGTGCCAGGGATCAGATCAGCTCCCACCTGGGCACAGAGCTCTGCAAGGCATCAGCTCCCACCTGGGCACGAGGCTGTGCCAGGGATCAGCTCCCACCTGGGCACAGAGCTGTGCCAGGGATCAGCTCCCACCTGGGCACAGAGCTGTGCCAGGGATCAGCTCCTACCTGGGCACAGAGCTGTGCCAGGGATCAGCTCCTACCTGGGCATGGGGGCTGTGCCAGGGATCAGCTCCCCCCTGGGCACGGGGCTGTGCCAGGGATCAGCTCCCACCTGGGCACGGGGCTGTGCCAGCCCCGCTCCTCCATTTCAGACTGAAATGTTCCCCTCAGGAGGCTGCTGAGCCCCAGCTCCTGCAGAGCACCCAGGGGTATTTCAAGGAAGCAGAAAGGGACCTGGGAGCTCTGTGAGGACAGGCTGGGCCTGAGCCAGCAGTGCCCTGGCAGCCCAAAGGCCACCGTGGCCTGGGGACATCAGCTGGGCAGGGAGGGACTGTCCTGCTGTGCTGGGGCAGCCTCACCCCCTGTGCTGGGGGCACTTTGGGTGCCACGATATAAAACAGACATGGAGCCATTAGAGAGCATCCAGAGGAGGCCGTGAGGATGGGAAAGGAGCTGGAGGGCCCATGAGGAGCAGCTGAGGGCACTGGGATTGTTCAGCTGGAGCAGAGGAGATGAGGGCAGAGCTCAGGGGCTGCAGCTCCTCCCGAGGGCAGCTCTGATCTCTGCCCTGGGACAGGGACAGGAGCCAGGGCACGGCTGGGGCTGGGCCAGGGCAGGGCAGGCTGAGATCAGGGCAAGGTTCTGCCCCCAGAGGGTGCTGGCACTGCCCAGGGAATGGGCACAGCCCCGAGGCTGCCAGAGCTCCAGGAGGGTTTGGGCAGCACTGCCAGGGATGGACAGGGTGGGGTTGTTGGGGGTCTGGGCAGGAACAGGGGCTGCCCTGGATGATCCTGTGGGTCCCTCCAGCCCAGGAGGTTCTGTGATCTGTGGCTCTGGGGGTCTGTGCCCAGCTGGTGCCCAGGACAGGCAGAGGAGGCTGGGGCTGGGGCTGGATCAAAGCCCTCAGGTGTCTGAGATGTGCTAACACAGCCCTGGAGCCGCCTTCCCTCTGCCACTGGGAACTGTCCTTTAATTCCATTTAATTCCACTCCCATCTGCCCTCCCTCCCCTCCCAGTGCTGGTCCCAGACCCAAGCTCACTCCACAGCATCTGGCAGTGGAGGCCATGGAGGTGCCCCATGGGAATATCTCCTTCCTACATCCCATTGGATTCATTAATAACAACATTATGTTCCGATGTTTTCCCCTTGTATTATTCTATAGATCATTTTTATTATGTAGATACAAACCCTTTGATATTGTAATTGTGAAGTACACGTTATGAAGACAAATGTGTTTGCCTTAATGAGAATGGATTGCCAATAAAAGCTGAAATAGAGGAAAGCATTTTATTATTATTATTTTTTTTTAGCATTAGCCCTCATAGGAAGTGTTGTCAGACTGAGCATGCAGCAGAAAAGAGCCACGATGCAAAGAGTCTTTTTAGTCTGTTGATGGAGCATTGGCTTCTGGAGTGTTGTGGTTATTTGATTAAAAATAAACTACCTCAGGTGGCTGCACAACTGAGAAAATCAACAAAAGGATGAAGTGAAGTGTGAAGTGTGCACTGCAGAGGTGGAGCTGGATGGCTCCCAAAAACCTGGGAATTCTTTTGGAGAAACTCCTGAGTTTGCAGGTCAGTCTGGTGAAGGCAGAGGATAAATTCAGTGTGGCTGGTGAGGGGCTGGATAGCAAAGCTTGGAGGGACTGGTGGTCCTGCAGTCCCAGAGGAATGATTTCCTGGAGGAATTATGCAATAAGTAACTTGCCTGAAATAGAGAGGTCGGGGCATTGTCCAAGACATGAGGAGATCTTTGCTGTGGGCAAACTACAGAGAAAGTGTGAAGTCATAAAAGACAAAAAGCCTCAGTTTTTAGGAGTGCTGACTTCTCCAAGCCCCTTCATCATCCTTCCAGTGCCTGAAGGAGCTGACAAGAAAGATGGAGAGAGACTCTTTACAAGGGCCTGGAATGGCAGGACAAGGGGGAATGGCTTCCCACAGCCAGAGTTAGGGTTAGGTGGGATATTGAGGGGGAGTTGTTCCCTGTGAGGGTGGGCAGGCCCTGGCACAGGGTGCCCAGAGCAGCTGGGGCTGCCCCTGGATCCCTGGCAGTGCCCAAGGCCAGGCTGGGCAGGGCTGGGAGCACCTGGGAGAGTGGAAGGTGTCCCTGTTCATGGCAGGGAGTGGAATGGGAATGGAATTAATGTCCTTTGCAACCCCAACCAATGCAGGATTTTATTATTTCAGTGGCCAACAGCCCTGTATTGAAGTCCCCTGCAGTGTGGGGAGCATCCCTGTTCCTGCTGTGCAGACAGAAATGGGAACTCTCACAGTACTCACGGAGGGGCCCAGGATCTCTGGGTGTAAAAGAACCTGCTGGGTGTGGTGGGGAGCAGCCAGCTGGAGCAGGAGGGATGCAGGGATCAGCAGGTGAGGAGGAGCAGAGCTGTTGTGCCCCTGCATGCCTGGATTCCCATCAGGAGCAGTTTGCACAGGGACAGGCAGAGCTGTTGTGCCCATCCATGTCCATCAGGATCACTTTGCACGGGGACAGGCAGAGCTGTTGTGCCCATCCCTGCCTGGATTCCCATCAGGAGCAGTTATTTTAAGCTTTGCACAGGGACAGGCAGCTCCAGGCCAGGCTCTGCTCACCTGTGGCTGCTGAGCTCGCTCAGAGCTGCCAGCCCTGGGAAAGGCTCGGGAGCCAGCAGATGGAAGGAGCCCTCTCCCCATCTGAGACCAGCACAGATTTAATCAGCTCACACTTCCCTTTTCCACCTGGCACAGACACCAGGAAATGGATCTTGATTTGCGTCCTCCCAGCTCTCCCCGTGGACTCTTGACATCTTTGTTTTCTTGTGACTCAACAGCAGCAATTGCAGCCAGCACTCTGCCACCTGTCACAGGGACGAGCCCGGTCCCTCCCTGGCTGTCACTGCTTTGCTTTCTGATTTTTTAACTCCTCTTTTTTGGGGGGGAGCAAGGCAAGGTAGGGTAGAGATACAACAGCATGAGGAAGAGAGCTTGTCCAGTGCCGGCTGTCTGGGCCATTTCCACGCTCCCTCTCTTTCTTCCCAGTTTTAAAATATATTTAGGCTCAGCTTTGTCCCAAATATTGCTAAAAGTGGGGCTGTTCCACCCTTGTAGGTGTTGCTGTTGCTTGCAAACTTCTTAATATTTCATGTCCTGGGTTCCTGGAGCCCACCTCTTGGAACTGGTTACTGAATGTTCAAGCTGCTTTCAGCAGGGAACAGAAGGGGGAAAAATATCCCAAATGCCCTCAGGCACTATATTAAAGCTTAAAAAGATGATTTCTTTCCCTTTGAGATGGGAAAATGAATGAAAGCCCCAGCAAAGGAGTTTTGTTGCGTGGCAAGGATGACCCCAAAAGAGTCTTTCTTTGAATAGATCCTGCTAAGGGGCTTCAAGGAGAGCAGCCTCTGTGGTTTGGTGGGGAAACTGAGGCACAAAGCCAAGCTGATGGAGGCAGAGAGAAGCCAAGTCTCACCTGCTGCACACAGTGGCCTTTGAATGTGGTGTCCTCCTGTTAGAAAGGAGATTAATTCATTATGCCTAAAAAGAAAATGCACATGTGAAGTGAGGGAGGGGAAAAGCCCCTCCCTGCCTGTGCTGTCAGAAGGATTTGTGTGGCTCAGCAGAGCTGTCAGAGTTAAATCCAAACACAACCACTGGAGCCAAGGAAACTGAGAAGTGAAAAGTATTTTATTAACATTCTCTATTGATTTCTTAATGGCTTTTCTTCCTGGAAACAGGCAAATATTTACTGTGCTTGGAAGGTGCTTGATGATGATTTTGGGGCAGGGGCTGGCAGTGGGGCAGGGGTGTCAGGGGTGCCATGAAGGTGTCCTAGGCTGAGTCCCAAGCTGCCCTGGAGGGGAAATGCCCAGTGAAGGAAGTACAGCAACTTTGGCAAGGCTGGATTGGGTTTCACCCTCATGCACTCCTTCCCCCTTGAACACCTCTGTTATTTCAAGCTTTCGGTGCAGCAAGGGAAGAGAATGGAAAAAAAGAAGAAAATCACTTTCCACTTGCAAATGATTCTATAAAGCACATCAGTGCTGCAGTGCGAGGTGAGGAACCTGGGATGGTAACACCAACCTGGAAGGAAACTCAGCAAAGGGATGCACCAAACTCTGCTCTGCTGCCTCCTGGTCGTTCCACTGAGCAGCCCATTTGCCTGGAAAGCTCAGTACCTTGTTTGCTCTGCTCTTGACTTCTGGTTCTTCCCTCTCTCCACCTCTTTTTATTTTTCTTCAGGACGCTGTTATATGAATATCCTTGGCTTAATTTGCATTGCATTAGAGTAAAACATTTTAAATTTCTTCACAGCAGAAGTAAATCTGACAGACTTTATGAAGCCATTATACCTGCCGGTATTTTATACTTTTAAAATACATTCTTGTCAAGCTATCTTAATTATATTATTATATGTACTTTTGAACTCAGATCCACTCTTGGGTGATACATTACGCTTCTGACAGTGCAGCCCTAAAAAGCTACAATTTATATCAAAGCTTTGTGGCTGAACAAAGATGTATCTATTATGCATTCGGGGGAATTTATTAATTTACTGTTTTGGAACACTTATTCATTGACAAAGCTTGCTGGCTTTAAATTTCCAGCGGGCGATTCCTGTGTGCAGCATTTCCGTGGCTTTGGAGGTGTTGGGATTGCAGCTGGAGAGAGCTGGAGGTACAGAGGGCTGGAGCCTTTGCTGGCTTTTATCCAGGGTCAGATTTTCAGCATTGCCCATCCCTCTGCCAGTGGCCACAGCGTGATCCCTTACAGGACATCCCCAGCGCTCTGAAGGAGCTGCCCTGGCAAGGAAATCTTCAGTGGGTCCTTCCACAAAACTGGAAGTTCAGTGCTGGAAACTGATGGGAGTTCAGAGCGTGCAAGGGAAGTTCTTGGCTGCAGCACAAACCCTGCTTGCAGGAGGTGTTTTGCTCACAGAAGTCAGAGAATTCCAGAATGGTCTGGATTGGAAGGGACCTTAAAGCTCATCTTGTTCCATGGGCAGGGACATCTTCCCCTGTCCCAGGCTGCTCCCAGCCCTGTCCAGCCTGGCCTTGGGCACTGCCAGGGATCCAGGGGCAGCCCCAGCTGCTCTGGGCACCCTGTGCCAGGGCCTGCCCACCCTCACCAGGGAACAATTCCCAATTCCCAATATCCCATCCAGCCCTGCCCTTGTCCTGTCATTCCAGGCCCTTGTAAAAAGTCTCTCTCCATCCTTCTTGTCAGCCCCTTCAGGCACTGGAAGGAGCTTTGAGGTCTCCCTCTCTTCTTCAGGCTGAGCAGCCAATCTCTCCCAGCCTGGCTCCAGCACAGAGGGCTCCAGCCCTGGAGCATCTCCATGGCCTCTCTGGATTTTTTCAAAAGAAGAGCAGAGTACAGGGGGTTTCTGTCCTGTTGGCTGGAGCTGTCTTTGGGTGTGCCAAGGACATCAGGAGGGCCCACAGGGCTGCCCATGGAGTTGATCATTCCCACAAGCACAGGCACAGCCTGTGCCCCTTCTGGGCTTTGGGGGTTATCACCCAAAAACGAGGTTGGTGGTCAATCTTCATCAGTTCAGGATTTCCTAGTGCAGGGGGTTGAACATTACTCCAAGCTCTTGGTGAATGATTTTGGTGCAAGGGAAGCCAGAATGGAATTCAGCTCATCCTGAATTCCATTCTCTAATAAATCAGCCCATGGATGTGGGAGAGCTTCACTTGGCTCTGGCAGTGGGGGTGGAACAAGATGATCTGTAAGGTCCTTTCCAACTCAAACCATTCCATGGCTCTGCTGGTCCAGCAAATATTTGTTAAGATGTGAAAAGACCTCCAAGATTTCAAGTCCAGCATGTGACCAAACACCACCTTGTCACCCAGGCCATAGCCCTAACTGGACACGTCCAGGGATGGTGACTCCACCCTGGGCAGCCCTTTCCAGTGCCTGACACCCCCTTCCATGAGGAAATTCTCCCTGATGCCCAGCCTAGGGTGTGCAAACAGCTGGGCCACTGACATGGAGAGCTGAAGGTCCTTTCCATCCTTCCTTTACAAACTCTTCCCCAAATCCATGCTGGCTCAAAGCTCAGGGCTCTCGGGGCCTTTCTGGGTCACTGCGACCCCAGGAATGTTAAAACTCTCTTTTCCCAGCCCAGGCACTTGAAGAAGGAGTCAGAGCTCTTCATTTCTCGGTCTCAAGGTTGTTTATTGTTCCTTATCTATAAAATTCTTTCTCCTGCCCTGCCGAGGTCTGTTCAGCAGGACAGTTCCAGGCACTCTGCCTGCCCCCAGGGCAGTGTTTTGTCTTTATACTAAAAACTCCATGTACAATGTTTACAATAACTTCCCAATACCTATCACCTGTGTTAGACAGTGAGCTTCTACTCTAAACCAATCCAAAAGTGCCAGCATCACAGCAGAAGACAGAGGCCAAGAAGAAGAAGGAGAAAGGCTGGACATGCCCAGTTCCCTCCATCTTGCCTCCTGAAACCCCATGCCAAAACCCCAAAATCTACTTTTCCACCCCGTGATAACTTCACTATCATTCTACCTAAACTGTTGTGGCTTGCTGATCTTCACATAAGGTTGGTAATTTGCTCCACGGGTCATAATCAAACCCACAGGTGTTTTGGGCTCTGTGCCAGGGTCTCTGAGCCCCCTGGCAGGGTCCTGGCTGTTCTGGACAGCCAGAGGGATGTTCTGGGTTCCCACAAGGGCTGGCAGCAGCAGCTCTTTGGGCTCCTCTGGTCATTCTCCCTCCTATTTAACAGCAAGAAACAACTGATCAACAACTGTTCCCATGCTCATTAAATTGCATCAACTTCTCCCCTGATGAGATGGGAGGTCTCAGCTGAAGTGGCACCAAGGAGGGGTTGTTGAGCCTGGAGAAAAGGAGACTCAGGGGTGCCCTCATCACTCTCTGCAGCCCTGAAAGGTGCCTGTGCTGAGCTGGGGCTGGGCTCTTTCTCCAGCAGCACTGACACAACCAGAGCACACAGCCTTGAGCTGCACCAAGGGAAATACAGGTTGCATAGCAGGAAGAAGTTTTTCACAGAAAGGGCGATAAAGTTCTGGAATGTTCTGCCCAGGGAGGTGGTGGAGTCCCCATCCCTGGGTGTGTTTAACAAAGCCTGGATGTGGCACTGGGTGCCAGGGTTTAGTTGAGGGGCTGGGGCTGGGTTGGACTCGATGATCTTGAAGGTCTCTTCCAACCTGGTCATTCTGTGAATTCTGTGATTCTGTGGAACATCCCCTGTCCCCATTGGGTGCCAACAGCTCCAGGAGAGCCGGGGCTGGAGGTGCAGTGAGCCAGGAGCGTTTGTTCCGTGACTCCTCTCCAGTGACTGCTCTCCTCCTGCCTCTCCTCGGATTAAGGGGGTGAGGAGAGCAGGAGGAGCAGCATTAGACTTTCTATTCTGAGCAATCACCAAAATCCACTCAGGAAGTTTAATTGCTTCAAGTAAAACTTGTAAATTCCAACAGGGCACAAAGCACTTGAGCTGGCAATTTTCTTCACTGCTTTCTGAGGATTCAAATGATGTTTTTCATTCCCTATTGTTGTTCTAAAGGTTTTAGAAGAGCACTGATTTTTTTTCCCTTTCTTTTTTAAAATTTTTTTTTACCCTCTTCAAGACCTGCACTTCCCTCCCAAAACATGTTCCAGTCAAGTTCATTGAAATTGTCTTGGTATTGTCAGAAAAATCAGTTTGACTGCTTCATCTTGTAAAACTTTCAAAGCTAAAAATTAACTGACATTTCCAAGTGAAATGTCATTTTGCTCCAAATAAATAAATAAATAAATCCAATGTTTTGACATTTTTAAAGCACTCTTCCTTTGTAAAAGGGAAAGAAGTTCTTTAAATGAAAGTCCTGTCAAAACTGACTTTTTTTCCCTCTTTTTTTTTTTTTTTTCTCAGAGAAAATTTGACTTTTATGGATTTTTTCCTGTGAGAAGATATTGTATTCATCCATGGGCCCAGGCTGGCCCCAAGAGTGACTGGGGGGATCCTAAGAGGATCCAACCAGAGTGGAGAGGCACTGGAGGAAATCTTGGCTGGGCAACTGGATGGTTCTGCATCCCTGGCTGCACATAAATATACATTTCCCATCCCTGGCAGTGCCCAAGGCCAGGTTGGGCAGGGCTTGGAGCAGCCTGCGGTAGTGGAAGGTGTCCCTGCCCATGGCAGGGTGGGAAACAGGATGGGCTTTAAGGTCCTTTTCAACCCAAACCATTCTGGGATTCCATGATTTTATATAAATATATATAAATCTTTATTGTGTGTTGGCTTGGATGCTTGTTTAGAGGCAAATTTACAAAGCAGTTGAGCAAGGCAAGCATTTCCTGTGGTGGCCCAGGACACAGAACCCAGGGAATGTCTCTTCTCTTCCACTGGGCTCTGGAAAGGTGGAGATGTCTCATCACAGCAACCTTGAGGTTGGAAAAGACCTCCAAGATCATCAAGTCCATCCTCTGATGGGACACCCCCACCAAGCCATGTCATGCAGGGCCACATCTGCTTGTGTTTGAGCACCTCCAGGGATGGGGACTTCACCACTGCCCTGGACAATCCCTTCCAATGCCTGACCACTCTTTCAGGACAGGAATGTTCTCTAATATCCAACCTGAACATCTCCAGAGCAGCCTGAGGCTGTTTCCCTTGTCCTGTTGCTGTTACCTGGCCACAACTCCCAGGGACTTGTAGGATGTGGATACTGACAGCCTGGTCAGGGAGAGGAACCAGATAAACTTTCCCAGGAATTGTTCTGGGGAGTTTTGAGAAGGCTGAGAGAGAAATAATTAACACAATCTTGCAGCTGGTGTTTTGAACAGTTGTTTTCCCATAAGATGTTTACCAAAGGGTATCTCCTTAATTAGCCAGTCATGTGAGGGGTGTTAAGAACCAATTAGGTTCTGGGTGAATGATGTTGGTTATAAATATCGTGCAATATTGATAAATATCATGTGAGATTGCAATAAAGGAGCCTTTTGCCTCTGAAAATGCATGGAGTCAAGGGTTGCCTTTCTTCCCATTCCTGACTGTAGGGAGTCAGAAGTTCCCCCAGCTTGCTGTTGTCGGGGTCAGCCTTGGAACCAGCAGCTTTTCCCCTCATTGTGTTTTATCTCACCATGTGGCTGTTAACATGAAGACAAAAACAGCATCTGAGCAAAGAGCTGGTCTCAACCCCAACACTCTGATTTTCACCCCAAGAGCAGCACTGGGAGTGTGGGTTTAGAGTTCACTCACCCCATCCCACCGAAGGAACCACTTAGAGCCGGGCAGGGCCGGGGTTTTTCTATTATTCTTCCATTGATTGATGTGCTCCCTGCCTTCAGTGTGCCTTGCTGAGGGCAGCAGACCCCAGTGTGTCAATTCAGACATGTTCCATGGCTCAGGGGGCTCTGAGAGCACTGCAGCAGGCCTTAGGTTGAAGAGGTGGGCAGAGCTCTCCAAACATCCATCCTTGGCTGAGGGCTGAGCCGGGGGAGCTGCTCCCTGTCCCCCATGGAGCAGGGTCAGGGAATAGCTCAGGGCAGGTTGGGAGATGAAAAATGGAGCACAAACACTTCTGTAGCTGCTTCTCTCCTGGCTTTCATGCCAGGGAGTGCAGCTGATGTTGGTAAATCACTGCAGAATGTTGTAAATGATGTGTGGAAGGGGAAAAGGCAGAAATGATCCCTTCTTCATGCAGGGAAATCTGTGTTGGGGGTAATTCATGGCAGAGGTTTCCTGTAATGACAGGGCAGGAAAATCTTCTGATCTAAAGGGATGAAAAATTAATCCCCTTTGTTTTTATTTCCATCTTAAGGGTTTTTTTAATATCTTATTTCCCTGCAAACCATCCTCACAAAATACTCCTGGGCCTCCCCAGCCAGTACTTGGGTCAGCCACACTTTTCATACACTACCATGGTTTCACCCCCCATTTTCCCTGCTGCTGAGTTTTAGAGAGGTTTCAAAGCCAATTCCATTTCCCCTCAGGTGTTTTGGGATTTTTCTTCATTTGTTTTGGCTGGATTGGGGTGTTTGGGGTTTTTGTGCTTGGTTTTTGTATTTGGCAAGGCCATGCAGTTCCCATGCCTGTAACTCCTTCCCCTGAGCCTTTCTGGGGTGGTCTGGAAGCAGCTGAGCACAGAGAGTGGGAGAGCAGCAGCAACAGCCTTGGACATGCCAAAAACTGCTGCAAAGCAGAGGGGAACCATGGCTGACCATGGGGAAAGGGTCATAATCCCATATTTAAATTCCAGTGGGGACATTTAGCTTGAGCATCTGGAAAATCCTTTTCTCTGTGAGGAGGGAGAACCCTGGAGGTGTTTGAGGCAGCTCAGACACACATGAGCTGTTTTTACTGGGGCCACAGCTCCTCCTGGTACTGGGGAAATGCAGAATAAGAATGGCTTGAGAGGACCTGCAGGGATCACGTAACTCATCCATCTTCCTCCAAGTCCTGGGTTAGGCAGTGCTGGCTTTATCCAGAATTAGGGATTATTTTATTGGAGGAGGATTTGGTTGTTCAGGTGGAGGTGCCCTTTTGGGAGGCTGGTGAAAGGGTGCCCTTCCACCATCCCAGGGTGCTGCAAGCCCTGTCCAGCCTGGTCTTGGACACTTCAGGGATGGGGCAGCCACAGCTGGAACCTGCATCTGCCACCCTCCAGGGCTGGCTGCTGCCAGGGCAGCATCACCAACCCTTCAGCAAGAACTGAACTTCAGAAGAAAGGAAACTTCAGAAGAAAGGAAAGGCTTTTGACTATTCCTTGGCATGGCTTCAGACCATCTGAGAGGGGCCCAAGTGGGAGCTGAAGCCCAGACACGGCCCGTGGAGCAAAGCTGCTATTCTGAGAGGCGAGGGAAGGCCAGGCTGCATTGGGGATCTGTCAGGGCAGGCAGGGAGATGAGAGGTAGTCAATGACATAAGAGATGTCAGGGTTTATTTCCAGTAAGAGCCGGTGAAGCTGGGAAAATTGCTCATTAATGCTTTATTGATATTCATGTTCCTATTGAAGAAGTCTGGGGTGGGAGGTGGAGCGGGGGGGCCGTGCCCTGTTAATGGGGCCAGGCTGAAAATAGGTTCTTTTATGCCTGGGCAAAGGGGATGCACTGACCACGGGAGGTTTGCCTGTGTCAGTGTCTCTAAATAGAGCCTGGATCAGTGCTGTGCCTGAGCCAAAGCTTTGGAGGAAAAAACCAATAACTCAGGTCAAACCATGCCAGCAGCGCTGGAGTTCTCGCTGGCTTTTTTTTCACAAAGGAAAATTTAAAGCAGATTGTTGTAAAACTATGCAAAATGTTCGTCTGTGGGGTTTGGGACTATTTAACCCTCATGTTTGCTTTAGTGTTCTGTTTTTAGAGTAATTTGAATTTAAAATGCTCTATCAAAAGGAATTTATTTCCAAAATGTCAAATTACTTTATTTCAGAAGTGCTGACAGTAAAACGTTTGGCTTTTAAAAAACAAAGCAAACTCCATTAGCAGTTTGGCATTGGTGGCATTCACAAATATTTTCTGTTTCTCTGAAACTCTTTATTCCATACATTTCCTACATCCTGCCCGGTTTTGTAGCCAGGAACCAGGCTGAGCACTGCAGCTCCACAGGGAATGTCCCCAAACCAAACAGTTCCCAGCATGGCTGCAGCTTTTGGGGCTCACTGGAAATGGGATTTTGCAGAATTACAGAATCCTAGAATGGTTTGGGTTGGAAAAATACCTTAAAACTCTCATTCCAACCCCTGCCATGGGCAGGGACACCTTCCACTAGCCCAGGTTGCTCCCAGCCCCATCCAGCCTGGGACACTGCCTGGGGCTCATCCCCTGCAAATTTAATCAACTTCCAACTGAACCAAGCACCTTTCTGGTGATGAAAAGGACCATAAAGCCATGGAGAGAGATATCCTGAGTGTTATTGCTTCCATGGCCTTAGGTCTGGGAGCAGCAGTGCCCTAACCATCCTCTCAAGCCTGCCAGGCTCCACCTGGAGCGGCCAAATCCCTTCCCCAGCCCTCCCCAGATTGCTCTGGCTCTGCTGGAACCTTCCTGTCTCACCTGAGCAGGGAATGGAGCAGGAGCCTCCCTGGGGGAGAGGCAGAGCAGGAGCAAACCTGCCACAGCCCAGTAATTGGGGCAGGTGAGTGGGGAGGTGAAACATCTCCTGTTCCATGTTCTGCCTCTCACCCATCTCGTGCAGCCTCATTTCCTGGCCTGTGCCTCAGCAGGGAGCAGCCGACTGCTGGAGCCCTGTTAGCACATCTCAGAGGTCTGCCATGCATAATTCCCATTTTTTTTTGAGTTTTGTCTCTTTTTTTTTTTGGTTCTTTTTGCTGTTCCCCTGCCTGTTCACATGTTTGATCACAGCAGGATTTGTGGAAGGACAGGATGTAACATCCCAAATGCTGAGCCAGACCCCAGTCTCCTTGCTGAACCACGAGCTGCTCCTTTTGGATGTTATTTTAAGCTCAGTACATTCCCGGCTCTCCTGCATCCAGCCTGATCCTTCTGTCTGCTGGGACATTGTTTTAATGAAGCACTGGGCATTTTACAGGTGCTGAGAAGCTTATCCTTGTTGTTCCTGGCATGTAAAAGCAGAATCACTTTTCTCATTTTATAGGTACAGAACATTTTCCCTGGTGATGTCTCCTGCCAGCCTGCCTTCCCAAACTTCCCATTAAACCTGTGCTTCCTGCAGCAATGCCTGGGAAAGGGCTGGGTGTTCCCTCTTTGGGACACACCTGGAGGGGCACCCAGAAGGTGGAAAGCTGTCACAGACATCCTTTATGAAAAGTCCTTTCCTTAGGATTTTTCCTCCTGAGAAGCTGAGCGGCCTCAGGAACAAAATGTAACCAATGGTTATCTGCTGCTGTGGAATGCAACAGGTGCATCTGTGATTGGTCTCATGTGGTTGTTTCTAATTAATGGCCAATCACAGTCAGCTGGCTCGGACAGAGAGGCCACAAACCTTTGTTATCATTCTTTCCTTTTCTATTCTTAGCTAGCGTTCTGATGAAATCCTTTCTTCTATTCTTTTAGTATAGTTTTAATGTAATATATATCATAAAATAACAAATCAAGCCTTCTGAAACATGGAGTTAGATCCTCGTCTCTTCCCTCATCCTCAGACCCCTGTGAACACGGTCACAGAAAGCTGCCTGCAAATCTCTTCCCCTGTGTAAGATGAGTGTTTATCAGTGCTGAGATGAGGGAAGATGCTCCTGTCAGGGTTATGGCACTGCTGCTCCCAGACCTAAGGCCATGGAAGCAATAACACTCAGGATATCTCTCTCCATGGCTTTATGGTCCTTTTCATCACCAGAAAGGTGCTTGGTTCAGTTGGAAGTTGATTAAACTTGCAGGGAAGGATGGTGATTTATGCCTGACCAGTCCTCCCAACCACTTTGTAGCACAGTGTGAATTAAGGCTGATTAAAGTCGAGGGAAGGTTCCCTTCTGCCTCACCCTGGGTTTTTGGATTGGGATGTCAGGAGCATCCATCCCTGCCTGTGCTCCACCAGGTCCCTGGCTGCCAGGCACTGATGGGAGAGGAGGGCATGGGCCAAAACACAAGAGCAGGGCACTTATTATTCCAAATAAAAAGCTGCTCTTCTCATTAAAGCTGAAAATTATGGTCTGCAGATAACTCTGGTGGTGGTTCATGGAATCAATAAACCCCCAGTTTGTTTTGAAAGCCAAGTTGCCGAAATGCCAAAATACATATTTTGCAAATTGCTTAATTTCCATTTGAAAAGATCAAACCTTATTTCTTCTGAAAGCTGAGAGGTGGAGTGGCGGAGGCGACACACACACAGCAATTTCAATCTTCTTTTTCCTGAAAGATCATCATTTAATGGAAACTGAGAGCAATAGAAAAACTGCTTCCTTTTGTTTTACTTTTCAAACAACAACCCTGCAGGGAGGCTGATAGTCTGAGTTACAGGGAGTCTGGGCTAATTCCAAAGCAGCTATAGCTAATTTTGGAAGCAACATTTCTGGCTGTCAGGGCATCTTCCCACGACAGCTTCTGCCTTTTGGAGGTGTGATGGTCACCAGGGCTCTCATGGATGCTCCTTGCTTCCTAAAACCCTTGTATCCACTGGAATGTAGGATATAAAAGCTGCTGTCAGGGATGCAGGCTCACAGGAGCACTGTGGAATCAGGGGCTGCAGGATGGGTGAGGACTCGGAATGCTGAGCCTGGAGATTTCCAGGGGGTTTTGTACCGAGCTGAGCAGGTGTCAGGTGTGTCCTTGGCATGTGGGGCCTGTCTCAGCCCAGCTGAGCATCCTTCAGCCCCTCCAACATGTCAATAACATTCACATCAACTGGCTGCTGACTGCTCAGGAAGGGAGAGGCAGAGAAGCAGCTGGACGAATAATTTACCTCAGAGGTGCCCATGGCACACACGGCCCTGCCCTGTGCCTCCACACCCAGGGACTTCTCTTTCTTTCCCATAACCACTTGAAAAATAAAGATGTATGATGCCTACTTGAGCAGAATAGATTGTTTTCGATTGCTATTCATCTATTATTTTAGAAAGTAAAATGAATAAAACTTATGCAGGTCACAGACATTAAAGAGCATTTTTATATCAGTTTGGGAGCGCTTGTCAGCTTTGATTTATTAAGTAACGTTCCCCGACTGGCTACTGGTGTGTGTTGTCAGTCTCTTGATAATGGATAGACCTCACAGCTGAATGCTCTGTGATTAGACTTCTCAACTATATATTTTTAAATAAAGGCCTTGCTTTTTTGGGTTTGCTCATTTCCCTCTCTTGGGCGATTTCATTCATCTTCCCTTGCCCTCCCTCTCTCCGCTGTAAATTTGTTGTTGCTGGGAGCTATGAGGATGCTAAATGGGACACATCTTAGAGGGTTTGTGTTGGGTTTTTTTTTGTTCCCCCCTCCCCAGGCTTGCTTCCAACTTAGCTTGATGGATTAAATGTCACAGGGGGACAAAAGTGGGTAAGGGAGCCATAGAACACCTTTCCAGAGAGAACACAGCATGTGCTGCTCTCTTACTACAGCTGTGTCAGCATTTTTACTGTCACACTGCTCTTCCCCGGGCCTCAGGGATGGAATTACCAGGGCTGCATGGAGAGGTGGATGAGGGAGCCCTCAGCCTCTCCAAAGGGAGCAGGGGCTGAGCAAACCCAGCACTGCCAGCCCTGGTCCCTCCTGGTGAGGCTGCAGGGAGTTCATGGGAGTGGGAAGCCTTGCCTGGCTGATGAGGAAAGCTCGGGGAAGTTCAGAGGGGCTCTGGTATCTCCTCTCACCACAACAGTTTGTTTTCCCTTTGGGGGATGGCCCTGTGCTGCCTGGCTGAGCCCAAATCCCACTGCTGGAGTCTCTCCAAGGGTGGCTTAGGAGCCCCTTGGCCGCCAAGGGCAGGGATTTGCAGTGAGCTCTGAGCTGCTGTTACCAGGCACGTGCTGGGATCTTCTCCTGGGAACAGCAGCAAATGGGACTGAAGATGAGTATCCTGGGCTAAAATCCTCAGCTAGAACTGTAATTATGCTTTCATAAAGAGCTGAGCTGGAACAAGGATGAGATTGTTTCCCCAGGGGCTGCAGGAGCACTGGGACTGACTCATTAGTGTGGAATTGCAACAGCGCAGGTGGGAGGCCACCAAGTGCCTTTGTAAATGAGTCTTGCAGATCCTTCAGGAAGAGCAAAACTCAACAACCTCCCCAGGATGCTGGGATGAGGCTGCGACCTCTGCTTTTGTTATCCAAGGCTTTGGTCTCAGACCAAAACTGATCTGTCTGACTTGGGAAATGCAGAACGCACTGATAAGAAAAAAAATATTGCACTGATTTCAAAAGCCTTTTTACTCTTGTATGACTCCGAAAATTGCTTTTGATTTAAAGGTTAAGATCTGACAAGCCAAGAGACCTTAAAGATCTTTTCTTTCCCCTCCTCTTTTCCTCCCTGACTCCTTCAAAACCTGAAAGATGATAAAATCTATGTAGGACCATCTGTATGGGGAGGGGGGCAGCAATTCCTTCGAGAAGTGCTTCCTGCTGCCCCTCCACTGCTGGCTGGGGACATGTGGGTCACACAAGGACTTGGTTTCCCCAGGCTGCATCATCCTCTGGTCCCTCTCACAGCAAGATCCAGGCCTGGACTGAGTGACCCCATGGGGGAAAGGTGGGGGGGTGAGGAAGAGGAGTGCCAGGAGAGGACAGAGCAGGGTTTGGAGCCACAGCTCTGGAAGGACAAGTGACGTGTCTGTGGTGATTTGATGTGATGGTTGGCTGCAGGAGGCCCCTCTCAGCCGGGGTGTGCTCCCAGCAATGTCTTTGCAGTTCATTAAGTGTCTCCTGCTGCTGTTTCTCAGCCTGAAATGGCCTTAGTGGCTTTGCCAGTTGCAGTGACACTGCCATTATCTCCCAATAACAAACACATTCATTATGAAGCCAGATTGTTCATTTGCACCTTGAAATGATAATGCTGCTGCTCACTCAACAAATCCAACCCCAGTGTGCTCTGAAGAGGCTCATTGGGGCATTTTTGGTTTGTCCCTACTGACTGTTGCTTCTGAAGCTGCCCTGCTGACAGGCAGGCAGGAATGTCATGGACAAAAAAGTACCCAAGGCTCTCATGCCAGGAGGGTCCCTGCTCTTGGGGAGCTGGATTTGCCATCAGGGAGAGGAATTGGCTGCCAGGCACCCCAGGTGTGAAGGGAGGGGTCTCCCCTGAGATGGGGCAGCAGATCAGAGCCAAATTCCCTCAGGGTCCATGGAGTTGGTGGGAAAACACCCAGGAAATTCCACTGACGTGTCCCAACCTTGGCACTGGGGGAAGGAGCCCTTGGCATCAGCAGCTGGGTTGGTTGTGCCACCTTTGGCCCCATGAGGTGTTCCCTGCCAGGTAATCCTGTTCAGTGCCGTGTTCTAGGAGGGAGCAGAGCTGAAATCTCACATTGTACTTCCCATGGCCTGAGGGCAAACAGCTTCAGCCCTTCATTGCTTTAGACCCAGCCTGAATGCAGGAAAACCTCCATGTCCTACAGCAGAATCCACCTAACCAGGTCCTTTACTCCTTTTGGTTTTTTTCTTTTTCTTCCTCTGAGTAAAAACATCTACACTTTTGTTGGGGTCTCTAGCTTGTCAGTGACCCCGAGAAAAGTTCGAAAGTCTCTTTTCCCAGCCAGGCGCTTGAAGAAGGAGTCAGGGCTCTTCATTTCTCGGTCTCAAGGTTGTTTATTGTTCCTTATCTATAAAATTCTTTCTCCTGTCCAGGTCCACTCAGCAGGACAGTTCCAGGCACTCTGCCTGCCCCCAGGGCACTGTTATGTCTTTATACTAAAAACCACGTGCACAATATTTACAATTACATTCCAATACCTATCACCTGTGTTAGACAGTGAGCTTCTACTCTAAACCAATCTAAAAGTGCTACAATCACAGCAGAAGATGGAGGCCAAGAAGAAGGGAGAAAGGCTGGACATGCCCAGTTCCCTCCATCTTGCCCCCTGAACCCCCATACCAAAAACCCCAAAATCTACTTTTTCACCCCATGATAACTTCACTATCATTCTACTTAACTTGTCATGGCTTGCAGATCTTCATCTAAGGTTGGTAACTTGCTCCATGGGTCATAATCAAACCCACAGGTGTTTTGGGCTCTGTGCCAGGGTTTCTGAGCCCCCTGGCAGGGTCGTGGCTGCTCAGGACAGCCAGAGGGATGTTCTGGGTCCTGACAACTTTCTCCAATTTACCAGGTAAAAACCTGGAGCATTCCTCCCTGAGAATGTGTAAAACAACATTCTCCACTTTCCCTGTGCCAGGGGTGGTTCTCCTCCCACATCCTCTGCGTGCCCTTCTCCATCCTTGGCGCCCTGTAGGGAATTCATGGGTTATCAGCGGGGGTTGGGACTTCCAGGAGAGGGACAGTGAGGGAATGTGGACGTGCCAGTGGACGTTCCAAAGGGAAGCTGCTGCCCAGCCCTCCTGATTCCCGCGTGGCTCCTGCTGGAGCACCAGATGGGGCTTAATCGGGAGCGCCGCGGGGTATTACTGAGAGACATCCAGTTCTGGATGAGAGAAGATTATCCAGGGTTTATTTCCAGCTGATAACACTCTGCCCTTCCATAACACCTTTTATCTGAGGATCTCGGAGCTCTTCACAGACTGAGTTAATTAAGGCTCCCGTTGCCCCCGGAGCCGCGGGTGAGACCCGGGCGAGGAGCTGCAATTAGGAGGGATCGGCTCGGGCAGGCAGATAAGGCTCCTGATCTCCTGCCTCGTCTTTGCTGTCTTATTTGCATGTTTATCTTCCATGTGCAGTTGAGAACAGTGAACCCAGAGGTTGCACTGCCTGCCCAAAGTTCTCATAAGGTGCTGCACCGGACTGAAAATGTGCGGATCCCTTTTCCAGCCCCAAAACGAGCTGGATGCAGAGATGTGTCAGTGGTGCACGATGCTGACTTTGTCCTCTAAGTCTCCCTTTTCTCCTTTCCCAGTGCTGGCTCTCCATGGGCTCCATGCCTTGGCTCTGCTCGTTTCCTCCCTGCAAACCCAACCTCCAAGCCTTCCTTTGCTCAAAAATAACAACAAAACCCCTCACAGGCCTCCAAAAAAAGCTTTTGCTGCCTCTCCCCACAGGGCCAGATTCCTCAATAGTGATTTCTCTGGAGAATAGCTGGGCCTGAGGTTTCCTTCCCCTCCTCTTTTCTTTTCTTTACTTTCCCCTAACTAAAAATCAGGAAGCTCTAAAATCCTCTTTGAAGTAACACTGTATGAAGAGGATTTATCCTTGTCCACTTAAATATTCATGACAGCTCGCATTTCTGTTCAAAAAGACACTTGTTTATTTAGATAAGATTTAATTTATTCATAATTTACCTAAATTTGCAGGAGCGTGCATGTACATTTTAGCTTATAAGTAGCGTAATACATAAAACATTATTGAGGCATGCAAATTACACAAATACAGCATTGGAAACTGCCTGCTTGTTTTAGGCAGATAACTAATTTCTTACCCTGAGTAGAGACACAAACACAATTGCCTGGGCTTGTTGCCTGGGATTTGGCGACTCTGAATTATGCTTCCCTAAATGCAAGAGGCACAGCTTTAGAGCAGGGCCGTGGCAAAGCTCACTTTTCTTGGACTGTGAACCGTGGTAATGCCAAAGCCCTTTGCTGGAATTTTTTTTTTTTTTTTGTTTCCAGTCCTCTCTCCGGGGACTCAGTTTGGGTTGGTGTGAAATCTCGAAGTTCCTCTTTGTTACCGTGGGATGGGGTTAGAATTTCCAGCAGAATTTCTAGAATTTCTAGCAGGGCAATTTCTAGTTGTGTCTAGCAGGGCAAGCTCTAGTTGTCTCTCCAGTGCCTGGGGGGTGATGGAGGGAGCAGATATCCCTGTTCCACACCATGTGAAAAACGCCAATCACTTGTTTTTAAAATTTTAAAAGTTTAATAGTAATAAAATGGTATAAAAAATAGTAATACAATTAGAGTAATAATAATTTGGACAGTTTGAATTAGGACAATATGAGACAATAAATACAAAGAGTTACGGAAGTCTGGGTACCTTTTTCTGGGCAGCACGAGCCTGTTAACAGAGGATTAACCCTTAAAAGCAATAACCTGTTGCATATTCATACATCTCATCCATGATGCATAAATTCCATTCAAACACAGGATTCTGTCTGGTCATCATCAACTTCTTCCTCTGAATCCTAACAGGGCCTTCGAGGCAGGAAGAAGTTCGTTTCCCCTGATAATGCAGCAATAAATTCTTTTTCTCTGAAACATTCAGATGTCCTGTGGCTGCTATCTCGCTGCGAGTCCTTTCTTTAAAAAAAGTATCCTACATAGCATCGTTTCTATTTTAACATTTTTTATAACCTAAAACTATATTTAACACACTACTAAGAGAATTAATACAGCATTACTTTCTAACACAACACATATAATATTCATTTTATTATTAGCAAAAAACCAATCATAAAATACGCATTTTTCACACACACCATCCTCTGGCAGTGTGGGATCTGATTTTCCTGTGATAAACCTTGTTTGAGTCACCAGTGGAGCCCCTTATTCCTAATTATCCCTGCACCCCTCAGGGTGATATGGTCACTTGTTGCTTTCCTCAGGGCAGAGCAACAAATGGCCCACAAGTTCCTCATTTCCTTCAACAATTCCTTCACAATATTTAAATTTTTCCTCTTCTATTTTATTTCAGCTTGTAGCAATTTTAGATTTTATCAATGCCATACAGGTGAAGAAAAACAGTCCTCAAATATCCCATTTTCTACTTGTTTCCAGTTAATAATTGCACAAATTAGCAACCACACAATGTGCTAGGCTGGGGAAAGCAGGCTGGGCTTCCTCCCAAATCTCCAGCCCCCTGTGCCATGGACAGCAGCACAAGGGCTGAGGCTGGAGGTGCTGCAGGGGTTTTGGGCTCTGGGTTTGGCAGCTGGGCAACAGGCACTGCCTTAGCAGCATCACTGCTCAGCAAGAAATTGTTCCTAACAGGAGCAATGCTTGTCAGGAATGAGATGTTTGCAGCTGTATGTGGAATATAGGGTTTGTGTCTGTGAAGCCTGCAGGAGATCTCTCAAAGATGGGAATATTGGGCAGGTCCTGCTGCGTAGGGCTGTGTTACCCACAGCCTGGAATTAAGGCTCTGTGACACCTCCCACCAGACTCTGCTTTCCCTGGCCTCGTCTGGGCCAGGCTGGAACTGTTTGGGCTGGAGTTCCCAGGGCCAGATGTCCTCTGGGACTCACAGGCTTTGTTTGTTTGTTCTGCAGGGATGGACGAGGAGGGATGGGGACAGCAGGGCTGGTTGGTGCTTTTGCTTTTTCCTAGCTGAAATCAGAGCCAACATTTTCTATCGTTTCCAAGACTGAGTTCAGTGGAGAAAATACATTTTCCCTGGGTTTGCCTGCTGCAAAAATCACTAATGAGTATCTCCAGAGCCTGAGTGCTTCAGGACAGGGACTGGTTTTTTTTTTGGTGGATCATGAAAATGCCTTATTTTAATCTTGGAAAAGCCATTGCACCTAGGAAAAAAATAACCTGGAGCAGCCTTCAGTGTGCAGGTGGATAGAGAGGGTGGAAACTGCTGGGGAAGGCCCCAGGGATCAGTTTGTGGTGGCACTGTCCCCTGTGTCATTTGTCCTCAAGGCTGCCAGGCAAACCAGAGCAGGCCCAGCCTCATTGCCATGGTCCTGCTGGGCCATGCAGTGAGGAGAAGGAGGTGGCTCTGCTGCATTTGCTTTATAGGAGAATTTAATTACAGAGGCTTAATTACACAGTCACAGCATATTTGGATTTCCAGCAGGTCATGCCCTCACTAGGTGGACAGAACTCACCCAAGGAGCTGAGCTGGATGTGGTGAGCTCCAGGAAAAAGCCTGTTTCAGAGTAATGGGAAGCAAAATAAGACCTAAGGAGAAATGCTGGCATTAAACACTTGCTGATGAAAGGAGCTCTGCCTGTTGTGTGGGCTGGAGATCAAGGGAGGAAGTGCTGCAATGTTTTAGTGGCCTTCACCTGGCAATGCTTAATTTAGTCAGAAATGCTGTTATCTGACCATGATCTTCCAATTGCTGCATCCCTGTCTGCAGAGAGGGTTCACAGGAGGATCAGAGGTGTTTTATATGGCCACAATCCCCATTTTGTCCTTTTTTCACCTGGCCTTAGCTGGAATTCCTGCATAGGCTCTGCTTTAAAGTGAGAATTTCATGATGAAGTGGGCAGACTCCAAATTCTGACTTTGTTGGGACCTGTTGGATCTGTAGAAATGCGGCAGAATTCCACATGTGGTGCTAGGCTGGTGGGAACCATTGAATCCCAGAACATTTTAGATGAGAAGGGACCCTAAACCCACCCAGTGCCACCCCCTGCCATGGACAAGGACTCCTCCAACTATCCTGGGGTGCTCCAAGCCCTGTCCAGCCTGGCCTTGGGCACTGCCAGGGACCCAGGGGCAGCCACAGCTGCTCTGGGCACCTGTGCCAGGGCCTGCCCACCCTCCCAGGGAACAATTCCTTCCCAATATTTAAATTTTTCCTCTTCTATTTTGTTTCAGCTTGTAATAATTTGTTTTTATCAATGCCATACAGGTGAAGAAAAACAGCCCTCAAAAACTTGTGCTTGGGAAGATGTTGGCCTTCCCCATGATTTTGGAGGGAGCTGAGATGAGGGAGTTTGTGTTTAGGAGTGGGTTGAAGAGTGTCTGAGCAAAAACTTCAGGTTTCAAATAATTTCACTGAAAAAGCTCATAATTGTGTGAGTCTGAGCACCTCAGTGTCTGCCCTGTGCAGAAGGGGGGGATGCAGTGTTTGGCTATTCCTGAACACACATTAATTAAGGGAAGAGATGAATATTTACTGACCAGCTCCAGGCAGGGTGTATCGGAAAAGAACACGGCATCGATTGGAGTGAAAAATAAATAAATAATAGAAATGTCCCCCCCAACACCACCTGTGGATGTATTAGGGAGAAAATATTGAACTGGGCTCTCCTGGCTCCCATGCAATTGATGCAATTTATTTTCAATTTGTCAAACGTGGCATTGGAGCAGCAATTGGTTTTGGTGATTTATTAGGAATTTTCTAACCAGGGCACTCTGTCATTGGAGTTACTTCACTTCTGTTCAAGTAGATTTTTGTCTTTCTGCAAGCTCAAGCTGTGAAGCCAAGGAGGTGAGTTTTTCTACATCCCACCCCCCCCCCTTTTTTTTTTTAACCAAAAGGGAAAACTGAAAGAAACTCAGCCAAAAAGGGAAATGAGGAAAAAGTAGCAGAATTGACATATTTTAAACATCATGACAGGATGGGCTGTTTAAATTGCCTCTGTGAATTGATTTAAAAGCTGTTGCAAGGCATCTCTATTTCATTAACTGTCTTTCTCCTTCATTTCAGTCACTGGAGTCATTGCCTCTTATTACCTTTCAGGTTCGTGATATCCATCCACATGGTTATTTTAGTTATTACTATCTGTATACAGAAAATGTAAGAGGCAATTTTGGGACAGAAGCAGCTTGGGAGGGATGTGGGAATAGTAAAATAAATAATTTGATTTCTGTGTGACACCCATGATTCAAAGCCATCAGGATTTCAGGAGTGTTTGTGCTGGGTGTGCATTTTGGTCAGAACCTGGGGGAAAGTGTGGGGGTTTGTGGTATCAAATCTGGATCTGGTTATGAAGTGTTTTTCCACATTGAATAACTAATAATGAACCCACAGCAAATTTTCTCCTGGGATTTAGGCGCTGCAGTGTGCTCATGGTATTTTTCAACCCTTCTGGCTGTGGTGCTATCAGGAGTTTGGTGAGTTTGAAGTGTATTTTCATTTACCTTCCTCTGCGAGGTGGATCTTGGGGAGCAGGAGGACCCTTTCCTTATGCTTGGGGACACTGCTGATCCTGTCCCTGCTCCCTTTATTTAACACCTCAAAAGGTGCCTGTGGTACCTGCAGGGGCTGCTGGAGGTTACCAAGATTTCCAAGGAGGAAATCTTTTGGGCTGTCCTTCCCAAAGCTTTTCTTTTCAGACCTAAGCAACACAGCGAGCTCCAGATTATTTTCACATTTTCTAAAAAGCTGGAGCTTCCAGTCTGTTTTCCCAGAGCTCTGCAGAGTCATTAGCTGCTTACAGCACTTAAAAGAAAAATGTGGTGCTTCGGAGACTTCGCTTCTGTTTGCTGTCTTTACCACCAACTAATTGGTTGGATAACGAGCAAATATTTTTCCTCTGTTCCTTAATTTCCAAGCTTTTTGACTTGCAAGTAGGAAGAGCAGAAGCTGCTGGTGGTTGGCAGGCAGTGAGAGGGGAGTGAGCTGTGGGGAGGCTGCTGGAGCCACGCTCAGGATGGGATTGCAGGGATTGCCTGGACCCAGCTGTCCTCATGGTTTGTGCCTCTTCTGCTGAGATTTCACATCCACAGGTCTGGTCTGACTTATTGTGTTTGTAGGGAAACTCTGATTAAGGCAGTAATGATGAATCTGACTCCATGTTCTCAGAAGGCCAATTTATTACTTTATTATACTATATTATATTAAAGAATACTATATTATACTAGGCTAAAGAATACAGAAAGGATACTTACTGAACGCTAAAAATATAATATAGATAATTTTAAAAATTAATATATATAATAAAATTATTTAAAATGTAATATATAAAAATAATATATTTATATAAAATAATATATAAAAATTAATATATACAATAATAAATGCTATACTAAAGAATACAGAAAGGATACTTACTGAATGCTAAAAATATAATATATATAATTTTAAAAATTAATAAATATAATAACATATATAAAAATGTAATATATATAAAATAATATATATAAAATATAATATATATACAATAAAAATACTATACTAAAGAATACAGAAAGGATACTTATTGAATGCTAAAAAGATAATAATGAAAACACAGCTTGGCCCTGACTGGGGCGAGAGTCAAAGAGTGAAAACAACTCACAGCAGAATCCAATGGAACAATCACCTGTGGGTAAACAATCTCCAAACACATTCCACATGAGCACAACACAGGAGAAGCAAATGAGATAAGAATTGTTTTCCTTTTCTCTGAGGCTTCTCAGCTTCCCAGGAGTAAAACCCTGGGCAAAGGAATTTTTTCAGAGCATGTGAATGCCACACTGACTCATCCTTAAAGCAGGTGGGGAAGGGAAGGGGGGAAGCTCTGCAGGGCAGGGTGACCAATAGTTCCCATTTGGGGAAACAAAACATCCAGGAGCCTTCATAGTGTGAAAAACATCTTCAGTCTCCTGTGAAAATTTAAAAAGTTTAATAAAGGACCATAGGAGACAAAGCCCATAGAGCAAAGATATTACAGCACTCAGCCAAGAGCACAGCTGCTAGTTTGGAAAGACCCTTTATACACCATTTCTATTGTATCAGCTTGTTACATATTCATAAACAATTATGCATAGTAAACTTTTCCCCAAACTAGTTTACATATTCCAAGATTCCATATTCAAAACTTTACTTTTTCCCCAAACTGGTTTACATATTTGGTTCTACCCTTTTAGAGCATGTTTATTCCTTGGCTGTGGTTTTAGTCCTTTTTTATCACCTCCACTTTTGGGTCTTGGTCCACACTGTTCTCAACCATTGAGTGGTGATGGTTGGCACATCTGTCCAGGTGTGCTCATCCTGTGTGCATTGGGTGTTATCCCATCCCAGCAGGCATTTTAACACAGCACACTGACATCAGCTATTCCACCACTATGTCTAAGCTTAATTAACAACAGAAATAAAAACTGTATCTTTATAACAAAGTTACTTTAACACCACACACATAAAATCCATTTTAATATTTGTGAAAAGCCAATATTATATCTATAACAATAGGAAGACTTGAATGATCCTATTATCAGGGTGACTGTGGTGAGGAGAGACAGCTTGTGGCTGCACGAGCTGGCATTACCTTGATTTAAAGGTGTTTGTGGCTTTAGATAGAATTCCCTGGGTTTGATTCAGCCCTGACCAGGAGCTGTGTGTGCTGCTGGAGGCCATGGCCATCGCTCACAGTGAGCTCCCCAGTGCTGTGAGCACAGCAAGGTGTAAAGGCAGCAGCCATGGAGAGCATGGGGGACACCCTGAGTGCCACCCTGAGTGCCACCCTGCCACCCTGACTGCCATCCTGAGTGCCACCCTGAGTGCCATCCTGAGTGCCATCCTGAGTGCCACCCTGAGTGCCACCCTGAGTGCCACCCTGCCATCCTGAGTGCCACCCTGAGTGCCACCCTGCCATCCTGAGTGCCATCCTGAGTGCCACCCTGAGTGCCATCCTGCCACCCTGAGTGCCACCCTGAGTGCCACCCTGAGTGCCACCCTGCCATCCTGAGTGCCACCCTGAGTGCCACCCTGCCACCCTGAGTGCCATCCTGAGTGCCACCCTCAGTGCCATCCTGAGTGCCACCCTGAGTGCCATCCTGAGTGCCACCCTGAGTGCCACCCTGAGTGCCATCCTGAGTGCCACCCTGCCACCCTGAGTGCCATCCTGAGTGCCACCCTGCCATCCTGAGTGCCACCCTGAGTGCCACCCTGAGTGCCACCCTGAGTGCCACCCTGCCACCCTGAGTGCCATCCTGAGTGCCACCCTGCCACCCTGAGTGCCATCCTGAGTGCCATCCTGAGTGCCACCCTGCCACCCTGAGTGCCACCCTGAGTGCCACCCTGAGAGCCCCCAGGGAGCAGAGAGCTGGCCTGGCAGGAGAGAGCTGATCCCCAGCCCAGGGACACTCCTGCAGTGAACAGCAAAGCTTCCCGTGAGGGTGACTGGGCATGGCTTGCAAGATGTTCCCAACTGGAACCTTCACCCAGGTTCTGGGACGTGGCAGAGGCCCCTTTGCCCGGGGCTCTTGCTGGGGGTGCAGCAGCACCCAGGAGCAGCAGGTGCCAGGGCTTTACCCCCATCCTCTGCTGCTGCTGCTGAAGTGCAGCCAAGCCAAGTCTGAGATGGTGAAGGGTCTCAAGGGGCTACACGAGGAGTAGCTGAGGAAACTTGGCTTGTTCAGCTGAGGAGGCTGAAGTCAGACATCACCAGGGCTGCAGCTCCTCCTGAGGGCAGCTCCAATCTCTGCCCTGGGACAGGGACAGGAGCCAGGGCACAGCTGGAGCTGGCCCAGGGCAGGGCAGGCTGGATTTAGGGAAAGGTTCTGCCCCCAGAGGGTGCTGGCACTGCCCAGGGAATGGGCACGGCCCTGAGGCTGCCAGAGCTCCAGGAGGGTTTGGGGATGCCCAGGGTGGGATTGTTGGGGGTCTGGGCAGGACAGGGGTGGGACTGGATGATCCTGGGGGGTCCCTCCAGCTCAGGATATTCTGTGAACCCTCCTGGCTGCCTGGAAATGTTGCTTTGGCTCCTCCTGCCCTTTGAGTATCATGAATGTGTGTTCTCAGAAGTGCAAAGCCACCCTGGCAGGAGGCTCACGCTGAGAGCAGCAGCCGGGCTGCATCTCACCTGCCCCTCACACCTGGTTTTGGGAATGGCAAAGGGAGAATGTTCTGTGCTGGTTTAGCTTTTTCCTGTCTCCATCTGAGCTGTTTGGGATAGCTCTGTTTATTCTCTGTTCAGTGCTCTGTGTCTCTGCATGAAGCCAATACCAAACGTTGGGATTTGCAGGACCAGTCCGATGCTCTGGAGCTGCAGAGCTCGTGGCTTGAGCAGGGCCAGGTGCTGCCTGTGGCATCTCTCAGACCCAGCCCTCACACCCAGGTACCTCCACAGCCACCCCAACGGCAGCAGACGTGACCCCATTGCCCCACCACCCATGGAAGGACCCCATTCATTAACTGTGAACACATCCCCTGCAGCATCCAGGTTTCAGGGCCCATCTCTGGGAAATGTTGATGCTGTTTCCTGGACACACATTGGATTATGGCATTTCCCAGCATTTGTTTTCATTTCAAATTCACAGGCCCTTCTTGCACACAACTTTTGGTGCCACCTCACACTTGCGGGGTGGCAGGATGGGAAGTGGCAGTCTCCAGCCCAAACAAAGCACATCCTGAAATTTTATTAATGAAGACTTGCAGCTGCTCCCGAGACTTGGCAACTGCCTGCAAAGGCTGGTGACAGGATTCATTTGGTGATAAATATCAAGTGGGAGCAATGAGCAAGCCGTGGTCAGTTCATGAGTGGGTTTTTCATGTTGGCTGGGGAATAATTTGGTTTCCAGTGGCAGCAGAATGTGTTTTCTCCTCTTTGTCCCCCGCCAGCCTCCTAAAGATGCTGCAGGACTGAGCTCGTAAAGGAGCCAGTGCTGCAGCCTCTCACCTCGTTTACAAGCCAAGGTTGATCAGCCTTGAGAGGAGAAGGAGCTGGTGCAGCCTGAGAGCTGGGACGTGCTTTGGGTGGAGAGGGAAGGGCTGTGGAGCCAGGCAGGGCTTTCTGCAGGTGAAGCAGCAGTGATAGTTATGGTAGATAATCACCCTGCTCCATCTGGGATGAAAACATTGCTAATTGAGGCAGGGCTGTTTCCCGTGGGAGAAATAACCTTCCTGTTTTCAGGGCTCCGCTGTGAGGTCAGGGGGTCCTTAGGAGATGCTCCCTGCCTCACCCTGGGGCTGGATTACTGAAATACTATCAGCTATTTGCCTTCTATTTGCATCCATTCCTGGCACTTCCCATCTCCAGCTTGTTACAGGCTTGGCAGGGAAAAGAGAATGGGAAAGAAATGTTTCATTTCCATTTCCAAAGCAGCCACAGAGCTGATGATGCTCACGGAGCTGTCTCTGACAGATCAGTGCCAAAGGGAAACCTGGGCTTCCATTTCCAGCCCTGTCCCCCCTGGGCAGAGCTGAGGAGTTCGTGGGGATCAGCAGGGAGAAGGAAAACAATTTGATCAAGGGGCCCTGGAGTCAGGCACATGGAGAAACTGGTCTGGTGGGGTTTTTCAGCTTCCATCAGTGTCAAGTTGATTTTATTTTTAGAGCAGTGATGATATTAAAAATAAAAGGAAGGGGGGGCTAATAAAGCACCTACAGGTAAATGGGGCAGAGCCCCCATCAGCTGCTCAGCTGCTCCTTCCTGACCAACTCAAAGCTTTTTAGAGGTGATTATAGAAGATTTTACAAGTTGGGTGGGGCCACAGGTGAAATATTTTACTGTGTGTAACCACACTTACCTATTGGCTCACCAATATCCTGCATTTTGCTGTATTTGGGAGTGGGGGGAACATTTTGTGCAATGGACAGTGTGGTGTAGGGGGAAAGGGAATCCCTGGGAGAGCTGTTCCACTCTGTCAGTGCCTGGGGACTGGGGCTGGTGACAGTCCCCACAGCTGCCAGCGAGGACAATTCCAGTGACAATTCCTTGTCCTGTCACTGCCTGGGACCAGCGTCAGGGATTCCTAAGGATGATTGGAAAAAATGCTGCAGCAGAAGTGAGGGACCCCTGCCTCTACTCCTAGGCGGGTGCTGCCCTCACTCTTAATTGCCAAAAACTGCTTCAAGGCCTGGAGCCTGAGGTGTTTATTGTCTGTCCCAAACTGCTTCTCCCCTTCAGCCTGAGCTGCCCTCACTCACCCTCAGCACCCAAACCAACCTTTGGTTCCTCCAAACCCACCAGGGTCAGGCTCCTGCTGCCACTCACACCCAGAGAAGTGAGCTGCTGTTGGGGGGAGACACATCCCCTCTTGTAGGCAGTGAGTGGGGACTGTCCCCAGATGTGTCCCTCAGGTTTTTGAAACATTTTCATCTGTGAGAGAAAGGAATGCAAACCTGTGGGTGGCACAGCATCGCCTGGGAAGTTCTGCTTTCTTCTGCTTTCACTCAGTCCAAGTTTCTTCCCTGCTAATGATGGTCATATGAACATATGTGAGACCATTATATATTTATATTTTTTGTCATCATCATTATTATTGTGTTCTGAATTGTCCCAGCAAAGTTGCCTGAAATCAGTGCTGAGGGAAGATGAAAGTTCATTGCTTTCTATGCCAACGAATATGAAAATAGGAGGGGTTTTAGACTTCTCTGACATTTTCCTTGCCTTCTGAGCAAAAAAGTAGCAGGAAAGCAATAAAAAAAGAAGACTTCCAGTCTGGACTCCAGCTGCCAGGAGAATTATTAGACTTTTGCAGCCTAGGCTCAGGAAGGGCTTTTTTACATCCCAAGCCAGGCAGGTGAGATGAGACACTGGTGCTCAGTGGTGCAGGGCAGGGCTGCCTTTCCCAGGGCAGCTGCAGCCAGCGGTGAAGAAGGCAAGTCCTCAGTGGTGCCAGCCCCTCCCTGAGCCTCATGTCAGGAAAAACAACACATTTCTGTGGTTGTCCTCTCCTTTGTTGCAGAGCTCGTGCTGCTCTGGTGCAGACAATGAGGCTGTGCAGTGCAATTGTGACCTGTGCTGGCAGAAATGCCAGGCTGGTTTAATGAAGGATCCTGAGCAGGGCACAAAAACCCCCACATTAATGGCTCAGGGCCCAGAGAGGTGAGCTGGTCCTTATGAGAGAATGCTGGGTAAAAATTGGCCTGTACAGCTCTTAGCCAGCCTCAATTAATGGAGATAATGCTCCACTCACAATGAGGCCCTTCTGCTCTGCTACCTGCCGTGACCTCGCTGGGTTTCATGGCATTGCTGGTGATACAAACGTGTGAGTCCTGTGCCAGGGAAGGCCAGGCTTGGCTGGGAAACAGGAAAGAGGCAGCAGAACCATGGTTTGTGCTCATCCCAGCCAGTCAACAGCAGCGGTGGGCAGGTAGAGGCTCTTCAGTGGAGCCACAGGTGACTTGGGCTGAGCGCAGCAATCAAGAGCTTATTTATCCCAGCTTGGAGTGTCACGCTCTGGTAACCAGGCACTTCTTGTTGCTCATCTCGAAATCCCAATCGAACGCCTTCATTATCACCCAGCAGTGTTTCCTTTGTGGATAACAAGTCACACTGCGAGCATTAATGGAGCGTCGGATGGATTTGTGTTGTGGGATTGTTGTAAGCGCTGATTGAAGTTTTGCCTGTGATTAGGGGACTTAGTCAGGTGTGAGAGAGAGAGGCTCTGCTGCCTCGTAAGATCTGGGTTTGCAGCGCCTCTCTGAGGAAGTTATCACAGAATTCACAGAATTCACAGAATCACTGGGTTGGAAGAGACCTTCAAGATCATCGAGTCCAACCCAGCCCCAACACCTCAACTCAACCCTGGCACCCAGTGCCACATCCAGGCTTGTTTTAAACACATCCAGGGATGGTGACTCCACTCTCAGAATCTTTGCTGCTCAGAGTGACCCTGAGATGTGTTAGAAAGTCTCTTTTCCCAGCCCAGCAGTCGAAGAAGGAGTCAGAACTCCTTTCTTTTCATTCTCAAGGTTGTTTATTGTTTCTTATTCTTTCTCCAACCCACTGAGGTCTGTCGCTTGAGGCCCACTGGTGTTATCTTTTTATACTAAAAACTACGTGTACATTATTTACCATAACTTCCCAATACCTATCACCTGTGTTAGACAGTGAGCTTCTACTCTAAACCAATCCAGAAGTGCCAACATCACCCAGCACATGGAGGCTAGGAAGAAGAAGGAAAAAGGACAGGGCACACCCAGATTCCTCCATCTTGGGACCCTGAGTCCCCATTCTAAAAACCCCAAAAATCTATTTTTTACCTTGTGACAAACTAACTATTATTCTACTTAAACTCTTTTGACTTGTAATTCTTCATAGAAAGGTGGTAATTTTTTTCCATGGTTCAAAATCAAAGTCAGTGTCCTGGGCTCTGTGCCAAGGTCTCTGAGCCCCCCAGGCAGGGGCTGGAGCCATCCAGGACAGCCAGAGGGATGTCCTGGCTTCTGACACTCCACCACCTCCCCGGGCAGCCATTCCAGAACTTTATCACCCTTTCTGTAAAAAACTTTTTCCCAACATCCAACCTAAATTTCCCTTGGCACAGGCCAAGTTATCGGGGTGTTCCTTACAAAGTCAGCTTAATGAGTTCCATGCATGAGGCCCCAAGTTTGCTTTATCCCATCTGGTACCTGTCACTGGCAGTGTGTCACCACCCACACAGGAAACCCAACTCCAGACACTGCCTGGGGTTTTGGCAGCTGTCTGGAGGGGTTGTGGTGGGGCCTCGTCCTCCCTGTGGAATGCAGACCTTGTTCTGCACAGGTGGACACAGAGGAGAGGGAAAGGTGTGAGCTCATCTTCTCACCCAACCAAGAGCAAGAAAACATTCTAGGGTCATGAGAAACGTTCTTTTCTTGTTGTGTGGAAGAAACAGGACATCAGGTGTGCTGGGAGCTTCTTGTCCAGCTGCTGTAGGAGCTGGGAGGCAAAGTTGCTCCGCCCCAGCTGAACGCTGTGACACTTTTGTTCCTTGAGATCAGTTGTGATTCCTTAATTGGGATGAATGTGGAACTGGGGGAGAGGCTGGTGGCACAAACTATCAATTTTCCCAATGAATAATGCTAGGAAGTGGCATCCTCCCTGTCTGGCAGGCTCCCAGCCTCCTCCGCTGCACACCTCATTATCCCGTTCCACTGCTTCATCTCCATAACATTCATCCCTAATGATGGCGGAGGGATATTCATATTCTGGAGAGTTATTTGATTATTACCAACCCAGCCCTGGTTCCCTCTGGAACAGCAATATTTGGGGAATAAAAATATTGGAGAATATTTCTAAGACATCATGGCTTGCTCAGTCTGGACTGATGGGTGCAAGCTGAGGGTGAAGGATATCCAGGAGGATGTCCTGCATGGTGTGTGTTAATATTTCCAAATCAGCCTTTCCTGGTGTGTGTTGATATTTCCAATTCAGCCTTTCCTGGTGTGTGTTGATATTTCCAATTCAGCCTTTCCTGGTGTGTCCAATATTTCCAATTCAGCCTTTCCTGGTGTGTCCAATATTTCCAATTCAGCCTTTCCTATTGTGCCTAATATTTCCAATTCAGCCTTTCCTGGTGTGCCTAATATTTCCAATTCAGCCTTTCCATTGATGTTTCTGGTCAGATTCCTGTTTCCTTGGCTCTAGGAGAACCTTTAGTAGGAGAAGGGTGCTCAGATCTGCCAGGGAGTCATAGAGCTGAGTTGTGGGCTAGGCAGAGAAGATGGGAGGTGCAATAAAATGGGCAAAATGGGAGTTACACTACAAATGTGTGTCGAGACGATAAATTCATTAAATTACCCTGCAGGCTGGGCAGAGGGGGCTGTAAAACTGCTCCTCACCTCCCTGGGGAGCCTCGTGCAGGATCTCAGGGCAGCCCCGACACTGTGGGGTGTCCTTGTGGGTCTCCTTTCTCTCCCCAGACTTTCCCAGTGTCTCCCATTATCCTGAGCCCTGGGGCCACCGTCCGTGACTCCCTGGCCAGCGAGAGGTGCCAGTCACAGCTCCCGTGTCTGCAGACTCCAGAAACCTCTTTGAAGGCTCCTAACGAGTTAATAAGGATTGATCTGCTTCTCATCAGATCATCTTGGCTGTTCTTAATGAACCTGGGCATTTTTAAGCCTTTCTTCCCCTTAAAAATGAGCTTCCAAGTAAATACTCTTCTTCCAGTCGATGGGCAGCTGATTCCCTCTGCATTCCCCCAGCATTAAGGTTTGTATTGAATGAGGCACCCCTCTGGCTTTGTGCTGGTCATGTGTGTTGGTTTTGGAGTGAGGCTTAAGTTAAGCAAATCTTATATTTGGTCTTAAATAAAGATGGATTTAATTACAATTAACTGTCTCACAGAGTGGTGGTTTGAGAAAGCTGGCTCAGCCCTGATATTTCTACCTAAGATTTAGTTGTAAGCCCTCAGAAAACACCCAAATTTTAATTCTCTCCTGGACAGGCTAAGCATCGAATAGTAAAAGTAAAGGTGGGAAGAGCAGTTCAAGAGGAGCCGTCAGAGCAATGAAATTAGTGACTTTTTTCTCCAAAAAAATATTACTTTAGGCAGCTGGGATAATCCACCCTGCTGTCTGTAGCATCACCAGGAGAGAGTTGTCAGAGTAATGGGGACTTTGAGAGATCACTGTTGGTTCTGGTGTAAATGTCCACCTGCTGCTGGAGCTCTCTGTTCCCTGCCCTCCCTGAAGTCCTGCCCTGCCATTGCTTCCCCTGCTTGGTAAATCCCTTGTACACGTGTTGCCATCTGGTCCCTAATGCTTTGTGTCAGTTTAAGTTCCCCTAAGCTCTTATTGACCATTTCTTGTGTTATCTGCACACTCCCTAATTCCTCTCCTCCTCTCCCCAGGGTTCTGATCCCTGACTTAGGCAAATCCTCATCCTCTTCATTTGTGAACACAGATGGAAAAGTAAATATTTTAAGTGTCAGTGTCGGCTTCTTATCCTCTTCTGCCTCCAATTTCCCTCTGTCAGTCTTATCTGTGCTGGATCCACTTATCTCTGTGTCTGCATAATGGTCTTTTCCTTCTGTGTTTTTGTAAAAGCCGAGAGATTCTCGTCGTTAACTGTCGTTTCTCCTTTAATTATATCCCGGTGTGTTTACCTTCCCCAACCCATGGCCCTGCTTCTAACACATCCCCACTTCTAAGCAGGCGAGTTTTCTTTGTACCTGACTTTGATTAAAGATGGGAACGTCACCGAATCCCTTGTTCTGGAAGCTCAGCACCTGGGGCTGTTTGAGTTCTGCGTGGAGCCAGCGCTGCTGGCGCTGCTGTGGCACTGCTGTGACTCCTGGGGTGGGCACGAGGAGGTGGGGGACATCACCGAGCCCCCCAGGGACGTGGGGGACATCACAGAGCCCCCAGGGGTGAGCTGAGAGAAGCCCGGAGGGGATTGACATCTGTGTCTGGATTTTCCTGTCTGTGACATGGGGAGAGTGTTTCCTACCAAGAGCAGGAGTCGTGTGGGTGAAAGCAGGGCAGAGGCAGAGCTGAGCTGCCCTTTCTTTGGGATTTTTATGTGTGCAGGAGCATTTTGGGACAGACCAGAGCCGAAAGGCACGTGGAGTTTAAGCCAAAATATGAACATCAAATTCCCAACTGCTTTGGAGTGTGTTTCCCCTTGGAGTGTGGGTGCTCCCTGCTTTGTGCTGACATCAGATCCACCCCAAGCCCCAGGATTTGTGGGCTGATCATGACTGATGTTATAACCTGGATAAATCAATTTATTTTACCTGTAAGTGCCCCACAATAGTGTTTATTACATAACAATTCCTATCAGGAAAGTGTCTTGGTGTATGATTTACAGCGACACTAAACACCAGGGTAGCAGGAGGGCCCTGCTTTTTGCAAGCTGCAGCAGTTTGTAATTTCAAGATCAATATGATGATGTGTTTTTTGAATTTTAATGAATAAACTACACTGGTGTTTGTTGTTTACCTGCTTTCTGATTTTTTAACAAGTGGCTCTAGTGATAATTACCAAAAATCCGTAGTCACAGAAGGAGGGAGGAGGGCGGGGGGGAACCTGGATCCTTCATAACTCTCCAACTGGGCAATTATCTCCATACTGTATGTGCTGCTTTTCTATAAATGTTGAAATTCAGTAATTACCACTAGAGCCAGCCGTGACATTTCGAAAGCAGATACATAACAAATAGGGATGCCATGGAGTCATTAAAATTCAGATATCAAAACAGCTCTCCCTATTCTTCTTTGCATGAATCCATCTCTTTGTTTCATGAAGAATTCAGTTGCCAATTAAATACCTTTTCTTTCCTTTTCCTTCTTTGTTTTTTTTTTTTTTTTTTTTACTTTTTTCCCCCATTTTCTTTTTCCTTTTGCAAATGAATTCTAATCTCCATGAAAGGAGCTGAATTGACAGTCGTGACAGTTGGTGCTTTAGGAAAAAACATGGATGGGTTTAGTCCTTCCTGAGGAACCCAGCCAGCACCTCCCCAGCTTTGGAATGGTGAGGTTGTATAGAAAATCTAGGGAGAGAGGGATGGTTTTCTGAACAATTCCCCTTCTCTCCTTATGGCACCTTTTTTCCCTGCTCATCCTAAAAGGAAAAGCATCTTCCAGGGTGTCCAGTAACTTTGGGAAACCTCATTTCTCCTGTCCCACCAGAGCTGTGGTTTCATGGCCAACAGGAATAGCTCAATTATCTCCCAATTTGTTATTCCTGCTGCAGTCTTGTAGCAATCCCTGGCATCTGGCAGTCAGAGCTTTTTATTAGCTGTTTTTTCAGTGGTTTGGGTTTGTTGTTTTTTTTTTTTTCATTTTTTAACAATGTTGTCTTGTTTACGGGTTTGACTCTTGGAAGACAGGATGTGATGCCTCCCAATCAGTTGCTAATGAAACGGAGGGATTGACAGGCTGGAATTGATCCTTCCTTTGTAATGTGGGAGCAGGCAGACAGGTCTGTCTGTGAACCTGTCAGGGGTTGTGTGTAAGACAGGTGTGATGAGGAGCCCGGGCGCTGAAAACAAGGAGAACAGCAGCTTCCAAAACCTCACGAGCAGGGAAACCTGAAGGGTTTCAACTCCTCCCTGCCTGAATCTGAGTGCTGCTCGTGTGCTTTGCCAGCAATGTCTTTTGGAGACAGCAGGGTGGATTTGTTCAGAGAGGGGCTGCCATGTGGAGGGGACCCTGCTCCTTAAGCATGGAAAAGCAGCGTGAGCCTGAGTAGTCACAGTGTCAGAGTCATGGGATGGTTTGGGATGGAAGGGACCTTAAAGCCCATCCAGGGCCACCCCTGCCATGGCAGGGACACCTTCCACTGTCCCAGGCTGCTCCCAGCCCTGCCCAGCCTGGCCTTGGGCACTGCCAGGGATCCAGGGGCAGCCACAGCTGCTCTGGGCACCCTGTGCCAGGGCCTGCCCACCCTCACAGGGAACAATTCCCAATTCCCAATATCCCATCCAGCCCTGCCCTCTGGCAGTGGGAGCCATTCCCTGTTCCTGCCATTCCAGGCCCTTGTAAAGAGTCTCTCTCCATCTTTCTTGTCAGCTCCTTCAGGCACTGGAAGGATGATGAAGGGGCTTGTAGAAGTCAATGCTCCTAAAAACTGAGGTTTTTTTGTCTTTTATGACTTCACACTTTCTCTGTAGTTTGCCCACAGCAAAGATCTCCTCATGTCTTGGACAATGCCCTGACCTATTTCAGGCAAATTATTCATTGCATCCTTCCTCCAGGAAATCATTCTTCTGGGGCTGGGAGATCTCCTTTTGCACAGCACTAAACGAGGAGCTTGTACAATTTAAGGAGGCCTCAAGTCCATCCTTTGGTTTTCTGGCAGTGCCAGATTTGCTTCTCCTCCAGCAGCAAAGCCTTGGATAAACCCACTCAGGGGGAGCTTGGCTAAGGTTTACTCTTGAGCCTGGTGCTCATATGTTAAGGTGAATAGGAATAAAATTCACTTCAAGGAAGATGAGGCCCTTGTGTTGACTGCATTATCATTTATACGAACAAAAAGAGCTTAAAATGTTAGCATATCCTTTTGAAAACTGAGCTTTGCATCCTATTAAGAGGAAGGAAACACAACCTGCAGCACATTATATTTCCAAGCTGCTGTCAAGAAACACTTAGGGCTGTCGCCTGCTTGGGAGCATCCAGCTTGAGGAATAAATTGGGAACAGCTCCCTGAGAGCTGATCCCCAACAAAGGGACAGGAGACAGCACTCAGTGGAAACCCAGCCAAACACCAGGCTTGGATCTGTGTGGGACCAGAGCTCAGGGACCTTGGGAATGGAGAGTTGAAAATGTTTCCTGGTGTGGAGCCTGGAGAGGAGCACATCTCCCAGCCTGGCTTTGGAGAGGGGAGGATTTGGGGGAGATTCCCTCATTTCGTGGCACTGTGGATTTTGGCAGTGTGGGTTTTAGCCTGGCTGGAATAGAGAGGAAAAACAAACTTAATTTGACCCCTGTGATTTGGAAAAAAATGTTTCAACATCAAAATTGCTTCCTGCTGGTGTCAGGTGGCTGGGGAATTTCAAGGGAATAAGCTGGAAGGCCTCAGTTCCCCATGGAGAGAGGTGTGCAATATGCAGCACATGGCTCACACAGGTGTGTGACACCTGAACTCGCCATTGGGATTGTGCCTCCCATTCCCTAAATCTTCTCCCCATCCCTGCACAAGGCAGTCATTTCTGCCTGCCCCAGAACAAGCAGTCTTTCTTTTAAGGAAAAATTGGGAGAAAACCCTAAATCCCAAACAGAAAATCTCCAAAAGCCTTTCCCCAGGAAGAGCTTTTGGAGATAAGTTGCTGCTTGGCAATTTGCTGATGTGAACTTGTGGCCCCAAAATCCACCTGGAGGGGAAGAACCAGGATATTCAGGATATGCTTTGTCAGGATGCTGACTCTGGTGCTTGGAGCCTTCTGTAGCTGCATCTTCTGTTGAGGAAGGAAGTCCCTCATGCCCTTCTGTGGCATTCACATTCTCTGAAAAATCCCTTTGCCCAGGATTTTTCTCCTGGGAAGCTGAGAAGCCTCAGAGAAAAGGAAAACAATTCTTATCTCACTTGCTTCTCCTGTGTTGTGCTCACATGTGGAATGTGTTTGGAGATTGTTTACCCACAGGTGATTGTTTCATTGGATTCTGCTGTGAGTTGTTTTCACTCTTTGGCCAATCAGGGCCAAGCTGTGTCGGGACTCTGCAGAGAGTCACGAGTTTTCATTATTATCTTTTTAGCCTTCTGTAAGTATCCTTTCTGTATTCTTCAGTATAGTTTAGTATTCTTTAATATAATATAGTATCATAAAGTCATAAATTAGCCTTCTGAGAGCATGGAGTCAGGTTCATCATTCCTCCCTGCCACAGAGTCCCTGCAAATACAGCACCCTTCCCACTCTGCCATCTCTGCTGGGCTGCAGGGGGAGGGTGGATGCTCCTCCTGTGCCAGCTCAGATGCATTTTTGGGGTGTGTTGGGTCTGCTGAGCTGGAGTTCATTTCCCACAGGAGCCATCCCAGTGCTGTGCTCCCAGTGGGAGCTGGAAGGGTGTTTATAACACACCCATGTGTGTTTGGGCACAGCTGGCACAGCCTCAGCACGGTCTCTCAACATTCCCCACATCCAGGGGTTGAGCAAGATCCCAGGAGCGGGCACAGCCAGGCCAGCTGACCCACCCTGACCAAAGGGACATCCCAGAGCCCCAGCTCAGGGCAAAGAAGAAGGAAGGGACCAGGAATGAGGGGCACTCATCATTTGTATTTGTCTTTTGGAGCAGCCACTCCATGTGCTGAAGCTCCCAGGAAGTGACTGAGCATCCCTGGCTGATGGGAAGGAGAGAATAAACCTTTTCTTTCTCTTTGCTTTAGTAAACTGCTCTTATCTCAGCCTGTGAGTTGTTTTCCATCTTGTTTTATCTCCACTGTCCAGCTGGAAAGATGGAGCAGCTCTGTGAGCACCTGGTGTCCAGCCAAGGTCAACCCACCACAGTGGATTGTGAAATCAGAATCCAGGAATGGTCTGGGTTGGAAGGGACCTTAAAGATCATTTCTGGCCATGGCAGGGACACCTTCCACTGTCCCAGGCTGCTCCCAGCCCTGCCCAGCCTGGCCTTGGGCACTGCCAGGGATCCAGGGGCAGCCCCAGCTGCTCTGGGCACCCTGTGCCAGGGCCTGCCCACCCTCACAGGGAACAATTCCAATTCCCAATATCCCATCCAGCCCTGCCCTCTGGCAGTGGGAGCCATTCCCTGTGTCCTGTCCCTCCATCCCTTGTCCCCAGTCTCTCTCCAGCTCTCCTGGAGCCCCTTCAGGCCCTGCCAGGGGCTCTGAGCTCTCCCTGGAGCTTCTCCTCTCCAGGTGAGCACCCCCAGCTCTCCCAGCCTGTTCCAGTTCCAGCTGTCTCCTCCTGAACAAATGTTTCCTTTCAGGCTGGGGCCCCAGACATTCCTGAGCTGCAAATCCAGACAAAGCTATGAAAAACCACCACTTTTATTTCAGTCAAGCCCTGTGTGTCTCTGCCTGCTGCTGGGCAGGACCTGGGGATCTCCAGTTGTTGTAGCCCTGCAGGGTGTGCTGGCCAGCAGATCCTGGGTGGAGCAGTGGGCATGGACCGGTCCTTCCTGTGTGCACAGGGTGCAGGAGATGAGGCAAGGAATTGGTACCAGACTGGGAGCACCTCCGTGGGCATCTGTGTTCCCCAGTCCTGGCTGTGGGCACGTGCCCTGGCTGGCTCCATGAGGGACCAGGTGAAATGAAGATGTCTCACTGCCCTTTCTCATCAGCACTGATGCATCCCACTGATAGGCAGAGCCCTGTTCCCTCTCCTGTCCACTTTGATTAATTCGGTGCCTCATTCCTGGGCTCTGTGAATTTGTCTTGGTTCTGCTCTTCCCCCTGAGGCAGAAGTTTCTCCCCATCCTTTTAACCACATTCTGCTACAAAGCCCTACCCAGGCTGCACAGAGAGATGATGTGCCAATTCCCTGTGCCTTGCAGAGCACAAAATCCAGCTGTGAATCCTCTTCAGAAGCCTTCAGAAAGCGCTGCTAACACCAATGCTCTGGTCAGAGAAGCGCTGCAGCTTCAGGCACTTCAAACCCGGCGCTATCAGGAGGGCTCTGGGCTCCCACAAAGCACCCCCAGCTTTAACACAGAGCAGGGAATAAAAGCTGGAGTCCGTTGGAAAGGTTTCCTGTGTGTGCAGGAAGATAATTTATGGTAATGAGGACAGCCCTGAGTTGCTGTAAGTTACAAGAACTTATCACTGCTCTCTGCTGTTGCGGCACATTCCCGGGATTTGGGCTCGCCAAAGCAGCGTGAATAGATTTATTTTGCATTGTTAGACTGTCAAGTCACTGCAGAGCAACAACTTCCAAATGATAACTTGTGCAGCATGCAGGAGTTGGGAATTACACGCTTTTAGTCCCACAAAGAGCCAGGGTGGGCTGACAGCTGCTCGGCAGGAGCCTCTTCCCAGTCCTGCTTCCCTTCCCTCTCCGTGCTCAGTGCACATGGTCAGTGCTCAGCATCAGCTCCCTCCTCCCAGCCCCATCAGGCTGTTTTTAAGGATTATATCCATTTATTTCTAATTCAGAGCGTGCCAGAGCAGCTGAGATGGACCCATGGAGAAGAGGGAAGCACCTTTTGCTGATCCCTGGGTGACACTGGCTGGGCTGGTTGGGTTTGGAGCAGGGGAGGAAGCCCAGGCAAGGGGAAGTCTTGGGGTGGGACATCTGGAAATCAGTCCCAGGAGGAGTGGCTGAGGGGACTGGGGTTCTTCAGACTGGAAAAATGGAGGCTCAGGGGCCTTGGGTTTTGGTTGTTAATTGCTGCCCCGAGATGTGCAGGGTGTCTCTGTTTCAGCCCACGCGGCTGAAGAACGAGTCTGGACTCTTCACTTTTTGGTCTTGAGGTTGTTTATTAATTCTTATCTATAAAATTTTCTTTCTGCCCAGCCGAGATCTGCTCAGCAGGGCAGCCACAGGCACTCTGACCGACCTCAGGGTGGTGTTGTCCTTTTATACTACAAACTACATATAACATATTTACACTTAATTCCCAATACCTATCACCTATGTTAGACAGTGCATTTCTACTCTAAACCAATCCCAAAGTGCCAACATCACTGCAGAAAATGGAGAAGAAGAAGGAGAAAGGCTGGACACGCCCAAGTTCCTCCATCTTGTCCCCACAACCCCCTTACCAAAAATCCTAAACCTACATTTACACCCAGTGATAATTTTATTATTACTCTATTCAAACCTCTGTGACTTTCAGGTCCTCATACAAAGCTGGTAATTTGCTTCAGGGCTCATAATCAAACCCACAGGTGCTGTGGGCTGTGTGCCAGGGTCTCTGAGCCCCCTGGCAGGGTCCCAGCAACTCTGCACACCCGGAGGGATGCACTGAGTTCTGACAAGGGGGGATCTTCTGTTTTTCCACAGCTCCCTGACAAGATGGAACAGCCAGGGGGAGGTCAGGTTCTGCTCCCAGGGAACAGGGACAGGAGGAGAGGAAATGGCCTCAGGTTGCACCAGGGGAGGTTCAGGTCAGTTATTAGGAAACATTTCTTTGTAGGGAGAGTGGTTAAGCATTGGAGCAAGGAAGTAGAGGAGTCAGCCCCTCTAGAAGTGTTCAGAAAAACAAGGGATTGTGTCATTTCAAGCTATGGTTTAGTGGACCTGGAATTTAACTTGGTCAAAGGTTGGACTTGATGATCTTGGAGGTCTTTACCAACCCTAATGATTCAGTAATTCTGTGATCTCCTCTCCTTGCCAGATGGATCATGGTCTCATTTCGGGGCTTTGGCTCCTGTTGCTGTCCCTGGCACTGGAGATTTGAGTTTAACAGTGCTGGGGATGATTTCAGCATGGAAATCACCAAACTCCGACCCCACAGCCGCAGAATCTGGGGGAGTGTGGGTGTTTTAGTGGTGTCACTGGCCACGGCTGTGGGTGACACCCTGGAAATGTCCCCATCACAGGGTGTCCTGCAGCAGGGCACGTAGTCCAGCCTTTACACTAACCCCAAGGGCATGGAGAGCGTTCCTGTGGGAGCAGGGATCCTCTCAGATGTGGGTTAAAAGGGAAGGAGTGACACGTGGAGTCATGGAGATGAAACATAAGAAGCCTGGGAGGAGAGCTCAGACTCACATAACTGCTCTTGAGCTTTCATTTGCCCCTGAAAAGGTAAAAAATAACATCTGGTCCTACTTGGTTATGACTGAGTTGCCTTTTTTCCCCTTTGCTTTGGCTCTTCTAATTATCCACACAAGTTTATTTCCTCTTGGTGGATGTTGCACACCAGGTGTGTCTGGAGCTTTTTCTGGCTTCCTGCAATTTTTGGGTCGGGTGTAACTTGACAGAAATTGGTGTTGCAGCACTGCCTGCCTCGTGCTAGGGAGGCACCAGCTCAGGAATGCAGAGCACCCTGCAAGAGCCTTCAGGCTGGAATATTTTGCTATAATTTTTTTAATATTCCGCTAGAGTTTGAGACTGTATCAAGAAACTTCTTTTGAAAAGGAAATAAACCCATAAATTATAGCATAGTCTTTGCAGAAAGGCAAAAAGAATACAAGATTGTTTAAACGTATTATTTGCTGACCTTGACAGTTTACTTGTAATGTTATTTAAACATTTGGGTTTGCAGGGCGGGGGTTCTTATTTATTTATTTAATAAGCTGCCAGCTTACAAATTGCAAAACTTTCGCGGCTCCTCTTATCTTCTAAAGAACCACTGAGATGGCAAAATATATTCTGTGTCTCAACAATTCCGCCTGCATTTGCATGAGGAAATTGGAAAGCGAGTTGTTTTCGCTCGTCTGCATGACAATACCCCGAGCACAGAGCAATTCACCCTTTAATTTGGGATAGTTAGCTGGGGAGAAGAATGGCCCCAGCAGTTTGACTCGATTCTGTCGCTGATGTTGTCACCGTAATTAAAATTGATTTATTAGTAAAGGAGACAAAATCTGTGCTTACCTGTTTATTCAGCACCTTGTCAACCTGCAGAGCACAATAGTTGGGGTCACCGAGGTCAAATCTACTGCAGAGCTGGAGGAGCTTCGCCAAATTGAGTTTTCAGGGAGAGCCTTTAATTAGTGAAACATTTCCAGATGGCTGATGGTGGAAATGCCAGACCCAGAATGGGACCGGGACCTCTGCTGGCTCTGCAGGAGCATGACCTGGACTCCATCAGGACATCCTTACCTGGATGTACACGCAGGTTTTGTGGGATAAAACGTTCCAGGGGTGATTTCATCCTTGTTGCGTTCATTTGGCAGCAGCAGCACATTTCTGCTGATAAGAGCTCAGGGCAGTTAATAAGCGCTTGATTGGATTGAGGAATCTCTTGAATGCAGGGAAAATGGCTGAAATGAAGCTGGGGTGGAAGGTAGCCCCTGTGGTTTGTTAGGATTTTGTGTCAGGCTGGTGTTTCTGAGGATGGATTCATGTTCCAGGTGGAGTCTCCAAGCATGAGCCTTGAGCCTTGTGCTCCCAGATTCCTGGGATTTTAATCAATGGGAAGAGACAACCTCAGGGATCATTTGTCTCAGCTGAAAATGGGCATTTGAGGAGCCCTGCCTGCTAAAAGTGCTCATTCCTCCCTTTTGGCTGTAAGAGAAATCTCAGGTGATGGATTCATCCCTCAGTGTCTGACTCCAGCTATCTGCCTGCTTGCTCCAAACAACATCGAAGCTTTCTGGTGCTTTCTGAGTGTTTTAGGAGGAATTGAATTCCCTGACTTTGGCTGCACGTCACTGGACTAATCCTGGAGCTGGAAGCAATCTGTTTGGAGTGAGACAGTGCTGTCAGAATTATGAAGCTGTTGAGACAATGAGGAGTGTGTTGGACAACTGGTTTGGTCACAAAGGAGCTTTGAAAGGCAGATTTAGGCCGATGCCAAATAGGCTTTCAAAATCCCCTTATTTACTCTTCAAAATATGCAGAAGCAGAGATTTCATGAGTAATCCTTGTACTTCTTCAAGACAAAGAAATATTAATATTAGATAGGGACCCACTGACTTTGTAAAAGGATAAATAAGGGCAGAAAGATTGAATGGTTGGAGAGAACTGTGTAGCAAATGAAAATCCATTTCACTTGCCCTCAACAAGCACAGGCCAAGGTTGGAAAAAGGCTGGATTTTGGAATGCTTTAAATAAGGGTCACTGAGGAGGAGCTGGAGGAAATAACTGTTCACATCCTTAATGGCTGCAGTTACCTAGAGTGTGGTTTTTGCCTTGTGCTCAAGTACTGGGGGTGGCATAGATTGAAAGTTATATTTTGAGGGGTTGAAGTTTATGATGTGAACGAGAAAAGATACAGCAGTAAAAAATAAAACACTCCTGCAGTGCTGCTGCAGGACTGAGGCTCATAAAAAATACTAATAATCCTTGATAAGAGTTCCCTTAAAAGAAGGGATTTCTCCAGCCATAGAGTTCCGTCCCTGCCCACAGCAGGGGACTGGAAACGGAGCATCTTTAAAATTCTTTCCAACCCAAAGCTCTCTGATTGTGATTGTGTGATTCTGCCAGCTGTGAGGCACCTATTTTCTGCTCCCATGAAAAAAACAACCTTTGGGGACGTCAGGAGTGTCAGGAAGGGATGGGAACCTCCTCCCCTCCATGCCATGGAGCAAGACCTGGAGCTGGGACCTGCTGCCCAGCAGCCCCAGCCCGGAAAGGGGAGCTCCCAGTGGAGCTCAGGTGCTGGAAATGCCCAGTGTTTTTTGCATATGTAGTGAGCAATGTTTGCCATTTATGATATTTCAGGGGAGACCTGACTTTATAAAGCATTCATGAGCTTGGCCTCCTGGAACGCATTTTTTTTCCCCTGGTTATTAGGAAATATTCAAATACTGCAAACAAATGTCAGTCTGTAGAATATTCATGAAGTCTCCTGTTCAAGTGGATCCCCCAAGTCGCTGCTGGCTGGAATACATCAACCTAATGCTGATTGCCTACATTTAGGGTTGAATAAAGATATTCCACTAAATAAGTGTGGAATGGCTTTTTCAAGTTCTGAGACTCTGGGAATTGAAAAGGCTCACACAGGTCCCGGTGCCAGGGAGCTGCTAATGGAGGTTGTTTTTCTGTGTGCTTGGCCATCATTTGGAATCAAGGGTGGAATTTATCCTCTCTGGCTCTGGCCAGCTGAAATTCCTGCCCTAAGGTTTTTGCTGGCCTCCCCTCTTTAGTCAAGAATGGCAATTACAGCTTAAAATGTGACAAAATGACAGCATTTTGAACCATTGTAAAAACATCATTTGAAACCGAATAAAAAACCCCAAACCCCACCCAGACAAACCCCTTCCTGCAAAGGGTTCATTCTTTCATTCAACATAAGCAAACTGTGCTCTGATGGTTCTTGCTTACTTTTGAAATAGCATTTAATTTCAAATTAAGTACTCGGAAAGACTGTTACTTACTTTTGTAATACGTCTAAAATACCATTTCATTTCAAAAGAGCACAGGCCTGATACCAAATTGCCAAAATAAGATGTGCCACTGCTTTGAAAATGACTTTGTAAATGGCTTTTTGGCTTGGTCAAGCTGAAAACACTTTCGAAAATAATAAAAAAAAATGTTTCAGACAAAATAATGTTACAAGGTGGGAAGATGCTTAGGGGAAAAAAAGAAAGTTTATGGCTTGGTCTACCCCTAATTTTTCTCTCTCTTCTGGGTTTGGAAAATGTACAGAGAGGTGAGAGACAGGGATAATCTGGTCCCAGGGGAGCATTAGGAGGGTGGTTTGGTCAGAAAGGCACTAAAACCCAGGAGCTGGAAGATAAACCCTGCAAACAAATTCAGGTTAGAACATCAGCAACACCTCCAATAGGAGCCTAATTAGCTGCTGGCACAGAGTGCCAGGGGTTCCCGTGGGTCTCTTGTTCCTGGAGGGGTTTCAGGGCAAAGCAGATGTTCTGCTCACCCCCAGGTGTTGTAGCTCAGCCAGGGCAGGGCAGCCCTCGTGGTTTGGTGTTTGCTCAGGTCCCTTCCACCCCAAACCATTCCTGCTGAGCCCAGAGGTGGAAATAACCCATCCCAACGGTCCTGCACGCCTCCAAAACCTGTGGGCCCAGGCTCAGGCAGTCCATGAACGCTGCTGCAAAGCACATGGATTGTAAAAGACTTTTGTGATCCCTTCCTGCAGCAGCCTCTTGCTTTTCCATGCCCATCTTTAGCATGCAAGCCGCAGGGAGAAATAATTACATTTAATAGAAACGGTGGGTTCCCAATGAAGATGTACAGTGTTGTACACAGCGTGCTCCTAATGAACAGAAATGTCAGGCCAAAATAAGAGATGAGAAGGATTAAATTCTCCAAGGTGGGTGGTGTGATTACCCTGCCTTTGTGTGAGGCTGTCTGGAGCCACTGTGCTGCAGCTGCAGGAAGGTATTGGATGGGAAAGACCAACGAGTTGATCAAAAAGAAGGGAATCCCACAATGCTTTTGAGAGCTGCTAATTAAAGAGTTTAATCTCAGGTTGTTTGATGAGAGGCATGAGGAGGGGCTGGGAGGGGAAATGCCTTTGTTTGGCCACCAGACCTGCAGGTGGAGATGGGCAGGACAGGCTCTCCTGGGGCTCAGGTGAGACAGTGGGTGGAGATGGGCAGGACAGGCTCTGCTGGGGCTCAGGTGAGACCTGTGGGTGGAGATGGGCAGGACAGGCTCTGCTGGGGCTCAGGTGAGACCTGTGGGTGGTGAGAATGCAGGGCAGGTCTCCCTTGCTGTACACACCACCTCCCCTTTTTATCACCATGGCCTCCCTCAGCTGTGGGAGCTCTCTGGAGGCTACAGTGGGACTGGGGGAAGCTCTTTGCAGTCCTTGTGCTTCCTCCTCCTCCTGGTACTGAAATTCCTCACGTAACCACAGCTTATGACCTCGTCCTGCTGAATTTTCATGAGCTCCTTGGCAAGCTGCAGTTCTTCAGCCAGTGCACCTACTCGGAATAAAATCCAGGAGACCTTAAACCTTGCTCTTAATTTTTCACTCCCTGGTAAAATTGCTGCATAAGGATATTTGAAGAAGTCATTGCCCCCTGTGGATATTATCACTTAATCTTTTTTTTCCTTCTTAATAAAAGCCTGGCTCAAAAGTCACTTGCTGAAAACAACCGTGTCCTGTGCTGCCAGTGCCTCGCTACAGTATTTTTTAAGATCATAGCTCATAACCACAGGGAGAGGTCTCTGTGGAGGGAGTGAGGAGTAACTTTCTGTTTATAGCCATTTACCTTCAACTGTAATGTGTTTAAGAAGGAAAATTGCCACTTAGACTTGCAAAGCAAATTGGCTTGTGCTCAGTAATGGCTTTCTAGAGTCTGTCTAGGAAAGGTCATCCTGGAGACTCCTGCACTGCAGAACTCTGTGCTGGTGGCCAGAGGGACATGGTGTGGCCCCAAGGTGGCATCTTCTCCAGCTATAAAGGCCTCAGCACCACCCCTCTAACGTTTTCTAGGTTTCTCCATCCTCTCCATCCTGGCTGGGATGCAAAGCTGTCCTTGGTGTCTCCTTATGGGCACAGGAGCCCCTCAGCTTGTGTGAGGCAGAGGCACCGAGCTCTGTGTCCCCCCTTGCCTCTGTGAGAGACAACTGCTCACTTTGAAAATTTAAACAGGTTTATTAAACCTTAACAAAAATACAGCAAAGGACCACACAAGGAAGAATCTGCAGCACTGGGAACTGCCCCTCATGCACACCACATGGCCGGTTCATCTTCAAGGTGGATGCTCAGGCTTTTGTACCCCTGGGGGTTTCATCAGCCAGCCCTGGCCCTTCCCAAAGTCTGTCAGTCAGCTCGTCTTTGCCATTTATCAGTGCAAACTGCTTTGTAACTGCATTGGAGCTCAGGTGTTGCCATGCCCACCCCCTGAGCACCCCCAAGCTTTTCCATTCCCACCTGCCCCAGGTAAGGGACACCTGTGCAGCTCCTTTGTACCTGTCCTGGACAGCCCAGGCTGTCTGATGGCAGCAATACAGGGGGGAAAGGGAACTGTGGGGAGAACAGAGGGCATCTAAACTACAGTAACATAACTGTACATCACTGAAGCTTTTCTTAATACTCACACAATAGTTATCTTTTAATTGTGAGAGCCAATCAGCTCACTATCCACCTAGAACACCTCCATCTGCCCCACTCTGCAGAGGCACCAGCCCACGTGTCCCACTGCAAAAAGGGCCCATGTTCCATTTTAATGTTATTAACCATCGCCGTGGCAACAAATACAGATGTTGTCTTTGCAGCAGCACCGTTTCACAGGTCCCCGAGGAGTCTTTACCCTTGAGTGCACTTAGTTGATAGCAAAACCAAAGGGAAAGTAAAACAAGCAGGTTGGAAAAGAGGCACTGGCCTTTCTGGGGCTCTGAGTGCAAATTATCAGGTGTGGGAATGCAGCTGACTGTCAGCCTGGGTGTAAATCTCCCCCACTTATCCATCCCCACAAGTGTAAAGCAGGCAGGCAGCATTACCAGCTCCTAACAGCGCTGCTGTGGCCAGTCTGGCACAGCAATTATCTTAATAACTTTAGTAGCAACAGCAGTAATGGGAAATGCAGCTCTGTGTGTGTCTGAGGTATTCTCATCTTTATCAGGGATCAGTCTGGGGCAGCAGCAGGACACCAGAGAGAGGTTTTGTTAGCACTGTGTGAAGCAAAACCATCTCAGGTAATTGTGGCTTGGACTGTGGGCATCAGCCTCCAAATGCAGTCCAGAAATCCCTGTGAGGTGCCAAGTGCCTGGTATTGGACTCCTTGGAGAAGAGGCTAAAACCTCCCTGAGGGCTGAAGGCAAGGACAGGAGGGTGATGAGGGTGCTCAAACCCAGACTCTGACCGGGGACCAAGCCACGAGGGCAGTGGCAAGGGCTCGGATTTAACAGGAGCCCTTGTGTCAGCACATTAATTGGACAGGAGAAACTGCCAGTGGTCCAGCAATCCACCTCTGCTACATCTCCCTGCTCTTAAAGCTGCTTTGCATCCCCCCAGCCCTTCCCTGAGCTTTCCTCTCATCCTACACCATCTACCTGAGCCTGATGAAGCAAAAACTGGCATTACCTCCTATTTCCATAATTCTCCTTGCAGCGATGCCCTGATTCCATCTGTCCATCTCAGCCCAAATGACAGCCAAAGTACATTTCCTGCAGCGTGCACTGGCAAACTGTGGGATGGCCCCTTCCTTCCTCCATCAATCCATCAGCCACAACCCCAAAAAATGATCTCCCTGCTCCTTGGAGCCCGTGGCGTCATTAAACTTGAGCACGAGCAGACCTGTGCAGCTGAATTTGGGCTGGAAAGGGGAGACTTGTGAATGATCCCAGAAGAACACTGAGGCAATGTCCTTGTCCTCAGCCAGAGGAAGGAGTGTCACAGCAAGGGTTCTGCTAAAGGGATGCCTGGGGCTCATTACAGCGAGAGTGAAACTGGAAGGTCAAAGTGCCATGGGAGAAAAGAAGGAATAAAATGTATTGGAATTGTCTTTTGTCTCTAGAGATTCCAGGCACGGCAGGCTCAGAGGGCAAACTTCTCACAGGAGGCATTTCCTGACCCTCCTGCAGCGGAATCTAAATGGAGATGATGTTGGTTCCCCCTGGCACATCTCCCTGTCCGTGATACAGATTTCAAACAAACATCCTGAGGAAAGTTTCCCACTTTTTGCAGTTAAACTTTCCTGGGCACTGTCTCGTGGCCTGTGCTGGGTTTTTTTGGGAGGAGAGCATTGCCTTCCCCCTTCCCAGGGCACAGCAATAAGGAACTTGTGCTGAGGAGGGAAGAGGTTTTCTATTTTATGTTTTATATTCTCTTCCTCCAGAGAGAGGGGGCATTTCCCTTTACCCAGCCTCTTTTTACATCTTGCTTTTTTTTGTTGCTGTTATTTTAGGTTTTCCCATATTCCTTTTTCCCTTTAACAGTGAAGTCTCATCATCCCTTGTCAAGTTTGGTTGAGATTCACCAAGACTTTCAAAAGTACTTACAAGACACTTGATTGATGGACCAACAAGGCTGTCAAAACAGCTTAAGGAAACGAGGGTGAAACTAAAGATAATAATTAATGAAATGGATAAGGAGAGAGGCTGGAAGGTTTTCCAGCTGCTAGATCCAGTGGGGATCATAAAGGATCTGGCACCTGGAGTAGAGACTGTAGAAAATGAGCTGAGAGGTCTTCTGCTGAGAACTGTGAGGCAGACAAAGTCTGACATTGTTTTCATCATCTGCCAAATACATTTTTTAGGGAAAAAAAGGCAGAATATTCCCCTAGAAGACACTTTGATTGATGTACCTGGAGAGCTGTTAGACCTTGGTTTCCTCTGCAAATGGGTCTTGGCTGCTGGCACCTCTTTTCTGTGATGCAGGGGCTGTCAGAGCTCTTGGAAGGTGACACAGAGGCTGAGGGAGTCCCAAATCCCCCAGGGATCCATGGAGTAGTGTGGGAGACTGACAGGTACGATCCTGAGGATGGTTAAAAGCACAAGTGGTTGGATGTCAGATTCTTTTTCTGCCAATTGATTATCTTCTGATCTAGGATGAAGGGCTCTGAGATAGCCAAAGGCAATGCAGGTTGTTGCAGCCCCTGCACAGGATGGATTACAGAATTACAGAATTATTGAGGTTGGAAAAGACCTCCAGGATCATCGAGTCCAACCTGTGCCCATTGCCCACGTTGTCACCAGCCCAGAGCACTGAGTGCCACCTCCAGGCCCTCCTTGGACACCTCCAGGGGTGAGGACTCCACACCTCCCTGGGCAGCCTGAGCACCTTTTCCATGGAGAAATTCCTCCTGATGTCCAACCTGAACCTCCCTTGGTGCACCCTGAGGCTGTTTTTTCTCATTCTGTGTTTGTCTCTGAGGTCTGGGGAGGCTGCAGGGGGTGTGAGCAGTGCCCCCTCCAGCCAATCCCTTCCTTGGCTGGCTCAGCATCCCCTGCTCCGAGGGCAGCAAAGGGCTGAGTGTGCCTTGCACTGCTTAACAGAAACCAGAATGTTTTCTCTGCTTGTGAAAAGGTGTGGAGCTGCTGGAGAGAGGCCAGAGAGGCCACGGAGATGCTCTGAGGGCTGGAGCCAGGCTGGGAGAGCTGGGGGTGCTCACCTGGGAGAGAAGCTCCAGGGAGAGCTCAGAGCCCCTGGCAGGGCCTGAAGGGGCTCCAGGAGAGCAAGAGAGGGACTGGGGACAAGGGATGGAGGGACAGGACACAGGGAATGGCTCCTACTGCCAGAGGGCAGCAATGGATGGGATATTGGGAATTGGGAATTGTTCCCTGTGAGGGTGGGCAGGCCCTGGCACAGGGTGCCCAGAGCAGCTGTGGCTGCCCCTGGATCCCTGGCAGTGCCCAAGGCCAGGCTGGGCAGGGCTTGGGGCAGCCTGGGACAGTGGAAGGTGTCCCTGAGGTGGAACTAAGTGGTCTTTTGAGGTCCTATCCCACCCAAACCATTCTGGGATTCTGTGTGTGTCCCAAGGGCTGGGAAGTGAGGACCCCTGTGAGCAGGGACAGAGGTGAAGCAGCAGAGCTCAGGTGAACACATGTGGCAGTGAGATGGGCTGGAGGGGATGGCACAGGAAGATGCCAGAAGCAGGACAGTCCTGGTGTGGGGCTCAGCCACATGGGGGTGTTTTGCTCTGGCTGTTTTGGCTTTGCTTTTCCCCGAAACACTGATTAATTCTTTTGGTTTATGGGAGGCCAGATGGGAATCCCAAACCCTTGGCCAAGTTTTGCAGGAGGAGCCTCCTGCCCTGGCCATGCTGCACAGCCCAGCCTGGTGCTGTCTGATGAGCATGACAGGGCTTTTACACTCGACACCTGTGTTTATAAATATGGAGGAATTGTCTCAAGCTGGTCAAAACACAATTATTTCATTTTCTTCCCCATTCAGGATTGTTGTTGTTTAGGAATAAATTGCCGCTGCTGATTTACAGGATCAACAAGGACAGCATGAAATGGGCTCAGTGAAGTGATTTTGAATTTCCACTACAATTACTCTTCTCTTCAACCATATGATTCCCTTTTGCTCACATGCACCAGCCAGGGCCGGGTTTGTTTTCTCACTGCTGCCCTGGGAGCTCTGCCCGCCCTCGCTGTGCAGCAGCCCCAGGCTGAGCCTGCACAAACAAACCTCAAGTGCTAAATTGCACTTTATTCAAGGAGGCTGGCAGGGAAGGTGCATCCCCAAATCCTGCTGCTCTGGCGCCAGGGGATGGAGATTCTCTGGCTTCAGCAGTGAAGTCAAGTGTAAAGACCCTGGATTTGTTATGCCAGTGTTGTGTGTATCTGCTGAATAAATTCCTCCTCTTCTTGTCCCTCAGTTTCTCTCCCAGCACCCTGGTTGAGGCCTTTGACTCCACACTGAGCTCCTCACGAAGCCCACGTGCTTCTCGTGGTGATCCAAGGCTTTGCAAGCTCACACACTATGTGTGTCACCATTAAAACTCTCTGTGGCCCAAAGGGCCCCAGGGAAGGGGCTGCAGACTTGGTAGAAATTCATTTCCCAGGGCTCTGTGTGGCCTTCTCCAGCTCGTTCAATGTGCCCAGGGTCACACCTGGAAATGGGCCAAAAATTCCATGTTCAGGTTGGTGGGTGAGGAATCCTCTCATGGGTGTGTGCATCACTTGGAGTAAAGGGGCAATTTAAGTGAGCAGAGAAATCATTTGTAGGAATTCAGCTTTCCCTGCTGTTTCTTGGATTAGTTTGGTGTTGGGGAAGGGAGTGAGCATTGCCTTTAAGCTCTGTTTGTTTCTTTGCATCTCTAACCCCCCTTAAGTCTTTCCTTCCCCTTACCAATGTCTGCAGGAGCTCTGTAGAATCCCAGAACAGTTTGGGTTGGAAGGAAACTTTAAACTCATCCAACCCCACACCCTGCCGTGGGCAGGGACACCTTCCACTGTCCCAGGCTGCTCCAAGCCCTGTCCAGCCTGGCTCTGAAGCCCCAAACCCCTCTCCTGACACTCCCATGGCACTGGGATGTTTGGATGGTGTTGCTAATTCAGGACTATTGTCCCTTCTTGCATTGTTTAATGAAAGGTGTGTGCTGGGAACCCAAAGTTATTAACAAACCCTGAGCTCTGGTAACAGCACGAACACAAACCCACGGCAGTGATGCTGAGCTCTAAATAGTCTAATAAATGTGAACATCTTGTGTAATGGGATTTATTATTGACAGCATGAATAGGAAAATAATAAAACAATGTAATGATTCTGCAAGAAAAGTGAGGGGGTTTAATTATTATTCATACTTGGAAGGGTGTTTACAAGGCAGGAATGAGGTCAGACTTTTAAAGAGAGCCACGAATGCCAGATCTCAACCTCGTGCACGTGAGGAGATGTAATCCCCTTCCTGCAAGTTCATTTGCGTGGGGAATTGGGCTCCCCAGTTTCATTAGCACTAACAGACCCTGCCTGTGTCTGAGTGGCTCCGTGGATATTGCAGTGCTGGGTGAGATGGAGGGCTGGGGCTGCACAGCTTGCAGGGAAGTCGCTTTTCCACGCCTGGCAAAGGGAGCTGTGGGGGCTGGGAGTGGGGTTTGTTGGTTTAACTCAGACTAAGAGGTGGGACTTGGGGGGACTGGGGTTGGAAAAGGGGAATCCAAAATGCTGCAGTGGGTTTGGTGAGAGGGAAACTGAGACACAAAGGGTGGTGCAGCCGGTCTGGGATGGGGCTGTTGGCAGAACTTCGGGCTCCATCCAGGTCACAGCCTGGCATGGGTGTTTGTTAGCAGGGATCCAGAGGGACAGCCTGGCATGGCTGGGCACTGCTATGGGCACTGGCACTCCAGCACACCCTTTTCCTTCTCTGCCAGCTATCCCTGCCATTTTCCAAAGGTCCTGCGGTTTTCCCAGGGATAACTGAACCCATCATCTTCCCTCTGCAGTGCCTGGTGCATCCAGAAACTGAGGGAACGGCTGGAGCTGTGCTGGGGAGGTTTAGGTTGGATTTCAGGGTAAGGTTCTGCCCCCAGAGGGTGCTGGCACTGCCCAGGCTCCAGAGGGAACGGGCACAGCCCCGAGGCTGACAGAGGCTGCTCCAAAATGCTCCAGGAGCCTTTGGACAGCGCTCCAAGGGATGCCCAGGGTGGGATTGCAGGGTCAGGGGTTGGACTGGATGATCCTGTGGGTCCCTTTCTCACTCAGGATATTCCATAATTCTTTAATTCCCAAGAAATGTTCCATCTGTGGTTTTATTTAGCATTCTGTTTCTTGCCCCACACAGCAGCACTTCCCACAGGCGGGACTAAACATCCCTCATTTTCCTCTTTATTTTACATCAGCCCAGCTCCACTCCAAGCCCAATTGGATTTTTCATTACTGTGGCAGGTTATGATCCTTTGGATACTTTTCCTGTAATTTTCATGTTTTCGTTTTAACATTTCTCACGAGATTGAAAGCTTGGGATAAGAGGTGGGAAGCTTTTGCTCAGCACGTTAGAGAGGAACCTCTGGAATTTGAATGAGGTGAGGGATGCCAGGGCTGGTGGCTGTGGAGATGAGGGGAGGTGATGGAGCTGAGCTGGGGAAGCTGCAGCACACGAGGAGCATCCACAAAAACAGCATTTCTTAAGGCCCAGCAGTGCTAAATCTCTGCGCCTCTCTGACAGCTTCTACTGCCATCAACATCTCCCATGTTTTTCAGCGAAGTAATTCTTTTAGATGCTTCAAATATAGATAGATTTTTGTGTATAGAGGGTTTTTTTTTTATTTATATAAATATATATATATCTACTGTCAGCTGGTATTACAAAGAGCATAAAGCACATCTCCAGCTCCTGCATGTTCAGCTTGGCTGGGATCACGTCGCAGGAATGAGAGGACAAATGAGCCAAAGTCCAACATTTCCCCTCAGCAGGGGACACCTGGGGGGTCCTGCTGTTTGAATGCCTCTGGGATGCTGCTGGTAGCTCTGGGATTTCAGGTAGTCCCAGATGCTTTGGTAAGGAACATGTGTAACTGAGCATTTATGCCCCTTATTTCCCTCTGTATGAGAAAAAAAGCACTGTGGGCTTTTTTCTTGAATTACATTTCCTGGAGACTGCCAGCTTCTCTGCCTGCATCCCTCTGGGAAGTGGGGGCTTGTGGAACTCCTTTTTATCAGCAAATTAGATAATGGCAATTATCTTGATGATCTTTAAGGTCCCAGCCCAGCCCATTCTACGGTTCTACGATCTTACTTTTGTGTCATTAAATGCTGGCAATGACTCTCAGCTTCCCCCACCTCCTGTGGCAGAGAACATCATTTCACTTGGCTGCAGAGCCTGAGCCACAGAGGGATACGGTGTCGGTCCTCAGGAAATCTCAGCCATGGGACCCAGATATTGCATTTAGATGTAGTTGCTTTCATTAACTCCCTATTTTATAGCACTCATCAGTCTTTCTCCCCTGCCAGAAAGTCTCCAATGTACTGAGGAATATTCAGGCCTCTTTTGGCAAGCGTCAGAGATAAGTGGATAATAAAACACACCTTGAAAATATTCTCCATCCTATTATTAGCCACTTTCTTATTATACTTGCAAGGAAAAATTCCAGTTATGAAGCAGCGCACTCCTCTGTATTGTCAGGCCATCGTGCTCAGACACTTGCAAAGAAAGTCTTTCAATAATATTCTCACTATTGTTTGTTGATTGGCTCTATTAATCACTTTTCACAGCCTCAGCTACACATTTCCATGAGCGTGCACAGTTTAAACCCCCTCCCTCCCCGCAGCCTCCTTTTATGCTCCCATGAAACTTTGAGGATGCCTAAACCCCTGCTTCAGCAGGAATGAGAGGAGACAGATCTGCAAAGCTGCCTGCTCTCCTTTTAGCAAGAACAAAAGCTCCCTGGAATAGCAACTGTTATTTACTCATCTCTCATCAGCAGATTTGACCTAATTTTGCTCTTCCCATGCCTTTGTTTCAAACACCTGGTAGCGGCATCGCTGGCGGATCCGGCTCTTTCACAGCGGCTGGATTCACTTGGTGGGGGAGGCCGGCTCCTCCTGGAAAAGCTGAGCCTGGTGGCCTGGATGAGCCTTGCAGAGCAGCCCCCAGCATTTCACTTGTGGGGAGCCCCCAAGAGCCTTTCCTGAGCCCCCAGTGTGCCCACGGTGGGTGCTGGGCAGCAATGACTGCTCAGCCTCTGGCACAACTCTTCAAGCTCAGTTTGGCTCAGGTGAGGGCACCTGGCTGCCCCTCCACTCCTAAAAATACACCCAGACCCCGATCTGTAGTGATCCCAGCCCAGGTAGGGGCTCAGTGCCCGCTGGTGGGCACCCACCAGGTTGTGTTTGCAGCAGCCCCTGGGGCAGGAGCTCTGACTTCACCTCAAAGGCTGCCCAGAGGAACTCAGCCACAGATTTTGTCAGGATCTCTAGCTTGTCAGAGTGACCCCGAGAAAAGTTTGAAAGTCTCTTTTCCCAGCCTGGCACTTGAAGGAGTCAGAGCTCTTCAGTTCTCGATCTCAAGGTTGTTTATTGTGTCTTATCTATAAAAAATTTTCTCCTGCCCTGCCAAGGTCCATCCAGCAGGACAGTTCCAGGCACTCTGCCTGCCCCCGGGCTGTGTTATGTCTTTATACTAAAAACTACGTGTACAATGTTTACAATGACTTCCCAATACCTATCACCTATGTTAGACAGTGAGCTTCTACTCTAAACCAATCTGAAGTGCCACCATCACAGCAGAAGATGGAGGCCAAGAAGAAGAAGAAAGGCTAGACACGCCCAAGTCCCTCCATCTTGTCCCCAAAACCCCCATTCCAAAAATCCTAAAATCTACCTTTTCACCCAGTGATAATTTATTATTATACTATTTAAACTTCTGTGACATTCAGGTTCTCATTCAAAGCTGGTAATTTGCTCCATGGGCCATAATCAAACCCACAGGTGTTCTGGGCTGCGTGCCAGGGTCTCCAAGCCCCCCAGCAGGGGCCCCAGCAACTCTGGACACCCAGAGGGATGTACTGAGTTCCAACAAGATTTCTCCTGGCTTTCCATTTAAAATAGCCTCCAGCCCTCCTGTGCCAGCGAGGAGGCAGCAGGAAGGGAGATGCACTGATGAGAAATGTGGGGGCCTGAAATTCATTTTTCAAAGATGGCAGCAAAGCCAGTGATTTATCTGCTGTCACCACGGTCCAAGCAAATCTTCCCCACCAGGTGAGCGATGCAGGAAAGGTAACTCAGCAAACACAAAATACAACGAAGCCCTGTCAGGCTCCCTCACCAAGAGATGACTTTTATTTTGAGCCCTGAATGTAATTAACAGCACTGACTTGAGAAAAGTAATGAACTCTCTCCCATGCGGTCTCTGGGATCTCTTAGCCAACTTCCATGCTCTTTGCCTCGTGCATTCCCCATCAGTTTTTCCTCTGTCATCTCTGATTTATTACCTTCAGAGCAGAATCTTCATCCCCAGGGCTCAGCAGCTCTGAACTGGCTAAGAAAGACCTTTGGTGTCATTGGGACAGACCCACTCAGGCAGTGTTACAGTTTTTGGAAGTTTTGGGTCCCTTGAGGCACTCATCCGTCCTGTAGCCAGCCTTCTCCAGGGCTAGCTGGCTACAGATGTTTCCAGCAGATGTTTTGGCTCTTTTAGGAAAGCTGTGTGCCATGGAAGCCACCTCTCCCTCCCTTCATCCATTTGGGGACCAGGGGACATTCCAGCCATCACCTGCAGCAATGACCGCGCTTCACCTCCGGCCTGCGCGGGGCAGCCACAGCCCTGCCTGGGCAGGGACAGGGGAAACTGTCACAGCACAGGCTGACTGGTACTTATCGCTGGCCAGGGGTCTGTGTACAAATCACAAACAGGACAGGGCTGCTGTGGAATGTGCCTTGAGCTGTTTTATTTTTCAGCATCAGTCTCATTACATGGTTATGACAATGGGAAGATGCCAGCAGCTCACATCTCAGGCAGCAGACAAAGAACTTAATGTTACAACTTACTTTATAAGTTTTTTGACCAATCACACAAAGCAAAAGCACACTGACAGTAGTTCCATCCAATCACTATAAGCACGGGTACTTTTGGTTAAAACAATGGTTGCTTATTTCAAATACAATACTTAATTGTAAGCTTTAAAGCACAATACACAGAGCTCCATTATTAAGCTTCAAACTTCTTAATATCTTGCTAGATAAACTTTTCTGTAGCTTAGAGAGTTATTCTAGACAAGCGTTAATATACAGATCATTGTTCTCTTTGTCTTTGCTTTTCTACTTTTTAAATAATTTTTCTGCTGACCTATCTCATGGCTGCTGCTTAGCTCCAATCACAGTTCTACTGCCTCTGAAGCCTGCCTTTTGCAGCTTTCCCAAAACCCTCTGATTTTATAGATTCCCACAATACTGAACATCAATCCATGATGAGTAAGTTCTGAATAAGAAGCCCACCCATCTATATAAACCAGCCTCTGGGCTGACTGACACAGGTCTCAACCAATAACAGCTCTCCTAAAATCCAAGCATTGACTGGTTCAGAGTCTGGGAGGCACAGGGATTAGACCAATGGCTGTTTAAGAGCCAGGAGCTTTGAATTCCCTATAAAAGCAAGCCCTGAGCAATAAAACAGGCTGTTTGGCTGATGAACAACCAAGGTCTGTCCTGTGTTATGTCTCAGACACGTGAACATCACGTGTCACAAAAGGCTTCCCAGGAACCTGGGAAAGCAGCACAGCCAGGGTGCAGAGAGGAGACACAGCCAGGGTGCAGAGAGGAGACACTGTCCTTTCAAACCTTTTGTAGGGTTTTAGGTGTTTGTGAAGCCAAGGCTCAGAAGGAGCTGCACAGCCAGGAAGGGGGATGCTGGTGGAGGTTGGAAAGGGACCCTGCTCCACAGTTGGTGTGTGCAAACTGCAAACTAAATCCTTTGGTGCCGAGAGGTCCAGCCTTGTAAATCTGGCTCCCTGGTTTTGGATCTGCAGGGTTTGTGCTAATGGCAGGCTTGGCACAGCCTTTGTTCTCTCTCCCCGTGGTCCTTCCAGCAGCATGAAAGCTTTTTGCAAGGCATTCCTGGGAATGTGTGTCTGGGAGGGGAGGGAGGTGAGCCTGGCTGGGAGGAGGAGGCACATCTAACGCACAGCCCCAGCCAGAAGGGAACCCCAATGTGTGTGGGCTCTTGTCGAGTTGTAGGAACTATGGAGAGACCCAGGGTGTTTGGAGGTCATGGCCAGTGTAAAGGGTTTTAGTATTAAAGGTCGTTCTCTGTTGGTCCCTACTGCCAGAATTAGGGTCTGACACTCAGAAATACAGGTTGGTGTCTCCTGTTGGCTGCATCTCCTGTGCCCAAGGAGGTTGTGGAGTCTCTGTCTCTGGAGATATTTAAAATACACCTTCATGTGTTTCTGTGTCACCTGCTCTCTGTGACTCTGCCTCAGCAGGGAGGTAGGGCTGGACAATGTCCAGAGATCCCTTCCAACCCTATCTGTTCAGGGATTCTGTGATTCCTGTTCTGGGATTCTGTGATTCAGCACAGACCAGCTGGAAGTCTCACTGGAAAATAAATTATTTAGTGCACCTTCAAATAAAACCAGGGGTCTTTGCTCTCATATTGTTACTGTTTTCTAATAAAGGTGCCAAGAAACTGTTCTGCCTGTGGGGTCACTCCTGGTGCACAGAGATCACTCACTCTGCAGGCAGATTGGAGGGAGCTGCACGAGCCGGGGCTGCCATCCCTGCTGGGTCATCCCTGGTCAACAGCTTAGCTGGGAAATCAATCGGAAAGCTGAAGATGCTGTCAAATAAGTCTGGTAATTCCCTCTCTTGTACCCAGCAAATAATGGGAGTTTTTATACATCCACGTTGGGCTTTTTCAAACAAAATTGAGACAGTAATCACCTGCCTGCGTGTGGCTTGAAGGAAATTTCCAGAAGCTTGAAGGTGCTGGCCATGGGCTCTGCTCAAATTTTAGATTATTTTAACTACAGTGCTTTTCCCTCAATCTTTTTTTTTTTTTTTTTGGGTGGTTTTGGATGGCTGAGTCATTCTTGACCTCCTGCCTCGAATTCTCATGGTTTGTTACTGCTCATCACTAAAGAGCTGCTGTGCTCTACACCAGAATCGATGCAGTTCAGGCCCAGGGAAATGAATCCTGTAGCCAGTCAATTCTAATCACTTTGGGACCCTTCTGAGTGTGAGGAAGTTCTATAAATGCAAGCAGGACAGTGGGATGCACGAGCTCTTTCCAAGTGCCCAAGGTGTGGATAGTGAGTGCTATTGAAAAGCTTTCACCAGAGGTTTGGCTTCATTATTAAAATTATTTCAGAAGTTCCCCAAGACTTCCTTTCTTCCTCCTCAGTGGCAGCACAGCCTGGGATTGGACTGGGCTGTTCTAATGCCACATATCTGGTTATTCCATTTGCTTACCTCTGCTGAGAGGTATCTGCAGAAGGAATAGGTCCATATACACCCTATTTGCCTGGATTTAATGGAAATTGTAATTTTGAAGTCTGATTCTCTCTGTTTTCCTTTATTCGTGCTGTGTTGGGTGCAAAGCCTGTGCGGAAGTTTGGGCTCCCAAAGCCGATTTTCGGTTTTTATTGCCCTAATCAGTCAAAAATCTACAATAACTCTGCAGTTCCCCATTACCTTTGACATAAAGGGCCTGGAGCGACAGGACAAGAGGGAATGGCTTTAAGATGAAAGAGAGAGAGATGGGATTTGGGGAAGAAATGCTTCCCTGTCAGGGTGGTGAGCTCCTGGCACAGGGTGCCCAGAGCAGCTGTGGCTGCCCCATCCCTGGAAGTGTCCAAGGCCAGGTTGGAGAGGGTTGGAGCCACCTGGGATAGTGGGAGGTGTCCCTGCCCATGGCAGGACTGTGGAATGAGATGTTCTTTAAGGTTCCTTCCAACCCAAACCATTCTGGGATTCTGTGCTGAAGTTTGTGAGGTACCTGCTAATTTATTAACGCTCCACTCACTTTTATTAATGCTCCTAATGTGCCACTGGCAGAGCCAGGACTTTGGGTGAGGGGATTGTTCTTATCTAAAGGGAAGGTAATATTTTACTGTGAATAGCAACACAAACCAGCACGAGACTCCCGATAAATCATGTGCTCAACATCACCCGGCTGCGACGGAAATTAATGGGAGTTGCAAGGCAAAATTCCCCATCATCTCTTGCAAATCTCAACTGGAGCTTGTGTTCTCAGCCTCACAGCTGTGTGCAGCCTGTGCTCCCACGCTCGTTCTTCATGGAAAAAGGGCCCTCCAGCAGCCTGTAAAGTTTACGATGAGACGGAAGCAACTGGAGTTAAACTGTGAGCTTTTTGTCACCGCCACACGCAGCCACTCCGGGGATCGGCGGGGCCCGGTGGCTGTGAGAGAGAAGCAGAGGAAAAGCAGCAGAGTCTTCAGTCACTCACAAAATATGCAGAGCTGGTTTGGAGCGAGGCAATAACCTTGGAGTTGCTCTCCCGACTCTAATAACCCAAATGTTGAAGGCACTGGGTTGTAGCTCATCAGGAACGGCGCTGCCCCATCTCAGCGTGCTCAGCACCGTGCCAGAGCACTGGAGTTGGGAAAGGTCCTTAATGAAGCATTAATTCATCCAGCACCGCCTGCTGGGCCTGCTGCTCACACAGGAGGCCACACGGTGTGTCCCTGCTGGAGGAACTTCTCTTGCTTTTCGTTTTCCCTCTCTTCCTTTGCTCCTAGGAAGGTGCCATCATTGCAGGTAATGAATTCGGCGCAGGTGGCAAATCACCAGATCCTGCCATGCCCATGGCTGCTGTAAAAAATTTAAGACGTCAAGTTCTGTGAAACTGCCTGTAATGAAGCATCCCCTCGTTACCTGCAAGGAACACATCGTGGGAGGCTTCTCTCCCTCTTCTGGAGTTACCCCACAGCAGCGTTGGGGCTTTTTAAACCTTTTTGATTTCTTCTCTCAGGACGCAGCTTCTGCTCAGATTTTTTAAAACTTGAAGAGAACATAAAGGATCTTACTGCCAGAAGCATCACATCTCAAATGCCATGGAGAGATTTTCCTATTTATCATTTTTTTTCTGCAGGCTTTTTGAACCCTGGTGGTCCAGCAGACAAAGAAAAGGCCAAGGAAAAATGCCCAGAAATACAGTGAGGAGAAGAATTCATAGAATCATTGACTCCTGCAATAATTTGGCTTGGAAGGGAACTTAAAGCTCATCCAGTCTCACCCCCTGCCATGGGCAGGGACACCTTCCACTGGACCAGGTTGCCCCAAGTCCCATCCAACCTGGCCTTGGACATATCCAGAGATCCAGGGGAAGCCACAGCTTTTCTGGGAAACTTGTGACAAGGCCTCACACCCTCACAGGGAACAGTTCCTTCCCAATATCCCATTTAACCCTGCCATCCAAGGTGGAAGCCATTCCCCCTTGTTCTGTCACTCCATTCTTTGTCCACAGTCTCTCTCCATCTTTCTTGTCAGTTCCTTCTGGAAGGCCACAGTTCGCTCACCCCAAAGCTTCTCCTCTCCAGGTGAGCAACCCCATCTCTCCCAGCCTGGCTCCAGAGCTGAGGGGCTCCAGCCCTTGCAGCAGCTCCGTGGCCTCTCTGGGCTCCTCCAGCAGCTCCAGCTCCTTCCTGTGCTGGGACCCCCGAGCTGGAGGCAGCTCTGCAGGTGGGGTCTCACCTGGGGGGCAGAGGGGCAGAATCCCCCCTGCCCTGCTGCCCAGGCTGGGGATCAGCCCAGCACAGGGGGGTTCTGGGCCAGGGCCTGTCCAACTCTCCCCCACCTGCACCCCAAGTGCTTCTCCCAGAGCTGCTCTCCATCCCTTCATCCCCAGCCTGGACTGAGCCTGGGGGTTGCCCTGGCCCAGGTGCAGCACCTGCCCTTGGCCTTGCTGAACCTCATGAGACTGCCCAGGTCAGGACAAGGTTGGAGGATCTGCTCTGCTCTGCTCAGTTTCTGTTACCAAAACCAGTTTGGAGGGGAACCAGTTTTGTCTTTCTGGGGTTTCTTTTCTCATCTCTTCTCTGTAAGGACACTGTGTACATGTGGTGGAGATCGTTGAGTAAGTGGCAGCATATGGGATTAGGATTTCTCCCTTTAATAATGGTTGAGCTGATAGCAGATTGTGTTCTCTTTTTTTTTCCCCCTCTCCCACAGAAAATAAGTTGGGTTTTTTTTAGCATGGGCTTTTCAGCAGGAGCTGTCTGTTTTCCATCAAACATTTGAGCATAGCTAAGAAAGAACATATTGCTAATTTTGGCCAAAATTTGATGGCTCGTTTTTGACCAAGCATTCCTTGCTTTTCAGATCCACCAGCTTGGAGCATAAAGAGGGGATGTGGTGAAATCCTCAGTGCCTCCTTGTGTTCTGCTGCACTTCCTCATGGAAGTGAATTTCCCAATGAGCTGTAAACTTCCATTCCTGTTCCCCTCCATGAATTACCCGGTGCTATTCCAGCGCCTCGTGGCAGAGCACAGGCAGTGAATAGGCGCTGTCATGAAACACTCCAGAGCTGTAATTAATAGCTCAACCTGCAGAAAGAGCTTAAATTTAGAGCTGCAAACTCTTGTGATGCTCTGCCTGGAGCAGGGACTTCTCCCTGTGTTTTCTGGGTAACCTGTGCGTGCAGCTTGGCTTTCCTTCGGGCATTTGTGCCAACTCACAGCCACAAAAGGGCAAGGAATTCCATCGAGATTCAAGGAATATGGGGACTTTAAAAGGAGCAGGGAATGTGTTGATGTGATTCCAGGATGGAAGTTAGGAGGATGAGGGGACACAGGGATACAGGACAGCTTTTGTGGTATTCTGTTGGGAAAATGAACTGGTTTTCCTAAGGGCTGGGAAGGGGCCATGTAGGAGAGTCAGGGGGTGGGATGGTGGGGACGGATGGAGACCAGAGATCTCTGAAGCCAGGGCTTGGAATTTGGGGTTTATTGCAAAGGGCCTGGGTGCAGGGCCCTGCTGGGAGCTGCCAGCCACAGCTCAGAGCAGCCCCAAAGAAGGAGAGAGAGGTAAAGAAAGAGAAGGCAAAAGCCTGGTAAAGAGGATGAGAGAGAGAGGTAAAGAGTAAAAGAGGATGAGGTTCCCGTTACAATACCATAAATCTTCTTCTCTGCTGAATATTCTAATTCTCACTAACCAATCTAGTACAAGATACAAATCCTACAGCATTTACATACAGCCTATAAGAATCATTACATTACCATACTGTGTTACATTTTAAACCCTAAAAACTCCTCTTTGGGCCCTTCTGCCAAGCTGTAGGGTCTGCTCTGACCCTTGGAGCTGTCTGCAAGCAGAGGGTGTTGTTTCATCAAAAGGGGATTACCTTCAGCCAGCCACACCATTGTTTTCCAGTTGTTCAGTAACTGAGGGATCTCAAAGCTTGCTTTCATTTCAATCTCACTTATAGTTTCCATATTCTCAAAATCTTTTGCCAGACAATCATATTTATAAGGCTTTCCTGTTTCATCTTCCCCAACATCGCCGCACTGGGAAGTGCCTGTGGACTCACCAAGCTCAGCTCTGTTTGGTCAGGGATGTGATGTCTCACTCGTGCCAGCCTCAGTCCCGGCCCTGCCCTTGTCCCCACTGGGTGGGAGCTGTCCCTGCTTCTGCCTCTGGCTGTTGCACCATGGGAACAGCAGGGAGATAAAAGGAGAGCAAGGAGCTAAAAGTGCCCTCTGTTTTTGGGAGGTGGCATGTGGAGCCCAGAGACCCGTTCCACTGAAGGAAGCAATAAATCCCAGCTCTGGGAGCGTGCTGGAGCACTCCTGGTTTGCTGTCCCCTCCCCATGCTTTGCACCGGCCCCATCCCTGTTATCTGCTCATCCTGAATTGCACAGGAAACATTCATGTGGGAAAATAATTCTTTCACCAGGCCAGCTGAGAAAAATAGCTATAATTAAAAACAATGATGCACTGGGTTTCGAGCAGTGGTCTTTATTTCCCGTCAGGCTGCCAAAGACCAGGCCAATTAATCTGTTACAGGTGGGAGTTTATTTTAATATCATGTTGAAAGTCAACCAGGCTGTTTGGCTTCGTTTTCCACCATCTGACTTGGTCCTCCTGCCCTCTTGCCTTCATTAGTGGGAGACAGTAAAGAAAATTACAGTCTGTCCTACTCAAGGCAGCTGTGCTGGGAGGGTTTTTAAAAAGACAGAAGTAAATACCAGTGACCTGGCAATTACTGGAGCATTGTTTATTCCAGTGCTAAATGCAGAAGCCACAAACCTGTTAAAGTGTAGGAACATGGAAACCCATTATAAGGAAGATTAAAGCAGCTAGCCTTTGAAATAAGAGTTTGTTTTGTTTCAAGGTGATGCACACAGGATTGTTTCTTTCTTCCTGATGCTTTTAACTCTCCCTCTGTAGTGTCACATGGAATTCACACAGAGAGATGTGGATGCTAGATCTGTGGAGGGATATTCCCAGACAATTAGCTTAAAGTAACCTTCCCTGGCTGCACCCTCGGGTTGGAATACACTGAACTGATTAATATTACCTGGTTTGACAAAGCAATTCATTAGTGGGCAAGCACAGGGTGATGGTGGATGTGGTGGCCAAGAGAGCTGGACCGAGGAGCAGGCTGTGTTTGCCTCTTCAATTTCCTTCAGCTGTGGGAGCTGGTGAATCTTGGAAAACAATGAAGCGGAATTTATTCTGATTTAAGTACCTTTTTAATGCTCAAATGCATGAATTATCTTCCTGTTAATTGGAGGATTTGAAATATCAGTGAGCATATGCACAGCCTTACCTCGGCTGTTCCCTGGGAAAGGGTAAAGGCAGAAAGGGCCTTGCAGGGAGATGGGGGATGCAGGGGAGGCTGGGCAAGGAGAGGCTGTGCCATGCAGTGGGCAGCAGTGCTGGTGCTCTCAGCCTCACCCAGCCTCTCACCGGGCTGGGCAGTGCCTGGGAAACGCCACCCCTTCCTCCAGGGCTGTGGATGGGGTGAGGTGGGCGATCAGGGGCTCTGCTGGCTCCTGCCAGCTCTGCAGAGGGCGGCTCTGGCTCCAGCAGTGGAACTGCAAGGAAAGCTCAGCTGCAGGTTTAGGGGGGCTTCTTTCTGAGAGAGAAGAGCGGGGTTTGTCTCACCCTTGCCTTACCTTTGTGTAAAAGCCTTTCATTCAAGCTCCTGCTAAGGCTTTGTCGCTTTGTGCGCTGGGAGGACAGGGAGACCTGGGTTCCTCCCTGAGCATCCTCCTCACAAAGCCCTGCTCCTCCTCCCTGCCAGAGCAGCTGCTTCCCGTGGCCAGAGATGATCATTTCCCTCTGTTCCCCTTGCTGTGGATGTGTAGCACTCCTGCCTTTCCCTGATCTGAAGACAGCCCAGGAGCATTTCCCCATCCGCCACGCTTTCATTACTCCATTTATCTGTTTGGTGGCTGCAGTGAGAATTAGTTATTAGCAGTGCCCTAATCCTCAGTAGCTCACTTCATTTGACTGGAGTCAGAGCCAGATTTTAATCTTGGTTGTAGTGGTGTAAATCCTCAGTCAGCTTCAGTGGAGTCGACCCAGGCTTTATAAGAGTGTGAGCAAGATAAGAATCCTCTGTGTCCCTTCCTCCACAGAGCCCCTGGAGAGACTGAGTCAATATCTACCCCCACCCTCATAAATCTGTATGAACTTGGCCAGTATTCCCCTAGGGAATGCAAATCAAGATGGGAAATGTTCCCCCCTTTCATTTCAACAGGACTATCTCAGGAAAATATAAATCTAAGTATTAACTTGAGCTGCCAGCCTAGAGGGTCACAAAATCAGGGAAAATGGTTCTGACATGCCCTGTTAACTGGGAGTGCTCCCCAAAAGATAGGAGAAGATGAGGTTGGAGGGGGGAAACAGCTGGCAGTGGTGATAAGGCTCTGCTGGAGCCAGGGTGTGCAGCTGCACCTACTGCTGCTGAGGCTGGCTGGAGCCAGTTAAAATGCTGCTTTAACCACAGGAGGGAGGCTTAGATGGGCTCTTCATGCAGGAATCTGTCCCTGGGACATGGATGTGGAGTAGGAGGACACCTCTGGGTGTGGCGGCTGTCAGAGGGAAGTTCTCCCAAGGTGTGCTGGAGCCTGGAGTGGGCTGATGATGGAGCAGAGGCATCCACCAGCCTGGCAGATCTTTGGCTTGGCATTCTTCAGTAATAATTTCCCATTTTGGCTCAGCTGCAGTGGCAGAGAGGAGCAGGATGCCTTGGGAGGACAGCTGGAGGGCAGCTCACAGAGCAGGGAGGGGAAGAGACCATTGACACCCAAGGCTTCCATGGATGGTCCTCCCAGTGACCACTGATGTCCTAAAACCCATAACAACCCTGACCAGCTCTGTTATCCTGCACTGCCATCCACATTTGGATTTAGCAACACAGCAGGAATTAGCATGTCCAGGCAGAGCACCGAAAAGTACCTTGGCTTGTTTATTAAAGAGCACATTTCTCCCCAGATCACCAGCTGACAGAGCCCTTGGAAGGTTAAGCTTGCATCCTAGTTCATATTTCCTTGCTCCTTATAAAAAAATTACCCAATTCATTCAAGTCATGGATTTTTCTGCAGCTGAAGCAGTTTCCCGGAGGAAGTTGTCATGCAGGCTCACAGTTATGGAAATGCCAGAGTTATTTCTGACACCAGTAAATAATAGTTCTCTATGCACTGACACTGTTTTCTTACCTTACCAGGCTGGGGCTGGAGCCATGATTTAGATGTTTGCAGCTGATTAGCATTTTTGGGACTGTGGTAAGCAATTTGTGCAGTGTGTTTCAATCTTATTTTATGCACAGGAAGGAGGAAAAAAGTGATTAGTGCTCTTTGGAAAGAAATGTCTGCTAAATTGTTCTGATCAAGGTAAATCAAGACATCCCCTGGAATGATCTGGGAGCCAGTCCTCCCCCACAGCTACTCCCCATTCAAAGGAAAATGAAGACCTTGTGGTTTTGTTTGCTGGGGTTTTGTGCTATTTCTGCCAGGGAAAGATCTTTCTCCTGCAAAATCTTTTTTCCCTGAGACAGGGAAAATAGCCTGTCTTGCATCAGGAGATGTCAGTGCATGTGGAGGGCTGAGAAAAGCCTTGGGGAAAGTGCTCGTGCCTCTGCCATGTTGAGGTCAAACATAATCCTGGGCAGAGGAGCTTTGCTCAGGAACTCCCAACACAGGTGAGGAACAGGACCAAAGAGCTTGGGAGCCTGCTCTGTTTGGTTTCTTTGCCACTGGGTGCTCTTTTAGGCCAACTTTTCCATGGCTGTGCATGGGGCTGGTTTGACTGAACAGCAAGTGCGTCACCAAGCCTGTCTGACAGGACTTCTACACTTTTGCCACACCTGGACTAAGTTTGTCTAAGCAGTGCTTAAGAACCTGCAGCAACTGAGATTGTGCAAAGCTCTATTTTTATTTTATTTCTTTTTCAGGAAGCTGTATCTAATGTCTTTCTTCACATTTCCTTGCTGCAATTTAAGCTTATTATTTTTTATCCAATCTTCTGTGGACATGGAGAGGAGCTTTCCTCCCTCCTGCCACCAGTTGTTTCTGCGTTGGAAGATTATTCCTGTGGCTCTCCTCAATCATCCCTTTTGCAGCCCCTGGTGGCTCACACAGTCCTTTTGGGGGTGTTTTCCTGTCCCTGCTGCCACCTGGACCCTCATCCCTTCCATGGGTGGTGCTGCTGCTGTGTGGGAGCTGAGCGGAGTGCAGGGATCCCCTGAGTGTCCTACAGCTCCTGCTGGGCTTTGGGCAAAGGGAAAGCCAAGTGTTCATGGCAGGGGGAGATACACAGAATCTATCCCAGCTGGAGCTGGGAAGCATCCCATGCCCAGGAGATGGTTGTGATTCCCCAGGAGTAGTCCAGGGTGCCCCAGGAGGGACTCATTAAATGAACAAGGAGTGACAGGACAAGGGGAATGGTTTCACACTGCCAGAGGGCAAGGTTAGGTTGGATTTTGGGCAGGAATTGTTCCCTGTGAGGGTGGGCAGGCCCTGGCACAGGGTGCCCAGAGCAGCTGGGGCTGCCCCTGGATCCCTGGCAGTGCCCAAGGCCAGGCTGGGCAGGGCTGGGAGCAGCCTGGGACAGTGGGAGGTGTTCCTGCCATGGCAGGGGTGGCACTGGACGAGTTTTAAGGTCCCTTCCACCCCAAACCATTCCATGATTCTGTGATTCCGTGGCACATCCAGCCCTCTCCTCTCGCAGGCATCCCCATCTCGGGGCTGAGTTTGCAGAGGTTCCAGAGTTTGGGCTGCAGCTGATTCAATTCTTTGCTGGCATCACCCGACAGCGCTCTCAAGGTGCTCTTCCAGCACTTCGCCTTGTCACAGTTCAAACACTCTCACATTTCCCAGCTGCAATTTATTCCCATGGCAGGATCAGTCCAGTATTCCCCTAGGGAATGCAAATCAAATGGGAATTTTTCCCCCTTTCAACATCCCCTTTCAAATCCCCCCTTTCAAAGGGGGATTTTTTTTCCCCCTTTTCCTGAGATAGTCCTTTCAACAGGACTATCTCAGGAAAATATAAATCTAGGTATTAACTGACCTGCCAGCCCAGAGGGTCATGCCCATGGGGGAAGCTCACAAGCCCCACTGCATGCTGAAACTGAAGGACATTGTGGTAATTAATGCCAGGACTTCTGCATCCTAGGGCTGTTTGACCCTGCTGAGAGATGGGGATGTAAAATTACCTCAGAGCTCTGGCTTGGGCTCCTCTCTGGCTCTGGGAAGCTCCTCTCCAGCTGGAAAGGAGGAGCTTGGTGGTGATTGTTTGAGATCAGAGCTATTCCTGCAACCTGGCTGTCCTGTGAACCTCAGCTCCCCCACCAGCTTTGGTGTTGGTTTCTGAGTCCCCCTGCTCTGTCCCTGAGGCAGTGAAGCTGTGGCTGCTCTGGCTCCCTCTGTGCCTGGCACCCCTTTGTAATTATCTCCAACCCAACTGCTCATTTCCAGCAGAACTTTAAACATTGCTCCCTTTTATGTAGCTTTTTAATTTCCCTCCCTAACAGAAGCGATTGTTTATGTTGTAAATGCCACATTAGGCCCTGTGAAATGGAGATGGAATTGATTTTCATTTTGGAGATTTCATAGCTTGCCCCAGAACGTTTCCTGTTGCTTGCTGGTGCTGGGGAGGCACAGGAGTCAGGAATGGCACAGGAGTCAGAAATGCAGTGGGAGATGTACAAACACCAGAGTCTTCCTCCAATTGTAGTTCATGGATTATGGAATGGTTTGGGTGGGAAAGGACCTTAAAACTCATCCAGTCCCACCCCTGCCATGGGCAGAGACACCTTCCACTGTCCCAGACTGCTCCAAGCCCCCTCCAGCCTGGCCCTGGACATTTTCAGGGATGTAGAGGAAACTTCTCTGGGCACCCTGTGCCAGGGCCTCCCCACCCTGACAGAGAAGAATTTCTCTCCAATACCCAGTCTAAATCCCTGCTCTTTCAGCTTGAAGCCATTCCCCCTTGTCCGGTCACTGCAGCTCCTGATGAGATCCCCCAGCTCACCCAGTTCAATCCAGGCCTGTTACAGCTTCAGGACTCAGTCGAGGAAATTCCTCCTGATTTCTTTTTTCTTGAGAGGGATGCTTGGATCAAACTCTCCCTTCCCGACTCTGACAATGAGAATGAGGAACACAAACCCTGTGAGGGATGACTGAGGGAGCTGGGGGTGTTCAGCCTGGAGAAAAGGAAACTCAGCAGTGACCTTATCACTCTGCACAGCTCCTGAAAGGAGGATGTGGTCAGGTGGTATTAGAAAATCAGGGCCCCAATGCAGGGAAGAAATTATGAGGAGGACTCTATGATATCAGAAGGCTAATTAATTACTTCATCATACTATATTATTCTGTACTACATCTAAACTGAAACTGCACAAGCACCCAACAAAATCTCCTGACTGTCTCCTGACCAACTGTCACTACACAGTTTGCAGAGATTGGTCAAGAAAACAAAACACCCACACCAGAAACTAATCAAGCAAATTCCTTCAGGTAAATAATCTTCTAACACATTCCACATGTTCCAAAACACAGGAGCAGTAAATGAGATAAGAATTGTTTTAAATCATTCTTTTCTCTGCTTCTCTCACTGCTTCTCTCAGGTTCAGAGAATGGGAATCCCTCAAGGTGGGGCTGGGCTCTTTCTCCAGGCAGCACTGACACAACCAGAGGTCACAGCCTCAAGCTGCATCAAGGCAAACAGAGATTGGAAAATTAGGAAGAAGTTTTTCACAGAAAGAGTGATAAAGTTCTGGAATGGCTGCCCAGGGAGGTGGTGGAGTCCCCATCCCTGGGTGTGTTTAACAAAGCCTGGATGTGGCACTGGGTGCCAGGGTTGAGTTGAGGTGTTGGGGCTGGGTTGACTCGATGATCTTGAAGGTCTCTTCCAACCTGGTCATTCTGTGAATTCTGTGAATTCTGAGGTGGGCCCAAGTCAGCCCATCCATGTGAGATCCAGGCCTTGGCATGTACCAAGGCCTTGCTCCTGGTTGCTCCATGTTTGTGAGAACTGATGTATTTACCCTATAGTAAATAGGTAGGATAGGTACTCTACAATGTATTGATTGTTACAGAAGCAGTATTAGTAACAGGGCCTTGTATACTTCACTGTGTGCAGCAGATGATGGATAAGACCATCAAAGAAGTTTTTACAGTTCAAAAAAGCGGGGGAGATGTGAGAAATGGATTTGTAAAGAATTCTTAAAACCTGACAGAAAGCTCACACAGTCTTGTACATCTGTATGCAAACTCTGAGATAAGATGTGCTGACTTAGGAAGGCCATGGAATAGAGATGACATTGTAGAGGGAGAGATTGAACTAGAAACAAGTTTCAACAAGCTTCAAAATATGGCCTTGCAAAAAGACCAGATATTTTAGAGAATTAGAACTGTGAAAGATGCATTGTAGCAGGACCACGTGGGGTAAAAATAAAGGTGATTGGTGTTAGAAGTAATAGCAGCATTGTGTGGCAACAGCTAATAGGCTGTAAAACATTTATAAGGTATTGTAACCAGGAAATAGGTTGGCTTCTGATAGAATGGCATTGAGTTTTACATCTCTTATGTCTCACCCTTCATCGAGACTGGTAATGGAATAGAATCTTTTAAAACACCTCTCAGTTGCCCCATCTCTGTAAAAGCTGAGAAAACCAACAATGTTCTAGTGGGGCAAGCCATGGAGATAGTTCCTTTTTAGGCAGGGATGTGATGGAAACTCTTTCCTCACCTGTGCTTGCAGGATCAGGACAAGCTCTGAGGAGAAGGAAGCTGTGTGTGTCACCTTCCTGTAGAACAGGTGGGATCACCAGTCCCCACTGTCCAGCTCCTGTCACCAAGGCTGGGAACACACCTTGGGGATGTAAAATCCTTGGGGATGTAAAAATCCCTCATGTAGGGAGCAGAAGGAGCTCTGCCAATTTACAGGGCCGCAAGGATGCAATTCCCTCTCCCATCTTAGCCCAACAGCAGGAGTTGTGGAGGTCAGGGTGGTTTTTTTGGTCCCCAAACTGCATGGAAGTTCCTCTCAGCTGCTGCAGCTCCTTCTTTTAACACAGTGCTTGTGTTTGATCACCCTGATCCCACAGGATCCCAGGCAGGACCCTCACTGACATCACAGTAAATCATCCCAGCAGCCCAAAGGCTGAAATATGTTTGCATCCCCCATTTCTCCAGGAATGCTACAGAAGGAATCAGCTCATAAATAACGAGGCTTGAGCACGGGAAGTTCATAAACGCCAGGGCCTGTTGAACCATTTGCTGCCAATAATTCATTATTTTATAGAGGGCAAAGGGAAAAAATGCACAATTCTCCTATCACCTTAAAAAAATTAATTAAAAGAAGCAGCAGAATAATCTGTCTTGTTCCCAAAATGCATTTTTGGAGCAGGCTTCCTCAATTCCCATGTAAATACAAACCCCCCTCTGGCACTGGAGCTGGATCTGCCGATGTGAGCGCAGAAGGGAGGCAGAAGGATCTGAGCAAGTGGCATGAAGACAATTTGCTTGGACCGGGGAGGAAGATGCACTCTGACAAGGATAGATGGAATGAGGTTGTTGCCAGAGAAAATCTCAAGGAATTGTGAGCCAAGTTGGGGGGAGCCTTGGATGCAGCAAGCATGCAAATCTCCTTGTGTTTTTTGGTTTTGAAGTAGTAGCAGAGCAGGCGAGAGGAGGGAGGGGTCTAGAAAAATCCAAAGAAGCTTTGTCAAGTCTGACATTCCTTTTGCATCCAAAAGTGGGTATTGATTTTCCACCCGTGACTGCTACAAATGAGAATTTCTGTGTCGCAGCTCAGGCCCGCTCTCCTTGTGTTTCTTATCTCTTTAAATATGATTACCTGCACTTCATGGCTTCACAGGCAAAATTGTAATGAACTTTGCCAGCCCAGGCAGCCCCACATTGCCTTGGTGTGCGTGAGCAAATGAGTTCCACCAGTTCCTCCTGCTCTGTCTCCGGGCTACAGGTTTATTGACTTTCCGCTAATTTTCTTGTCAGGATAATTCTCCCAATCAAGATTTAAAACAAACTGGGAGGTTACTAAAGTGCTGATGGTTCAAGTCCTAAAGCTTTTTGTTTTGACTGAGAGACCTTTGAGCATTTGGGTTATGGGGGGTAGGTGAGGGAAGGGGATGGGGTGAGGGGCTGGTGCTGGATTTTGGTCTGGTACAAAGCTTGTTGTGGAGGGAGCGGGTTGTTTGTTTAGAGCAAATCCCTTCTTCCATGCCAACATCTGCTGCTCTGTATTTGCTCGCAGGGGAAACTATAAAAAAAAAAAATAGAAAAAGAAAGAAAGAAATAGATTATTCCCACTGCATCAACCTACAGGCATCTGCTGGCTGCAATTTTCTTCAATTTCTCGCCGTGAAAAGCAAGAGCGTTCATTTTGTAAGTGCTGCTTTTGTGTGTGACCTATATTTTGAAAACTGATGGGGTCACCACCTCCCTCCTCCCAACCTGTTGAACCAAAGAGTGTCTGAGATCTCTCCTAGATTGTATTTATCTCAGAGATTATTTAAAAAGCAAGGTAGCTATTACTAATAAGATGGTGCTGTTCTGGTGAGGTTTGATTTTTTGCTTTTTTTTTCCTCTCCCCTTTATTCTCCTTTGGAAATGAAAATCCAAGCCTGGCTCCACCTGACCAGGAAAGTGCTTCCTTTGCTGTCTCCATCCCTCAGAGCTGATTTAAAAGCACATAATCTCCCTCCATTCATCCTCTCCTGCCCCTCTTTGATTCCCCCCCCGTGGGTTGCTATTACTCTGGCTGGCAGAGTCGGGAGGTGCCGGAGCCTGTCGGGTACATTTGAAGCCATCCCATTTGTGCATATGGATACACACATTGCAGCTCTCCAGTTGCTTAATGACACATCTCATTCCCTTGGATTGGCACAGGCAGAGCCAGGTGAGCTGCAGCAGCCCAGATCCATCCGTGTTCAGCACTTCTTTTGCTCTTTATCAACTTTGGGGTCTTTTTTTTTCCCTGTCAGAAGTTCCTCCTTTTTTTTTCTTCCCCTTTAATCTCACTTTCTATTAAAAGTCTTCCCAGAGCTAATGTAATAAATTTAGATCCAAAGCCAGATGCATAGCAAAACTTTTGGCAGAGAATACTCTATCAGAAGACATTGCAAATGAAATATGCTTCCCCTTGGGGATTATTCTACAGTTTAATTTAATTTGATATTTCAAATTAAATTAATTCAAATGGTTATGCAGTTTCCAGGGAAAACAGACTTCATTTATGATGTTCTGCCACCAAATTGTTTTGCTCCTATCATATATCTTATATTGTTAACTGGGAATGATAAGTAGTGACAACGTAGGATTTTTTCATGCCCTTTGTTTTGCAATTCCCATCCTAAAGGGAACAGAAACATCTCCTTATGCAGGGGTTTCTCTGTGGGGTTATTCCAGCATTTCCACTGAAACCTTACTGTGGCTGAAAATTAGATTTTCATCAAAATGTGGCTTAGAAAAACAATAAAGCGTTTGCTTTGAGAAGGTTTTGGGTTCGTGGGACTCCTACCTCTTGCCAGGTTTCAATTTACAGAAGAAAAAATAGCAACTCTTGGTTTGGGATTGGGGTTTTGATCTCCCAGGCTTTATGGCACGGACAGGAAGGATGTGAGGAAAAAGATCTGAAATGCTTTTCTAGCCTATTCTGTTGGTTTGGGATTGGTTTGGACACTCTTTGGGACTCAAAAGCAGCGTGGGCAGGACCTTGAGGGAGCTGATTCTGCCCCTCTCAGGTGAGACCCCACCTGCAGAGCTGCCTCCAGCTCAGGGGTCCCAGCACAGGAAGGAGCTGGAGCTGCTGGAGGAGCCCAGAGGAAAGGGAAATGATTACAGGGATGAAGCACCTTTGCTGTGAGGAAAAGCTGGGAAATTTGGGATTACGCAGCCTGGAGAAGAGAAAGCTCCAGGGAGACCTAATTGTGGCCTTCCAGGACCTAAAGGGATCCTAAAAGAGAACTGGAGAGGGACTTGAGACAAGGGCCTGGAGGAATGGGACAAGGGGGAATGGCTCCACTGCCAGAGGGCAGGGATGGATGGGATATTGGGAATTGGGAATTGTTCCCTGTGAGGGTGGGCAGGCCCTGGCACAGGGTGCCCAGAGCAGCTGGGGCTGCCCCTGGATCCCTGGCAGTGCCCAAGGCCAGGCTGGACAGGGCTGGGAGCAGCCTGGGACAGGGGAAGGTGTCCCTGCCATGGCAGGGAGTGGAACAAGAAGAACTTCAGGCTCTCTTCTAATCCAGGCCATTCCATGATTCTCCATTTTTCAGCCAGAATTATTTTCTTTATCAGGGGCAAGTTGGGGAAATTTCTGCACTTCCCAGCCAGATCCAGCTTCACCAGGGGCAGAATTGAGGGGGTTGTGCTGCACTTGAGGGGTTCCATTTCCTTTCATCCTTCAGGAGCAGCAGGGAAGAACTTCCTAAAAACAACCCAAACCCCAAACCTGGATCGTTGTGCCTTTAGTGTGCCCTGCCTGGAATGGGATTACTGATGTTGTGCCAGCCCTAAAGCAGCTTCCCAAGACCTGTGGGGACTCCCATGGGATTCCTTTATCACCATCTTATCCTGCTTGTGCAGTGAGTGATTGATTCAACGTGGCTTTCCTCCACAGGCTCTGATTATCCAGAGTCATCAAGGAACTTGCTCCAAACTCTGAAGTACATTAAGACAAGGTAATTCAGGGAAGTCTTTGCATCTGGAAATCTCTGTAAGCACTTTCCTATCTGCTGGCCTGTAGAAAAGCCATTATTCTCGACAGGGGAAAAAAATATTGCTAATATCACAAGAGGCTTTGGAAGAGAACATAAAGCTGGTTTCATTTTCCAGTCAACCGAGATCTAATATTTCCTGTACAAGATGTTGAGATGTTTTAGAAAAAGGAGCAATGTTTATTTGTCTAAAGCACCACACACACACACACACACACACACAAGTTCTATATTGTACTTCTGGCTTTTTTCCATTGTAAATGGTTTTGCAGGGAGAAATCTCTTTCCCATCCATCACAGCCAGTAGATTAGAAAAATATAAATATCATCTAAAGAGAATGGAGCTGAGGCTCCTATGGAATGCACAGGAGAGAAATGACAAATGCAGCATCCCTGGTGGTGGGGAAGGCTGGGCTTTGGGTCAGAGATAGCCTTGTTGTCTCCCTGGCGATTTATTTGCTTGCACTCTCCCAGGACAAGGCTCCCAGAGTGATATTTCTTATCAGACATGTCTTTTGGGCTGGTCCAAACCCATTTCATTGAGCAATCTGCCATCAGCAAAGGAAGGTTGGTCAAAACATTCTGTTTTTTGCCCTTAGAAGTGAATCCACTTGGGGGTTTTTCTCATTATTTTTCAAGTCCTGCAAGTATTTGTTCCAGAGTAGCCCCAAATCACTCCGGGGAGCGTTGGATTCCAGTGCCCCCATGGTGCTGATCTCAGCCTGACAGCCAGGCTGATGCCCCAAGCTTTTGGTTTTTTAAGTCTTGACCATTCCCTGACCAGATTTGGGCATGATGGGAGACAAGTCCATGCCCTGGAGGGCTCCTGGATGGCTGGATGTGTGTGATGAGGATAAAGCTGTAGTTACAGGGCACGGCTTGAAGTGAGAGAGGACCCTCCCTCATCCCTTTGGCCAGCCCATCCCCATGGCTGGAAGCACTGGAACACTGAAAGTTTCAAGTGTTGGGATTTCCATCATTTTTCCTTTTTAAATTGCTCTTCCTCCAATTTTATTTTTTATTTATATTTTTATTTTTATTTTTATTTTCTTTTTTAATTTTTATTTTAATTTAATTTAATTTTTATTTTCATGGTTATTATTATTATTATTATTATTATTATTATTATTATTATTATTATTATTATTTATTATTATTATTATTATTGCTAGACAATGTTTTCCTCCTCAGTGCCTCCCTGACAGCCAGGAATTCTTACCCTTGAAGGTGCCAGTGCTTTGGTTTGATGGTGTGCTGCCAGTGGTTTTGGTGTGGAAACCCTGCTCGAGCTGAAGTGGCTCTTTGGGCACAGTCAGGGTAATCAGGGGAGCCCCCTCTCCCCCCCCAGCTGAATTAGGCCCAGGTTTATTCGGGTATGGAGCACCCCCAGCAGCGATTGTTCCATTGTGTCTCAGTGCTGCTTCTCCTCAGGCAGAAACCAAATCCATCCCAGCAGAGATTTTGCTCTTCTCATTTCGGTGATTCACCTTGTAATCCATTTTCCCTTCCCCAAAACCTCTCCATCCCCCAAACACCCCTGGGCAGGGGGAGCACATCCTCTCCTGAGCACAGACAGAGAGAAATGGAACATCCAGGCCATGGCTGCCTCCTTTGGCTTGGCCTCCTCTCATTGGAAGCCTTTGGTTTTAGTGGTGCTGATGCCTTTTGGGCTACCTAAAAACAGAGGCCAGACAAAATAAAGGGAATAAAAAGCAGTTTTATTTATTGAAGGGCCTTCAGATACATTTAGGGCAGTCAAAGCTCACCCCAGGGGACAAACCCAAAAATGGACTCACAGGTTTCACACTTTTATAAGTTTGGTCCATTTGCATATTGGGGGTGAATCTTCCAATTACAGCTTCAGCTAATGAAGTCATTTACCCCAAGTTTGCTGCCCCCAACTCCCTTTTGTTTCCATCTCTGGGGCCTGAGGCAGTGAGGTGTCCTTGATTGCCAGGCCTGGAGAGGAATTGTTGTGTCTGCCCAAAATGGGGAAGCAGCAGCTCCCACTGTGTGTGGAGTTTGGAGTTCTACACTAAAGAACTGCAGGGTTACAAATTCTGCAATATTATTTATAGTACAAAAACTATAAATAATAATTTATATTACAAAAATTATTTTGTAATTTACAAAATTATTTTGTACTTCATATTACAAAAATGATAAAAGCTACAATCCTAAGGCATCAGTGCTGCCAGGTCCTGTAGTCCCACAGGCCATGTCTGCAGGGTCAGGCTGGGAGCAGCTGTGCCCAGTGCCTGCTCAGGTGCTGGAGATGACAGATTGTCACTATAGGACACGAAAGAACACAAGCACACCACCGTTCTCAAGGTGAAGGAAGAAAGGGGAAGTTTATTTTCTGACTCCAACATTTATAGTTTTCCAAAAGTGACAGCGGATTGGAGGGTGACAGTGACACCTCTTCAGTGACACTGGTCAAACCAACAGTCCATCAATTGTCTCCTCCTCCATAAAAGAAGACAAAACAATCAGTTATTTACAGAAAGTGTCTGAGAAAGTTCACCACAAGAATGTCAACACCAGAAGGCCTAGAAAATCTTAAAAAACCAGGGTGACAGACAGAGTGCAAAGACTGCAGGCAGATGTTCCCTGCAGCCCAGCTCATCCTGCAATCCATCCAGGTGCCTCTCCTCAGGAAGTTTCTCAGGGCACCATGTGCTCTGTGACACCTCTGCTTTTCTGGTTTCGTTTTTCTCTGCTGCAGCCTTTGTCTGTCACACAGAGAGTCACAAAGAGGGATTGCCCAGGCCTGGCTCTGCTTTGGGCAGTTTTGTTCTCCCTGTTTGCCTGAGGGGCCTCCACAGGCAGCCCCAGCATGGAGCCCTCCAGGCCAGCATGGGCAGAGCAGGGATTTTGGGAGAGCTGACCATGGAACCATGGATGGGTTGGGTTGGAAGGGACCTTACAGCTCATCCAGTGCCACCCTGCCATGGCAGGGACACCTTCCCCTGTCCCAGGCTGCTCCCAGCCCTGCCCAGCCTGGCCTTGGGCACTGCCAGGGATCCAGGGGCAGCCACAGCTGCTCTGGGCACCCTGTGCCAGGGCCTGCCCACCCTCACAGGGAACAATTCCCAATTCCCAATATCCCATCCATCCCTGCCCTCTGGCAGTGGGAGCCATTCCCTGTGTCCTGTCCCTCCATCCCTTGTCCCCAGTCCCTCTCCAGCTCTCCTGGAGCCCCTTTAGGCCCTGCCAGGGGCTCTGAGCTCTCCCTGGAGCTTCTCCTCTCCAGGTGAGCACCCCCAGGTGTCCCAGCCTCTGTCCATGGGAGTGTTCTCTTGAGGGAGCTCTGTTTGGGGTGTCTATAAATGGGAAATTTAATCACAAGCTGCAAGATGGGTTTCTCAAGGCCATACAGAGGTGCTGGCTGCACTCAGGGCAAGGGGAGGTTGCTGTTATCTGTAAATCCCTAGAGAAAATTGTGATGGTGTTCACAGGGGTCCGAGGATGAGGGAAGAGATGAGAATGTTGACTCCATGTTTCAGAAGGCTGATTTATTATTTTATTACATATATTATATTAAAACTATACTAAAATAATAGAAGAAAGGATTTCATCAGAAGGCTGGCTAAGAATAGAAAAGGAATGGAATGATAACAAAGGCTTGTGGCCTCTCTGTCCAAGCCAGCTGACTGTGATTGGCCATTAATTAGAAACAACCACATGAGACCAATCACAGATGCACCTGTTGCATTCCACAGCAGCAGATAATCATTGTTTACATTTTGTTCCTGAGGCCTCTCAGCTTCTCAGGAGAAAAATCCTAAGGAAAGGATTTTTCATAAAACATGTCTGTGACAGAAAACCTCTGATATGGGCTGGCTTTCCCTGGGAGGTGCCTCTCTGCTCCTGGAGGGGCCTGGTGTCCCTGGGGAATGGCAGCTCGGGTGAGGTCATTGCTGCCAGACCCCATGGCCTGAGCAGCCCACAGTGCCTTTCTTCTCATCCCAGAGTGACAGACTGTCCCTCTGGGGATTGGGGTGAGTTTGGGGGTCACTGGGGTGTCAGCTTTGTTCCAGAGCCAGCTGTGTGCCCCAGAGGTTAATGGCTGCAGAGGGAAAAGCCTCCAGGAATGCAGAATGTTTGTCCCGAGCACCTCTGGGTGACCCAAAGCCCTCAGAGGTGGCTCTGGGGGCCAGAGTCTCACACACAGCCCTGCCTGGACTGTGACACCCCTCCCTGGCCTCAGGAGCACCATCTCTTTGTGTTAAATACATCGGTGCAGATAAAACCTGTGATCAAGCAGGCCCTGGCTTCAAAACATGTTGGGGGTGAGCTGCTGCCCTTAAGTGGTTCAGGAGTTATTGATGGAACAACCTTTGGGGCTGAGTCTCAGCTCTGACAGAGGCGAAGGAGAAATCATTGTTTAAATAACCCCCAGGGACTGGAACTGGTGGTGACCCAGAAACAGTTTTTTTTTTTTTTTTATTGCTTTCCATAACTTCCCCAGGCTAAAGCTGTCTCCAGTAAAAGAAAACCAGGTTGCTACTGGAGGAGTAAGCAAATTAGCAGTCGAGGGCAAAAGCTGAGCAGAGTTGAGGACCCAGGAGCTGTGACAGCTGAACAGCACTTGTGCCTTTCTCTCTTCTCTTTTAGTGTCCCACTGATCGGTAGCCCCTTCACCAAGTAATTCTTTTTTGTTTCATTTTTATACCATTGTTTCAGTATTTCAGGGTAAAACCAGATGTTGACTCTTCATTAAACGGCCATTCCACTTTCTGCCTATGGGATGCTTGGTCACAACCAAGCTGATTCTTAATCACTGAAGGATATATTCAGGGGCTTTATTATTCTTTATCATTTCAGCCACTGTGTGGGTGCTCACTGCAAATCTCCCAGCCTGCTCCCTGTTATTTCAGGGAATGTTGGGGTAGGAGCAGGAGGGATAAATATATTTTCATTCACTCACCACTTGACCTGAATAGAGACCACCACCATCTTTATTATTGCAGGGTTGAATTTGGGGTTGCATTTGATCAGTCTGAGCCTCCATGGCAGCCCTTCATGCCTGCTCTGTGGGAGCTGCTCATGCCCTGTGGGATGTTCCAGCTCCCAGTCCCACCCTGCCGGTGTCTTGGCCAACACAAGGGGTTTGTTCACTTGTTTGCTAATTGGATTTTGCACCAAAGGGAGCTCCAGAGAGCTGCACCTCTGGCCTAAATCAGCGGGGTGGTGACCCCAGGCCATCAGTGCTAAAAGCCCAGGGAGGTCTCTTGTCATCTTGGATCAGTGAGAGCCCTCACAGCTCCTGAGCACCCACCACCAGCAGGGAGCAGGACAAATGCCCTGGTGCCACAGATGGAGAGAATAAACAAGTCTTTGCCCATGTTGCTAATGAGGAGAGACCTCATCAACCTCCCAGCCTGTCGGAACCCAGAACATCCCTCTGGCTGTCCAGCACGGCCAGGACCCCTGCCAGGGGGCTCAGAGACCCTGGCACAGAGCCTGAGACACCTGTGACTTTGATTATGACCTGTGGAGCAAATTACCAACCTTAGATGAAAATCTGCAAGCCAAGACAGTTTAAGTAGAATGACAGTGAATTTATCACGGGGTGAAAAATAGATTTTCGGGGTTTTTAGAATGGGAATTCAGGGGGCAAGATGGAGGGAACTGGGCATGTCCAGCCTTTCTCCTTCTTCTTCTTGGCCTCCATCTTCTGCTGTGATGGTGGCACTTTTGGATTGGTTTAGAGTAGAAGTTCACTGTCTAACACAGGTGATAGGTATTGGAAAGTTATTGTAAACATTGTACAGGTAGTTTTTAGTATAAAGACATAACACTGCCCTGGGGGCAGGCAGAGTGTCTGGAACTGTCCTGCTGGACGGACCTCAGCTGGACAGGAGAAAAACTTTTTATAGATGAGATACAATAAACAACCTTGAGACTGAGAACTGAAGAGCTCTGACTCCTTCTTTGAGCACTGGGCTGGGAAAAGAGACTTTCTAACGTATCTTGGGGTCACTGTGACCAGCTAGAGACCCCAACACCAGCCATCTCATTTCTCTTGGCTGCCATTTCAGCCAGTCAGGAACCACACCAGGAGCAGCATTTCCTGACATGAACCAGCTCTTTGAGGGAAACATTTCAGATGGGAAAACGAGAAATTCTCCCTTTGCCCCTGTCTCTGATATCAGAAATCTCCTCCAGACCACACATCTTCTGCAGAAACACTGAAGTCCAATCCCAGCTGTCTCAACCAAGCGTTACCCACTGTGTGCCTCCAGCAGAATCCCAAACCTCTGCAGGATGGAAGTGGGAGACTTTCCATCCTCACCCTGCAGTTCTCATTTCAGGTGCTGCTCGAGCCCAGAGCATTTGGGGGTTATTTTTTTAACCATGACCTCACCCCCTGTAAGCAGAGTTTTCTTGGAACTCAGCCACAAGGCTGAACTCACCAGTGCCTCTTTTGAAGCTCAGACAGCTCCATCCCTCTGCCAGGAGTCTTCCTCATGCCTGTGCCATCTGGAAGCATTGGAGTTATCCCTCTCCCCAAACTGGACCCAGACCCCACAGCCCCACACCAGCCTCTGGCACTGGTCATGTTGCACAGGTATCTCTCACTCACCCAGCACCATCTCAACTCACAAACTAATTAAAGTTCATGTCACACTGGGAAGATGCAAAATGCTCTCTGAGCACTAGATATTATTATTTTAAGCTTCTCTTCTTTTTCCTGAGGCGCAGCAACTCCCTGAATCCCAGCTGGCACACCACAGCCAGCCACAAAACACCGCTAATTGGGTGTTTCTCCTGTTGACCTCATTTCTCCAGCATACTTTGGCTGGGTTTATTTCCATGGCTTTTGGGGAATTTTTTTTCAAGAGGGCCTGGAAACCAGATAAACAGAAACACTTTGCTGATTGTCTTGGACAGTCCTTGGTCAATCCTCTCCTCCAGACCTTGCCCTGATTCAAGGTGTAATAATGCTGCTCTTCCCATCACCATCTGTTTTATACATCCAAGGAAATGAGAGGCAGAGGGAGATGGGAAGAAAGAGATCAAGGGCAGAGTGATGACTTTGGAAGATATTTCATTTGGAAGAGGTCATAGACCTCTAGTCTAGGCAGGACCTACACTGTTGCTCCTTCCCATCCCAAGGCATTGGCAGGTCCATCATCCTTAAGAAGTATTTCTGGGACAGGATTTGGATACTGAAGGATGGCTTTTGGACTGATTCTCCTTCAAAGGAGAAGGTGACTTGTGCTATAAATGTTGTAAAGCACAGCCCGGCCCTGGGACAGATCCTGCCTGATGAACACACCAAGTTCATTAGCGACGACTTTGTTCAAGCGTCCCCGACCCGGTTCAGCTCCCAGAGAATTGAGGAGTCTCCCATTAATTCCTTAATTGTGTTATTGGGAAGGTGCCTCCTCAGTGTCACCTTGCAGAGGTGGCAGGTGGAAACCTTTCCCTGATGTTCTCCAGGTGTCTTGTTTCCTTCTTCTGGTGTTTGTGAAAACAGATTTGATTCCATGTGTGGGATTCAGCCCCATCCACCTTCCCTGACATGAATTCATCATGCTGTTTCCCCCACACCATTCATTTCCTCCTTAAAAATGAACGCAAAGAGAAAACACAATTAGATGCTGCTTTGGTTAAATAATACCTTGGAAAAACACAGAACAATGGCTTGAAAAATAAGGAGAAAGTGAAGATCGCACAGTTTGAACTAATGATAGAAATTACCTCGAGTTAAGTTGGATTTTAAATCAGAGGTTTGGGGATTGTATTTTTTACTTTTCTTTCCAGTGAATTATGAAAAATATAGAGGCCTTCTGGATGGATGATTAGATTTTTTTTTTCTCTCTCCCATCCGCATTGAAAAATGAAATATTTCTGTAATATTAAATCTGTCCAATTGATCAAAGTGTGGTGTCAAAAAATGTTGTAAGCTCTTCTTCTCATCCAACCCCTTCAGCAGCTGCAAACCAAAGACCTTTTCAATCCCTTTCTGGAGGCGGCTGAGGTTACCTCTGCTGAAAGAGTCTGTGCAAGGAGTGAGTCTGCATTTCTCCAGCACATTCCCACAGCAGGGACTTACAAAGGACTGCGGATTTGGCACGTGTAACAACCACATACCCTCAGCTTTGGGGCTTTGTCTCCCCATAGGGTCATAATCTGTCCTAATACAGCCCTGCCTAACAGTGGGGCAGGAATGGAGGATGGGGTGGCCTGAAAAGAGGTGAGAAAGGGAATTTTTTCTTCCCTGGCTCAGCTTGATGAGTAACCACTGGGAGATTTATGGGTGTTTTCCCTCCCCTTATGTTTTTCTTTCCCTGCTTACTTTCACTGGAGAACAAGAAAACTAAACAAACCAGAAACCTCAAATATTTGGTCACTGTTTGAGGAAGCAAACACAAAGTGTATCCAAACATTTGGAGAGGTGGGAAGCTGTGGTATTGCACAGCGGGATAAATGCAAACTGTGTCCAGAAAAGAAAGATTTTTTGGAAAGCTGTCAGTGAGGAGAAGCTGAGAGGGTTGGGGGTTGCTTTGTGTACAAAATAAGGGATGGTTTTCCTCAAGTGGATACTGTGGATAAGACTGAACAGTCTTGCAGTGAAGAGAGGAGGAGAAACCAGCTTGGTTTCATCAAGAAAGCTGAAAGAGGAATAAAACCCCCACTTCTGCTGGGATGGTGGGGTATGGGACAGGGAATGTGGAGTGTTATGGACTCACCTCACCTTCATCAGCAGCTTGATTAGGAGTAGGTCCTCCAAATACCTGTGGTTTTTTCCATGCTCTCATCCAGCCCCCGGAGCTGCATGGAGAGTGACCCAATATTCCCTTTAATTCTCAGAATCCAATTCTCCAGCACCTTGCATCGCCTTTGGCTCTGCTGTTTTGACATGAAACTCTGGTCGTCTTCAAAAGAAAACCACAGGGCAGAAAAGGAACCCATCTGTTGCATCTGTTTGCACATCAGGGAGGTGTTTGCTCACTCTGGGAGGACTCATTTATTCCTGTGGCTGCATGGGGACGTGCTCAGAACTTCCATAAAATGTGTGAGGAGCAGTAAGTGCTGCTTCATCTCTTGGTGAATGAGCAGCAATTTCAAAGAGCAAAGCAAGGAGTGAAAGGCTCCTGTTCTCTCACTTCATGCCTCAGTGTCCCCCAGCTCCTGGACATGCATGGGAGATCAAAAGGTGGAAATCTCCACTCTCCTACACATCGATCCCTTTGCTTTAGGAGCTCTTTGTGCTATTGACTCACCCTCCTGAGGGAAAATAAGCATTTTCCTTAGTTACACAAATGGACACACGGGTGTAAAAGAGATGAAGTCATTTTTCAGAAAGTCACCGACAGAAATGAGGGAAAGTCAGAGAGCCCTCCTTGCCTGGCACAGCCCCTGGTGAACCTCTGGATAACCCAGGGGAGGGTCTCAAACAGCTCCACAGAAATGCAGCAAAGAGATGGATTGCTGCAACTCTGCTGCTTACCAAATTAGAAACAATTTAAGGATTTAAGGATTAAGTACCATTAATTACTGCCCAACAAATGCTGATCTACAATGGAGCACTTGTGGAAATGGAGAGAGAAGTTTCTGCGTGAATACTAAATGGCTTCATTAATGCTCAGTGCAATTTCATTGAGTGATAGATTAATTAGCTTGATGCTCCAAGAATTACTGAGCAGGATCATGGGCACATGTGATGAAGGGACAGTAGAAGCCCAGTGTCCCCTCGCCTGGGCAGAGCAGGTCACACAGGTATGGGACATGTGGGGGCAAGGTAAAGGGAGTAAAGAAAGAGGAAATGGGGTTTCTGTGAGAGGAAAAACCCAAAATGCTGATCTGGGTTTCCTCATCTGGATTCGCTGATCTGGAAAACACTGGAGGTTCCAGTGGTCAGGATGAGAGCAGTGGGATCAAGGTCATTATTTTCCTGAGGCACTTGGAGATGATGCTTTACCCTCCTGCTGTTGTGCTGCCGATGGTGGGTGGGTCAGACATCATCCCTGCTCCTCATATTTCTGTTCCCTCCGTCCTCTCTGTTCAGCCATAACCACAGGGCTGAACAGACCTTCCCAGCCACTGATTTCCTTCCCTCCATGGCTCGTGCTGGGTGCTCTTCCCATCACACCCCAGGATAAGGGAGGTTGGATTTTACATCCTCTTTATCCAACACTTGTGGCAAACTCTTGGAGCATCCCAGATTCCTTGGCATTGCTCCAAGGGCATGTTTACCTGGGCCTGGAGAAAGATTCGGTGCTTCCAAAACCTGGGGGAGCCTCTTCTGGCATGGCAGCCCAGTGAAACAGTGACAGCTTGAGCTGGAGTCTGCTCCCCGGCAGCATTTTCTCCCCGAAGCAGTGGAGGAGGAGGAGGGAGCAGCATCCAGCCAGGATGTCTGGCAGTGAGTAATTTCAGTTTCTCCTCAGGCTGTCATGCCATGACAGCTGCCTGGGCAGAGCCTCACCACCCCCTTCAGCACGTTACCTGGAGTTCAGCATCGGATTTCTGTCCCTCAAGACTTTTTAGCCACCCGTGCCATCGCAGCATTATTGATTGCTCACCCAGCCGTGGCTGGAGCTGGATTAGGTGTGAGCACAGCACTGCCCCAGCAGGCCCAGAACAGAGCAGGATGCTCAGAACCTCCTTTCACCTCCCGTCTTTTTTTAGCTCGTTCCTGCGTTGCTCTTTGGCTGCCTCCTGTGCCTCGCTCTGTGCCTCGCTCTCTGCCTCGCTCTTCCCCAGCACATTTGCAGTGCCTGTAAAACTTGTGTGATTTCACAGCTCTGAGCAGGTCCCTCCTTGCCCCAAGGCTGGGGTCCCCTCAGCTCATTTGGTTCCCACTCCTGAAGGCAGAGAGTGGGAAATGGCAGAGACACTTTGTTCCTCCCTGCCAAGGGGATATTGAACAGTGAGGGGGTGTTTGTGCCCCTCCATGGCTCTCCACATCCCTCTCTGTCACCCCAACCCCTGCAGGAAAACCCATATTAGGGTCACCAGCTCTTAATATCATGAGATTAGACATTATAGATATATAGATATTTATATAGACACATAGATATCATGACATTAGCTTCTTGTCTTGGTGCAGCCTTCAAGACTTTGCCCAAATATTCCAGGTCTGCTTTGGCCAAGACACCCAAGTGGAGGAATACAGGTGGATGTGGAGACTCCTCTGTGCTCTGAATGGCCCTCCCTGGCTCCTGGTGCCAGTCTGGCTCACATTTGGGAGCTCACAAATGAGATGAGCCAAGTTTCTTACATCCCCCATCCCCTGCCCTGGCCATGGAGACATATCCTGGATTGGCCATTAGGGACCAGAGAGGGAATATCAAATTAACAGCCCTCATGCTCCCAACATGCAGAACTCACACCAAAGTTTTCCTAACGTAATGAGCTGGTATAAAAGCAGCCACAGGGAGACATCCTCAGCTTTATTGGGCTGGCAAAGGCAGGCACAGAGCTGTGCATTCTGGAGTGCCATCTTCTGGCACCTGCAATGCGAACTCATCACATTCCTGTGTGGCTGAAGCAATCTGGTAACACAGAGCTGTGCCAGGCACGAGGAAAGAAGCGGATTTCCAGGATTTTCCAGTGTATCCTTGAAAGATGCATGGAGTGCAGACGCTTTTTTTTTTTTTTTTTAGCATCCTCCCATCCCTTTGGCTGCCGGGTACCTGCCTGTGCCAGGCAAGGAGCTGCGCATCTGCACGGAGCCGGTGTCGGCTCCCCGTGCCAGCTTGGGAAGCATCTGTTTCCTGGTTTATTTATCCCCTCTGCAGACACCACGGGAGGATAATCTCGGTGACATGCCACATCTTGTTTACAGCCGGCCCCTGAAAAGTTAGAAGTGCAAGTTGTGGGCTGGGGAGGAGGCGGGGAGGACGCGGAGTTGCGCACGCTGGGGACTGAAAGGGGACTTCGGGAAACGTATAAAATATTAAATGACATCGTGGCAAGGCACAGACAGGGGGAGAACAATAATTAAAGTAAACAGCACATCAAAAGCCTGGCTAAAACTCACATTCAAATTTCAAGACAACGCAGAAACAGCTCATGTAGCCGTGTGTAAATGTGTTTCCAGGAACCTTTTAAGAATATTAATGATGATGGAAGCAGAACAGCAATGATTCAGACTTTATGTTATGTGACAATACAGGAGGCCACCAGACTCCTGCCTGGCTGTTGGCATAAGGAAGCTGATGGGAGCCTGGATCTTGCCAGAAGAGCAGGTTTCTTTCCAGGGAGTGAGAGATCCTGAAGTGAGCAAGAATGGAGCCTCTTCTCTTGCCAGGGACATGCAGGGCTTTCTTCAGCCCCACGGGCGAACTACACCCCTAAAAATTACGTGACAGGGACTTCTGTGGGTTTGCTCCCTACATCCAGTCCCATGTTGTATCGTGTTGTCTGCTTCCCAGGCTTTGTCCTAATTACTTTTAAACATTCCTGGTCAGGTTCCTCTGTGTTCTTCATCAGGATCCTCCAATACGTTGCTGCTTTCTTTGCTTGCAGCCACCAGTTGTTCCTGGTGTTGCCTCCTGCTCCGTTCCAGCCTGGAGCATGTGGAATCACCACACCTGAGGCCTGAATATAGCAGAGAATATAATTGGAACACTCAGGTCAGGCCTGAAGCCATGCAAGACAAGCTGAGCAGCCCCTTCCCTCCCCAGCACGTTTGAATTAAGGGCCAGAAATCAGTGTCAGATTTGTCTGGACTCCAGCACTGAGTACCTTTGGGCTATAGAGCAAATCTCTTAATTATTCCCCGTGCCTTTTGCCCTCTCCTGTACAAGGACTACAATAGCTCTGTCCTTGGGGAACCCAAATTCTCCTTAGTCCTGATAATACCGTGATTTACGCAGGATTTCCCAACGAGCCTTCAGGGCATGGTGTTACCTCATGGAAGTAATTAAAAAGCATTGGGAAGTGACCCCCTGAAAGTGCAGGCAGCTGCAGATGGAATAAGGGAATTAAGAGGCTGCAGGGAGCTGCAGGAGCATGTGTGTCTATGCTGTGCCACAGTGGGATGGTGGGCTCGAGTGGGGGCTCAGGAAGGGGATGCTATGAGGGCCTGAACTGGAAAATTTCAGGTGGTTTATTTTTTTGTTTGACTCTGTATTTTCATGAGGTCTTTTGGATATTTTGAACTTAGGAGGTTCTTGGGGAACTGCACGAAGATTTGACTTCCCATAGGGTTCAATTTTCCGCTAGTTGAAGTCTCCAGACTTTCCTGTTTTCTTAGAGCTGTAGAAAACTCTTCACATCCTTCTGTGCTGCAGCTCCCAAGCTGCTGTTCAAAGGAGAGCACCCACTCCCACTGACAGCACAGAGCTGTGCCAGGAGAGGTTTAATCTGGATATCAGAGAAAGGTTCTTCCCCCAGAGGGTGCTGGCACTGCCCAGGCTGCCCAGGGAATGGGCACGGCCCCGAGGCTGCCAGAGCTCCAGGAGGGTTGGACAGCGCTGCCCGGGATGGACAGGGTGGGGTTGTTGGGGGGTCTGTTGAGTTGGACTGGATGATCCTGTGGGTCCCTTCTAGCTCAGGATAATCTGTGGTTCTCTGATTCTGTGATTTGGGAAAACTGAGGCATGGCATGGGGGGACAAGTCTGAAGGGGACAGTGCCCATTCCTGGGGTTTCCATACTGCAAAGGGAATCCTGCTGCCCTCTAAGCAGGCAGGAAACAGTGCCAGCAGCTGGGATGAGCCTCAGGACAGCTTTATCCATGAAATATCTGTGTTGCTGCTCCTTCCCAGGACACTCAAGTGCAGCCCTCCCTCTCCAGCACATGATGGACACCACAAACAATTTCCAGGCATGCTTGTCTTCAAAATATTCCAGACACTCCTGGGCTATTTGCATCCTGAGTTCATAGGAGGTTGGTCCCACATCCAAGAACAAACATTGCATGGACCAAACACTTTCTTCGCCAAACTCTTTGGCCCTCAGTACAGGAAGGCACAATTTGGTTTGGGCAAAGAGCAGCTCAAAACATATTCAGGGCTTTTTGGTGCCTGGTGAAAATCCAGCACTACACAAAGCCTTTCTCCAAAGCCATCATAGGTTTAGCCAGGACAGGATTTCCCTTTTTTCCCCTTGCACAGAGAGTGGCTGAGTCTCCTGTCAGGATTTTCCCAGCATGCAGATGTTGTTGTGACCTAGATGCTTAAGCATTCATTTACTGCTGAAGTTTTGCATTTAGAGGTCTTAAGAGTTCGGGTCATGGGCTGTCTGGAAAGCTCCAAAAGGGAAAAATACCGAGGGCAGCTCACGAGTTCCGAGAGAAAAGCAATTTGACGTTCTTATGCCTCCATTTATTGGCAGCCCACAATGAGATGTAAAGAAATGTCAGAAAATCCCATGTGCACGTTGGTTTGGATTGGGGAAAATTTGCTGTTCTCCTCTGCCTGGAGGCTACGAGTCGCTCTGCTAATGCAAAGGCACTAAAATGACCCCTTTGTTTTTCCTATGATCACTTCTGATAGCGCGCTCTGCCAGAGATATCATATCTTTGATCTCTCTGTGCTGATGTTAAGTCTCTCTTGAGTTCAGTAGCATCTCCTTGAGATTAATACTTCATGGCATTCTCAGCACCAAGCTGTCCTAACCCATACATCACAGGATGTCACGCTTCGCACTCGCCTCTGCCTCAATGACTTCACGCTGGCACCATAAATCACCCTTGGCCGTGTGTGTGTGCACAGTCCTGCAGGACCTCTCTGGAGGTGAGCAGGGAAGGGATGCTTCTGTGGCCACAGCAGGCATGAGGATGGCCCTGCCTCGTCCCTGCAGGGAGGAGGGTGCTGGGATTTTGGGAGGGCTGTTCCTGATCCGTCTCCAGGCAGAGGGAGGGACCGAGTGCGGCGGCTGCTCCACGATGCCTTATAGGGAGTGACAAAGCCACGTACCCCAAGGGGACCTATCTGCCAGCCAGCTCCTTCCACATCTCCTCCACTAGGCCAGTTAGGAAAATCACTGTCTGCTTCAGATTTTACTTTGTCTTTTCTGCTTTCTGATTTGTTTTCCAAGGGCTGGGCGAGCAGACCGGGCTCCTTTAGCAGGACAGGCTGGGTGTAAAAACACCTGCCCCTGCTTTGGGAGATGTGTGAAATGCTGCCAAACCCCGGTGCTGCAGCTCTGCAAAAGGCACCAAAATTCAGCTGCAGCTGACTCAGAGTCCTCTGATCCCTCTGAAACCCTCTGATCATCATGGGAGGCTACGGGTGAAAATCCCCCGCCTTGCTCAGAGCAAAAAAAAAAGAGTTTTAAGGGAATTTAGAGCATCACATCCAGCAGATGTTGGGGGTTCTTGAAATGCCCAATGTTGAGCAGGATCTGGCAATGTGGAGCAGGCTCCAGGCTGCTGAGGCCTTGATGCTCTTGGGACTGAAGCAAGGTCACAACTGTGAGCAGTGGAAGTCCTGGTCTAGGGCATGCTTCAGTATGAGGTTGGGATATGTCCCCAGGGCATGAAATCTGCTGTGGTCTCAGTGGTTTGGAGTGAAGAGGACGTTGCAAGGTCTTTTTTTTTTAATCCATGGTCTGTTACTTCCATCTTGAGTGTTGCTCTCAGGCACAGGGTAGGATTCTTGGGATGTCCTGTGCAGGGTCAGGAGTTGGACACAATGACCCTTGTGTGCCCCTTCCAACCTAGAATGTCCTGTGATTCCATGGTTTCCATGGTTTTGCTGGTGCTGCTGATGTTCCAGGTACTGTTCAGTGACCCTGTTCCAGGGACATGAGTCTTGTCCAGTGCTGAAAACACCTCGAGCTTCACCTCCTCAGCCTCAGAGACTCTGTGAACTCACAGCTCTGTGATGTCCCCTCAGACCCTACAGGCTCCCTCCTGGTCTGTGGAGCACGGGGTGAGGAGGGAATGAGCTGCTGCCCTTCAGCCCCAGCCCAGAACAGTCTGTGTCATTTCTGCACAGCATGGGGCTGGTGAGGAGAAATCCTTCCACTCCCTCGGACTGGATTTGGAGAGAATTGAAAGGAAGAAGGGAGGTCTCAGGGGAAGGAGTGAAAATGCTGACACTCAGCAGGGCTGGGATGAGATGTCCTGCAGTCTGTGACCCCCCTGTTTGTGCCAGATGGGCTCTGTGTCCTCTCATGTCCCTCCACAGTACCAGCTGCAGCTCCCTATGGGCAAAGGGGCTGCTCCCTCTCACTTCTGTTATAATCTCCTCTTTTAATGTGTATTTAATCCACCCTGGGAAGTGTTCAAGGCCAGTTTGGATGGGGAAACTTGATCTAGTGGGTGACATCCCTGCCCATGGCAGGGGCTTGGGAAGAGATGATCTTCAAGGTCCTTCCAATCCAAACTATTCTGGCATTCTCAGATTCAAGGTTGGAAGCACCACATGGCCAGAGCCAAAGGATACCTGGCCCAAAGAGCACCCACCAAACAGACAAAAGGAGGGATGCTCAGCCAAAAGAGGCACTGAGGGCACACCATGAGGCTTTTCCTCCCCACAAAAAAGGGATATATGGGGTGGGTTCAGGTTAATCCTGGCTGGATTGGCCATTCCTGTGCTGAAGTTGGAATGTGAAGCAGACTGTGCTGCACCTCTGCTGCTCCCTCTAATAGCAACCCAAATAATTAGTGCTGATAAGCCTGGCCCTAATAAGAGCCTGTTGCTAATGGGGTGCAGCAGGCTGGGAGTGCAGGTGCCACATGTGCCTTGCGGCCTGGGTGGCTGCTAACGAGGAGGGATGACGCAATTAGAGAAATCCCCTTTTTCTCTAATTTTCCACCAGTCTCTGGGGAAAAGGGTTTCATTTTTTAAAGTTCTGTCACACCAGGTTAGAGTATTAACAATCACGGTTTGCTGCTATCTGTATTTGTTCCATTTGTGGCATTTATGATGGTTATCCACATTAATTATTTCGCTGCTTAAGTCCCTTCTAATTTCAGAGCACTGTTATTTCCAAGGAAGATGGATATTAAATATGCCACACATCAGCGCGGGGTGGCATTACACCGTGCTATTAAGTTTGATGCGAGGACTTGGCAAAAAATAACTTTGCTATTTGTAATCACCGTGAAGTGTTTTAGTGTTGCAGCTTGGAATAAGAAATAAAGATGATGACAGGAACTGATTTCTTATTAGGACGCGGTGCAGGAGTTTACATAAATCAGGAAGGAAATTATAAGGTAACCCTTGGCTGGCCAGATCCATGTGGGTGCCTCTTGGATGGGGTCTGATTGGGGAATGGGTGGGTGCAAAGGGGACCTCATTGAGGGCTGGAGCCCCTCTGCTCTGGAGCCAGGCTGGGAGAGCTGGGGCTGTGCAGCCTGGAGGAGAGAAAGCTCCAGAACATCTTAGAGCCCCTTCCAGTGCCAAAAGGGGCTCCAGGAGAGCTGGAGAGGGACTGGAGACAAGGGATGGAGGGACAGGACACAGGGAATGGCTCCCACTCCCAATATTCCATTCCAGAATGGAATATTGGGAAGGAATTCCTCCCTGTGAGGGTGAGCAGGCCTGGCACAGGGTGCCCAGAGCAGCTGTGGCTGCCCCTGGATCCCTGGCAGTGCCCAAGGCCAGGCTGGACATTGGGGCTGGGAGCAGCCTGGGACAGGGGAAGGTGTCCCTGCCATGGCAGGGGATAGAACAGGGTGAGCTTTAAGGTCCCTTCCCACCCAAATCGCTTGAGAATTCTTCAGTCTCTACCCAATGCCAAGGTTCTTTATCCACCCTGGGGAGGAGGCGAGACTGCGGCTGAGTGGAATGAACCTTCACCCCAGAAAGGAGGGGGAGACCCATCAGTCCCAAGAAAGAGCTGACACCCCAGGGGTTTTGGGGCTGGTGTGTGGTGATGCAAAGATTTGGCAGTGTTTTTCCTCAGAAAGAAGGGGCCTCTCACTTGCTCACAGGGCTGCATTTTGCACACACAGCCCTCTTGGCCTCCCTGGTGTTGCTTATAAAAACGTTAAGCTCTTTGGAAGATGCTGCATTCCCACAGCTTGGAGGTGCTACCCCTTTCTGACTCAAGGGTGAACCCCAGGACTCTCTGTGAGCCATCCTGGGAGGCTCCTGCACTCCTGGGAGAGCAAAGCCAAGGGAGTTTTGCCCACCAGGAGGGAATTGATTCCCCCCATCACCCCTGAGCCTCTGAAGGATGAGAGAGTGCTCACAGGAGCTTCCAGGGCTCCTTCTCCTGTGCCTGACCAGCACGGGGGGACAGCCAGAGAGCTGATGCCACTTTTGGTTGGCATTGGCCATCCGAGTGCTGCAGCAGCTCTGGCTGGATCTGTCAATCTGGCTGATCCCTGTAAATATCCTTGATCCACAAGGACACCCCCCGACATCTGCCAGGGAGGCAGGACAGGGATGATGCCCCCACATTTTGGGCAGTGGTGATGAACCCCTGGCTCCAGAGGTGAAGAGGGAACAGGAATTGTTCAGCTTTGCAGGCTGCCAGGGGCTGAAGCAGCAGCGTGGGGTGGGGTTAGGGTTTGCCTTGGGTTGAGCCTAAGGAAGATTCTTTGTGATTTTCAGCAAACCTGTGATAGAAAAAACAAAGAAAGGTTGAGATCAAATGTAGAGCTTCGCTCAACTCCCAGGTGCAATGTTCCCTCTTAGCAACGAGTGTTTGTGTGCAGGTTTTGCTAAGAGAGAGGAATAATTTGAAATTAAAAGTAAACTAAAGGTGGAAAATGTGTCCCTCGTATTTTTTCTGCCAGTGTCAAAACAAATCCCTCTAATTCCTTGGGGGAATTGTTTGTTTATTTTTTGACTGCTGTAGTTTTAGCTCTTCAAGCCCCAGAAACTTTGCCAAGGCTTTGGTGAGGCATTCCAGCATCTTCAGAGCTGTCTGTGTGTGAGCTGCATCCACCTGGCAGTCTCAGGTCCAGGGTGTGATCCCAAGGGATCAGATCGTATTTCTGGATATCTGGGCCATATTTCTGCCCAGCAAGTTGCAGACCAGGAGTGCTGGATGAAGGTCCATCATTCAAGTCTGGATGCAGACAAGTCCTTGTGTCCCTCTCTGCTTCACGTCTCAGCTCCCAAGCAGCTCCTGCTCAATACAGAAGGATACACCAACCTTTCTCAACTGTTATTGTCTATTAATTAAATGCTAATTAATTATTAAAAGAGTATTTATTGAGATTTAACAAGTCTGCAGCCAGAAAACAAGGAAAAAACCCATTGGTGGCAGGTGTTCCACTGCAGTAATGAGGTTCTTAATAACCAATTGGCATTTGTTTGACTTAGAATAACATTCTTATTAAATCTAAATCAACTCTTTACTTGAGACACTTAATTACATGGGGGTTATTTTTTTTTCTGCCACCTTTCCCTGGTGCTGTGGGAGTTCCCCACCCTCACTCCTGGTGCTGAGGGAGGAGTCTGTGACTGAATAAATGTGAAAGGTGATGGTTACTCATGGAGAGTGGCACTTACGGAATGATTTCCCTGAGCTCGTGCTCACAGGAGCTTCCAGGGCTCCTTCTCCTTTCCACAGGAAAGCTGGGACATGGGAGAGCCTCTGCCTGTGCCATCCTGGGGCAGCTCTGCTCCTGCCCTGATTTAGGGAGGGAATTACCAGCCTTGCCTTTTGCTTAGTTATTTGTTAGAAATCCCATTTAGCACTGGGAGAAGTTGCTGGTGCAGTGCTGGAAACCTACAGGAGAGGAAATAAAACTCCATCCAAGCATCTGGGTGACCATGATGCCCTGGGGCGAAGAATGAGCTGCATAAAAAGCCCCAGAATTCGCTCTGGCTGGAGCTTTGTGTTGCTGATGTGAAGGGGAAAGGCTCCCCAGTCCATTATCCAGACACTTTGGTTCCTTCAGGGTCAGCAGTGATATTTAAAATGCTCTTGTTGAGCGTTCTTGTTGAGAACATTTTTGCCTTGGAAGGAGATGGGAAGGTGGGCAGGGGAGCAACTGCTGCCTTTAATCGGGATTTAATTACTCCCCCTTTTAATGTGGCTTTTAAAAAGGAAACAAGGATCCCAACCGGGTGCTCTTGTAGCACAAATAACAACAGGGGGGGGAAAGGAAAAGTACCCGACAACAACAAACAATCTGTGCTATTACAGGATCATTATTCTGATATTATTTATTTCAGGCATTTTGATACTCTCCAATGCTTGACTCCACAGGCTCATTTATTTCCTTTCAAAAGCAAAGCAGTGCTGCAATTTGCCAGGAGAAAATGTGATAAACACTGAGAAGGGGGGAAGGAAATAACCCGGCGACCATAGGGATAAATATATTTATTTTTACAGGTTGGGGAGATGTGTGGGTGTGGGGGAACCATCATTCACAGCTTCAGAGCCACAGGACAGGGAGCACCTGAGGGCCTGATGTTCAAGTGGTGATCATTCAGTCACCTCCCAAATTTTAAATTGCCTGGGTAGATGGCAGCAGGCAGGAACACTTTCCTCCATTCCCAGAGAGATTTGGAATTGTGATGCTCCAGCATTGTCAGGACATGCTCTGAGGCATTTGAGAAGTGCCAAGCCCTGGAACAGGGTGCCCAGAGCAGTCACTGCTCCTGGAAGGGTTCAGAAAACACCTGGATGTGGTGCCAAGAACATGGTCGGTGGTGGCCTTGGCAGTGCTGGGCTGAGGGTTGGACTGGGTGATCCTGGAGGTCTTTTCCAATCTTAATGACTTTGGGATTGCCAGAAGTGCTGGGCTCAGAGTGAGTAGGGCAGGATTGCTCTTAGGGCAGGGAATGCTGCAATCCAGCCCCAGGGGAAATATCTCCTGCCTCCCTGGTGTAAAACACACTTCATTCCTGTGCCCAGCTCTGTGTGCCAGGACAACGTGGTGACCTTTCCACAGGGGCCTCTCCAGGAGGCTGGAAGCACTCAGGTCATTTCATATCCATTTTGCCTTTCTTGGACAGCAAAAAAGCCACACACGGGCATCTCTGAGTTTATCCAAAAAATGAGAGAAATGGGTCTAACCCATCTTCAAACCCAGGAGAGCAATAAAACCAAGCAAACCAAGGAGAGCAATAAGCTCTTTGTTCTCCCTGGGAAGTCTTGAGCATTCCTGAAACTTGGGGAGCTCCTGGGTGTTTGTGTCAGCAGGAATTAGATCACAATATCATTAGATCACAAGGCTGTGCCTGGATTATCATCGATAGGGAGCGAGAGCTGCTGCATCCAATTAGTTTATGGATTAAGGGAATCCCTTCTGAAGTTTACTGTCCAAGAAGGAAAAAAAAAAAAAAAAAAGAAAGAAAAAAAGGCAGAAAAAAGTGTGACTTGGATTAAAAACCCAACTGGAATGTGATGATCCTTAAGGTCCCTTCCAGTCTGAACCATTCTGAGATTCTGTGATAAAAAGTTCTTTAAGCTTAAAGCTCTTTCAGAGCTTGGTGAGCAATTGGTTGCCCAGAGCGGCTGCGGCTGCCCGTGGATCCCTGGAAGTGTCCAAGGCCAGGGTGGGGAAGGCTTGGAGCAGCCTGGGACAGTGGAAGGTGTCCCTGCCCATGGGAGGGAGTTGAACAAGATGAGCTTTAAGGTCCCTCCAAACCCAAACCATTCTGGGATTCCATCTCCTGATGTTTGGGGTAATGGATGGACAGCTTTGGACATGCCTGATCCCAAAACTCCTCTTGGAAAGGAGTCTGAAAAATCACCCCACCACAAATCCTGCAACTCATTTATCATCTAAAGGACCTTGATATTGAAAAATGAGCCTTGATGTTGTGAAATGATGGAAGTGCATGGACATCATTTACCTGGAGCCACCTTGTTCAAACAGTACTGTGAGGGTTTATTTATGTCTCTATTTTTAATATATTTTTGTTTTTTTCTGCAAAGACACACCCTACTACGCCCTTTCAAAGCTCTGTTGGGATGAATATGGCCTTTGTTGGTTTCTCTCTAATTGTGGGGCACCTCAACCCTCTCTGCTGGATTCATTTGAAATGTCTGGGTCACAAAGTTGTGTTGAACCCCCAGTTTCCCACCTCACCTGGATTTCCCATGAGAAGGGGCTGGAGGCAACCCCACAATGCCAAACCTCCCTGGACAGAGCATCCTCACCTGCTTGCTGTTGGGAAGGGATGGGAGAAGAGGGTGAAATCTGCAAAACCACTGCAAAACCACCCTCCTGGGCTCTCCCTCTCACCTAGAAAGCACCAGCACTCCCAGCTGGGTTTTTATCTTGGCTCACTCAAGAGCCAGCGGCACCGAGCTGCTGCAGAGCAGCCAGACTTACTTATGAATTAAAATAGGAGGGTGTCCTAAAGAAAAAAATTAAACCCAGCCCTAAAGCAACAGCAAACTGCTGCAAACAAACCAGCCCCCTTGGCCCCTCCTGCTCTGGCACTGGAATGCAGCTCGTAGCCATTATCCCAGGGGTTTTAACGGCACCTTCGCCAGCCCACGAGACGGATTTGCTGCCCCCAGAGCCTTGTCTTTGGGATGTGTGTCAGAAACATCCTTAAATCTTCAGAAAGAACCCACCCAGCCCTGGTCTGGTTGAGGGGCTGAGCGCCGGGTGCCGTCAGGAGCTGTAAAATCCTGCTGATAGACAGATGGAGCGCTGTAATTACACACGGGGAGGGGGACGAGCACGCTGGAATTATTGGTGTGGGCAGACAATTAGATGCTTTTCCAGAAGATTACCCTCTCCCTCCCATCTGTGCTCCAGGGAGGAGTTTGCTGTTTCTGTCCTCAGCCGTGTGCTGTTTGCCCAAATTGTGGTTCCGTGCCCCTTTGGACCCCGCTGGAGCATCCCTGGATTGCAGGAGGAGGGAAAGGCTCTGATGGGAGAGAGCCATCAGAGCTTTGGGAGAGGCTTTGGGAGAGGCTTTGCTGGGAGTTCAGAGCCCCCACCACAGGTGAGGATGCCGTGGGACACAATTTGGGAGGTGACTGAATGATCACCACTTGAACCTCAGGCCCTCAAGCGCTCCCAGTCCTGTGGCTCTGAAGCCACGAATGATGGTCCCCTCACACCCACACATCTTTCCAGCCTGTAAAAACAAATATGTTCTCCTGGGAAATCAACCCTCAGGAGGCTGATTTCCCAGGGAAAGGGTAGGTTTGGTGATTTGGGGTAGGTTTGGTGATTTCTGGGTTTCTCCAGCTCACCAGGGACATTTTCAAGCATGTTTAGACTATGTGACCTTTTAAAGCTATTCCACAGTTCCATGTGTGCAAGCAGCAAGGGAGGGCAGGCAGCTCTCAAGGCCAGTAGCTAATTACAGCCCCCTTTCAACCCAAATCACTATTTTTGTGCTAATTGTGTATTTATTTTCAGTGTTTGATGTGCTGAGAAGTTAAACAGGAATTATTTTGGATGGCTCACCTATCTTTTTTTGCTTTATTTTTTTTCTAAACCCAAGTCAGGACATTTGATTTCAGCATTGAAGGGTTATTTCTCCACAGTTTATTTTTCACATTATGGTCACTTCGGTTTGAAAACATTGCCACTGGCCATTTGTTGAGTTTTCTGAATCAGGAAAATAATAATAGTAATAAAAGGAATACTTGGATGATTCACAATGTCCTTTGTCAGCTTTTCTTTCTCTTGGAAAGAAGATGATAAATTGGGTGTAAACTTTCTCCCAGCTCCCATGATAACACTGGGGATGATGTTTGTGGTGAACCTGTAACTATTTCCTGATGTCCCACTGTCATGGTTTGATGTTGGCACAACACCAGTGCCCCCATGAAAATACCTTCTCCCTGGTGTCTGCTGTGAGATGTGACCAGGAATCAGCAAAGCAGGCCTCCACTTAGAAATAAAGAAAAGTTTATTAACTAAACTACAAGTAACAAGAAACACACAGAGGGAAAATTAAAACCTTACAAAAACATTTCCTCCTCCCCCCACCAAATTCCAATACATCATTCCCCAAATTCCACCTCTCGGTCCATCACCACCCTTCAGACAATCAATTCCCAGTTCATCAAGAGGAGTCCTTCTTGTCCCATAGGCTTCCCCTGGAAACACCGTTGAAACCTCGTGTGTTTCCGTGTCACTCGTGGCACCACCCGGAGTACATCTGCCGTCATGACATCTTCCCTCCGTGTCCAGTGCTCTCACCACTGAACATGGACCAGAGCTGCTTCTAGGGTTGTCCTTTTAAGGGTGCTTTGTCCCATTCCAAAAAGAGCACAGTCTCTCACTTTCGGGACATCTGTCCCCCCCAAATTTGTTCACCCCTGGGGCCGAGGGGCACCAACACTGAACCCTCTTGGTTCTGAGCCATCGCCTCCCCCCTGGATGCGGTCTCTGTGTCACAGGAAAAATGGCTCTGTCCATGGCTATACCAGAAAAGTCCAGCCAAAGGCCACTCCATCATCTCCTGCCACATAGGATTCTTCTCAAGTTCTCTCGGACATCTTCCACTTGCACAAACCTGCATCACACTTGCCCATTTCCTGCTATCCATCCCTATCTCTCTTCTCATTAAACTCCAGGAGGATCAGCATTTGTAAGGTTTCCATCATCTAAGAAAAGGGTTAAAAATCTCAGGCTCTGCCTGTCCAGAACTCTCACGCCCTGCAGGCACCTTCTCTCCGCACCCCCCCCTTCTCCTTCTCGGCCGGCCCTGCTATCAAATTTGAAGGCGGCACAGGCACAGACACTGGCTCTCTCTCCTGGGGGGGCTGCCCGATGCCTCTCAGTGCTCCTCCACCCTTCCATCCTCAGGGGCCTTCACCTCCCCTCTCTGTCCAAGGCCCGGCTCACCTCACGGCCGCATGGCTTCTCCCCTCGCCCCGCCCCGCCCAGCCAGCAGCTGGGACGGGGGAGACACCCGACCTCTTCCCGCCAGAGACCAAGGAGAGCTTCTGCCGCCAGAGCGCTGCTTTTTAACCCCTGTGTGCTCAGAGGCGTGTCCAATGCCCCAGTGGCCAAACCAGGTGCCAATATTAAAATCTGAACACCTATTGGTGGCCACAGCATCCCAGAAAACCTATTTCCTCTTAAACCACGACACCCACATTGTCCCTGGCTCCTACCAAACTCCTATCAAGGGGTGACAGCAGCTCCTTTGGAATGGAAACCACTCTGACACACAAACCTGGGTATTTATATGTGTGTAATACAGTTATTTTCCCTCTTGCCATGTCTTGAAAGCTCTGTCAGAATCCTCTGCTTCAAAGTCTTCCAGCCAGACCTTGAGGCTACCTGAAGTCTGAGGACTCCTTTGTGTCCTGTAAATCGATATACACGGGGAAACACAGAGATAAAATAAGAACTCAGTAAAATGAATAAGTTGGAATCAAAATAAATGGCTGCAAGCAAAATATAGGAAGTGGGAGATGGAAAGGGAATTTATTATTTATTATTAAATTGGTGTTTGCAGTGTAGGGGCAGCTTTTGCCCTTTGCCCTTAGCTGCTGCTGCTGCTGCAAGGGACCCTCATGTCTCTTTTGCTCCTTCTCTATGGAGCTGTGAACCAAAAAATGCTTTTGGGTGGTTTTGCTGTTTGAAGGTGCTTGAGCTCTGCAGGTCTGACTGTCTCTGCCTGTTTGCACATGGGTACCAAAAACTGATGTCTCTCTATTTGTTATCCACCTTCCACAACCTCTCCCATAGTCCCTGTCCTTCTACAGTGGGACTCGGCTTCCCAAAATCTCTTCCATGGTCCCTGCCTGCTTCCATGGAGCTCAACCCCCATCACGTTTTCCTCTTTCTTTCAGGGCTGGATTACAGCTTCTCTCTGCAATTTAACTGTGATTAGATGCATGAGTGGTGCTGCTCAACAAGGCTGGAGAGGCAGTCAGGGATGTCTTCACCCCTCTGATCATATCCAGATCATATCATATACAGCTTATTTCCCTATTTTTGTTTCTTTCCTCCTTAATTTCTATTTTTTTCCACCCTCACTGGTTTGCCAATTGTCATTTCCCCCAACTCCCCCAAGCAGGAAGAAGATCCCCACAACATTGCTGCTTCCAGACAGATAAATCCATGAGAGTCTTTGTTTTCTTTTTCTGAGTATGTTTTCCCTTCCCTTGCCCCTGGTTCTGCTCCATCCTCCTTTTTCCCCACTGTTTTTTACTCCACCTGATTGGTACCAATCTTTAGCAGTCAATACACTTCACACCATGCCCCATCAGAAGTAGGGAAAGGAGAATTTAGGGATAGTCTTGAAATGGGAGGAGGAATTTTCTCTGAGAAAGTGCAGCTTGCAGCCCAAATTTGAAAGAAGTTTGCCAAGCACTCCCCAAGGCAGAGAGATTGATAGGGAACGATCTCTCCCTGCTCCCTAATTTACAGCCCTGACAATACAATGCTGTTAGTGAGCATCCATCTTAGTGTATAAAGGGGGGGAGGAAAAATGAAAATAATAAAAAAAAAATCATTACATGCCTTTCAGCATTGACCAGCCCGAGGAGACGCGAGTTATTCTTAAGAAAGTCGTGTATCTTCCTTACTTTGGCATCAACATAAATAAAATTACTTATCTCTCGGATTTAAATGCTCTGCACCTTTAGCAGGCCATAAATTCTTCTCTGCTGTCCCTTTATGTATTTATTTCTCGCTCCATCCTTCACCTCTGGATATGAAACTGCAGCTTCCCTCCCTGCTCTGAGCAGGGGGAGGACCCCAGAGTTCCCTCCATCCTTCCACTCGTGTTTTCTCAGGAGGGACACTCAGTGCCAGAGCAATGTGTGGTCCTTTGTCACCCAGCAGGGCAGGGAGCTGGGGCTGGTGCTCCTGGAAACCTGGACTGAGTCACCAGGAACCTTGAGAGCATTTCATGAACCTCTGCCATGAACAGCTCATCACTCCCAGCAGCAATCAGTGCCCTGGGAGGACATCCAAGCCCAAATTAAGATATTTATGATTGATTTTGTCACCTCCTCTGTGACCACAGGCACTACAAACCAACACACACGAATGGACAGAGCTCATAAACATTTCATTTTCATTCTTTCTTCCCTCTCTCCTTGGTGCTTGATCTGACATGCCCAACTCTGCTTGGCTGTGCTTTCCCTCCTGGATTTAAAATGGAGATGGGACAGTAAAAATAATCATTGTCTTGGATACCCACATGGATCCTTGCCATGGTGAAACCATAAAGACCAAACTGCTGCTTTCAGGTGGGACAAGGCAAAATTGGCCCATGGGATTATAGAATAGTTTGGCTCAGAAGGGACCTGGAAGATCATTTCATTCCAATCCCTCTTGTTCCCACAAGGAAAGGCTCAGCACTGAACCAAGAGTGGACAGGTCCCACTGGCTCCATCCCACTTAGCAGGCAAAGAAAATCCGGCTGGAAAATCCGCATTTTCCTCAGAACGAAACTCAAGCAGAAAACCCTGAATCCCAGGATATCTTTTGTCAGGAAGATTTTGCTGTTACCCTTGGAAGTCCAAAGGGATGAGCAGTTTGTCTCACAGATAGAACTGCAACAGGAAACAGGCCCCTTACCTGCACTGATTTTGTGGGTTTTTTAATTTAGAGTCCATGTTTTCCAAAGCCTTCTCTTTCTTTCCCAACTCAAAATAACCTGGCAGCAATGACATTTTAACAGGAAATTAAATGAAAACATTTATTTTGAATTGACATTTTGACTTGAAATGCTGATTTGTTCCAGATTTTTAAGCCAGAGAACAGCAACACACGTCATTGTAAATGAGAAAAAAAGGAGGAATATGTGAAAAATAGCCACGAACTCTCAGGACACATCAGGGACAGAGAGGGGACACTTGGCTCCTGGGGAGCTCTGTAGGGAAGGACACAGGAGCCAGACTCAGCTTCTGCACCAACCCACCTTTGTATCTAATTTGAAACAAGCAAAAAAAGGGCAGTTTTCTGTTTTCATGAGAAAGGCAGAAATTTCTGTGAGGCTCAGAGAGTGAGAATCGATTTTTCCATCTGCTGTTCTCCACCACCGTTGGAGGGTGATACTGTTGATATGTTGAGGTTTTGCCTTCTTTAAATATCACTGGTATTTATTTTCATTGCTCACTCTTAATTCTAACGAAGCTGAAGTCTCCTCTGGCCCTGCTGGGGAATTTATCCCAAAAAAGCCTCTAGAAACGTTTGGTTTCTTGGTCTGCAAACATCCTTTCATCTCTCCAGCATCCCATCTGTCTGTCTAGCTGCTCCTCCACCACTTCCTTCCTCTTCCTTGTGATCGCAGCCACCACAACCTGTGAAATGAACATTTTCATAAATTCTTCGTTTGCATTTCAAACGAGGCAGAGGCACGGAAACCCACAGGAAAGGAGAAAAAAAGCACAAAAACCAACTTTGCTTTCTTGGTTCCTCCTCATTTCTCACATCTGAAGAGATTATTAAACATATCTAAAGGTAAAATCTCAACTCTTCCCTACGTGCCTCCAATGGAAATGGTTTTCCTTGGGTGTTCTCTTCCCCTCGGCCTCTTCTGGCACACTTTGGATGGGCTTTTGTGCTGTCATGATGAATTTGTGTGATGTTGCCCTCTAATGGCTGATCAACAGGAATTTTAGGAACCCTGCCCAAGAAATCCTCCTTTATTTTCTTGTGAGAAATGGTGGGAGTTTGGAGATAAAGGGTCTGGGGGTTTCTCTGTACCCAACAGAGGAATGGGAAAGGCACACGAAACTCTCGTTTGTTGCCTCTCCAACCCCCTTGTCACTCATCCCTCTACCCCAAAATAGAGAGAACCCAAATTAGAAGTTTAGGACAGCATTTCTTCCCCCACAAGCCCTTTCTTGGCTGCCTCCACCCTGCAGGAGATCCTTGAGGACCTCAGCAGATGGCTCCCAGCACCGCAGCCTTCGACAGGAGCTCCTCCACTCCGCTCCTCTTTGAACAAGGGAAAACATTTTGACTTGAACTTTCATACATAATGATGAGGGTTGGTTACCCAAATCCACACATTTTCCTTAGTCGTTTTCATTTACTACTGTTTTAAATTATTTCACAGCTCCTCTTGACAGCCAGAGCCCAGGCACGGAAAGGGAGAGAGAGGGAAAAAAACCCCACTAAGCGTTCATTTCTCACATAATATATTCCAATCCTGTTAGGTCGTGCTGGTGAAGGTAATATTTCTGGCATTCATTTAATGAAATTGACAGTGATGAATGGTTAATTATACAAATTACATTCTTATTAAATCCCATGGAATCACTGCCTTAGAAAGTCTTAGCTATGGACTTCTTGTGCTAGATACTTATTTTTTTTTTTAGGAGCATCTTTACTGCTGGCTGCTGCAAAACCATCTTCCAAAAAACCTTGAAAAGCATTAAAAATCCCCTAGTTAAGTCAATTACTGCAGATAAGTTAATCTTAATGGGATGCCTAAACCCCTGTCCTTGCATGAGTTTACTTTTCATCCCTCGCTCTCGGCTCTGGAGGCGCTGGAGAGAAAAGTTTTCTGACGATTGTTGTGACAAATGGATTAAGAGTGGATAAACAGGGCTGGATGCAAAATTTGCATTCAGACTGTTTTTTGGCAGAATTTTTCCCCCGAGCTGGCAGTGCAATTTCCCATTTTGGGGTGGAGAGCAGCAGGATGCCAGCGTGTCCCACTGGATCAGTCACTGGGTGGGGATGCAATGCCCTGGGAACTGTGGGCTGGTGATAAAGAATTGTGGAATCATGGGATCATTTTGGAAAAGCCCTCTGAGGTCATCGAGTCCAACCATTAACCCAGCACTGCCTTGTCCCCAAGTGCCACATCCATGTGGCTTTTTAACACTTCCAGGGCAGTAGCACCAAACTCCCCTCACATCTGTAAGGTGGACAAAATCAGCCATGGACATCCCTGATTTCCCAAGAAGCATTTTTAGGAAGGGAAGGCACCAACCTTTAACCTCTGCTTATTCCCAGGGTGTTACATCCCCCTCCCAAGCCCTTCAAACACACAGAGTGGTTTTAATTGCAGGGCACAGGATGAGCTGGCATTATTAAGCAGGGATGTTCAGGAGTAAATGTAATAAACAGACTGTTAAGTTAAGCAAGTTTTCAGCTTCAGCAGTGAGAGTGGCCATCTATCTTGTGTGGCTTTCTGCATGCTTCATTACCACATGTAACCACACTGCAAAAATCAGCTTTATCCCTTCTAATTAGATGATAAGTTCCCTAAGATGTGTGTTAGTGCTGCCAGGCACCTGACGCTCCGCCACGGCGCCCACTTCCCGCAGCTCCCGGGGAAATTTATTACTCAGCCTCATATTAGACTTAAGTTAACATCACTTAATCTTCTTACTTGACAGAGTTATGTATGAGCACTCAGGATATATTGGCCAGGATTTAGGGACTCTGAAGGGGGAGCTGTGCTGGGGGGGTAGAGCTGGGTGCAAAGGGGGTGGAGTGCTCTGAAGGTGAGCAGGATGCACTATTTCCCCATCCCCTTATTTCTGCTGATATCCCAAAGGGACAGAGCATCTCCTGCAGCCTCTCCTTATCCTTTAACTAAACTTCAGGCTGGTTTTGCCTGGCTCTATGCAGAGAACAGCAGCAGTCAGTAATTAAGGAAGAAGCCATGACCTCTTTGAGGGGGGAGGAGAGCGTGGAGTGTTGCTGGGCACAAGCAGAGTGTCCCAAAAAATCAAAAATCCTCTAATGATGTAGGCTGCAGAATAGTGTTCATCAGGTCCAAAAACTACCACTGGGAGCATCACCACGTGCTCCCAGCAGCTCTCTGGTCCTGGGCTGTCCCCAGGTTCTTTCAGCCCAGAGAAAAATGGATGTTGTTTTCTTCCTTATTTTCCACCTAATTTTCCAGGGAGGCTGGAGACACACAGAGGTTGCAGGGAATTGTCACAATTGAACAACTTGTTTTGATTTGGGTTTGGGGTTTCATCCATCTCCCTCCTCCCTTCCCCCCAGGATCTGTAGCAAAGTGCTGATACCCTGGTGCCTTCTGGAGCCTGGAATAAGCCAAAGGCAGGAGAAATGATGGAGCTGCCATCACATCTCCCTCTTTTGACTCAATAAGCCTCATAATTTCTGTATAACCACCTATATCACACCAAGACAGGAGGAGCAGGGGGAACTTTATGAGCTGGTTAGAGCAGGCAACTCCATCACCAGCCATGACTATTATTATAAAATATTCTGGAAGTTAACTCAATAAAAAAACTAATAATGAGAGGAACCATCTCTGCCTTTGTTTATGGCTTCTTTAAGTGTATAAATGAGCACAAGGTGATTAATGAGGGTGATCTGAGAGAGAAAGATTTGCATGCACAGTGCTTGAATTATTTCATTATTGCATGCGCTTCCCAGTCCCTCTGTTTATTGTGCTGCTCGACGCTATTTAATACAGAATGACTAAAGTTATGAGATCCTATTTATTCCACCTGACACTGTCCCCTCTGCCAGCTCAGCCCCTGGGACAGATAGCGCATGCACAATGAATTTAGAAAATATATTAAAAAGCAATTATAAACTCCCTGCCTTGGGTGTCCTGGCCTTATTCTTCACAGCGCTCCCTGTGCATTTGCATAATGTCTACAGGCTCTTGTGGAGTTATCAAAACATGAGGAGTCTGTCTCTTATTTTCAAGAACTGATGGATTTAGGAATTAAAGGTTGCCAAAGGTGCCTCGGTACCCTCCTTCTCCATGCCCTGCTAAATGTTACTGGTGCCAATAGCTCATTCCCTGCCCCACCAGCGCCCCAGGAGATGGTGGCAGATGGAATTTTGCCAGCTCAGCAAATGTTTCTTGCATTAAGCAGCATCCTTTGCTCTTCCCACCACGATGGCTCTGATATTAGAATTTCATTATCTTCCTGGGCTGCTTTCCTCACTGCTTTCTGCTTTATAGACTTCTCAAAACCTCTCTAAGGGACAGGAAGAACATCAGACCGAGCCGTTCCTATATGATAGGTAATTCTTCTTGCCTCTCAGACATTGCAGGGTAAAATCCTGTTGACTGAGAGCTGCATTTCACCTCTCACTCCTTCTCCAGAGCTCTTCAGCCAGAGAATTCCTATTCCACCCTGGATGTGCTCTCAGTGCTGGTGTGGCACTGGGAGCATCCTGCACATCCATGGTCCATGGGCTGCCGTGCTGAGGCACAAACCCACCAGTCAAAGACCTTTTACCTTTTACCCCAGTAATATTTCTGGCATTCATTTAATGAAATTGACAGTGATGAATGGTTAATTATACAAATTACATTCTTATTAAATCCCCTGGAATCACTGCCTTAGAAAGTCTTAGCTACGGACTTCTTGTACTAGATATTTTTTTTTTTTTTTTAGGAGCGTCTTTGCTGCTGGCTGCTGCAAAACCATCTTCCTACCTTGAAAAGCATTAAAAATCCCCTAGTTAAGTCACCTGCAAGGGTGACAGGCACCAAAGAGCCAAAAACACAATTTAGGGGCTTTTTGAAGTTGTAACAGCATAATGTGTAGTTTCAATGGGATTTTGGGGTTAAAATGATGGTGAACTGGGGTGTTTCACCCTTCATAACTGGGGAAAACTACAACAAAATCACTGCAGCCTTGCCAGGTTGCGCTGCAGAAACTTCTCACCTGGATATCCCACTGGTTTATTATTGATGTCTTCTCTTACGCATAATAAAACATGGATATGTTGCAAATCCGAGGTGCTGTTGAAGCAGCTGGCACTGTGTGTCTCCATCTAATTATACACAGTCCTTTGGGTTTCATTCCAGCTCCGCCATCATTCTCTTCCGCAGGATTTTAACTCACTCCCGGCACAAACGCTTCATCTCCGTTAAAAGTGAGGGTGCGAGCAAATAAATTAGCATTTCAGGAAGTACTTGAAGGCTTTCACAGCCTGTCTTTCCCCAGAAACTGTTTATCAAGCATCTTAATACCGACCAATTTGTACACCTCAAAAATACATTTATTCTGTAAATTGTTTATAGAAAACCAACAGAAGGAAATGGGCTTTGCTGCTATTGAATTCATTAGTAGCAGACTGGCTGATTGCTTTTATTCCTCCTAACCTACTGTATATTTGATTTGCTTGGAATATTTTATATACATCAGCGCTGGATGCATTCTCTGCCGGGGGTTTCAGGGACTTAAATCAGCCCCAAATTGAGGAATCAGACAGCACTGCTGGGTTTTGCTCCACATGTTGGTTTTGTTGGAATAGGTAAGAGAAGATGCAGGGTTCCCAGAGCAGCTGGGGCTGCCCCACCCTGGAAGTGTCCAAGGCCAGGCTGGACAGAGCTTGGAGCAGCCTGGGACAGTGGGAGGTGTCCCTGCCCGTGGCAGGGGCTGGAATGAGAGGAGCTTTGAGGTTCCTTCCAACCCAGATCATTCTGGGATTCTATGACAAGTTAGATTATTTTATCTCACTGTTCTCTTGCAGTTTTCCCCACCCAGAGCTGTGGGGTCACTGCACAAACACTTGTGGTTGGCACTGCCATGGGGACAATTTGGGGCGAGGTGGCAGGACCTGTATTTGGTGATGGAGTTTGTGTCATTGTGGGTTTGGCGCAGGGAACACTCCTCAAAGCCCTTAATCCCTCCTGGCTGCTCAGGTTTTTATTGCTCCTTCAGAAAAGGGGAAAAGGCCCTGAGAAAACACTTCCAAACTGGGGTCTCCTCACCTCAGGCACACAGAGCTGCAGGGGAGCAGGCACAGAGGGAATTCCAGGTGCTTGGAAAGAGCAGCTCTGTGAGGAGCAGCTTCCAGGGCTGCAGGAGCTGGTTGGGGTCACCCCAAACAATTGAGTCAGGCACAGAAAACTCACTGAGGAAACGAGGCCACCCCAGCCAGCCTGGGGCTGTGCTGAGTGTCCCCAGCCCTGGCCATGCCCACCTCCTGCCCTGGCTCACACACCTGCACCCAAAGTGGCACCTGCAGAACATCTTGGAGCGCAGATCCTGCAGGTTCACCCACTTGTTTGGATGTGCTGGGTGCTGCCACAGGATGCTTTGCCCCTCTCTGCCCAAGGTCACCCCATTACCACCTGAAATTCCAAAGTCACCCCATTACCACCTGAAATTCCGTGGTCCCTTTCTCTGAGAGCTCTCTCCTTGCAAACTGCCTGCTCTGGATCTGAATGCTGCTCTTGCTGCCTGTGCCTGATGTTTATAGGACACAGGCTGTGCATCTGTGCTTGTATTTGCATGTGTTTCACTGTGTTTAACCCAGTTTGTCACAGGGTTCACCTGCTGGTTTGGGTGCCATGACCTCCAGGGTATGAGAAGTCAGGGCTCCCCAAAACTTTCTTGCTGTCTCTGGAGTCTTGTTCTGCTGTTCTGTATTGGGGGATCTAAGGAAGAGGCAAGAGTAACAGAGCTCCTGGGTTGGAAATAGGCTCCAAACCCCCTTTTTTGTGATTTGATAGTAATCCTGGTTCCACAAAAGAGTAAACACAGGATCCACTTTGACCCAGGAGCTGCTACATCCCTCGTGTGTGTGGAACATGTCTGTGCTCGCTGCCTCCTCTGTGCCACACAGGATAGGGTCTTATGGGGAACTTTCATCCTGATCCCACAGTGCCAGGCACTTGTTTGGGGTGTGGTGGACAGGAGAGCTCTTTGGTCACAGCACTGGGCTTCTTTAATCAATCCCTACCTGTGCTGTGTGTGCAGAGAATGAGGTTTAAGAGGAGATTGATGGTGTTGAACCTGAGAGGCAAAGGGAGATTCACCTCCAGGGCTCCAGGACAAACCCCTGGAAAGTCAATCCATCAATTGTTTGTATTTCCCAGCACCCTTCCCTTCCATTTTCTTCTCCTCCAAGGCATTGGATTTAAATTTGAGTGTGTGAATGATAAAATATGTACATTTGGCTGCAAAGTATGTAATACTGAAGGGAATAATGTTGAAGGGAAGCAGGACAGGGGCCACGTGTTCCTTGCAATTTTGCAAAGCAAAGGGGTGAGATCACCCCAAAGATCAGAGACACCATAAAAATAATTATTCTCCCCGAAACACTGTGAGTGCCTTTGGGTTTGGTGGAAGAGATGGCACAGGGAGAGGATGTGCTTTCACTGGGGGAGGGTGTTGGCTACTGGAGGATGAGAGTGATGCAGTTTTAATGTAAAGGAGTTTGTGTATTGTCCCAGTCACACAGAATTCCCTGTGGAGATTTACACAGACTCCCAAATATCACATCCCCTGCGTGCACAAAGCCCTGTGTATCCCTGCCAGCCTCCTTCCTGAGGGGGATCCAGAGCTCCAGGCTCAAATGTGATTCTTTGCAACCCCTTTTGGATCCTTTGCATCCAACTGCACTGATGGTTGCTCTCAGTGATCTCAGAGACTTTTTCCAACCTAAAAAATCCCATGATCTTTAGCTCCTTGCTGAAAGCCAAGTGGAGAAAGCAGCAGGGAGAGGAGGAAGGAAGGGGCCAGGAATGTCTGGCTTGGGAAAGAAGGGGAGGGAATGCATGGGGTGTTGAGAGGGGTGGAAGGATGGCATTTCTCAGCCAGTCAAAGTTTGCAGGAAAACAAACAAAGCCCTTTCCAGACCCCGAGCCTCCAGTGAAGGGAGGCATTTAGCTCCTTGGCAGGGCTCCTTTGGAAGCCTTGGCATGACCCACTTTGGAGAGCAGGAGCCAGCAGGAGACTTTTCCCCCTCTTTGAACAGAAATAAATGGGAGAAGGAAAATAAAAACAGAAAAAAGAGGCAACAGTGCTTGGGTGAGAATTTTGACACTGGGAAAGAATATTTGCTTTAAAGGGACAAATCCTGTCTTTTCCCCCCCCCTCTTCTATCTAAAAACCTCCTCATCCCAGCACTGCTCCAAAGGGGGATGCTGCACCTGGCTCTGGCATTGTTGTTCTGTCTCCATTCCTCCTGCACATAGAAAAAATGCAGGTGTTCTTCTCTTCCTTCTTCACTCAAATCTTGGAGAGTTCTGGGGGTCTGGGGCATTTGCTGTGGGGAGAAGTCTGGGTGCAAGCAAACCCCAGATCTCCTGCACGGCTGTGAGGTGGGCAGGGCACGCCTGGAATGGCACAACCCTGCCCCAGCAGGGGAACAGCTGAATGGTGTGGGCATGGGGGGGGTTAATTCCACATCCCTTTCTCTTCCCTCTTTACATTCTGGGGAAGGAAGGGAGCAAAGGAAAAGGGTGGATCCACCCCAAAGCTGTGGTCTTGTTTTCTGTCAGAGAGAGACAAAACTTTCTGCTGAGCTCGACTTCAAAGGCAAGTGCCGAGCCTGGAGATATTCATTTTAGAAATTCATGTACAGCTGCATTAGTTCAGGGCTTCACATGTTTTATCCACTTGTCACGATTAGACATTATTATTATTGCTGCAAACAGAGATGGCTGAGAGATAATAATTCTTTATGAACATCCCGTCACAATTAATGTGAGCTCCATACTTGTCCATTTGCTGAGTTTTAAGCTAATCATTCCTTATATGTGTTTCAAGCCTTTAGTGAAGTACAAATAATTTGAACTAATTAGCTTATTAAAAGAAGGGAATGAAAACAAATGGCACATGAATGAATTGTGGGATTTCATATGGAATTAGTATCTCACTAATACATGTGGATTTGGTAAATTCATTATGCATTCATAATCAGACCTGATGAATCACCTAGCTAATTCAGGAGTAATTAGCCATGAACCACTGACACTTATTTTAAAGTGCAACCAAGCTGCTTGGCTCTATCCTAAGGACTCAATTACAGTCTCCAAGGCACAGGGAAGCTCTGCTGTGTTCCCTGTGAGACCTGCCAGGGTGACTCAGTGAGACCCTCTGGGAATCGTGGCTGTGCTCCAGAGATGAGGTTTGAGGGTGTCCACGCTTCCAGCCCAGCAGCTCCCACGGGGAGGTATCCATGTCCCCTTTCCTGGAATTCACAGTGCCATTGCTACCCTTGGAACCAGCTCATTTTTCACTCCTTGGCAGCTGATGCATTAGCAATCCTTGTAATTATTGACTTTTTCTATTATCATTATGGCTCACGCAGTGCAGCACCTCCCTCATCCAGCATCCCACAAAATGTGGGGCTGATCCAGGCCCCTGGCCCAGCCTTGGAGAGGGGATCAGGCACTCAGGAAAACAGAGGTGATGTGGGGACACGGTCCCAGCCAGCTAGAGGGTTTTGGAAGTGTTGAGGCCAAAGGAAGAGCTGGGGAGCCCCTGCTGAGAGTCACAGGGGCTGGGAGGGGTGGAAGAAAGCACCAAGGGTGTGACAGGAGTGTGGTGGGAAGGTGGAATCAGCTGGAATAAAGGACGGGAGGAGTGGCTGTGTCACAAGGAGGTCAGAGCACAATGAGGGTGATCTTTGAGCTGGGATTCAGGCAGGACACGAGCAGGGAGAGTTTGCATTGCAAAGGACAGAGGAAAGGACTGTGGTACCCAGGGAGGAAGGCTCAGGGGAGCCTTGAGCCCTTGCAGGGAGAAGGATGATGGAGGAAGGCATCGTTGGGAGAGGAGCAGGATCCTGAGGCTGAGGTGACACTGTGGATTAGGGAACAGTCAGAAGAGCTCTGTGGCAGCTGGGTGGGCTTGGTCTGATGGTGAGGCATCCCCAAGGAGGGGCAGGGTGGCAGCTGGGGCCAGGTGGGGGAAGCACCCACAGCTCCCTCCGTGCCAGAGATCTTCCGGAACCTCCGCTGCAGATCTGTGACTCATCTGCCTCCAGGTACCAAATTTGTGTTTGCAGATAAGATTATCCAGGGATTAATTGTAGAGGGAGAAGAGAAATGTAGATTAGTCATCCCTTGAGAACAGACATAGATCAACAGCATTTGGAATTACCTTTGGGTGTTTAACAGCCACGGATCACCAGAGTACCTGAACACCTACCATGTAAAATCAACAGTCTCGTTAATTATGAAAAATAATTCATGTCACACCAATCTAAACCCACTAAAATCTCTTCTGCATTCATCCCAGAGGCAGCTGTATCATTCCTGCACTCGCCCCAGGGCCAGCAGAATGTCTTGAATACCATTTCTTCCTACACCTTCTCCAGAAAACGGGGTGGGAAGGCCTGGCAGCAGCACTTTTCCATGCCTTAATCCTCCCTTTTGGAGGAACCGCTGCTGCTGAGAGCCTTGGTGGCTTTCAGAGCCAGGAATGCACCTGGGGAATCATCTGTGATGTCTCCACCTGCGCTCCTTCCTGCAGTGCACCCAAGCTGCCCCTGGCCCTGCAGCAGTGGGGCAGGATGGATTTGCCCTGCTCTGGGTCTATGCCTGTAGGAGTTCAATGATTCCCATCCCCTAATAGATGGACAGAGCTCTGCACCCCCAGCTTTCCATCCCGAACAAAACCCAGGGAGCGGGCTGCACAAATTGGGAGCTTTGGTTCCGCTTCTCCGGGCACGTGCGTGACAATCGGATCTTTCCTTACCAAGAGAAGGAAGACAAAGTGGGAAATCACATTCCAATCACATTCCATGCACACCTAGGGCAGCCCAGATCCACCAGGAGGGCCGGCCCCGCTCAGCCCCGCCGGTTCTTGCGATGCCGCGCGCGGATCCGAGCACGGTGCAATCACCAAGAATAAACAGTAGCAATTATTTAATACTTGTGGTGATGGAGTATTGAAAATTAGTGCCGGAGTTAAGCGCTAATAAGACACGTAACACACCGTAAGCCTGTGAATTTTATAGAGTAGGATCAAGAGTAAATAAAATTACAATTTAAACAAAGGCAGATAATTAAATTATCTTGTAGGCACAGTACTAAAATTTGGAGTGATTGGCTAATCAATACGTTATTACACAGTGCAACAGTGCGACCTGCCTGGGAGCTGGTTGGAAATGGATACTCAGGAGTGGTGGGAACCAGCAGTGCCAGGGCCTGGCAGATCCCTGGGGCTGGGATGTCTGGGAAGCATCGTTAGCATTCAAGGGTACCCATGGGAGCAGAGGTGGAAACACAGAATCATTGAGGCTGGAAAACATCTCTGAGATCATCGAGTCCAACTGTTCCCTGAGCACTGCCACAGCTGTCCCCAAGTGCCACATCTACAGCTTTTGAACACCTCAAAGGATGGTGATTCCACCATTGCCATGGGCAGCCAGTGCCAGTGCCTGACTAAATTCCAGGGGGTTGGAGTTGTAGAAGGAAGGAACGTTAGGTGCTTTCTCTGATCCCTTCATGTGTTTTTTTGATTCACAAGTTTTCAGCACTTTGACATTTAAATTTGACATTTAAATTGAACTTTCTGGAAATGAGCAGAATGAGGGAGGTAGGCACAGCTCTGAGAGTAGCAAGGGGCTGCCACCTGCAAGTACATGTGTAAAACCCTCCCCAGAGCAGCAGCTCAGCCATGGTGTGCCCATGAGAAACTGCCTGGGATGGTGGAATGCCAGCCTTCACCATCAAAATGCTCACAGGGTCTTTGGAGCTCTCCCTTTGTCCCCTGCCTCAGGTGGCCTTCCAGACAAGGGGAAAAGTCTTGTTTTTTCTTGGTGTTCCTTTGTATTAAGCCTTGAGGTCTGTTCTGCATCCCTGATGTCCTCCAGTCACAACAAGGAAGCGCCACTTCTCAAGGCCATCTGAGCTCACAACCCTTCTGCACCCAGAGATTCCAGCCCCTGAAGCTCCTAATATCCCTCTCCACATGAGACAGGAGGACAAGCAGGACAGCACTGTCCCCTCGCACGCATCCCATGGGAAATGTGCATGATGAGTGTTCCCCCAGCCAAATCCTCACCTGGCAGGGTCTGGCATCGCCACGGCAGCTTTGGGGTGGATTGTGCCAAATTCCACCATCTGAGGATTTGGCTGCTGTGCCTAGCCAGCTGAGATTTGTGAGGAGCAGGAGCTGCAGCCAGCGTGAAATGCTGGGCTTTGGTTCCACACTGATGCCAATCTTCTAAGGGAAAGCAGCTCTTCTTTCCAGCCCATTGTATTTCGCTAATTTAATTCCATTCTGTATGTCAAATCACATTATATATTCACACCGACGGAGGATCTATTTTTTTCTTTATTAATATTAAGACATTTATTTGTCATTTTTTAACAAAATTGAAAAGGAATCAAAACCTCATTTTCTGGGAAAGCGGCGCTATTGACGTGCGTGCACCGCTGCAGCTGTCTCACTGTGTGTGGCTCACCTCTCTCTGCAATTTTTTTTTTCCCTTTTCCAAAATCCAGCTCAAGCACACAACTCCCCCACCAGGCCCCCACAGGATTTCATACAGCCAAACCCCCTCCTCCACGGAGCACAGCCCAGTTTGGAAGGGCCAGCAGGGAGGGCACGGGGCACCTGGGGTGCAAATGTTGCTCTCTGGTGCAGATGGGATGAGATCTCTCATCCTGTCCTCAAAGGACTCTCACAATGAGGAATCAGAGAGTCATGGGACTGTGGAATGGTTTAGGTTGAAAGGGATTAAAACCTCATCTTGTTCCAATGCTCCTGCCATGGGCAGGGACACCTTCAGCTGTCCCAGGCTGCTCCAAGCTCCATCCAAACTGGCTTGGGACACTTCCAGGGATGGGGCAGCCACAGCTTCTCTGGGCACCCTGTGCCAGAGCCTCACCACCCTCACAACTAAGAATTTCTTCCAAATAGCCAGTCAAAACCTACTCCCCCTTGTCCTGTCCCTCCATCCCTTGTCCCCAGTCTCTCTCCAGCTCTCCTGGAGCCCCTTCAGGCCCTGCCAGGGGCTCTGAGCTCTCCCTGGAGCCTTCTCCTCTCCAGGTGAGCACCCCCAGCTCTCCCAGCCTGGCTCCAGAGCAGAGGGGCTCCAGCCCTTGGAGCAGCTCAGTGGCCTCCCCTGAAGACAAGGATAAGGAGCAGAGTGATTAGGAGAGGGGGTTTGGCTTGTCCCGTGAAAATCCTCCTGCAGCTCTGACACGGGTGATTCCAGTACCTTGTGCTGGTGCAGTGACAAGATGAACATTGCATTTCTCATGAGCACATGAGATCACCCCATTTATTTTGCAACTTTCCCCCCTAGACTTTGCACTTCTGTCAGCACAGAGAATGTTTGAAGCAGGTGATGTGAGCCTGGGAGCCCTTCCAGCCTCTGCAGTGCAGAGCTCCTCTATCCCATGGCTGGGAATTGTCCAGGGATTCAGTGGACAGAGGCAGGAGATGGGCTGGCTGTGCATGGATGTGGTGGTGGGCTCTGAGTTTGGAAACCCCTGCACTGAACGGTTCTGGGGTCCAGCCAGACCCCAGGTTCAGGGGCTGAACCACACTCATCACACCACAGGAGCCTGGAAGAGTATGGAAAATCTCCCTCTGTGACCTTGGTGGGGAGCAGATGACCTCTCCAGCTGCTGTAAAATAATTTTAGTGATGTTTCAGGGAGAGGACTATTATTTGACTGAGAAACTCTGGCATTTTGTGGAAAACTCCATTTTCCTGTAGAAGCTGAAGATTGGCAGCTGGAGAAATGGAGTGAGAAGTGGCAGTGGCCATCTGCAGTGCACAGGAATGTTTTCCCTCTGTCTGCCTGCCCGGTGCTTTGTCCCCCTTTCCCCAAGAATGGTCCCCAAGAGCTCTGATTTTCCCTTTTCTTAAAAGCATCATCATTTTGGGGTTTTTTTGAAGGGTGTTAATTCCATGCTGTGGCTGAGGGGAGCCCATCATGTTTTACAAGGCACTGAGCTCCTCTCTCCATTTCCAGCTGCAGCCTGGGGGGGTTGGGTTGTTTCTTCCCTGTTCTGAAGATCTTTAGGGGCAGGCTCTTGGGAGAATCAAATAGCTTGGAAAAACTTTGTTCAGCTCCAGCTGCCGTGGATCTGAGCTGTGGCTTTGTCACTTATCCTCCAGCACAAGCATTGCTGGAATTAGGGACACAAAACAGGAGTGAAGGGACGTGCCTGCCCTGCCCGTGCACATTTCCACAGCACAGCAGCCGGGAAGGGGTTGGGTGAGTTTATGGCATTTTTGGCTAATGAAGCACAGATCTGCATTGCAGTAATTGCAGGGAGGGGTGGAGATGCCAGCAGGGGCTTTGCAGGAGTGCTGAAGCAGAGGCAGGAGCAGCTGGGGACGTTTGCTGAGCTGTACCCGTCACTGTGTGGCACCTGGGCTGGTTCTGCAGTGGTCGGTGTCACACAGGGCAGGTTTGGGCAGGGCTGGCACACACAGGTCCCCAGGTGGCCTCCTGCCAGCAGACAGGGCCAGTTGTGAGCTCCTCCATCCCACCCTGACTCAAAGATGCTCAGCTCAGCCTGGCTTGACCCCACAGGGCTGGCACTTGGCTCCCAAAGTCTCTCAGCGGACAAACCTTGGTGGTCCCTCAAGGTTTCTTTCCCCCTTGTAGGATGGATGGTGCCAGCAGGGTGCAACCATTCCCTGGCATTGTTCAGAGCAGCTGTGGCTGCCCCTGGATCCCTGCAAGTGCCCAAGGCCAGGCTGGATGGGGCTTGGAGCACCCTGGGATAGTGGGAAGTGCCCCTGCCCATGGCAGGGGGTGGGACTGGGATGGACTTTAGGATCACTTCCAACCCAAACCATTCTGGATTCACCAGGTTTTTCTCCAGCCTTACTGGTTGGTTGGGACCAGCCCATTGCCTGTCCCTGCTGCTGAGATCCACAACCTCTTCCAATAAACCACTCATCTCATTCCCATACCTAAGAATGGCAGCTGGCACCCCAAGAGAATGGCAAGAGGCTGTGTCAGGTCCAGGTTGGATACTATGGAAAGATTCTTCCCCCAGAGGGTGTTGGGGCACTGAACAGCCCCCCAGGGAATGGTCACAGCCCCAGGGCTGCCAGAGCTCCAGGAATGTTTAAACAACTCTCTCAGGGACAGGGTGCCATTGCTGGGGTGTCTGTGCAGGGCCAGGATTTGATCTCAGTGATCCTTGTGGATCCCTTCCAACTCAGAGTTTTGCATGATTCTGTGATTCTACCATTTCTCTTTCTATAGGAGACTCCAACACAGCACAGCTCACCTGAAGCACAATAAAAAATGGAATTTCTTATAAAATCAAATGTTTTCTAGAAGAACATAAAAAAAACCCCAAAAAAAACCACACACCCCCCCATTCTTTTCCTGCTGTATCAACATAACCTGATAGCAAGGCATTGCTTTGATGAGGTCTGCGTGTTTCCTTTCTGGTTTATGGGATCATATGATTATAAAGTTGAAACAATAAAAGCAAATCAAAACCCTTTGATAGCACGAAAACAAAACGTTTGGGGTTTGGCTAAAATGAATTATATTGCTGGAGCTGCACTGAAGTGCTTGGATTTTTAGGACTGCCTTGTGGTGCTTCTAAAAAAAAAGCTTTACATTAAATTTAGGTAAATTTTAAAACAAACCATCATTTCAAATAAGAAAAAAAAAATCCTAGTGCTGTGCTTTGAGTAGGCAGAGATAAAAACTTCCCAATTTTCCCATAGAAGAAGAGTATTTCCAATTAGAAGCGTTTCAAGCTGGTTGTCAACGATTTTGGGACATTATCTGACTCTTCAGTTTTCAGCAAATGAGGTTTCTGATTGGAAGGAGCTCACCCATCTGTAGGAGAGTGTCCTATATAGAGGACTAATAATGTTGGCATGAATAATTCATCGATCTTTATTACATCGAAAGGTATGTGTGGAGTGTGATGCACACACAGCCTCATCAAAGAAAGGCAGATTCAGTTAAAAATAATCAGTTTGACTGTAGATTTTGAGAGTGTTTGATGGATTAACTCCAGCAAATCAACCTCCAAACTCGACTTTTGTTTGTCTCTCCCCGATCTGTAGGGAGATTATTAATATCATGTAACATTCAGTTAATAGGTCAGATGTGAGACCTTATTACAGACTGGGGATAAATTGCCTCTCTGGTAGCACATCCCTGACCTTCACAGACTTCAGAGTTCAATATTCAGCCTTCATCCATCCAGCCTTAATTACTGTGTGCACGAGCATTAGCACCACCATGAAAGGGCCAAGTTCATGCAGCCAGGACCCTGCTTTGCATCGTCTCTCTGCCTGGGAAGGACAAAAAAAAAGTGTTTGACAGGGTTAGAGCCAGGATCTTCTTTGTCTCTAGATTGTCTTTTAGTGGTTTTTCACCCAAAAGTTTGCTCTGGGTTCTGTGGAATTGAGGGGCTATGGTACTTTCTGCCTCATTAATAACTCTGAGACGTTTCAAATATTCATTAACTGATCTTGGTGCACCCGGATTTTGGGGGTGCCTTTGCCGGGTGTTTTCACCCAGGACAGGTTCCCAGTTATTGCACAAAACAACTGCAGAGGCAGAGCTGCTTCTCCCAAAATCCCACAGATCAGTGAGGATTTGGTTTGTTCAGGGGAGACATCACCATCTGCAGCTTTCTCCTGAGGGGCAGGTGCCAATCTCTTCTCTCTGTGACCAGGGACAGGCGCCAGGGCACGGCTGGAGCTGGGCCGGGGAGGGTCAGGCTGGAGATCAGGAAAGGTTCTGCCCCCAGAGGGTGCTGGCACTGCCCAGGGAATGGGCACAGCCCCAGGGCTGCCAGAGCTCCAGGAGGGCTTGGGGTGCCCAGGACGGGATTGTTGGGGGTCTGTGCAGGGCCAGGAGCTGCCCTGGATGATCCTGGTGGGTCTCTCCCAGCTCAGGAGATTCTGTGATTTGCACAGGAAACCTGTTGGGCTTTTTCTTCTCTTAGGAGCAGCCAGAATGATTTGTGGTGCTGTCTCTAATTGAGGATGGATGAGACCAGGGGTGGTTGTAAGGCGAGAAATGTGGGGTTGGAGATGGATTTCATGATCCAACCTGCCCCATCCCTGCTCCAGCAGTCTGAACAAAGGGCGGTTGGCAGGTGGCCCCCAAGGAAAAGCTCAGGAGGGTCCTCAAAGAGAACTTCCCTGGAAATGTATCTTTTCAGTTTTACTCAATTCTACTCATTTTGCCGGGGGAAAGTCGATGGCCTTCATTACGAGTCAGAGCAGGTGACATAATTCTCCTTCTGTGCTTTCAAATCTATGAACACACGAACTTAATATTAGCAACACAGATACAAATAGCATTTTAACACAGTATTTATCACTGCGCCTTCTCAGGAGAAAATCTATCAAAGCTTTAAATCTAAAACTCTCCCATTCTTCTCGAGCAACAAGATCAATTCATTAATATTTGGAAAGCTCTCAGGGTTATTAATCATCTGTTATTATTTTATTTATGTACCTCTTACTAAGAAAAAGCGGACGAACCAAGGCCAGTCTCACTGATTGCAGCTTTTAACTTGGGGGAATGCGATGGGAGAAGGATGGGAACAATTTTATGGGGAAAAAAACCCATCCTTTGTACTTGCAATTTGCATGGCAGAGGTAATAAAAGAAGCTGCAAGCCATACAAAAGGCTGAGAAAGGTAGCAGGTTAATTGTCTTATAATTATGAATTCACTTTGTATCCGTGGCCTTAGCAGAGATCATAATGAATTTATTTAGTATTCACGGGGCCATCGTGACACTTTCCTGCCAGTGAAAGTGTGGGCACTCAGTGTGGGCAACACCTGTGTTGCCCCAGGGTGGCCATTTGGGGGCTGGTCTGAGCCCAGACTGGAGTGGATGTAGCAGAGTTATTAAACCATGCCACAGACAGCCAGGCAGAGAGGTCAGCCCCCTAAATGAGTTTAGCTCCTTCCCTGGGTTTATCTCAGATGAGTACCCACAGCTTGAAAATAAGTTTGTAATTGACTGATCCAGACAGATGAGTTTGGGAAGAGGTGATTGATGTCAGCAATATATCTGAACGCAATCAGCCTGGCCCAGAATACTGATCTGACAGCCTTTAGCAGCTCAGAGCTGCTGCTCAAACACACTTGGGGTAAGTGGATGGTGCCCCAACCATTGCCTTGGGCTTCTGCTTCCTCCTGCCTCAGAAGCGGTGAGGGATCAGGAGCTGCCTGTAATGCTGGCCACGGGTTTATGTACAAATCATGAACAGGACAGGATTGCTGTGGAATACTTCTCAAGTTTTATTTTTCAGCATCAGTCCATTACATGGTTATGACAATGGGAAGATGCCACCAGCTCACATCTTAGGCAGCAGACCAAGAACTTAATATTACAACTTACTTTAAAAGTTTTTTGACCAATCACACAAAGCAAAAGCACATTGTCAGTTGTTCTATCCAACCACTATAAGCACACGTACCTTTGGTTAAAACAATGCTTGCTAATTTTGGATACAATACCTGCTTGTAAGCCTTAAGACACAATGCACAGAGCTCCAGTATTAAGCTTAGAAATTCCTAATATCTTTCTAGATGTACTTTTCTGTAGCTTAGGGAGTTATTCTAGCCAAGCATTAATACACAAACCATTGTTCTGTTTGTCTTTACTTTTCTGTTTCTCATATAACTTCTGCTGACAAATCTTACAGCTGCCATTTAGCTCTAATTGCAGTTTTGCTGTTTCTGAGGCCTGCCTTTTGCAACCTTCCCAAAACCCTCTGATTTTAAGGATTCCCACAGCCTGATCTGTGGTGTTTTATTTGTGTTGAGCCATGGTTTCTCTCTTCAGGTCTCAATGCCACCAAGTACTCAGCACACACATTTGAGCTTGCGAGTATTTGGGCTGATCTTGGCCTTATCTGCCTCAAAACATCAGGAACAGGTGAGGACTGTGCTAAATCAGGCCAGAGGCAGGACTGGGAAGTTAAGCTCAGGCTGGAAGGCTGGAAGCAGTGGGGCCTGCCTGCTCAAGAGGTTCACACAGACTTGTGCAGAAGAGCAGCTTTGTCCTGGGCAGCCTTTTGCTGAGCCATGTGCTTAAATGGCAGAGAGACAAATTCCAGGGTTACCACAGGGTCCTTTTCAGTAGCAGGACATGGAACTGTGTCTTGGTACCTGGAGCTGCATCCAACCTGCAGTGGCCAGATCTCTGGTCCCCAGGTTCTCAGGGGCTGCCACATTCACCAGGTCACCAGGCTCAGGAAATGAAAGCTCTGGGAAATCAAGGTGGGGCAATAAAAGCAAAGCTTTCTGCTCCCTGAGGGCTGGAAAGGGGCAAATGGCAATGGTAGGGTGGATAAACAGGAAAACCCACATTTCCCCACTTTTGGTGCAGAGACATCTCAGACAAAATCATGGTTTAGTTGCTTTGTTGCAAGACCAAGATTAAGTGCTGGTGATTCCTCACCTTAGGAGCAGCATCAGGAGCCTTTTCCCAGGGTATTTTCTGGCTCATTAGATGAATGGTGTGCTGTGTGGGAGTGCTACAGTTTGAAGGCTCTGTGAGATCCCTGCCATTCCCTGCTTTACCAGCTGACAGGCTCAGAGCCCAGGATGCAGGGGAAGGTCAGGGCTCCAGCCTGGCTCCTTTAGTAAAGCAGCAAAGGGCACTGCACTGCCAGTATGAGGAGGTGTGGAGATGCCACAGACAATGTGACATTTGCCTGGGCTTTATGTTGTTTGGAAACCCCTTGTTTCCCTGTGCTGTCCTGCCCAGGACCCGCTGGAGCAGCAGGAAGCAGGGAGGCCAGGCAGGGGAGATGGAGCTTCCTCTCTTCCCCAGCCTGTTGCACCTCTCCTCTCCCTTGCCGAGTGCCTGGCTGGCATTGCTGAGCCATGAGCAGTGTCCCTCTGAGCTGTGTCTGTCTGTCCCCACCCTCAAACACCTCACTGTGCCCCCTCAGCCCACAGGCTTTGCTGAGCAGCATCACCTGCTGTGGTGGCTGCCAGTGGGCAGGAGCTGCTTTATTCATCCACCAGCTCCTTCATCACCAGCCTTGAGCTGACACGGGGCCTTGGATTCACGTGTGGGGTGGTGTCTGTGTCACTGTTGTCCCATTTCTCCTCCCTCTGGGTGTCCTGCCTGCGGGCCAGGGTTGGGATGGCCCTGGGACAACAGGCACGAGCTGTCAGGCATTGTTAGAGCTGTCCCAGATTTGCACTTCTCCAGCAGGGATGGAGCACATCACGGAGCTGCCTTTCCAGGGAACAATTACCCATCCATTTGCCAGTGGTATTTTCCTTCCCCTACCCTCCTGCTGCCCCCCAGCTCGGCAGGGACCCCAGGGTGGGTCCCTCCTGCCTGTCCTGCCCTCTCCCATCTCTCTCATGCTCCACAGTGTTTGCCATCACTGCCAGCCTGTCCCCACCTAAAGGGACTCGTGCTCCTTTCATCTCTGCATCTCTTTAACTCTTCATTCTTTTGCCTTGTCTTCCTCGCTGGCAGGATATGAAAAAGCCACAGAAATCGAATTCCATTTAAAAGCATCCACCAAGAGAGGATTTCTTTTTTAATCCTCCTTCCCCTTCTCCCCTCCTTAAAATGAAGTTTCTTGCACTGCTCATTAGATGATAAGTGAATACAGAAAAACCTTTGAGCGAAGGTAATTCCTGGCGTGTGCAAGAGGGCTCTGGTGCTGGCTCCACATTTACGAATGCAAACGAGTCCGGGCGTCCTGTGGGGATGCTTTGTCAGTCCTTTTATCTCTAAAACCAAAGTTCAAACTGACTTCCTGAGTCAAGAGCCATAAAATTATTCCATTGAAAGAATTCTCAAATGCCATCGGTGGAGGGGGGAGACCTTCATTTCCCAGCCTCTGAACTGGTCTGTGCATGAGCAGGGGAAATGAAAGAGCCCTTCATGATGGGGGTGCTGCTCAGCCCCGTGCTGCTCTCCCACAATTGATGGAATATATTATGCTCCAACAGGAAAGGCCCAAATGGGAATCCCTAATAATAATAATAATAATAATAATAATAATAATAATAATAATAATAATAATAATAACTCAATGTGCTTCAGTCACCCATCCACTCCCCAGATCTCAAAGTGCTTTTGAGACAATTAACCAAGACCCACAGACATCCTCACCAAGCCAGGATGTCACTGTCACAACCTTTGCCTTTGTCACAAATCAAAGGAGCTGTAATTTGAGGGGTGTCCCTTCATCTGAGCACCATCAGCACCCCAAACCCATAGAGTGTGGGAACATGGATAACTCTTAATAAATCATTCTGTTGGTGCAAATAGGTTGGAATTGAAGTGAGAGGATGCTTTAGGTGCCAACACAACCATGGACATGGGCTAAAGCTGCCCAGGTGCCTGGCCATGCTGCTCTGGGGTGTTTTGAGGAGGGTTTCCAGGATGTGCCATTAAAGAGCTTCAGGTCTGTAGGACTGGGGCTCTTGCATGTGACTTTGGAGCAATTAATCTCTGGAGCACCATTCCTGTGCACAGAGAGGAGTTTCTTTGTGCTGCAAGCACCCAAAATCGGTCAGACCTGCTGCATCAGAGGTAAACCCTTTATACAGGCTGCACATTTCAGCTGGGATGGTGTAAAAACACAAGCACAAACATGCCAGAAGCTGGGCAGATAAAACAGAGGAGCACAGGGCAGGGAAATGACAGCAGAGAAGGAGAAATACAGCAGGTGTGACTGCCAGCACATCTGTCCCAGTTACCTCCCACCAAGGAGACACAACAAGGTCCCAGTGCCAGCACCATTCCTGTCACAAGCCATTCAGCCAAATGCTGTCAGCATTCCAGAGGTCTGGATTTCACTGTGGCACCAATTAACATTACAGTTTACAGGCAGTTTGCTGGGGGTTTTTTTGTGGTTTTTTTGTGGATTTTAAAATGCATGTCTTTTTTAGTAGCTTTTCCTGCAGAGATAAACTGCTGCAGTGGGTTGGGGACCAGAACAGCTCCTGATGCCTCTTTAGCTGAGCATCAGAGTGGCAAAGACATCTTTGCCCACCCAGTTGTGATCTAAATCCCACTGGTGCCAGTACAATTCTCAAGCAGCTCCTGAACACAGATCACCTGGAGTGATGGAAACCCTCCAGGGGCTGAAAGGAGAGCTCAGGCTCTGCTCCCTTTCAGTCTAGGGATGTTTTACTGCCAAGCTGGATGCGGCCAGGGCAGGAGCTTGGGCTGTCCAAGACAATGCTCAGGTCCATGCTGCTTTCACAGCCAGCATGGAGCAATAGTGGAGGATGCTCCTGTTCCTGTCCAACCCTCCCTCCAGCTGGTTCCTTCCTCCACCTCCCAGCACTGCCTAAAGGTGCAGGACCCTATTTAATTAAGTAATGAGAATCAAATGTGATAGCTACAAGCACCAGCTAATTAAAAGGAGGGAATTGCAAATGAGAAGTGCCAAGAATTCACTGAAAATCAATCAAATTAGAGCGTCTCATCATCCCCTCAAATGGGCCTGATCTTCTCCCTCTGTCTTGCTGCTTAACCCTTTGTACCAGCATATTTTGGTTGGTGTTAGGGGAAGGTGCTGCAGAGACACATTGTGGGACAGGGCAGCATTTGGGGCTCCAAAGGGACGTGGCCACCCCAGTGCTTTGATCCTCTCTGGAGCACGGCTGGGTCCGTGTCTCCTTCCCCCTCTGCAGGTATTGCCTGGCTCCTGGCAGGGCCTTCTTCCTTTAAATCCCCACCAAGGAACACGACAGCAGCACCACCAGAAGATGAGGGAGAAAAAAATCTCATTTAATCAAAGAGAATAATAAAGTTGAGCTTTTTGTACAGCAACGGGCCTCAGATGGAGAAATCCCCTCCGTCGGCAGAGGGAAGAGCAAGGGAGAGGGAAAGAGATAAAAAAGCATCAGAGTTTTAATTAAAAAGCTGCATCCTGCCTTCGTCTGCAGCTTGCTTCCGGATCCCTTCATTAGGCTTTACCCTTTAAATGCTCGTTATCAAAGCTGTACAAATTCCACTGACTTGGGATGTGCATTTGCTTGGAAAAGCCCTTTTTGTCTGTGGGTTGGATTGCTGATGGGGTACAGATGGGCCAGCAGCAGAGGGAAGGAGCAGAAATTGTTGTCTCAGGGAGAAGCATCCTGGCTCCAGGGATTCTCTTCCATTGGTCTCACTGCTCCAGCCAGGCCATCTCCATGCGGGGCTGCTCATGACCTACACGAGGCTAAAGGAGAGCCAGGTGTGCTGGAAAGAGCCAATTTGGCTGCTGCAAGCTCAGGAGGGCCTGTTAGGGCCTGCAGCTGCCACCACACGTTGTCTGACCCAGCAGGAGTATTTCCAGAGGAACTTTAAGTCTGCAGAGATTTTGCTGAGCATCTTGCTATGAATATCCCTATCTGTGCTCCTGGAATTGAGGGAAGTTCCATTCCTGATCCCTCAAGCTGCATCAGAGTGGGGTTTGGCCAGTGCCATGGCCCCCAAACCCTCTTCTTGTCCAAAGTGCCACAGGACCTTTCACAGCCACTGGTCTGTGCCTTATTTTCAATTAAAGTGCTAATGAGCCCTTCCAGATTGGGCTGCTGAAGAACACTGTCCTCGCCCCTCAGATGCACTTCAGGATCCAGAATTAAAAGAGAGCCTATAAAGTGGGTAAAAAATCCCTTATAAAATCCTGATGGGATCTCTGCTGCTCACAGTGACCCTGAGATGTGTTGGAAAGTCTCTTTTCCCAGCCTGACACTTGAAGAAGGAGTCAGAACTCTTCATTTCTCGGTCTCAAGGTTGTTTATTGTTCCTTATCTATAAAATTCTTTCTCCTGTCCAGCTGAGGTCCATCCAGCAGGACAGACAGAGGCACTCTGCCTGCCCCCAGGGCAGTGTTATCTTTTTATACTAAAAACTACATGTACAATGTTTACAATAACTTTCCAATACCTATCACCTATGTTAGACAGTGAGCTTCTACTCTAAACCAATCCAAAAGTGCCACCATCACAGCAGAAGATGGAGGCCAAGAAGAAGAAGAAGGAGAAAGGCTGGACATGCCAGATCCTCCACTCTTGCCCCCTGAACCCCCATTCTAAAAACCCCAAAATCTACTTTTTCACCCTGTGATAACTTCACTATTATTCTGCTTAAACTGTCATGGCTTGCAGATCCTCATCTAAGGTTGGTAACTTGCTCCACGGGTCACAATCAAACCCACAGGTGTTTTGGGCTCTGTGCCAGGGTCTCTGAGCCCCCTGGCAGGGTCTTGGCTGCTCAGGACCACCAGAGGCATGTTCTGGGTCCTGACAAAATCCCTCATTTCCTGTGTATCCCCCTTGCTGGTGCTTTTTCAGGCCTCTGCCTGTGCTGCTGGGCTGGAAGGAGGACGTGGCAGCTCAAGTGGGGTCACAGCCAGGCTGTGTCCAAGCCCTCTCTGCAGCAGTGTTAAATGTTTAATCCTTGGGAGGAGCTGAGGGGCCGGGACACCTGGGCCTGGCACTCACCCGTGCCAAGCTGTCTTGCCTAATCATTAGCAGAGCAGCAGAGCCAGGGTGCACAAGTTCAGTCCCTGGATGTGTCAAGTCTGTTTCCCTTTCATGCCTGTTGCTGGGGACTGATAAATCAGAGCATCCAATGTGGCAAGTGACCTTGAGCAAGGTTGTCCATCCTGGAGATGGATGGGACTTTCTCCAACCCTTGTGCAGGGTCACTGGGGAGCCTGAACTCATTTCTGTTTTCAAGGCATGAATGAATGCTGGATGCTGCTTTTGTCCTGTTACAAGATGAGGAAGAGATTGGAAAACTTCCTTCCCTCTTTCCACCCAGCCCCCAGACAAAAAGCCCAGCTTGCCACCAGGGTCAGAGCCACCATCACCTCACTATCAGTGACAAGACGACCCCCGTGGCAGGGGGAAAATGATGAGGAGGACTCCATCTTATCAGAAGGCTAATTAATTACTTTATTATACTATATTACACTATATTACATTACATCTAAACTGAATCTGCACAAGCACCCAACTGAACTCAGCTGCCCAGAATCTCGTGACTGTCTGCTGACCCACAGTCTGCACACGTGCTTGGCCCTGATGGGCCAAGGAAACAAAACCCCATCACTCTGGGTAAACCACCTCCATATTGCATTCTGCTTTGGCACAACACAGGAGCAGCCAATGAGATAAGAATTGTTTGGATCATTCTTTTCTCTGCTTCTCTCACTGCTTCTCTCAGGTTCAGAGGATGTGAATCCCACACTGGTGGATGCCCATTGGCATCTGCATCCCAACAGAAAATCACTCAGAGGTGTGAGCCACCTGAGAAGGGCTCACCCAAAACAAGCCCAGGGAAAGCACTGCTCCTCTGCAGGATGGCTTTTCTCGTTAGGTGTTGGAAGGCGGCCAGGGAGGGGAAGTCACCATCTCTGGAAGTGTTCTGCGTGTGGCACTTGGGGATGTGGTTTAGGGGGATTGTGGCGGTGCTGGGGATTAGGTGATGGTGAGATCTCTTCCAGCCTTGGTGATTCTGGGGTACACAAAGGGATGCCCTGCACTGCCACTGCTCAGTTCAAAGGCTTGGAGGGAAGGATGCAGGTCCCCTGCACCCTGAAAATCCCAGCAGCTCACCCGCTGGTCCTGTTGCCTCTGCTTATGGGTGTTTAGGACCTTTCCTCCTAAAATAAAACCTTCACTACAATGAATTGCCACCTAGCCAGGTGGCCCCAGTCCCTCAGCTGGGTCCCAGTGACAGCTGCTGGGAGCGTGCTCCGCAGCCAACTGCTGGACCTGACAGGATGAGTTAATTGGGATGTGATGTTTGTGATGATCCTCGATGTGACACTGCTAAAGCACAGCACAACTGGCAGCGTCACTCAGGGCAGGCAGCGTGGCCACGGTGCCACCTCTCATTAGCGGGAGGCAGCGCTGACAGCGAGGTGGCTGTGCCAGCACAGGGACCCTGCTCGCTCCAGAGAGGGCCTGGCCTGTCTGTGGCTGCTGTCCTGCTGCTCCAGAGGGACCATCGCTGCCTGGGAGCAAACTCAGCCAGCAGTTTCTGCTTTCTGTCTTTCCTGAAGGAAGGGCAAAGCCAGGGCACCAGCTGATAAGGGACTGTGCTACACTCACATGTGGGTACCTCATTTAGGTGAAGGGACTGTTGAGGTGGGAGGGTTTGACTTAAACCCACTCTCATCCTCTGCCTTCACACAGGCAGTGATTCTGGCTGTCCTGGGGTGCTCTCCCTTGTGCTGAGATGGAGCCTGACTGACCTGGCACTGTCCAGGGAGAAAACCTGGGTTGTAGCTCCAGCAATGCATCTACTCACAGCTCCTGCCCTCCATTCCTCTCTGGCTGTGCAGGATGACCTTAGTTGGGATGTTGGGGTCATTTTGGGTCCTGTTGGGATGTTGGGGTCATGTCCCCCGTGGCAGGGAGGATGTCATGAACCCCTGAGTGTCCTGCAGGGCTGGGGTGTGAGACCTGCAAGGGCTGCTGTGCCATGTGTGTTTGGGGTGGGTCACCTTGTTACAGCCTCATCGAGATTAGTGGGACCAGCAAAGCTCCAAGGGTGATTGAAGAAATATCTGCAGCAGCTGATCTTTGGGGACAGCCATTGCTTTGGCCTTGGGCTTGGGCCAGTTTCCCAGATTTCAGGCCAGGTTGTTTCAGACTTTACACCAGAAGGGTGTTTATTTTTTTTGCATAACCACACCCACACAAACCAGGGAAGGATGTGGCTCTTCCTTGGTGCAGCTGTGATGCCCTGGGCCTGGTCCTGATGCAATCTCTGTCTCCATGGCTCCTGGCAGTGCTGTGCTGCTGGATCAATGGAAGTTATTTCCCAGCACACTCTGGACTATGCACCCGGGCCCTGTTAGGCAGGTGAATGGTGCAGCTCGCACGTCGCTGTTGCTCTCTAATTGTCATTGCTCTACAAGGAGCTCTGGATGTATCTCAAGTGGAAATAATAACCCCAGTTTTATGGGAATGTGGAAATATATACCCAGCCTAACTCCATACAAGGGCAGAGCCTCCTCCCCCAGGCACCAGTTGTGATTGCTCTCCACGGCTCCAGGGGAGCTTTTCTTGAGCAAATGGCACAAATTCCCATTTCCGTACAAGAGCCCTCAGGGAAAAGACAAAAGGTTTTCAGAGTTGTGAGAGAAGCCTCTGCAGGAGGACTCTCTGCAAGGTGCTCCCTTGCCTTGTCTTCTGTGTGTGGTGTTGGCTCTCCAGAGCCATGAGGCCCTGGAAGGTGTACTCAGTTCTCAGATGATAATCCATGTTTATATGGAAGTAAAGAGCCCAGAAGAGACCAGTGTCATGGCTGGGTCAGGATCTGTGCATATCCACAGGGAAACACAGGCTCTGTGTTAGGGAATTAATGATCCTAGAGGAAAACACAGCCTCAGGCAGTTTGGAGATGCTTTCCCAGTAGTTGTGTGTTGGAGCCCATTTGGAAGCTCCAAGGGGGAGGTTTCTCCTCGAGAGCCTGTCCCATCCTTCTCACTGAACCCTTGGCTCAATCCCTCTTGGCCCAGTGCCCCACCCTGGGTGCCACAGGCATCTCTGGGCTCCACTTTCCCCTTGTTGGCCTTGGATCTCCCTTATTGCTTCGATTCCTTCCAAAAATACAGAGGGTGTTTGGTGCTTGGATCTCATGTGTCCTTTCTGTGTTTCCCCCCTGAGCTGCTTCCGCCTTTGGGTGTTCCCATCACCTACTGCAGTATTCTGGCTCTGTATTCTGTTTTGGAGTACTCCTGGCTCCGTGTCACCTCTCTCCTCCATCCTCCTCCTCACCTTGTCCTGTGCCCCACCATGGTGTCATTCACATCCTACAAACATCACCATTCCCCTCCTCTCTGCTCCAGGATTCATGAATTTCCATCTGCCAAAAACAGAGGATGGCAGTTGCTTGGATTTCCTTCTTCCATTGCCAATGGATTGAAAATTAAAAAATAAAGGACCCTTGTGTTTTGGGATGGGAAATAAAATGTTGGGGGGAGAGAGAAAAAGTATTTCTCAACATAATGAAAACACAAATGGACAAGATAATTATCTTCATAAGGGCTTGGATCCATGACAATACATCTCATTTTATAAAACCCATTAGAGTTGGAATTTTATGCAAAACGCTAAAAGAAATCTAAAAATATAAGGCAATAGAGGCAAAGCAATGGGGATTATTAAAGGGGGAGGCGTGTTATATTGGAAGCAATAAACCCTGGAAGAACCAGGAAAAAAATGTTCCAGTAAAACTGTAATGAATGACTGGGGTTTAATCACTTGGTAAATAACTAAGATATTTCTGCAGGTTTTACACTGTCACTAAAAAAAAAATAATCCCAACTCCTTGTGCATTAAGGATTCAGCCAAGATGTTTTTTCTGGAGACAGAATCAGGGAAGAGTGTCATTTCAGCAATTCACTTTTTTAAATAATAGTGTATTATTTTCTGCATGGATCCACTTTTCCAACCTCTCCCTTGCTTTTAAGAGATCATTTACCATTAGCTGGGTTTTTCTCCTGTTCCCCACTCAGCGTACTCTTGAGTCTTTGAACACACAAAATTATATTATTCTGAGCAATCTTCCCCACCACAGCAAAAAGCAAACACTTTGGGAAACTCCTGGAGGGTCTCATTTTTAATAATGATCTTTCCTGTGCTTGGACCCTAATTGAAGATATTATATGGGTGTTTTAGGAAATAAAAGCACATTTTGTATGGCTTTTTCTTTACCTATTAAATAGCTGTCCCTGTTCTTCCACCCCCCAAGTTATGGTGCATTCTGTTAAAATGAAAATACTTTAATTTAATATCCTTTACTTTTTTCACAACCACCTCCATGCAGCTGAATGAAACCCAGCTCTCAGTTTCATTTTTAAGGAGGTGGGGGAGGAAGTGCCCAAATCCTGACCCTGCCCCATCATCAGTACCAGCCCAGCTGTTCCAACCCTGAGCAAAAGCTGCCTGTCCATGGCAGCAGCCAGGATGGCAGAGGCTGCACAGGGAGCTGGTGGGGCCACCACCCAAAACGGAGGGGTGGCAGATGTGGCACTGGGTGATGTGGCTCAGTGGTCATGGTGATGTTTGGTCAAAGATTGGACCTGATCTTGGAGGTCTTTTCCAGCTCTGTTGATTCTGTGATCCTGAACTCCTCACCCATGGTCCCATGGGCTCGTGGGGCCCTGATGTGACCCCTCCCCTGGCAGAGGGGACATCACCCCTGAGGCACCAGGGGTACCTGGGCTGGGGCTTTTCCCTTTGAAAATCTCACAGCCCTTCCAGCAGGACAATGCCTTCAGGGGCCAAACCTTCATGCTGGAGTCTTTACATCCCCTCAGCACTCACGGCTTTGCCAGGAGAGCTGGGATCAAAGCCCTGCCATGACATTTCCTAAGCAATCTATTAATGCAGGAAAACTGTGATGGAGCATCATGGTGAGAAACTGAGGGTGCTGTTCATCAGGAAACCAGGCACTGGTTCATCAGGAAACCAGGCACTGGTTCACCTCTCTGGCTCATTCAGTGTCACTTGGAGAGCTGATCCCTGTGCTGTGTATGGATTTAATCCTCTTGGGTCCATCCGTGCTGCCAGGACCTGCACACCAGCTCCACCAGCAAGAATGGGAGTTGCAGAGGGGGAACCCATGCAGTGGAGGCTGGAAATCAGCCAGGAGCTCACCCCAAGTCCTGCTGTAAAGCAAACAGGGGGGTTCCTTCATAGAATCATGGAACATCCTGAGCTGGAAGGGATCCACAAGCATCATAGAGTCCAACTTCTAGCCTGGCACAAGACAACCCCAAAAATGACATTTGGTGTAAAGCAAGCAGCTTTTTGCTACAAACATCCCTTTTGATTTATTATGAAGTGTGGAGCTACACGTACCCAACTGTGCCAGGGCTTTGCCAAGGTCACAGCAGGGGCAGGCTGAATTTAAGACCCAACATATGTGTGCAGCAGACCCAGCTCTGATGTGGCCCCAGGGAAATTTGTGTCAGGCTAAAGTGGGATTACAAAATCTTTGAGCATCTCCACACCTCAATTCTCCCTCCTGTTGAGCTGAGCTGGAGCAGCCCTTGCTGCTTGGCCAGTTTGGGGACAGGCACCAGAACCCTGTCCTGCAGCAGAACTGCTCCAGCAGGGAATGTCCACTCTCCAAAGAGAGCTGGCCCACATTTGGTGTGGAGATTGTGCTGTTAAGAACATTTGTTTGCCTGGGAGTGGCACAATAAAGGGAGATTTATGAATGCCAGACCTTATGGTTTTAGCATCCTCCTTAAATTTTAACCCTGCTGCAAGCAGCTGTTATTCCTGCTGAGTGCTGGGACACAGGGTGGCCTTGGAGATGGGAGCAGGGACTCTCTGGGCTTGTCCATGTGACCCCACTTGTGCCACATCTGTAAAATGAGGCATTTCACAGAATGACCAGGTTGGAAGAGACCTTCAAGATCATCGAGTCCAACCCAGCCCCAACCCCTCAACTAAACCCTGGCACCCAGTGCCACATCCAGGCTTTGTTAAACACACCCAGGGATGGGGACTCCACCACCTCCCTGGGCAGAACATTCCAGAACTTTATCACTCTTTCTGTGAAAATCTTTTTCCTAATATCCAACCTGTATTTCCCTTGGTGCAGCTCAAGGCTGTGTGCTCTGGTTGTGTCAGTGCTGCTGGAGAAAGAGCCCAGCCCCAGCTGAGCACAGGCACCTTTCAGGAGCTGCAGAGAGTGATGAGGGCACCCCTGAGTCTCCTTTTCTCCAGGCTGAGCACCCCCAGCTCCCTCAGGGGTTCTTCACAGGGTTTGTGTTCCCAGCCCCTCTGGATGTGCTCAGTGTCCCAAGGTCCTTCCCAAGCTGAGGCCCAGAGCTGGGCACAGCACTCCAGGTGTGACCCCAGCAGTGCCCAGTGCAGGGGCAGATGACCTCCCTGCTCCTGCTGGCCACACCATTCCTGACCCAGGCCAGGAGCCCTTGGCCTCCTTGGCCACCAGGGCACTCTGCTGGCTCATGCTCAGTCACTGCTGAGCAGCACCCCAGGTCCCTTTGTGCCTGGGCACTGCCCAGCCTCACCATCCCCAGCCTAGAGCTTTGCAGGGGTTATTGTGGCCAAAATGCAGGACTCAGCCCTTGGACTTATTAAACTTCATCTTATTGGACTCTGCCCATCCCTCCAACCACTCCAGGTCTCCCTGCAGAGCCCTCCTACCCTCCCACAGATGGATGGACACAGATCCCAGCTCAGTGTCATCTGCAGATTTGTGCCACTGTGCCCATCTGTCCCAAGGGTCACACCTGCAGGAGAAGGATGGGCTCCAGCTGCATCTTCCCACCACTGTAACCTCCTTTCCCCATCAGGAAAAGCCCCATCACCCTGTTGGTGTCGATGTCTGAAAATCCCTGGAGCTGTGTAAATAAGAGGGATAAACAGCAGCTTAAAAAGTTCTGGTCTCCTGCAGTTGCAGAGAGAAGGCTTTAAAATACAACCCCTTAAAAGCTCGAGGCTCAGAAGGGAAATAGAAAGAAACCACTAAAATTTACTTGTTTTATAAATGCCTGTGATTTCCTCTCTTTTTTTAAGCTGGTTCCATGAGGTGGGGACATAAATCATGGCTTTATTTGAACACTTGGGCTGGGAAATGCAACTCTTTCTCCTTGGAGCCAGAGAGCAATGGATGCTCTGAGCTTGTAAAGCCCCTTCAAATGGACTTCAGATTTAGCACAGAGCTGCTCCTGGAGCCCAGCTCCCAGCTGAATTCCCAGTTTCCCTATTTCTCCAAGCAGCCCAATCCTCTCCAGTGCCAGCCCCTCCACTTCCAGCAGCAGGACATTCTGTTTCCTGCATGGATCTTAGTCTGAAAAAAAAGAGTCTCTGCCCTAAGGCAAAAACCACTCTTAAAAATAAAATTTGAAGTCCTGAACACAGTTCTATAAAAAAAAATTGAACATCAAACCTTCTGTGTTTACTCTCCAGCTGGCTGGCAGTGGAAATAAATATATAAAGGCTTAAATTAAAATTCCAGGGAAGCCATCCAAAATAAATATGCAATATTTTCCTGCAAAGGACCATAATATTATTTTTGTTTTTTGCTCCCAATATGATTAGACTACTTTACATTTTAATAAATGCATAGTTTTGAAGAGAAAATAGTTTTGCTTTGATATGGCAATGATTATTTCATCAAATAAACTATTAGAAGTTTTTGGGACTGCATTATGGGGGGAAAATGTTGGCTTCTTTGCAGGATCTGTCTATCTAATAGGCAATGATTGCAAACAAATAGTTATATGCTGGAACAAATGGGGAAAAATTAAGGTTATCTGGCATGGAACAGCCAAAAAAATCCAGTAAGATAACAATAAGGGAGTAATGTATAGCTGAGTGTTTGGGAGATAATTGCATTTCAATTGGCTGATGGCAGAGCAGGCTGAAATATTAAGACAGTGTGGCAGAGGAGCCTCTGTCCTCTCACTCCCACTATGAAAACATCCCTCACACCTCCTGCTGGGCACTTCTCCTCCTCCAAAGCCACTGGAGTTCTTGGTGAGTTCTCCTCATGGCAGCAGTTTCATCTTCACCCAAACTGTCCCATGTGGTCCTATTGTAAATCAAAGGTGACTCTGGCAAAGGGGAGAGAATGATGAGCACTCCATGGATATCAGAAAGCTAATTAACTATTGTATTATACTGTACTATATACATTTCATCTAAACTGAATCTGCCAAGCACCCACTCTGCTCACACTGCACAGAATCTCATGACTGTCCCCCAACAGTCCCCCCCCACACACACACACCCTGAGAGGCCAAGGAAACAAAACATCCTCACTGTGGATAAACAATCTCCATGTTGCATTCTGCTTTGGCACAACACAGGCACAGCAGATGATAAGAATTGTGTTTTCCCTTTCTCTGAGGTTCAGAGAATGTGAATCTCAGAAATCCTTGGGAAGAATTTTGCGCCTTGCTTTTCTCTGTGAAGGGAAATGTGACAACATGGTCCCACTCTGCTGAGGAGTCAGGGTGGTTTGGGGGGTTTGTGTGATCCTGGAGTTCCTGGGGATGCTGAGCCAGGGAGTGCCCTGATGTCTCCTGTGACCAGGTGATGTGAGACCAGAGGAGAGCATCCCTTGGAGAGGCCTTGGCTGAGCTGAGGGGCCTGGGCAGGTGCAGGCTGCAGGTTCTGGAGGAATATTGGGTGTGATGGGTCTCTGCTGCTTTGGTGAGGAGTGAAAGATTGAGAATAATTGCACCAATTATGCTGAAGTGTCCCCAGCTGGGCTCAGTGTAACCCCAGCTGAGGAAACTGCTGGGCTTGCAGCTCCTCTAGGACAGCCAGGGAGGGGGAATGGCTGGGATGGAGACCCAAAATCATTAATATCACATGCACTGGCATGTAGAGCAGCAATCACAGATCATGGAATATCCTGAGCTGGAAGGGTCCCACAAGGATAACCCAGTCCAACCCCTGACCCTGCACAGTCACCCCAACAACCCCACCCTGGGCATCCCTGGGAGCACTGCCCAGACCCTCCTGGAGCTCTGGGGCTGTGCCCATTCCCTGGGGAGCCTGGGCACTGCCTGGGTCTGGGAAGATCCAACTGGCATCTGACAGCCCAGCAGCTGAGGGGGTCACCCCAGCCGGGCTGCAGGGCTGTCCCCCCTCACCCCAGGGAAGCTGATGGGGGTCACTGAGTTTGTGTTCATGGCTTGATGTCCCTGCTGACATTCTGAAAGCCCGGGGTGGGGGATGAGTCTCATCCCTTTGCTGCCACCCCTGCGTGTGCAGCGGGCTTGGGGAGCATCACAAGCACCAGAGACAGCTCCATGCTGCTGGATTTCTGCTCTGTGTGTGTGTGTGTGTGTGTGTGTGTGTGTGTGTGTGTGTGTGTGTAAATCGAGGCTCCTTCTAGCCAGGACCACCCAGCAGCTGCCTGGGCTCCTCAGCAGGCAGAGGTGCAAAGAGCTGGATGAAGACAAAAGGGGGGACAGTGTTGTGTTTAATGAACCCACCCCAGGGCTGATAGCCACAAGGCAGTTGGGAAGACATTTTAGGGGGAAGGAGAGATAAAGCTTGTGTGTTTTTAAAGTTCTGATTTCCTGCTTTTACTGGTCCTGGATGAAAATACCTCACAGAGCACTGTGGGTTTGACAACACTGATTTTAGACTCTCCCCAGCAAACCTGGTGCAGCCTCATGCACTTTGCTACCACACTGAGATTTATCCCACCTAAATTTTGCTGCCCATCTGTCACAGGCAGGATGTGTCACCTGGCAGAGGTATGGATCTGTCTGTGCTCTGGTCGAATCCGTGAGACAAAAACCTATTCAGCACCTGGAGTTACAGGGAGCAAAGCACACACACATCCCCAGAATACTTATTCTGCCATCGGTGCTCATTTTCCCCTCATCCATCCCCCTCTCACACGCCATGTGTGAACAGCCTTTTCCGGCATGGCACAGAGCAATTCTCGCTTCCCCTTTGCAGTCTGCCTTCCATAATCCACTTAGAATTTGCAGCTTTTTTCCCCTTTGTAAGCCTGCCTTTAAACTCTTGATGTAGCGCTTTTCCCATCTGTTTCTGCCTGTGCATCTTCCCCGTGTGCTGCCTAATGACTTGCTCTCGCTAGGAAGGGGCTGTATATTAATATTATCATTATAATTCTCCTTTCCACCACTTCAGATCTTGTGAGGAATGTAATTGCTAAAGCAGATTTTAAGTTACATCATGATAACCGAGCGAGTTACGGGGGAGGTTGGACTATCACTTTGCTCAGTAGTTTCAATTTCCCTTCGGTGCTGCTTTCTGAAGGACCCCGATGGCACAGCGCAGGCAAATCCTGCATGAGTGGATTCATTATTAACATTGTTGTTAGCTGGCATTATTAAGTTGGAGCCTGGCAGCCCCAATTATGGGCTGAGAGCCTTTTGTGCTGGGGGGCCTATTTCCCATGGAACTCCTCTTCCATCAGCTGCAGGTCCCTTATCATCGGCTAATTCTGCATCCCAGAATTTCTCTCTTGCTTCAGCCCACGTGTTCCAGGGGGAGTATTTTCCTCTGCTTCTTGCCCCGTCCCCAGAGGACCAGAGGATGACATTCCCGTGCCGATAATGTGCCTTGAGATGTTTATTCCACTCCCCTGAATGGAGTTAACAGTCTCTGTGGGTTTAACACCTGCCTAAAATTAATCTTCATTCTGTGTAGGGTGAGGTAACTGAGGGAAGTGGCTTTGCCTTCACCCTCAGAGCGGGTTGGAAGTTAATGGGACGTGAACGAGGCAGCACAGCCAGTGCAGGGCTTTCCACCATCCAGCCTTTGGTGCCTCTCTGTGTCCCACAGCCTCAGCAGGGTTCCCACCCTCCCAGTGGAACAACACATCACTAACACCAGTAACCACACTGGTGGTGGGCTTGGTGGCCACTGTGTAGAGGCTGGGATTAATCTGGAAATGGCTGAGGGGAAGGATGATCTCCTGTGCCCGTCTCCTGGTTTAGCTCCAGCCTGCAGTGGCACTAACCAACTTCCCATGCTGGAAAACCCCGGGTTCAGTGGATTAATGGCTCCAGCCTGAACTGTACTTATGAAGTGGAGCACACTATTTTCATTAAGAGACACTGACATTATTAAGGCCAGTTAAATGTCTCCTGGAGATGGCGTGCCCAGCGTGAGCTCAGTACAGCATGTCCTCCAGTTTGGCTGGGACATCCAAAATCCATCCATCAGCCCTCGGCTCATTTCTGTCCCTCATCCCTCAGCTGCTGAGTTTCATTTGGCCAGCCCTCCTCTCTCCTTCCTCTAATCCAGTTCCAGGGACTCAGGTGGATTGAGAACTGGGGACTCAGAGACTTTCATTATTCACATTGTGTGCACCTGAAAATTGCGCTGCCTGCTGGCTTCCAAATTGAGTACATTAAATACAAAGCATTAAACTGCCGAAATATGGAAATATCCAGGGAGGGCCTCGGATTTAAGAGAGCCCCAGTTTCCGAGAGTCACGAGCTCCGTTAACAGCAGCTGGTGCAGAGCCAGGGAGGAGCAGGGGGATGGGGCTGCAGTGGGGTGGAAGGACAGGAGCCAGATGGGTCCTGGGCAAAGAGGAGATGCTGTTGGGGTCCTGTCAAAGAGGAAGAGTCAGGCTGGATTAAAATGCAGCAAAACCCAGGCTTCATCCCCTGCCTGGCCATGTGATCTGTCAGCTTCTGTAGGGCCTCACCTGTGATGCTGGAGGTGGCTGAGGGGCTCTGGAGGGTGCAAAGTCCCTGTGCAGCAGAGCTGGTGGTGAGGCTGGGCTGGACATGGAAATCACCCATTTTTCCTCCCTGTTCTGCCTGGGCACTGCATTCATTTCATATGTGGGAGGTGCTACACTAAACAAGGATTGCCCAGCTGAGGAGAGCTCAGGGGGTGCCAAACTTCCCTTTCAGCCCCTCTCAGTACCTGTGAAAGGGTTTCATCGTCACTGACCACTGAGTGTCAATTGTGCAAGGTTGTTCCTAGTTTTTGTTTGGGGAAAGTGAGGCAGAGCAATGAAAACTGCTCCTTGTCAAAGGTCAAGAGCCTCTGTAGCAGAGCATGGAGCAAACCCAGGTGCCTTGTGTTCCCCATATGGAAATCAGGTTGGGCTTTACACCCACCACTTGCCTGCCTCAGTTATCTCAGCACTGGTCCCTCTGTTACTTTTATTGACAAGCTCCTGTCTCCCTGATACACATATTTCTCCCTTAAAGATGGCAAAATCAAAGCAGGAGCACTGCCATTCAGGTGGGGTGCTCAAACTGCCTTTGGATTTATGTCTCCCATTCCACACTCGCTTGTGATGGATCTCTCAGTGCTTCAGGAGCTTCAGAGATGGATTTCACAGCTACCTTGTGCACAGACCCACACCTTTGGAAAGGTTTCCCATATGTTTCCCACAGTGTAGCTGAACAGGCCAGGAAAGGAGTATGGTGAAAATATCGAGTTTCAATTGGGAATCTAATTAACCAGGATTTGATTGAGATAGTGGATTTCCTCATCCATGATTAGCAAAGCCATGTGGGGTGTGGGATGACCAATAGTGATCAAGACTTTGAGTAAGAATTTCATCCTGAGAGAACCCTTGATAATACATCTGCCCTGGGCAAGAGGCACCTGCAACTCAGAAGAGGACAGAGGTTTCCAGCAGCACCAACAGATGCTCCTGCTTAAAAAATAATGGCAAACCTCCCTGCTCCTTGTTGGCCTGCACCACAGAGCCCCTAAACAATCCCAAAACGTTCCTCTGCTTCTAAACTGAGCCTTTTGCCAAGAAAAATGAAACCTTCCCATCCCCAACACTTCTAGTTTAGAGAGAGGCCGAATCCAGATTTTCTCTTCATCGTCACATTGCTCCAGTTCTGGGGTTTGTTTTTGAGCCATCTCTGGCTGAGCTGCCAAGTTCCACCTCGGTTAAAGCCAGTCCTGGTCAGCCTTTCCCATTTCCTGGCTGGAAGTGCATCCCACAGCTCTGCTCCCACTGCCCCCGCTGCCCTGGGCTCCCACCGTAATTGAACAGGGTATTTTAATGCCAGGCCTAGCAGCTTGGCCTAAGTGATTGTAAACAGGGAGTCAGACATAAAAGGAGAGACAGCAAACATAAAATTTTATGGCTTAATACCAGCAATTAGAGGGGAGCACGGGTATGCTTTGGAGCAAAGGTTCTGCTCCCTCCCTGCAGAGAGGCTTCCCCTGGGTGCTCCCATCCCTCGCAGGGCTGTCCCTGCCCCGGGCACACCTGGCTGTGCCCAGGGCAGCACAGGTGGGCACACCTGGCTGTGTGGGAGGCCGAGCCCGCTGCCAGGAGCTCGGCAGGAGGAGGGAGCAGCAGCAGCTGCCGCCTGTCAGCCCAGCAGATGCCTCATTAGCCACAGCAGCCCAGCTGTGCCCAGGGCCCGGCAGCCTCCGGCTCCAGATGAAGATGTTGAGCTCGCCTTGCTCACCTCCCTTCTCCTCACACCCTTCTCCCTTCCCCACTCTGCTGGCCGTGGCTTGTGCAGCACCTTCTCACATCCTCCCTGCTCAGCCCCATGGCATCCCTGGGGCAGCCATCCCGATTTCCCCCAGAGCACAATCCTTTGATGCTCAACGCGAGAAGGGCTCAGATCTGGATCAGCTCCTGCCGGTGCCAGCACAGAGGGTCCCCAGGGAGGGGGAGCAGCTTTTGGGCACAGTGTTGGTGGCCAGGGGGGTTTGGCACCGAGGACCTGGCTCTGTCCTCATTTCACCGGGAGCTGATGCTCGAGTGAGAGCCATCGCTCATCGGCTTAAACAAAGTGTAGAACAAGACAATTCAATTAACTGCAGCGGGAGTCAATAGCGCGGGGCTGGGAGCGCGGCGCTTCCTGAGCCAGGGGAAATCATCCTGCTGCCTGCTGGCCAGGGGCTGCCATGGGGCAGAGAGCCACGCTGCACAGACAAACATCCCCCACGGGAACAGGCAGCCTTGTCTGTGGGAACAGCCTGGTTTCTCCACAGCTGTCTGTACTCTAGGGATAGAGCCCAGGAATGGGCAAGTGTGGCCAGTAGCTTGAAGATGTGAATTCTGCCCCTCTACTCCACTCTCATGAGAGCTCACCTGGAATACTGTGTCCAGCTCGGGGATCCCAGGGCAGGAAGGACACAGATCTGTTTGAGTGAGTCCAGAGAGGCCATGGAAATGCCCTACAGCTGGAGCCCCTCTGCTCTCCCTGCCCTCTCCCTGCTGGGAGAGATGGGGGTGTTTGCCTGGAGAAAAGACTCTGGGGAGATCTTAGAGCCCCTTCCAGTGCCTAAAGGGGCTCCAAGAGAGCTGGAGAGGGACGGGTGACAAGGGCCTGGAGGAACAGGACAAGGGGGAATGGCTTCCCACTGCCAGAGGGCAGGGATAGATGTTTTTGTTCCCCCTGCTTTGAGCACTCTCTGCTTGTCTTCACAAACCCCCTCTCTTATGAGACCCCCAGAAATATACAAAGATCCTCTGGTTCACATCTCCATCTTCTGCCCATCCTTGTATTCTCCAGCATTCCCCTGAGCTTCCCTAACAATCCCCCCTCCGATGCACTTGTAATGCTATTCCCGTGTTTCCTGGGGTTTGCTTGTGTTTGACGAAAAGACCTCATCATTCCAGATTTGTCTTGCGTGAACTATCACAGCACTAGCGAACTGGAAATCTTTCCGAGTTTTCTTTCAGAAGCTCGTCCCTCGGGAGCATCGCTTTAGTAAGTGATTTTTCTGTTCTAGCCCAAGGATTGGATCCGCATCCGGTAGCCAAATTGAATTCATTCGGGCAAGGTTAAGAGCCATTTGATACAGTTTTAGATTAGGTGAAGGCAGCCATATATATTTCATATTCTGCACTAACTGCTGCACAGTTTGCAGGGATGGACCGGTGTAGCACTTATTGACTGCTCCCCAGCGGTCCCGCTGTTACAAATGGATGTTGCTAAACAGGGAGATGGATCCTAAATCTTTCCCTGCTGAAAGGTAATGGAAATAAAACAGAGCGACAGGCAGAGGGAATGGCTCGACACTTAATAAAAGGTTGGGGTGGCTGTGGGCAGTGGGGAGAGCTTCCCTCTCAGCTGAGGGGGGGCTGTTTGTATTCCTCCCCTTGGCCTGAGCTCTTTCCCAGGCAGGATTGAGTGGAAAGGAGTGGAAACTGTTGGAGGAAAGTATTGCTGCAGTCACCAGCGTACCGAGCAGGGCTGCTGTGTTACCGTAGTAACAGGAGGTGCTCAGGATCCTTCCTGCTCCCCTTCCCGGCTTGCAGGGAGCTCAATTCAGCAACCTGGCTGCGTGCACTGACAAGGCTGAGCTGTGTCAGCCAAGGATAGAGACATGGTTTGAATAGCAGGACAAATGGGTTTCTCTGTTTCCTTAAGGTGAGCCCATCCCCGGTGGTAGTGATGCCTGAAATGCTCATGTGCCATCGCCATCTGCTCCTGCTGGAACCCTCTCAAGAGCAGCATCCCCTGGGGCCAGAGCCCTCCTATCCTGTGCTTGGCCTGTGGCAGGAAAAAAGGGAAAAGAAATGGCCCTGATGTCTCAGAGAGGCTGCTGAGGCTGTGAGATACACACAGAGGCACAATGAGCCAAGGCAGCATCCCATGGGTCCAGGTACAGCCATGGAAAGCGGAGAGGGAAATCTCTGCTGTCAGGGTGGAAGAGCTCACAATCCCATGCACAGCTTTTAGCACAAGCCAGGTGAGAAAGGACTTTGGAAAAGAAGCAAGTTATATTTAGAATAACCAAAAGTCCCCCTGAAGGATCTTAAGGACAGTCAAGGCCCATAAAATTCTGTTCTTACTCACAAATCTCACCAATACTCTAGAGCATCAGGCCCAGGATATTTATTGCTTTTCCAAAGGGTCCAGCTCCTGAAGTCATGACATGAAATGAGGGGCTCAGCCTTCCTTGCCTTTTGACTGTTTGATCTTTACAGCAGCAGGGAAAATTTGGAAAACATAACCTTTACATTCTGCAGAGCCAGGGAGCAAATAAAAAGGACATAGAAGTCGTTTTCTATTTATTTCTATTTCTGAAAAAATTTCATCATTTCTTTTTTTTTTTATTTTGAAAGCACCTTGGTCTCACACATGTTTTTAAATGCTTGAAATGGTTTTGGGGAGTGGAGATGTGTAAATAATGACAGGATTTGGGCCTTTTTGTACATCTTCTGGGCTGTTCCTTAACCTACTAGAAATGAGGAAAACAAGAACTAGGGAATGAAAAGCTGCCTAAAGATGTGACAGGGAAGAGCACAGATCCTCTCCTCCTAGAAATGTGTTTCCCAGGAGTGGATGGAACTGGTGGAAGTGAGAATGCTTGACCTAAACCCTTGTGTCACACCGAGAGCTCTTCAAAGCAGGAGACAGCACAGAAGAGCTCTTCAGCTTCATGGCACAAGTGGCTCTAGAAATGGCGTTCAGGGTGTTCAGTGTCAATTCTCACTCCACGCTGTCCAGAGGACGTTTGCAGAGGCTGTTCTGGGTGGTTTTGTGAGACAGAGTCCCAGGAGTGCAGACCTGTGGCTGTGTGACATCAGCATCGAGACGTCTCCACTTCCCCTCCAGACAAAGCCAGGGATCAGAGGGGCAGGAGGTCACAGCGGGGGACACAGGGCACTGCCATGAGAGGATGTGACATTTAAGCTCCACTTTATCTGCTTTCTGTCAGTAGAAGCCTTCCCCCTCCTTTCCCTTGTCCTCATCCTTCTCCTTCTCCTCCTCCCCCACGTTCATCACTCGAACTGCCCCTGTGAAATTCAGGATCTCTTTGACGAGGCATCTCCTTCCCTGTGCAAATCCATGATGTCTCCTCCCTTGGGGCTTTCCCATCTCATTTTCCCAGCTATAAATGTGTTTCTCCTTGTTCTCCCCATTTCTTAACCCTCCTGTTTAAAGTGGCCAGAGGACTGTCATAGACATGTTTTATGAAAATTTTTTTCTTTGGGTTTTTTTCTTCTTGAGAAGCTAAGAAGCTTCAAGAGCAAAAGGTAAACAATGTTTATCTGCTGCTGTGGAATACAACAAGTAGATCTGTGATTGGTCTCATGTGGTTGTTTCTAATTAATGGCCAATCACAGCCCAGCTGGCTCAGACTCTCTGTCAGAGCACAAGCCTTTGTTATCATTCTTTCTTTTTCTATTCTTAGCCAGCCTTCTGATGAGATCCTTTCTTCTATTCTTTTAGTATAGTTTTAATATAATATGTCATAAAATAATAAATCAAGCCTTCTGAAACATGGAGTCAGATCCTCGTCTCTTTCCTCAGCCTGAGACCCCTGTGAACACGGTCACAGAGGACTGGTGGGGAAAATGAACATTTTTGTTCTTGTTTGAACCAGAAAAAAAGCAAGCCCTTCTCAAAAAATTGCTCTGCATCGTTGTTTGTTTTGTTTTCTTCATAAACCAATTCAAAACTACCAAGTTGGTTGTTGTTGTTGTTTGGGTTAGAAATTAGTGCAAGCCAGGTAAAAATATTTTAGCTTGAGGGATTTTCCATCCTGAAAAGAAAAAGGCAGAGAAGGAAGTGTGGAGGAAACAAAGCTCAAATAACACAGCACTGCAAATCCCACCGACCTGGGAATTAAACATTGCTCCATTTCCATTGTTTCCTCAGAGAAACCCAGCCACTGTGAACAGTCTTGACAAATGTGCTTATATTTTTGATAGGAATCTTCCAGTCAGTACTAAAATACAACAATGTGGAGCAGTGTCGGAACTCAGTTGCATCCCTCCAGGTGTCCAGAGCTGCCCAGGACCCCGCCAGGGGCTCAGAGACCCTGGCACACAGCCCAGAACACCTGCGGGTTTGATTATGGCCCCTGGAGCAAGTTACCAGCTTTGTATGAGGACCTGAAAGTCACAGAAATTTAAATAATGTAATAATAAAATTATCACCAGGTGAAAAGGTAGATTTTGGGATTTTTGGTATGGGGGTTTTGGGGACAAGATGGAAGGACTTAGGCATCTCTAGCCTTTCTTCTTCTTCTTGGTCTCCATCTTCTGCTGTGATGCTGGCACTTTGGGATTGGTTTAGAGTAGAAGCTCACTGTCTAGCACAGGTGATGGGTATTGGGAATTAAGTGTAAATATGTTATATGTAGTTTGTAGTATAAAATGACAATGCCTTGGGGGCGGTCAGAGTGCCTGTGGCTGTCCTGCTGAGCAGATCTCGGCTGGGCAGAAAGAAAATTTTATAGATAAGAATTAATAAACAACCTCAAGACCAAAAACTGAAGAGCTCTGACTCGTTCAGACGCACGGGCCGAAACAGAGACTTTTCACATCTCTCGGGACTGCAATTAACAACTAAACTCACGAGAGAGCAGGAGGGGAGGGAAGATGCACATTCATCTGTCCAGGGAGCAAACGGTGCAGGTTTGGATTTCCACAGACACAGGCGGGTCCAGGACTGACTGGGCAGTACCAGAGGTCTCTGACTGAGGGTGTTTGATGGCTGTGTGTCCAGCAGTGTCAATGCAGGGAGAGTGTTGGGAAGGATGAAAGTTTGACAAGAAAGTCTCACAGATATGTGTGCTGAGCAGAAAGATTTCTAAATGTAGAGTCTGATGAAGGAATAGAGATGGAAGCAAGTTTTGATCTAGAAGAAAAGAATTGCTGAGCCAGCCTCACTGGATAACCAAGGAGGCAAAGGGTGTGTTAGTTAGAAGGGGTTTTTATGGCTTAGAACAAAGGATAAACCCACCCCAAACAAGAAGATGTTTTTACCAAGCAGAAAGGCAGCACAGGCAAACAAGGCAGCAAAGTTGCAAGTAGAAAAAATGTCTCAGAATTTTCCACTGCAAGAAAACTGAAAAACAACTTCTAGCTTCAACTGTAATGTACTGACTTTTAGTGATTGGAGAACAGTAACATGAATATGGTAATTACAGTAGTTATGATAGGCTATAGATAACAGTTAAGGTATAGATTGGTTCTACTGTATTAAGATGCTCAGCAAAGAAAAGTAAATAATGCAATGTAACCAAAAGAAAAGTATAGAATGCATTGTAACCAAAAGAAAAGTAAATAATGCAATGTAACCAAAACCAAAGGGTCTCCAGGCCTGCCTGCAGCTGGAGCTGACAGCTGTGGGCACAGCTCTGTCACACACCACCCTGGACTGCTGTGATACCTTGGATACAATAAACTGCATTTTGGACACAATAAACTGCATTTTGGAGAGCCCCTGGAGTCCCACATCTCTCATTTCAGCTCTTACAGGAGAGCCTTTCCCTGTTGGCATCTGCATGGAAGTAGTGATAAATTGGGGGTGAAAGATCACGCTCGTCCCCACAAGAGCCTGAAGGGATGGCCAGGCACGGGTGGACACTGATGGCTCACCAGGCACAGGAGCTGAGCTGGCAGGAGCCTGCCTTCCTCCCAGAGCCGACCTCGGCTCAGGAAAAAGAAAACCACAACATTTTTGCTGCTCTTCAGAATTGATCCTTTTTTCCAGGGTCCCAGTTTCACATCATTTGAAGGAGGAGGCAGGCTTTGGTGCTGACTCTGGATGTCTCCCTGGGCCAGCTTCAGAGGAGGCTGTGTCATCTCCAACCTTTCAAGGAAGCCACAGGGGCTTAATTAAAACCTAAACCCGCGCACCGCTATTCAGATGAGACCGTGGGCTCCTCTGCTGACGGCAGCTCAAACTTGTCACTGTGCTCGCGCTGCACATCCCTGCTGGAAGGGAGGAAATTTCAGCTGAGAGACAGGCCCAGGGCTGGCGTGGGCTGAGCCCCTCTGTGACCGTGTTCACAGGGGTCTCAGGTTGAGGGAAGAGATGAGGATCTGACTCCATGTTTCAGAAGGTTTGATTTATTATTTTATGATATATATTACATTAAAACTATACTAAAAGAATAGAAGAAGGGATTTCATCAGAAGGCTGGCTAAAAATAGAAAAAGAAGGAATGAATAACAAAGGTTTGTGTCTCGGACAGAGTCTGGACAGCTGGGCTGTGATTGGCCATTAATTAGAAACAACCACATGAGACCAATCACAGATCCACCTGTTGCATTCCACAGCAGCAGATAACCATTGGTTACATTTTGTTCCTGAGGCCTCTCAGCTTCTCAGGAGAAAAAATCCTAAGGCTTTTTCATAAAGATGTCTGTGACACCCCTCTGCCAGAATCCTCTGGCTGGCAGGAGCTGGTCAGGGCCAGCAGCATCCCTGTAAGGCCAGGGAGCAATCAATCACTGGGGCTTCGTTAAGAGATGCATCCAAGGCAGCTGCCTGACACAGCCAGCGTGCAGAGGTGACACAGACCTGACTCCAGCCACCAGGACTTGAGGGAGAGGGAAAATCTGCATTTCCTAATCACATCACTCTGGTCAGAAGTCACTTGTTTTCAGCTCCACTCTGGGCATTTGCATGCTTGGATGGAAAATGTAATATTAACCATTGCCTCGCATCCCTGAGGAGGCAGCTGGGACATGAAAAGGAGCAGCTACAGAGATGGTTTGGGGAGTGGGACACCCAGAGGAGTGTGGATTCAGGGAGCAGCTTAAAAGCAGGGTGGAAAATCCAGCCCATCCATGCAATACCAGTTTGTGGTTCCCAGTAAAAGAAGACACCAGGCACTGAAAAGGGATGCATCTGTGAGATGTTCTCGTTCCTGTGTGTGGCTGTAGCACTTGTGTGTGTGCTGATAGGCCTGTGCATGGAGGGGCTGCACCTGTGGGACACACCTGTGTGACACAGGACAGGTGTGCACCCCAGGAACACCTGCAGGGTGTGCATCTGCACGTGTGTGCATCCAGACAGACCAGAAGAGACCTTAGTGAGACTGAAGGGACCATGGAGAGATTGTAGAAACCATGGTGAGGCTGTAGAAACCATGGTGAGGTTGTAGAAACCATGGTGAGCTTGTAGAACCTGTGCTGAGGATGAAGCATGATGATGTTGTGGACACCAATGAAGCTGTAGAGACTTGATTACCCTGTAGAGACCATGGAGAGGTTGTAGAGACCATGGTGAGATTAAATACACCATGGTGAGGTTGTAGAGACCATGAGAGGTTGTACAGACCATGGTGAGGTTAAAGACATAATGGTAAGGTTAAATACACCATGGTGAGGTTGTAGAGACCATGGTGAGGTTAAAGACATCATGGTGAGGTTGTAGAGACCATGGTGAGGTTAAAGACATCATGGTGAGGTTGCTCCTCTGGTGCAGCTTGAGGCCATTTCCCTTTGTCCTGTCACTTCTTCCCCAGGAGCAGAAGCCCACCCCCATTGGGCTGCCTCCTCCTGTCAGGGACTTGTGGGAACCCAGAAGGTGCCCCCTGAGCCTCCTTTTCTCCAGGCTGAACCCCCATCTCCTCTCATGCTCCAGCCCCTTCCCCTCTCTGTCCATGGCGTCTTGCTCCTGCCTGGGGGCTCAGGAGGTGCTGCAGGACGTGGTTCCACCAAGAGGCACCAGCCATTCCCACTTCCCTCTGTGGGCCCCTGTGCCAAGCACACCCCACAACAACTTGCACAGCAGCTGTAGGAAAGTAATTTCTACATTTATTTGATGCCCAAATGTTGGGAACCAGGTTGGGCCTTGCTCAGGTGCTTCCTGAAGAAGCACATGAAGGGAAATCACATTAGATATTGGGAAGAAATTATTCCCTGTGAGAGTGAGGAGGCCCTGGCACAGGGTGCCCAGAGCAGCTGTGGCTGCCCCTGGATCCCTGACGTGTCCCAGGCCACGTGGGACAGTGTGACAGTTGGTCACAAGGGTTCTTGGGTGAAGGAAGAGACGAGATTTTGACTTTATTACTAGAAGGTTTGATTTATTATTTTATGATACATCCATCTATTATAACTATACGAAAAGAAAAGAAAAGGAAAGGTTTCCAGAAGCTGCTAGCTACCTAAGAATAGAAAGTAAAGAATGATAACAAACGTCGCTCTCGGACTGTGTCCGAGCGAGCTCCGTTCTGGATTGGCCATTATCTCTAAACATCCAATCTGGGCCAATCCAGACAGACCTGTTGCATTCCACAGCAGCAGATAACCATTGTTTACATCTTGTTGCTGAAACTCTCAGCTTCAGCAGGAAAAATCCTGAGAGAGGATTTTTCATAAAAGAAATGTCTGTGACAGGACAGGGCTTGGAGCAGCCTGGGACAGGGGAAGGTGTCCTGGACCATGGCAGGGGGTGGGATGAAACAATCTCTAACGTCATTTCCAAACCAAACCATCCTGGCATTCCAGGATATCCAGGATATCCAGTAGCACATGGAGGTGAATGAGATGCTGTGAGGGCACCACACACATCCCAGCCCATCCTGCTGTCACTGATCTCTCTTCAAGGAGATCCCAGCTGCTCTCCCCGCTCCATCTGCAGCCTCCAAACAGCCACTGCAGGGGAGAAAATAACACACTGAGTTCAAGGTGGGGAGGGAGAAATTATTTTTAAAAAATTCAGCTGTTCTGGCATCCCATAAATCTCAATTTATTTGTCCTTTTCTCTTTATACAAGCGTGAAGGGAAGCAAAACCATGTGTACAAACCCTCCCTGGGGTCCCTGTTAGCGTGCAGGGGGATGTTCAAGGCAAGATGCCTTCAGCCCTCAGCCACCTGTAGTGAGGGGAAGGGGCTTTGTGGAGTTTAATTTCATTTTCCCCCTCAGGTGTCTCTGTGCTGGGATCATTCACAATGATTTTTGCCCCACAGAAGAGGAAGGTGCTGGAAGGGGAAACTGAAGAGTAGAACAGAGGGAAGTGACCTGAGGGTTCTGGTTGAGGGCAAGTTAGACATGAGCCAGCAGTGCCCTGGCAGCCCAAAGGCCACCGTGGCCTGGGGACATCAGCTGGGCAGGGAGGGACTGTCCTGCTGTGCTGGGGCAGCCTCACCCCCTGTGCTGGGGGCACTTTGGGTGCCACGATATAAAACAGACATGGAGCCATTAGAGAGCATCCAGAGGAGGCCGTGAGGATGGGAAAGGATCTGGAGGGGCCCATGAGGAGCAGCTGAGGGCACTGGGATTGTTCAGCTGGAGCAGAGGAGATGAGGGCAGAGCTCAGGGGCTGCAGCTCCTCCCGAGGGCAGCTCTGATCTCTGCCCTGGGACAGGGACAGGAGCCAGGGCACGGCTGGGGCTGAGCCAGGGCAGGGCAGGCTGAGATCAGGGCAAGGTTCTGCCCCCAGAGGGTGCTGGCACTGCCCAGGGAATGGGCACAGCCCCGAGGCTGCCAGAGCTGCAGGAGGGTTTGGGCAGCACTGCCAGGGATGCGCAGGGTGGGGTTGTTGGGGATCTGGGCAGGGCCAGGAGCTGCCCTGGATGATCCTGGTGGGTCCCTCCAGCTCAGGAGGTTCTGTGATTTTCTAATTCTGTTTCTCAGGTGCCCCGTGCATGGGGGCTCCTCAGCCCCAGGTGCCAGGGTTCAGGTCAGCAGGGCCCTGGGGCAGCTCCTCCCTCCATTGCCCTGGCTCTGATGCTGGGGGTGGCCACACCAGGGTGATGCTGTGGCAATGCTGTGGTGATGCTGTGGTGTCTTGGTTTGGAAAGACAGGAGTCTGCTAAGGAAGGCAGGAGCCTCCCCTGAAATGGAGAATGCAGACCCTCCCCACCCCTCTGAATTGCTATAAATTTTAAATTAAGGGGCTCTCAGGCAAGAATATGGGAGCAGGAAATAACAGTTCCTTAATAGAGAAGAAAAAAAACTGAAAGGATAAAATAAACAATGCAGTACACTAGAACAACACTGACAGAGTCAGAACCCAACCTGACACCCTGTGGGTCAGGGTGTTGGCAGCAGTCCCATTGGAATTGTGGCTCAGCCCTCCTGCAGTGTCAGGGGTGGTTCTGCTGGAGCAGGGATCCTGGAGAAAGGTGCAGTCTCTGCCTCTGAAGATCCAGGGAAGAAGAGGCAGCTGCTGTTCCTCTGGGGAATCCCATGGAGAAAGCCGTGCCCGTGTCTCAAAATCTTCTGGATTATATCCGGGTAGGAATGCTTGGCTCCTCCCTCCAGGCTCACATCTCCCAATGGGATGCTGCAGTTCTTATCAGCCATGCAGTGACATTCAATAGCTGTTATCAGCAATGTCCCCTCCCGAGGGAGGAGTGATTGTGGTCACTCAAAGAGAGAGATAAGGCAAACTGCCCACTTGACAAAGGTAATCTGCCATACAGATGGCAATGGAATACATCTTGCATTGCAATTTTCAACATGTGGTGATGCTGTGGTGAGGTGAGGAGGTGAGACGGGTGCCCTGGTGAGGACACTCCAGGGGCTGCTGTGGCAGGCACCCAGGGGGTGTCACTGCTCTTTGGCCCCAGTGCAGGGAGAGCACCCTGTCCAAACAGAGTGCCCTCCCTCCAAAGGCCCTGCAGGAAGGGTGTGGATGTGGGCTTTGCTCCCAAACCCCGCAGGCTCTGCAGCCCCAAGGTGTGCAGTGGTGGGGTCTGCCCTCCCTCGGAGCTTTGGGCACAGGGGGTCTCAGTCCACCTCTTCAACCAAACATCTATTTCCTGCCTTGTTGCTGAAGCACTAATTGTGGCCTTTCAGTTGGGTTTGGGTTTTATTTTGCTTCCTGGAGTAGCTGCTCTGCTTTTCCTGAGCTCCCAGCAGGATTTGCTGAGGAGTTTGCCATCCACAGCACCTGTATTTGATGTGCCCATAGCTGCAGAGAGGTGGGATTGGGATGCTCCCAGCCTTGGAGGATCCCCGGGTTTGCTGTGATCATCTCTGTAACCTCTCCAAAGCTCTTGCTGAGTGGTGCTGCAGCTGCTTGTGTCACAGGGAGTTTTAAAAGGTTTTTGCAGGTTCAGGAGTGCACAGCTGAGAGCAGGCAATGGATGCTGCTTCCCAAATCCCGGCACTTCAGCTGCTGTTCAGCATCTCCCACACATGGGGTGATGGGACAGCCTGGGGGCTTTTCCCTCAGAGCAGTGGGAGCTGGCATGGCCTGTTTAACACCCCTTTTCTGACTGTTTAACACCCCTTTTCTGACTGTTTAACACCCCTTTTCTGACTGTTTAACACCCTTTTCTGACTGTTTAACACCCCTTTTCTGACTGTTTAACACCCCTTTTCTGACTGTTTAACACCCATTTTCTGACTGTTTAACATCCCTTTTCTGACTGTTTAACACCCCTTTTCTGACTTTTTAACACCCTATTGTATTTGCAGGGATCCCCATGGCGGGGAGGAATGATGAATCTGACTCCATGCTCTCAGAAGGCTAATTCATTGCTTTATGATGCTATATTATATTAAAGAATACTAACTATACTAAAGAATACAGAAAGGATACTTACAGAAGGCTAAAAAGATAATCATGAAAACTCGTGACTCTTTCCAGAGCCCTGACACAGCTTGGCCCTGATTGGCCAAAGAGTGAAAACAACTCACAGCAGAATGCAATGGAACAATCACCTGTGGGTAAACAATCTCCAAACACATTCCACATGAGCACAACACAGGAGAAGCAAATGAGATAAGAATTGTTTTCCTTTTCTCTGAGGCTTCTCAGCTTCCCAGGAGGAAAATCCTGGGCAAAGGGATTTTTCAGAGAATGTGAATGCCACAACACCCCTTTCTGACTGTTTAACATCCCTTTTCTGACTGTTTAACACCCTCTTTCCCCCTCTTGGCACAGAACTTGTACCCAAAACTTCATTTTCCCAGGACTAGGACATTCACAACTTGTGTGCAGTAATTACACTCTCCATCGCTTTCCCATCAAGAAATAAATGGAAGAAAAGCACATCCCAAGGTAGCAGCTCTGACCTTCATTTCAGAAGGTTAGTCACAGCCAGCTGGGCTATAATCCAGCCCTAAATTTACCCAAGACCTTGCTGTTCCCTCAGGCTGGTCATGTGCTGAGATGGGGGTGGGAGCTGATGGGAGAAGCACAAGTGCTCTGGTAGGTGTTTCTGTGAGGAGGGGCTGGGGGTGGATTTTTGGGGTCCCTCTCTGCAGCAGGCAGTTCCTGACGTGTGCTTCACTCCATTGGTGGCTTTGGGAGCAGAAGGTGTTGGGCTCCCCCTGAGGTCAGAGATTCAGAGATCATTAATCCTGTTCTCTTCCATGGCCTGGCAGGGCTGTGACACTGCCTGAGTCTCCCTGAAATGTCACCTTTGCCCCCTGATAATGGATAAACTTCTTTCCAAAGACTTTCCCTAAGGTGTGGTGCCTGATGTAACTTTAAAAGAGCATGGGCTTCCTTCACTCCATCCCATGCAGCTCTGAGGGATGAAATCCTCCCACCAGGGTTGGCAGTACTGGGATAAGCCTTGGGAAAGGTCAGCAGCTCTGTCCCATTCCCTCCAGCATGTTCTCACCAGTCTCAGCAGCTTGCAGACATGGAATATTCCAGCCCATGGAATGCCAGGGAATGTGGTCACCAGTTTATTCCCCAGACCATTTAAAGCTTGCTGAGGGAATATCTGTTTTAAGGCCTTCAGGATGCCCCTGTGTTGTGCCTGATAGTCCAGGGAAAACCTCCCCTGCTCTGCTCTGATGCTGTGATGAGGGAGGTCCAGCATTTCTCCATGTTCCTTAGGGAACCTTCCAGCCCTCCTTTACAAAGGAACTCTGTCTCCTCCTTCCAAAGTTATTCCTGTGTTGTTCTGCACAAGAAGGGGTTTTGGGGTCTCTGTGGGCTGTCCTCTGTGCCCAATCCTCCTTCCTTTGGCTGTGGAAGGGAGGGAGATGTTTCTGCCATTCCCTGAGAGGATGATTACAGAATGTTGAGGTGAAAGGCACTGTCTTGATCTGCTGTAAATCCAGCTGCATTCCTGCACCTCAGCTGCCCTAGCACAATGTGCAGGGCAAGAACCAGATCCTGGCATCTTTATTATCCCTCTAGATTGCTCTGCACCACTTGCTGTCTTTGAAAGAGGAGGGGTGGAAATAGATGGCCATGAGAATTGTGTTCAGCTATTTCATGAAAGTCATAATCATTCCTAATCTCAACGTGCAGGGACCGCATCACAGGGCCCAATCTGTCACCAAGATTGTCCTGCAGTTGCATTCAGCCAGAAGTAAAAACCCATCCAGAGACAGAAATACAGGAAACAAGAGTGTCTGGGGCTGGGCAACTTTGTGATGATAGGAGAGCCCAGGTGCTGAGCACTGCTGGGTTATCCAAACCAGTCCTACAGATCAGAGATGCGTCCCTGGGATGGGAATGGAAGAAGGAGCAATTGGTCTGTGGAGTAGTGACTTGCTCCAAGTGGAGATGGAGATGTTCCTTCTCTCCTCGCTGCAGGCAGGGCTGGCAGTGCAATTCCCTGTGGGATACCCACAGCACTGGAGAATCCCAGCATGGTTTGGGTTGGAAGGGAACTTAGAGACCATCCCATTCCACCTCCTGCCATGGGCAGGGACACCTTTCACCAGACCAGGTTCCTCCAAGCCCCATCCAACCTGGCCTTGGGCACTTCCAGGGATGAAGAGGAGTTTCCTCAGACAGCAAGAGAGTCCCAAACAAGGATATTTCATCTGGGCAGATGGCAGGGGGTGACCAGAACTCTGCTCATCTCCTCCTGAAGGAGCCCTGGGGATCCATCCCTCAGCATTCAGGGCTGTGGGGGCAGCAGGTATTCCACTTGTGCCATGGAGTCTCTGTGTGTCTGTCAGGCTTTAATGCAGCTTGTTGTCTCTTTTCCCACACCAGGAGGGCTGAGTGCCCTTGGTGATGGGATCTGCCTGCCAAAGGAGGCAGGCACTGGTGTGAGTGCCCTCATGTGCTGCAGGACTCTCCTCTGGGAAGTCCCTGAGCTGGCAGAAGGGAAGGACACTATTAGGGAAGCTGGAATCCCTCCAGCATCCGTGATCCTCTCATGTTTGTTCCCTGTGTGTTTGCCAAAAGCACCCTTATTTATTTCATCAGCTAAATGCTGCAAACCAGATGCCTGAGTTCCATCAAGGCATTTAATGATGATGATCATTGCTTCCCCTGATGCAGTGTCTCCTAGCGAGGACGATGCCACAGCAGTGCACAGCTGTTGACCAATGGGGGCCTGTCTGTTTTCTCCAGTGTTTTATGGTACTTAGCTAATTCTTTTTTTTTTTCTGCTAGGCCTCCTTTTTTTTCCTTCTTTTTTTTTCATTTTTTCTGCTGAGTTGCAAGAGGTTCTGAGGTGGAACGTGGCAGCTGTTTAATGGTGCAGGAAGGAGCCTGGCGAGGCAGATGAGCTCAGGGAGTGAGGAGAGCCTCCCTCTCCTCTGTAGTGCTGCAGAAAGTCTCCTGTGTGACACAAACGTGGTCCTACATCCTCCCAGAAGCAAAAATAAAGGTTGTGGCTGCTCTTTCCTGACGCTGGCAGGGAGCTCTGTACAAATCACAAATGGGACAGGACTGCTGTGGAACGTGCCTTGAGCTGTTTTATTTTCCAGCATCAGTCTCATTACCTGGCTATGACAATGGGAAGATGCCAGCAGCTCACATCTTAGGCAGCAGAGTAAGAATTTAATGTTACAACTCACTTTATAAGTTTTTTGACCAATCACACAAAGCAAAAGCACATTGACAGTAGTTTTAACTAACCACTATAAGCACAGGTACCTTTGGTTAAACAATGCTTGCTAATTTCAAATACAATACCTGCTTGTAAGCCTTAAAACACAATGCATAGAGCTCCATTATTAAGCTTCAACTTTCCTAATATCTTGCTAGATAAATTTTTCTGTAGCTTAGAGTTATTCTAGACAAGCGTTAATACACAGACCATTGTTCTATTTGTCCTTGCTTTTCTACTTTTTAAGTAATTTTTCTGCTGACCAATCTCATGGCTGCTGCTTAGCTCCAATCACATTTCTGCTGTCTCTGGGGCCTGCCTTTTGCAGCTTTCCCAAAACCCTCTGATTTTGTGGATCCACAATTCCCCCTCTCTGTTCACCTAAAAAGAAACTTTCATAATCATGTCATTTATTACTTGCGTTTCACAGCTAAGCTGGGAGTAAATAACACAGATGAGTAAATAATAACAGACCGGGCTGCACGAGGAGGCTTTGGCACAGCCAGAAGGGAAGATTGATCCTAAGGGGTTTGTTCCTGGTGCAGAGCCGTGTTTTTCCTTGGCTGGATGCACCAAGATGAGCTTGAGAGGACACGAGGCAGGGCACAGATGTTGGGAAAGGCACACAGGGATAACTTGGCACACGAAAGCTGCTCAGAGCCTGCATTTCCCAGCAGTGTGCTCCACTGTTCTGCTGAGCTGCTCCGCTGATCAGGATTGAGAACGTGCTGGGGACAGGTCAGGTTGCTTCATTTCATCTGGTGGCTCCTCTGAGAAGGTGGGAGCAGGATCATGTCCTCACATCCCAAGGTGCTCCAGGATGGACGGGCTGCAGCTGGTGTGGAGACAGGCAGAGGCACTTCCCAAAAGGTGACATCAGCCCACAAGGAACTCCCCAAAAGGTGATATCAGCCCTCAGGCAGTCTCCAAAAGGTGATATCAGCCCACAAGACAGTCTCCAAAAGCTGATATCAGCCCACAAAGCACTACCCAAAGGTGATATCAGCCCTCAGACAGTCTCCAAAAGGTGATATCAGCCCTCAGGCAGTCTCCAAAAGGTGATATCAGCCCACAAGACAGTCCCCAAAAGGTGATATCAGCCCACAAAGCACTACCCAAAGGTGATATCAGCCCTCAGGCAGTCTCCAAAAGGTGATATCAGCCCACAAAGCACTTCCCAAAGGTGATATCAGCCCTCAGGCAGTCCCCAAAAGGTGGTATCAGCCCACAAAGCACTTCCCAAAAGGTGATATCAGTTTACAAGGCACTCTCCAAAAGGTGGTATCAGCCCACAAAGCACTACCCAAAGGTGATATCAGCCCACACGGCAGTCCCCAAAAGGTGATACCAGCCTACAAAGAAGACGTTTTGCCAGTGACAGTGGTGAGGCACAGGGTGCCCAGAGGTGTACAGGGTGGGCACAAGGTGCCCAGAGCAGCTGTGGCTGCCCCTGGATCCCTGTCAGTGCCCAAGGCCAGGCTGGACAAGGCCTGGAGCAGCCTGGGACAGTAGAAGGTCCCTGCCATGTCACAGGTGGCACTGGGGGCACTTCCAGGCTGCTGCCATCCTACAGGAGCCACACGTGGCTGTTCAATCCAGCTGTGGTGCCACCTTCCTGCTGGGAAGTGCTGTGAAACTCGTGGAGGTGTCTTAAGATCTCTTAAGAGACAATTAAGAATTTCAGTGTTGCTTTGATATTTGTTGAACAAAACACTGACACAACACACCAGGCTATTCGGGTTTGTTTTAACTTGCAGTTTAGGTTTCCAAAAAAAAAAAAAAAAAAAGAGTATGAAATGAATTAGCAAATTATTTTGATTGCTTTGTTCATTTTTCCAGCGAGAAAGTTACCCACCTGGAAAATACTGACTGGCTGCAGGCAGGAGCAGAATTTATTACCTGAGATAAATGGATCTGGGATAAAAGTCCTCTTTATTTTTTCATTTTAGCTGCAAAGGATGATATGCTTCTGTTCTGCTCTTTGTACCCGAGATCAAATAAGAAGGAACTTTGCATAGGTGTGCCAATGCCTTTCAAGGGGAAGTTTCTCCCCCCACCCCAGCCCTCCTTTTCCTCCTGGAAGCAGCACCTTGGACTCGAGATGAGAGCAGTGTTTGACGTCCCTTTCACAGTGATGCCAGCATGACTCTGAATCCCAGAACTGGCACTCATTCTGCGTTCCATCCCGTGTGCACAGGCTCTGATCTCGCTACCTTGGCCTTGTTTTATTCCCTTTTTTCTTCCTTTCTTTCCCCATTTCTTTGTGGGAGAAGCCTCGTTTCATTTCCGCGCAGGTCCCGAGGGGCGGCTGGCAGATCTCACGTGCAGGGTGTCAGCTGCATTAAATGAACATGCTCAGATCACTGTAAATCCCTATTTACACATAATAAACACGAGGATATAAAACACAGAGGAAATAATACATTATTGATTACAGCAGTGGCATGTAATGTCCTTTGAAAGGCGGGTGGTGCTTGCCCATCCATCAGCGCTCCAAACGTGGATCATCCTGTGTCACAGGCATCTTTTATGAAAAATCCTTTCCTTAGGATTTTTCCTCCTGAGAAGCTGAGAAGCCTCAGGAACAAAATGGAACCAATGGTTATCTGCTGCTGTGGAATGCAACAGGTGCATCTGTGACTGGTCTCATGTGGTTGTTTCTAATTAATGGCCAATCACAGCCCAGCTGGCTCGGACTCTCTGTCCAAGCTCACAAGCCTTTGTTATTCATTCTTTCTTTTGCTATTCTTAGCCAGCGTTCTGATGAAATCCTTTCTTCTATTCTTTTAGTATAGTTTTAATATAACATATATCATAAAATAATAAATCAAGCCTTCTGAAGCATGGACTCAGATCCTCGTCCCTTCCCTCATCCTAAGACCTCTGTGAACACCACCACACTCCTGCTTGGGAACTCAGGGCAGGTCAGCTCTTTGTGCCTGGCTGCCCTGGCTGCCTGGGAGAGAGGATGGGCAGGAGTGGGGAAAGGTGGCTCACAGCTGTTGGCAAATAGAACAGCAAAGGGAGATATCAGCCTGCAAGGAAGAAGTCTTGAGAGTGACAAAATGCTGATGCCCTGGCACAGGGTGCCCAGAGCAGCTGTGGCTGCCCCTGGATCCCTGGAAGTGCCCAAGGCCAGGCTGGGCAGGGCTTGGAGCAGCCTGGCATACTGGGAGATGTCCCTGCCCATAGCAGGGGGTGGCACTGAATGGGCTTTAAGTTTTCTTCCAAACTAAACTATGCTATGATATTTCCCTGGCATGTTGGAATTTTCCTTTAGGCAAGAAGGTGCTTGAAAAAAAATTTCCTACAGGTGCAGCCAGAGCATTCAAATGTCATTGTCCTTCCCTCTCAGAGCAGACAATATCTCCCATAAGGAGTGGGCTATGTGCAGGATGCCCTGGTCATGTCTATATGTGAGCAAAATGAAAGCTTGGTACAACACCTGGGGGGTGCAGAGTCCTTTTTTGGGGGATTGGGAAGGATGGCTCACAAGCCCTGACACCACTCCTATGGTTGTCAGTCAGATGCACTCCAATACAAAAAGTGTGGTGGTATTTTCTCTGTGTGTATGACTTTTTGTTAGGTTTTGTGTTTGTTTTTTTTTTTTTAATGGTGATGTGCTCCCCACCTGAGGTGCCCTATCAGCATCACTGCCCTGGCACTCGTGTTACAGTGATGAAGAGCAATATTTTGATGGTTGCTGAAATTGTAGGTGATGATTCCTTCCTCCTCAACAGCAGACACCATTCCTCATCTCCCATGCGATTCATGAAATTCATTCCCTTGTTTTATCTCTGGCTGAGGTTGCAGGCGAGTGAGGTCGGTGAGGCTTGACAGGCATTTGGAATAGGTTTTGTTGGGTTTAAATGAGTTGAGAGTTCAAAGCCAGGCAGGTAATGGAGCGGTTCTGCTCCCCTTGTTCACTTTGAGAGGATTGCAGACCCTGCTGCTCCTCACAGAGCTGCTTCAGAGGCACCTGCTCCAGTCAGGGGAATCCTGAGGTGCAGCTGGGTTAGAGGGAGGGCAGGACAAGGGGGAATGGCTTCACACTGATGGGGGCAGGGTTAGGGGGGATATTGGTGATGCCTCAGGGTTTAGCTTTTATATTTTTCAGGTTCTGTGCTGCTTTAGTGTGTGGGTCTGGGCTTCACATTATGGGATGGTGAGCTCTGTGCACAGAGCAGGGAGACAAAACAATTCCTGCTCCAGCTGGGCACCAAGGACAAATGATCCAAATCTCAGCCCAAGAGCACAAACACCATGGGCTGGAGAGAGAAAAACAAGGATGGGACTGCATGGGCTAAAGCTGAAATTGGACAATTACAGAGCAGAACTTATAAAAGTGACAGACCCCGTACCTGGTCGTGCATTTTGTGACCATTTTGGTTCATCTTGGGTGCAGCCCTGGCTGGGCTCTTGTGCTGTCCATTGGTGGATCCATTGAGGCCTTTTAATAAATCCCTGCTTTATTCTGTAACTCTGTCCAGTCTTTGCTCTAGCTCAGCCTTCTCAAGGCATCATTGTGAAGAAATCCTTCCCTGGGAGGGTGGGCAGGCCCTGGCACAGGGTGCCCAGAGAAGGTGTGGCTGCTCCTGCATCCCTGGATGTGTCCAAGGCCAGGCTGGAAGGGACTTGGAGCACCCTGAGATAGTGGAAGGTGTCCCTGAGGATGGAATTAAATGATCTTTAAGGTCCCTTTCAACCCATCCTTTTCATGGTTCTAACAGAGCACCTTCAGGACACGTGGATCACTTGGCTCTGCACATGGGGAAAACTCCCTGCCCCACGAGCTGCCCCAGCCTTGGATCTGAGCTGTTTACTCACTCTGGGAGCTCTGCAGTAAAAACATATTAAAGTTCTCTCTTCCTGCAGCTTTTTTCCTCCAGGTATTTAATCTTAGTTTACAGATGAAATGTGCAGTGGAGAAAAAGATGCTAATCACACAGTTGCTGCACTCTACTCCAGTCACTGAAAAATTTATTACCATCTGTCCTGGACTGGACAGGGCTGGAGCATCACCCTGCTAACAGCTTTGGAGCAGCAGCAGAGAGACCCAACATCACAGCAGGGCACAGCCCCAGCCCCTGGGGCCACCAGAGACCTTGCAGGGGTTGGTGCAGGAGAGCTGCACTGCCTAATCTGCTCTTGGCTCAGCTCAGAGGCAAAGTCCAGGCTGGGCTGGAAGCTTCCAGCACTTGGCTGTGAGTGTCACCAGCAGCTTCCTGGTGCTTCATGGTCAGAGGAGATTTTTATCAACCATTTGTCAACGCTCTCCGGCACCTGGTGGGATTCTTGGGGTGTCCTGTGCAGAGCCAGGAGTTCAACTCAATCCTTGTGTGGATCCCTTCCAACTCAGGACATTCTATGATTTAACTACTCAGCTCTTCCCTCTTTTTTAGCCAGCTGTTGAGGTGTCATTATTTCAGTCTCCCAAATACAGCATTATGTACATCCCTGATAGGTCCCTTCCCTGGCTGTAACAGGGCACGTGGCTTTACATGATCAGGTTCTGACAGGCTTTTATAAACCTGGAGCAGAAGGCGAGGTCAGAAATCAGACCAGAAATGGGATTTCTCTGCCTCCCAAAGAAAGGTGTTTGGCTGTGCAGCTTTCTGAGCATCTTGTAATATCAAACTGTCTTGGAAGTAAAGTGGTTTGATTTTTGGCCTGTCTCTGCCCTCAGTGGATTATTGGACTTACAGTTCAGAAAGACTCAAACTGCAGCTCCTGTGGTGCATCTTAAATATACGATTTTCACTTGGCTTTTTGCAAGACCAATGTTTCTTCCTGGCAGATCCTCCTGTAACTGTATTTCCCCTCCAGCACCAGCAAGCCCAGCAGAACCTTGGAGCACACAACCATTCCATAAAGTCCCTCTCCTGTGGCTGTGTTTGCTTATGTCTCTCTTTTTTTTTTTTTTTTTTTTTTTTTGCAACAGGACTATTTTCATAAAACCTCACACCTTGGAGAACCCAAAATTGCTGAGCAAGGAAATGATCATCAGTGGTGCAAGGAGTGCTCGTGTCTCTCCTGCAGTAATTAGCAAACCTTAACGCAGGCTTGGCTCTCTTTCCAATTAAACCCTGGCAAGCTGGAATGCACAATGTGCTAATGAAATGGGGAGTTTTGGAGCTCCTCTGCTGGCTGTTTGGAGGATATGGGAGCTTTAGGCTGTCTGGCTGAAACGAAGCCATTGAAAGTAATGGGCTGGACAATCTCACCCCATTACTTTTAATGGGATTGAGAGAGTGCATGGGGAGCAGCACTGGGGGAAGCAGGGGAGTTGTTTCCACAGATCATCCAAGTTATGGCCAATGCTGGGAAAACGCCCCCCTGGCAGCAGGAGCTGTGTGCAGTGACAGGGCTTGGCAGGGAGGGAGCAGGGAAGGTGATAAAGGCACCAGTGCCACCAGTCAGCCCTGAGTGGGGGCTGAGTTTGGTCAGGGCATGTCACAAGGAGGGGAACTGCTGGGTGGGGGAGATCCCATTGCTGCTGGATGGGAGAGATCTCTGCTTCTGGGTGAGGGAGATCCCACTGCTGGGTGAGAGAGATCCCATTGCTGGATGTGGGAGAGATCCCATTGCTGGATAGGAGAGATCCCATTGCTGGATGTGGGAGATCCCATTGTTGGATAGGAGAGATCCCATTGCTGGATAGGAGAGATCCCATTGCTGGATGGGGGGAAGAACCCATTGCTGGATAGGAGAGATCCCATTGCTGGATGTGGGAGAGATCCCATTGCTGGATAGGAGAGATCCCATTGCTGGATGTGGGAGAGATCCCATTGCTGGATAGGAGAAATCCCATTGCTGGATGTGGGAGATCCCATTGTTGGATGGGAGAGATCCCATTGCTGGATGTGGGAGAGATCCCTGCTGCTAAATGTGGGAGATCCCATTGCTGGGGGAGGAAAATTCCTGCTGCTGGATGTGGGAGATGCCATTGTTGCATGTAGGAGATCCCATTGCTGGGTGAGGGAGATCCCATTGCTGGGTGGGAGAGATCTCTGCCTTTTGCCTGCTTTGGTCCCTCCCTCATACCCATCTTCCCTGGTTTACCTCCCTGCCCCTTACCTGTGCTAATTGCACCTGCAGAGGTGGAAGCAGGGTTTAACTGGTGTGATTTCAATGATTTCAGCTGAGGCAGCTGAGCATGGCTAGCAAAGTGTTTGCATGGAGATCCAGCTAGTGGGACCAGTTGAAGAAATTCTGAGTTTTCAGGTCAATTAGGAAACTGAAAATGCTCAAAAAGGGGAGAGGGATGATCATGAGACACAAATATCACAGGAGATTTAGGCAGCAGCCTGAAGCTGTTGTGGATGTTCAGTGTCTCTGGTGCCCTCTCAGGAGCTGGGCAGGGTGAGTGGTGCCAGGGCAGGGTGAGCTGCAGCACCCCAGCCTTAGGGCACTGCTGTGGATGCCTGCATGGCCTGGGGGATGCATTTGTTCCTTGGACAAGGAAGGAGCAGGGTCTGGACAGGGCAGCAATCAGCCTCCCACAGCCTGAGATTTGCCCACTCACTTTCCTTTCTCCTCCTGCTGAGCGTGGCCAAAACCTTCCCTGCCTTGAACCTCAATACCTCAATCAAAGCAGAAAGGGACGGGGCTGTGGTGATGAGATAATCCCTTAATTCTTATGGCTTTCTCCCTCTCCTTGTAATTGGTGCCTTGTTCCTTGGTGGAGGGCTGGGACCTGTTCTCACACTGCTCCTTCCATTTAGCACCACAGCTCTTCCAGAAAGGAACAGAAGGGGAGGAGCAGGGACTGCAGCAAATGCACCTCCAAGCAGGATTAACCTGGAATTGCTTCTTCCTTGGCCAGTTTACTCTTCTGTGATGGTTTGGTGACACCACCACAAGGTTCCCCAAGCTGTTTAGGAACCTCAGCTCCCATTCAAATTCCTGGGAAGTAATTCAAGTTTGGATATCTGAGGAGGAAATGGGATTAACCTGTGCCATGGGTCTGCCCTAAGTTACACATTGACATCACTGATCTCTTTCATCTTGGAGAGGAGACAGCACAGCAAGGACTGGTCACAGCAGGTCTCCTGCCCCTTCCCACCTCACAGGCAGGAAGGCAGCTAAAAGAGATGGCTGACAGTTGCCAAGGAGAGGAAAAATGAAATAGAAGCTGAAGATCAGAAATATTTTTAAAAGGCCTCAGATGCAGAAGAATTGCAGCCGTGCTGTGAGGTAACCAGCAAATAGAATTTAATTATACAAAACACAGGAGTAATGGAGCCTGTGAGGCTGGAGAGTGATTTCCCAGTAATAGGAGGACAGCAGGGATCCCTGTTTGGGCTGTGTGTGTGTTCACAGAGAGCAGGATGGTGCTACAGAGCTTTTCCTGCCTCCAGAGGGGAGGGATGGCCACAGCTCCTCCAGCTTGGACCAGCTGGGCTCTTCTCAAGGTGACCAGCATGAATGGGATTCTCTGGATCAGAGGCAGCAGGATCTGGGGCACATGGGCTCAAAGGCAGTGGCTGGGGTCAGGCAGAGGAAAGCTGTGATCCCAGCACATCTCTGAGGGCAGAAGTGGTTTGTGCTTCCCAGTGCTGCTGTCCATCTTCCAAACTTGTAAGAAGGATGGCTTAGGCAGAAACACATCCAAAGTGGGAGGTGTGAGGAGCCATTGTTGATCCAGAGCACAGCTGTAGATGTGACCTTTACGGTTCTGTGGGTTTATTTTTATTATTTTTCTCTCCAGCTTATCCACAATCTGTCAGAGCAGCGTGGGGACTTCCAGGGTTTATTGCAAAGTGTTTCCATTGCCATGTTCTCCTCCCAGTTGAGCTTGTTTTATTGTGTTGGATATTCACCTTAGGGGGTTGGTTGGTTTTTGTTTGGTTGGTTTTTGTTTGTCTGTCTGTTTGTTTGTTTGTTTTTCACAAGGTGCTCTGGGTGGGGAGTGAGGCAGGGACACTCCTGCTGTTGTGAGGAGCTCTAGACCTGCATGTAAATGGGGCTCTCTGAGTGACAAACAATGTTATTTATTCCACCATGAGATGTTCCCACCAGGCCCCAGGAAAATGTGCTGTGGCTGTGGCTGATGCTGCTTGGATTGGGGTGGGACATGCCGGGGTCCTTCAGCAGGAGCAAGGAACAGTGCTGGGGCATTCAGTGAAATGAGAAGCCTCAGTGAAATCAGGCCTTCAGAGAAAACACTGCACTCTTAAGGAATCAAAATGTGTGGATTTTGTGTATTTCTCCCTGTCAGTTTTGTTCTGAGCTGGTTTTAGAGCATCTCAGAGTCTCACAATCCCTGCTGTTGGAAGCCCTCCCAGTTTGCAGGAGCACATCCTGATCCAATCACTGGAGATGGAGCAGGAAGGCTCAACACAGCTTTAGACCAGCTCAACCCATCTCCCAAACACCCCTTCCCTTGCAGCCCCCCTGATTCACACAGACCCCTTGTGCTGCACACTCTGGGGCCTTTCCAGTCTCTGGGCCGTGGCCCCATTAGGGCATTTCCTTTCCCTGGAGAGACTTTTTTCAGTGGAAGGGCTGCTGCAGAAAGCTGGGATGGGTTTCATACCTGGAGGGTGGGATCACTTTTCTGCTGTCTGGAGCTGAATGTGCAGCTCCTGGGTTTGGTGGGGTGGAAGAAGGTGGGTGGAGGAATGTGCCATTGCAGCCCTTGGCAGGGCCCCAAGTCCCTGCAAGTGCAGGCCTGAGCTGCCAACAGAGCGTGTGGGGAAGTGACAGCCCAGGGCTATCCCAGCCCTTGGCTGGAGCAGAGGAATTCCTGGAGGAGGTGGAGCAGTCAGACAGGGTGAGGGACACTGCCTGTTCCCTCTCCTGCCCTGGCCATGGAGGAGCTGCATGGAGCTCAGGGGTCTGTGTGGGCTGGCGAAAGCAGCCACGGCAGTGAGGCCAAGACAGATGTGCCCAACACCTGATTGTCCTGCTGTGTCCCTGGTTGTCCTGCCTTGTCCCTGGTTGTCCTGCCTCGTCCCTGGTTGTCCTGCCCTGTCCCTGGTTGTCCTGCCCTGTCTCTGCCTGTCCTGCCCTGTCTCTGCCTGTCCTGCCCTGTCCCTGATTGTCCTGCCCTGTCTCTGGCTGTTGTGCCCTGCTCTGTCCCTGGTTTTCCTGCCCTCTTTGGTTGTCCTGCCCTGTCCCTGGCTGCCCTGCCATGTCCCTGGTTATCCTGTTCTGTCCCTGGCTGTCCTGCCCTGTCTCTGCCTGCCCTGCCCTGCCCTGGTTGTCCTGCCATGCCCCTGGCTGCCCTGCCACCTCCCCAGAATCAGCAGATCCTGTCAGTTCAGATCTCCTCCTGGTGGGACAGCATGGCTGGTGATGTGTGCTGGTTTCAGGGGCTGACCTGGGCAAACACCAGGAGAGACTGGGGAATGCATGGGCAGGTGCTTGCCTGTTGCTTTAATTTCCCTGGAAGGCCTGTCCCAGCCCTTCCTGCAGCAGCTCACTGCACTGGAACAGAACATTTGAAGAGCTGGCTGGAGCAGCAGGTGCAAGGGGCTGGAGTGAAGCAGGTTCATCCCCTTGCAGTGCAGGTCAGGGCCACCAGCAGGGGAGTTGGTTGAACAGCTCAGGAACCTCACAAGGAGGATCTGAGCTCCAGGGCTGCAGCCAGGCCAGGAGCACCAGAGGGGCTGAGCCAGGCTGAGCCAGAGCAGCTCTTGAGAAATACTCCAAAACTTGTGTGAACTGGGGGAAAATGCTGGAGCTACCCCTGCATCCTGTGAGACTGGGGAAGGAAACACCAACCCCACAAGAGTGGAGCCTTCAGAAGTGGGGTAAGGAGGGAGCAGGTGCACCCCAAACTCCCATGGGACTGCTAATTGAATTTGGGATCATGGGCAGCCCCACCAGCCTTTTCCAATGCCTGGCTGTGTTTTTTGCCATGATTCTCTGACTGTGTGGGGTACCTGACCCAGCTCTCAGCAGAGCAAACAGGAGTGGGTTTGACATTCAGTAGTGAAAAAAACAGATTGTTTCTACATAACCTTTTATTTGGTTTTCTTTCAAATAAAACCCTGTGTAGAAGTTATAACTTTTATAGTAGGAAATACAGCAAAAATACTTTTTCCTGCACATGAGGTGTAGTTAAGCTGTGGGAGTTGCTGCCCCAAGGCCTTAACAAAGCATTTTGGACAATTTGACCAGTGTAGACACATGCCTGTGCACACAAAGCTGTGAAAGCTGTTTGTGTGGGAAGGTTCAAGTACCAACAGCCACCTTACTCTGGGGTGAATTGTTTTTCCTACTGCAACTCCATCAGATTTCTTAACTTCAGGAAAAGGAAAAAAAAAATAAATCCAAAGAATGACTGGATTTGAGGTTTGTGAAGATTTTTCTTCACTTGTCAGATGCTCCCCAAATTGGACATGTTTGTGAGAGGTTCAGAAAAAGTGCATCAGCCATGAAGGGCTGGGGAGGAGAGTGGGGAATACAGACAGATTCAGTTCTGAACTTTAGGGACCAAAGGCTCTGTGTTGCCACTAGAGAAAAAAGCCTCTTCAAAACACTCCAGTGCTGAGTTACAACTTGGAGGTGCCTCTTTTCCCTTCATTAGCCAGGGAACACAGGGATATCATTCTCTTTGCTCAGCAGCACAAATCCCTCTTCTTTCTTTTCCCTCCTGCCAGTTGTGTTTCCTGCTAAGAACAACTTTTAATTGTCTGGGACCAGGGCAGAGCTTGTTCCTGGGAAGAGCTGCCTCCAGGGTGTTTCTCTGCTCTTCCTCTTGAAGCTTCCATTGCTGATGCCTTTCAAGGCACCTGGAAAGCTGAATTCCAATATTCAAGGCATGTACCTGTCCAAAGTTGTTTGTCCCAAAAAATGCCCTCCTGGGTTATGGAGACTCTGATTTTCTACTGGGTTGAAAGAAGCATAGTGAAAATCAGCACATCCAAGCTTTCCTGTCTTTTTCCATTATGGCTTTTAACCCAAAAGAAAGGTTTGAGAGAAGTTTTAAGGATCCTCCAGACCTTCACCCTTCAAATTCCCAGTAGGGACAACAGCCCTGGCGCTGGTTTGTGCTGTTGCTCTTCCCAAATGCAGGTAGGTGCCTCTCCAGTGGTGTTTAAGGCAAATTTAGGTCTTAACAGAGGTTCTACCCAGGGCTTCAGTTCTGAGGAGTTTTCTCTCACCCTGCAAAGTTGAGCTGTCCTCTCCAAGGTCTTCACCCTGTACAGCAATAGGAGAGGAGACTGGAATGATAAATTCTTCATCCAGAACTGGCTCCTGAATGGGGACAGTTTTCCACAAGCCCTGTGGATGTCCTTCTCTCTTTCCAGGTCTGTGGGAGAATGGCCAGTTGTGTTTTCCATCTCGGAGCAATGAGCTGGCAAACATCTCTGCTCCATCTGTTTTCTTTCATTGATGGATTCTTTAAAGTCAGATTGTGGTCCCACAGGGACACACTCAACTAATCCTCTGCTTTTAAGATTTTATTTGTGCAATAAATGGATGACAAGGTGGTTTGCGAGTACATAATACAATAAATGGGTTTATAAATGCAACTTTTTTGCAGAGCACTGTAGAATAAAATACAATACCACACCAGCATTTAACACTGATCTCTGCTTCATTCATATTTCAAACAGTAATGTGCCCATTTTCTCATCTGGGAAGCCTCTTAGGTTTTTTAATACATTTTTATAAATTAACCAGGCACAGATTTAATAATAACATGAATTTGTATGGGTTTTTTTCATCTCTGAAGATCTTGAATTGCTCTGCAGACTTAACAGTGTAATATAGGAATTCTGTGCCAAAGGATCTGTTTGCTCTCTGCCAAATGGCAGCAGGAGTTTGGATGGCTCAGGAATGCTCATGGATGCAAACAACATCAAGGGAGGAAGCTTGAACCCAGCACTGATAGCAGAGAACTTGGAGGGAAGGTGCTCCATGGCTGCCCAGAGCAGGATTCTCTGAAGAAGAGGTTACAGGGATGTTTGGGATGGTTCAGAGCCTTCAAATCAAAATGATGAAAAACAAAGAAAATGCTCCTTCACCTATTTCTTCAAACTTTTGGGATGCAGCATCCCCAGACACAGTGAAGCCAAGAGCATGGAAAACCCTGGGAGATCAGGATTTTCTGTCCATATTGCTTCTTTACCAGGGCACCCATGTACAGCAGGCAACTGCATCCACCCAGACAGGAAACTCCTGAGTGGGAGGATGAGGATCCTCCATCAAAATCTCTTAGATTTGGTCAGGTAGGATCTTCTTGCTGGCCAACTTGGGAATGTGTTGAGCTTCTTTCCTTGGAGAATTTCATGCTCTTCGAAGAGCTCCCAGCTGAGTTCTTTGCTTCTGGGATCTCCAGGTGAGATAAGGCTTTTCCAGCCCTTTGTCTCGCCCAGTTTCCACATTTTGGTGTCACTGACAGTAGGATATCTACTGTGGAGGTTGCCCATTCCCCATCCCAGAAAGTAGAGTTCAACTCATGGATATAACATGCAATCAGAAAAAATATTTACAGGTAGCAAATTGCCATCACTGTAGAAGGAAAACATGACAAAATGGAAACGTGATATTTATGTTAATACAAAGTTTTAAAAATTTAATTTTAGAGACCAGCTGTTTCTGCTTCTCTTATAAGAGTTTAATTGGTATATAATAGCATAGTTAATTAAATACAAATCAATAGTTTAAACCAGCTAATTGATATTTAATATGTATGGGAAAATATAACTTAGTTGTAATATCATTAGCTCAATATTAAATAAGCAATGGAATTGCAATTATGCCTTTACAACGATTATAAAGTTTATCGTTCTTTAATAAACTTGCAATTAGACAGGGTGAGCTGAAAAATTATTAAACAGGTATTATTGGGCTATTAAATGTTTATTATCATTCCTGGTGGGATACAGCTACACAATAGTACATATTATGATTATGTTAATAAACCCTTATTACAGCTTTGCAGCTTTAGCCTTTAGTGCACCGGTGATCTGATATTTCCTTCCCTTCCTGAGTGGTGAGGGAAGGAATTGCCTTGAAATTGAGAAAAGAAATGCCATACAATGAAAGAACCGAGGAAAAAGCAGAAGTAATCTGTAGTTTGGGCCAGCACTGAGAGATCTTTCTTCCCAAGCATGTTTCCCCTCGATTTCCCAAGCTGAGGATCCCTTGATCCCTTTCTCAAAGACTCCAAGGTCTTGTTTCTTGTAATTGGCTTTTGCTTCATTGTCACTGGCAATCTGTGGTTTGAAGTTGCTCCTGCTTTGCCCAGTGAGTGGCTCTTCTGCCAGTTTGGGGGTGAGTTAATGCAGGTACTTCTGAGAGGGTCAAAACCATGGTTCTGCTGTGTGTTTTGCAACCAGGATACCTTAGCTCCCACTTCATCACAGTGCGTGGGATGATCAACTTCAGCTGTAACTACTTTTGCCATGCTGAGAAATTCAATTGTCCTCACAAGGAAATGGATGGGATTGATTTGGGGGAGATGAGGACACACAATGGTTAAAACATTCTGGTTTTGGTGTGTCTCAGCAGCCCCCCTAAAGCCAAAATATTTAAAATGTTGCATATCTGCTTAACTCTTTGAGCTTTAGGTAGCCACTAAAAGCCAAAATGGTGAGACATCCTTAGGCAGCAGAATCATCTTGAAGTATTTTACCTTTTAAAGGCACTCTCAAGTATTTAAAGGTGCCTTTAGCTATAAAGATTTTTGCATGTTCTCACAAATTTATGGTATGAATTATTATAATGCAGTGCTTTTGTACAGCTCCTTTCATCATGGGATATCAAAGTGGTTTATAAGTGTTAATTATAGCACCCCTTGGGGAGGCAGACGGGAGCCAGGCACCCACAGCAGCCTGCTGAGCCAGGCTCCAGAGAGGCAAGAACCCACATTTCACTGGGATCCAGCTCAGCCTCAGCCTCCCTCCCTCTCTGAGGGCTCAGCTGGGCTGGGACCTGTGGGGCAGCACAGCCACTGCCTGGGGCAGGGCCCCTGCCCACAGCCCCCTTTTTGGGAGCTTTCTGCTCACTGCCAGGGGAAGGTGAGAGCTGGACACCTGAGTGGTGGGGTTGTCCCAGGACACTGCAGCTCCTGGTGCCCCCAGCACTGCCCTGGCCTGGGGTGCTCTGGGGCCACCATCATCATCATCAGGAGCTGGAGCTGATGGGGTGAGTCCAGAGAGATCATGGAGCTGCTCCAGGGCTGGAGCCCCGCTGCTCTGGAGCCAGGCTGGGAGATCTGGAGAGGAAAATGCTCTGAGGAGATCTCAGAGCCCCTGGCAGGGCCTGAAGGGGCTCCAGGAGAGCTGGAGAGGGACTGGGGACAAGGGATGGAGGGACAGGACACAGGGAATGGCTCCACTGCCAGAGGGCAGGGATGGATGGGATATTGGGAATTGGGAATTGTTCCCTGTGAGGGTGGGCAGGCCCTGGCACAGGGTGCCCAGAGCAGCTGTGGCTGCCCCTGGATCCCTGGCAGTGCCCAAGGCCAGGCTGGGCAGGGCTGGGAGCAGCCTGGGACAGTGGGAGGTGTCCCTGCCATGGCAGGGTCTTTAAGGCCCATTCCCACCCAAACCATTCCATGATCTTGGTGATGTTTGTGCTCATGGTGTGTGGCAGGCCCCCTCAGCCCAGTCTGTGTCCAGGAAAACCCATCCAGCATCCACTCACAGGCCCCTGTGCACGTCTGAGCAAGCAGAGCTGGCTTGCTCAGCTGCGCTGTGGGCTCTGCTGCCTTGTCTGACACTAATCTAATTGTGTTGTTTTAATTACTTTGATACCTTGGTGCTCGTTGGAGGCTCAATAGCAATCGATGTGGTTTTGTTTTCCTATCAATAAAGACATGAAGGCTCTCACCTGCTCTGCTGGCTCTGTGCTGCTGGCCCTGGGGGCTCAGGCAGGCTCGGGGCTCTGCCAGGCACACGGAGTGTGTGTCCTCACAGGATCCTGATGGAACCTCCCCCAAGGGCAGTGAGGTCTTATCGATCCTCCTTATCAGCCAGGGCTGAGGGAGGCAGCCTGAGCTGGCTGTGCCTGCAGTCAGAGGCATCCAACACCCGCAGGCCGACACCTCTCTGGGTGTGTTTGTGGTTGTGCACTTGGTGCAGACCGTGGTGGAACACCTTATCTCTGTCCCAGAGAGCAGGAGAACTGGTTTCCACCATCAGACCTGGACAACAGCTGCTCATTACTCCTTCCTGTTAAATCAAGAAACCACTGAGAGTTCTGGTGGTTGAGTCATCTGCCCTGATCTTTAGACATCTTCACCTGAGTTAGTCACTACCTTTTATGGCCAATGAAGGAGTTACAAGCACCCTCAAAGACACCATGAAAGGTGGAGTCACATTCTGGAGATGCCTGTTTCTCTCTGGGACGTTCCCTCCAGGACAAGGTGAATTTAGGGGAGCAATTAAATTTCAGCTTACTCTGATTATTTCAAGAGACTTGCTTTTGTCTGAGCATCAGCCTCAGTGGATTGACATGTGTGATTGTTTTGGTTAGATGCTGATTCCTCCCTGGTGGGAGCCTTAGGAACAGGGCCCTCCTGCAAGGTGGAGCCCTGTATAATGCTAGAGAAAGTGCTTTAACTGGGCTTGTGTGTGGCATCAAAAGAAGTCGGTTTTTTCTAGGTTTAGGCTCAAATTCTGCCTCATACTGTGCACAAGAGGAGGATGTAACCACTCTGCTGGGATGCCGTGGCAGCAAGCACTGCTAGGGAGGGGTTCTCTATGTCTGGGTCTGTCGCCGTGATATTTTCTGAAAAATTCCTTTGCCAGGATTTTTCTCCTGAGAAGCTGAGAAGCCTCAGAGGAAAAGAAAAACAATAATTATCTGCTGCTGTGGAATGCAACAGGTGCATCTTTGATTGGTCCATGTTGGTTGTTTCTAATTAATGGCCAATCACAGTCAGCTGGCTCAGACTCTCTGAGAGTCACGAGCTTTTGTTATCATTCCTTCCTATTCCTTGCTAGCCTTCTGATTAAATCCTTTCTTCTATTCTTTTAGTATAGTTTTAATATATAATTTTCTTTTAAAATAATACATATCATAAAATAATAAATCAGCCTTCTGAAACATGGAGTCAAGAGTCTCATCTCTTCCCTTGTCCTGGGACCCCTGCGAACACCACCACAGGGGTCTATACCCACGTGGATCTGGGGATCTTCCCTCATCTCATCACATCACTCTTGCCTCTTCCTCTGGACACGATCCAGATCTGTGATTCAGCCCCAAGTTTGCCTCATGGCACTGAAAGCCGAGCTTGCCAGGCAGGTCCTGCTCCGCTCTCCAGGCTCTGGTCCCGTCGCCTTGATATTTTCTGAAAAATCCCTTTGCCAGGATTTTTCTCCTGAGAAGCCTCAGAGGAAAAGAAAAACAATGATTATCTGCTGCTGTGGAATGCAACAGGTGCATCTGTGATTGGTCTCATGTGGTTGTTTCTAATTAATGGCCAATCACAGTCAGCTGGCTCGGACTCTCTGAGAGTCACGAGCTTTTGTTATCATTCCTTTCTATTCCTTGCTAGCCTTCTTATGAAATCCGTTCTTCTATTCTTTTAGTATAGTTTTAATATATCATTTTCTTTTAATATAATATAATATATATCATAAAATAATAAATCAGCCTTCTGAAACATGGAGTCGAGATTCTCATCTTTTCCCTCGTCCTGGGACCCCTGCGAACACCACCACATGGGTCTGGGGATCTTCCCTCATCACATCACATCACATCACATCACAGTTCCCTCTTCCTCTGGACACAATCCAGATCTGCGATTCAGCCCCAAATTTGCCTCGTGGCAGTGAAAGCCGAGCTTGCCAGGCAGGTCCTGCTCTGCTCTCCAGGCTCTGGTCCCGCTGCCTTCCCCTCCTCGAGCGAGCGAGCGGCACAACTCCACAGAGGGGGCTCTGCACAGTCCACAGCCACATTAAGTAAACATCAAAGGGGCTTTGATCAGCGGGGCTCTGCAGAGCACAGAAGCCCCTGAGGAGCTCTGCAGGTCCGCAGGCAGCGTTGGGGACATGGTACCTTAATTTTCTGCACTGTGACACAGGAGAATTTGTTTGAAGAATGAGAGCTCTCTGCCTCTCTGAGATGCGCACGGGGAGAGCGCCTGTGCTCGCAGCCTACTTCTGGAAAAACCCACGCTCAGATCTCTCTGTTTGTTACCAAGAGTCAAAAAGCCCCATTAACAAATCAAGGCATCAAAGGCCTGTGCCTCCTCAGACTCTGGCACTCTCTTGCTCATAGGGTCACTTGCTTGCTTCTAAAGAGCAAGATTCCTCAGGCCAGAATTCTCTTCCCTACTGAGGCCCATTTCCCGTTTCACTTTGCTGCCCACCAAGGGAGAAAGGGATGAAAGAGTCCTGTTGTTGCAACACGCTGCTGTGGAAGAAGATGCAGCTCATTGCCTCACTTGGAATAGAGGAGAGCTTAAGGACAGGCAAGGGAGGGGATGCTGACCCTCCTGTCTTTAGACACAGTCTTGGGGCCCAGCCAAGCTCAGCTCTGTGAGGCTGACCAAAGACTTCAGTTAGGTGCCCTCCTTCCTGGCGCTTTTCCTAAGGGTGTTTCTCTCCAGCAGGATTTGCTCCCTGCCGCAGCCCCAGGTGCCTGCTCCTGTCCCCAGCCCAGTCTAACCCCACGCTCTCTTCTCTTGCAGAACTGGGGCTCCCAGGAAGAGGATGCTGCCTAGTACTGGGGTTCATGTACAAGGAGAAGTACCGCAGGATGACTGAAGGTGAGCAGTTCCCTCACCTTCTCTTCTTCCTCTTTAGCAATCTCATTGTGAGGGGCTTCACCTCTGAGGGTGTGCTGGGTTCTTATTCCCACCCAGGAGAAAATCCTGCTTCCCCTTTGATCTCTGGAACATCTTAGAGGGCATGTGGGGAGCCCCCTGTGCGAAGCTGCAAGAGAAGAGCAGGAGCTTTGTAGTTCCATCCATCCAAAACCCACTGTCTTTTCCTACAGAAAGGATTTGTCCCACAGAAAGCTCTTGCACCAATTGCTGCATCTACTTCTCTTGTTCTAGTTGGGTGGCAGTGGTCACCATGCCGCTTCCAGAATCCCAGATTCCAGTGCCTCTGAACCTCACAGAGTCACCATTACATTGCTCTTCAAACTTCTGCTAAAATCTCCCTATTTTATATTCCAGTCATTCCCCAAGTACTTTATGAGCATTGATTAATCCATAAAAATATCATAAATAATTATGAAGCATAATAACTAAACAAAAACTATTTATGTTCAGAAGAACTGCCATCCTTGCTTCTGGTAGTTTCTTTTCCTGGAGCCAGCCCTGGTGCAGCTCCCTCTGATTAATGTTGGATGAGAGAAGGAAGCCCAGAGCCCCATGAGATGGGAGGGTCTCCAGGATGTGTCACAGGGAGTTTGGCTTCTGTGAGGTTACTCTAGGACCTGGAAACTTGACCCAAGTGTGGATTTAACCCTTTTTAGGGATCCTGATTGGAAATAACTCAGACAAAGGGTGTGATCTCTTGCCCTACTGCACTTCCTTTTCTGGAAACCTCCAAGGTCAGGCTGGATGGGGCTCTGAGTAACCTGGTCTAGAGGAAGGTGTTCCTGCTCACTGCTCTGGTTGGGTGACCCTGAAAGGTTCCTTCTAATCCAAACTTGCATCATTCTTTTTCCCTGCATGGGATGGAGTTTAGCCAGCAGTTAGCCATGGGGGTGTCTGCTCCTGCAGGAAGCCTTTTTCCATGAGAGTAAAAGGTGAGTTTGTTTCCATGAAGTAAAACTCTCATAGAGGCAAGTTTATGGTTCAAATATCAGTTAGAAGATCAAAGGTTCCTTCACGCTCCCAGGAGCCCTGATACTGAGCTGATAACATGGGGAAAGTACTTCACAAGGCTTCACCTCATGCTTGTTAATTATCACACGCTCTTTAAACATTGATTAGAGGATGTTTCTAATGGCAAGGGGCTGCCCCATGGGACACAAATACTGTGAGAAGGTGCAGCCTCCTTCTTGGTACCTTCCTGTCCCTCCAGCCTCTTGGACAGGCTGTCTGTGGCTGTGCCCAGACCCTGGGGATGCTCACAGGGTGTTGGAGAGCTGGCAGGACCCTGGGCATCCTGCCAGTCCTTTGGGAGTGCTGTGTCCCCTGATGGATTCAGAGCCTGCGTCAGCCAAAGAGAGCCCCCTTTTCAGGCTGAGCATGGCTTTGTGTGGAGAGAACAAAGAAACATGAAAGGCCAAAAGCAAAGCTTTTGTGAGGGAAAGGGAACAAAGTGTTCCTGCCTGACATGCAGCCAGTTTCTGGCCCCTGCAGGCTGCAGGGCCATTATGTTTAAAGGTACAATCTGCCAAAAAACAAAAGTCAGGGGGATTTCCATGGCTACAAAGACCACCTAGGACTTGTGTTTTCATTAGAAGCAGTTACAGATGACAATTGCAGACATCCAGCTTCCCAGGGTTTTTGTGGATTGCAGTACAGATCCACACTGTATGGTGTGTGAGCTGGGGTGGGGTCAGTGTCTGGTCATCTACAGGAATTTCCTGCCCAAGGTGCCTGAGCCAGACTCCTTGGGCCAGTTCCCTTGCCAGGGTGAGGAGAGAAAGCAGCTCCCCCTTTGTATTTGTGCCAGGTGAGAGCTTTTTCTCCCTTGAAAAAGAGGCTGAAGAGCAGCCCTATTAATAATTACAAGGGAGCTGAGGAAACTGAAAGCACAGGAAGGCAGTGGGGCAGTGGGATAATATGAGGTGTGGGCTCTCCATCCCAGAGGAAACAGGTAATTGCAGGGACCATTAGAACCTTCCTGTCATTTACTGGAGACATCTACAATGGCTTGGAGGGAGATAAGCACAAGAGAAGTTGGAAGCCTTGACAGTGTGGAAGAATAATTTTCTGATGGGAAATCATTTCTTAGGTTAGATTTCAGGAACAGGTTCTGCCCCCAAAGGGTGCTGGGCGCTGCCCAGGCTCCGCAGGGAATGGGCACAGCCCCGAGGCTGTCAGAGCTCAAGGGATGCCTAGGGTGGGGTTGTAGGGGGGTCTGGGCAGAGACAGGAGCCGCCCTGGATGATCCTGGTGAGTCCCTCCAGCTCAGGAGGTTCTGTGATTCTGTAAAAGTGGCGGTTTTGGCTGTCATCACAGAGAAGATCCAGTCTGGATGCTCACAGATCAGTTGGGCAACCTCTCCCAGTGGGATGAAATAGATCTGGGTTAGAGGTGCCCAGCAAGGGCCTTTGTGCTCTTTGCTGACCAGCTGGCAAGGGATGATATCCATGAGCACAGCTGGCTGCAGAGGTGGCTCTTCCAGCTGAGCTGGCCCTAGGATGAGGAACCAAGATCAGCGTCCATGGATGTTATCGTTATAGTGCAAAAGTTCTAGTCCTTTTCCCCGAATCCCAAATCACGTTGGGGTCACCATTCATTGTTACTGTATTACAAGAGTTCTATTGTCAGTACATTGCAAGAGTTCCATATTGCTGGAGTTTTGTACCTCCTTGATGTTCCTCATAGGCAGCTCCTCTAGGCACTGCCTCTTCCTTGTCCTCACAGCAGCCAACTGACTCCAGTTCCCTCAACCCCCCAATCCACTCTTTTATAACACTCTTCTGATTGGCTACAGCTGCAGCCTGTTAAAGTCAGGCCTGCTCCTAATCCTTAATAATTGGCTCAGCTGCAACTCTTTAGGGGGTAAGATTGCTTTCTATACTACCTTTATTTACTTATGTTCTATCCCCCTACACATGGATGTGCCTCTGCCCACCTCAGCTCCATCAGCTCCATCAGCTCCATCAGCTCCTCATCTCAGTCTCTGTGTAGTGATCAGACAGGCCCAGGTGCAATGCTGGAGCCTCTCCCAGCTGTCAGGCCCCGCGTGATGGGCACAGCAAACACAGTTTGGGCACTGTCCTTGCCCTGCTGTGCTGTATCAGGTGCAACCACTTCTCGCTTTGTAAAGCCCTCAGCAGGAAAAGTCTGGATTTGGGGGTGGAATTTGGCTGGGGAGCAGCAAGGCACAGCTCCAGCGTGGCTGCTCTGTGCTCATGTGATTGATGATGGGCTCCTCTCGTGCTGGGCCCACGCTCTGGTGTGCACTGGGAGCTGTGGGGTGGAGTGGAGCTGGTGACAGTTGCAGACAGAGGGAGAGGGAGAGCTGTCTGCAATGACGGCCGCGCAATAAAGACGCTCTGGAGTTAATCCTCCACCATCTGTCTTCATTCTGCTAATAACCCACTCAATCAGCTGCTGCCAACTGTTTGTTAACATTCAGAAACAGATACATAATCAGGAGGAGCGTGCTGTTAGCTCAGGAGGGGCTGGATTGCTCCTCGGGACCAGCTCTCCCATGGCCACGAGGGTGGAGCAGGGGGAGCCACGGTGGTGGCCTGGATGTCCCGAGGCACCTGCAGTGCAAGGGAGGTGCTGCTGTGGGCTGACTTACCCTGCTTCTCCCAGGGCTTGTGCCACCCTGATTCAAGGTGATTTTGGGGTAGAAAGATGTTTTCTAGGAGGTGGGTCACCTTTGTCCCCCAAGAAAAAGGATTTTGAGCTACTCTGAAAATCTGGGCTTGTTCTTCCCTTCCCACTTCTCCTTTCTCATGCAGTTCTCTCCCCAGGGGCAGGCAGGGGTGTGCTGGAATATCTCTCTCTGCTCACCCATCATGCTTGGTCCCTCCTTGTCCATACCTGCAGGTCCCAAGCCAGGCTTGCTCCGCTCTCCTCTGCAGTGGTCCAAGGCAGGGATTCAGATGCAAGCTCCTGCAATTTTACTTCTTGTCTCCTGCCTTTGACTACTTGCCAGATCTAACTCGAGTCATTAGCAAGCGTCACTGCAGCAATTATGGCACATTTTGGCTGCCATTCATAAAGCTACTAACGGGAACAATTAAGCACTGAGAGGTGTCAGCCTTCACCTCCACCACCTGTTCCCACCAGCCACCAGCTGCTGGAAGGTCCTACAACAGTGTCCCCCCACGCAGGGCAGTGGGGCAGGGCAGCTCCCTGCCCTCCTCTGACCTCCCCTTCCAGTCACTTTGCTGGCTCTCGTGTCCTCACAGGTGGCATCTCCATGGGATGGACACAGCTCCTGGAGTATGAGGGGTGGGATCCATCCCCGTGCCCAGCATGGAGCAGGGAAAGGGAGAGAAGGATTTGGTGCAGCCTCTTCCTCCTGGAGCAGTGAGTGGTTAATGATCTGTGCTGAGGGAAGGACAAACCCTCCTCCTCTTCAGAGGGATGCAAACCCTGCCTGCTGTGCCAGGAGGAGGCTGTGCCGCAGTTATCTCCGGCAGCAGCCGCTCTCCGTTGGTGGATTGTGCATTCAAGGTGTCTCCATTCACCACACAAAGCACAGCAGAACCAGCAGCCTGTGCTGCAGAGCTGCAGCTCCACATAGCAACGAGTGCTCTGCCTTCTGTGCCAGAGGGACAGCTTGGCAGGTCACCTCTGCTGGTCAGGGCTGCAGAAACCAGCTCAGGGAAGGGCTGCCCAGATCCTGGGGGCGCAGCTTTTCTTTAAGAGCCACGTGAGGCTGTTGGGCAGCATAAAACAAATCTTCAGTTTCGGGAGGGTAAGGAGTGAGGCTTTGAAACTTTTGCAGTCTGAGCTGCAATCTCACCTTGACTCTTCTGTTCTGAAGGTTTGGGATTTTATCAGAAGGGACCAATGGAAAGCTCTGTTCTTTTGTTCATAGAATCCAAAATGTTAAGGGTTGGAAGAGACCTTAAAAATCATCTGGTCCCAACTTCCCCCTGCCATGTTCAGGGAGACTTCCCACCAGACTTGGGTGCTTAAGGACTTGTCCAACCTGGCCTTGGACACTTCTGAGGATGGGGCATCCACAGCCTCCCTGGACAACCTGTGCCAGTATCCCTCCACTCTCACAATGAAGGATTTCTTCCTGATATCTGGGTTAAATTTCCATTTGTACCCATTCCCCCTTGTCCTGTCACTATACTTTCTGACAGAGCCCCTCTCCAGCTTCCCTGTGGCTCCTTCAGATACTGGCAAGTGCTGTAAGGTCTCCACACAACCCAGTCTTCTCCAGGAAGGCACTCCCGTCCTCTTGTCAAGTTCATGGTCTCCTCTGGCCTTGCTCCAACAGCAAGTTCTTGGGGGCAGGGGGAAAGATGGAATTCATCCACATACCTCAGATATGGGACAGGGGTGAGTTGGCCTAGAGAGACAGGGACAGTGGTGGCCTAAATGCAAGGAGAGCCACCAGCCTGCCCTGTTTGGGCTGATTCCTGCATCCATACAGCCCTCACAGACTGCAGCTTCTAGGATCACAGAACCATGGAGTCATACAGTGGTTTGGGATGGAAGGAACCTCCAGGATCACCCAATTCCAGCCTCTGGAAGGTTGATTCTGACCAGTCCCTGCCTGCCTGCAGAGCTGGGCAGCTGCTCGTGTTCCTGCTCGTGTTCCTGCTCGTGTTCCCAGCTCTGGCTTCACATCATGACCTGTGAGCAGCTCTGTGTGAGGGGCTTGTCCTGAGCTTCAGGGTGTCTCCAGTCTGCAGCAAGGTTTTGGCGTTGCCAGAAATGGGGAGAGAATTGTGTGTGCATATGAAAGCTGGGTTTATGGCTTGTAATTATCTCATACCCATCCTTAGAATAATTATAGCTCCTCCATTATTAATAACTGGGATTCCAGTCCTTGTCATAGATCACAAAATGGAGAGGAAGCTCAACCCAGGGTTTGCATAATGTACCTTGGCCTAAATTGAATAATTGGTAAAATGGTGAAAATTGTTCGTTTTTTCCCCCATTCCTTGGTGCTGGAATTAGTGAGATATTAGTGCAATTAGCCAGTGCTTCCATTTGAGGCTGCAATCATTTGGTTTGTAATTTAGAATAAATGTAAGAACCCACTTATGCTTCCAAAAGGATTATTTGTCCTGTTTAAAAGTATCTAATGGGGTGGCTGTCATCTAAGCAAGATACATTTGACCCATTTCAATTTGTTTCCCTTTTAATCTGCTATCTGTTTTCCTGGATCTTTTTAAATAAAAACATAAAGAAGAAGCGGGCGAGAGAGACCAAAGAGGGAGAGAATAGAGGTGTTATAGATCTGGAGTTTATCATAAGCCAAAGTAACTTGAAATCAAGGCTGTTAAACTGCAGAAAACAATAAAAAGAAAACACTATTTGGAATCGTTTAAAGGGCCGAGTGCCTTGTCAATGAAAGGTTGCTCTATTTGACTGCTTCTTAATAGCTTCTCTGAGGCAATCTGCAGCTCCTGCAGGAGCGAGGGCTGCAGCTCCTTCTGCAGCTCCTTCTGCAGCTCCTTCTGCAGCAGCCCTGCTGCTGGGCAGAGCTGGGGTCCCCGGGCAGCTGGGCAGCAGTGCTGAGGTGGGGAAACACAACACCAAGGAGGACAAAGAAGGAAGGAGATGGATCTAAACACCAAACTGGGTTAAAGTTTTAAAGCATGTCACAAATACTGAAATCCTGGATAGTGTGGTGGGCACAGAGCATGGAGGCATTGCTGCTTGTAGGGCTGTGGGCAGATGTGTGCCCAGTTCAGTCACAGAATCACAGAGCTATGGAATGGTTTATCTTGTAAGGGACTTAATGCTCATCTCATTCCAACCTTCTGTGGGCAGGGACACCTTCCACTGTCCCAGACTGCCCCAAGCCCTGTCCAGCCTGGCCTTGGGCACTGCCAGGGATCCAGGGGCAGCCACAGCTGCTCTGGGCACCCTGTGCCAGGGCCTGCCCACCCTCACAGGGAACAATTCCCAATTCCCAATATCCCATCCAGCCCTGCCCTCTGGCAGTGGGAGCCATTCCCTGTGTCCTGTCCCTCCATCCCTTGTCCCCAGTCCCTCTCCAGCTCTCCTGGAGCCCCTTTAGGCCCTGCCAGGGGCTCTGAGCTCTCCCTGGAGCCTTCTCCTCTCCAGGTGAGCACCCCCAGCTCTCCCAGCCTGGCTCCAGAGGGGCTCCAGCCCTGGAGCATCTCCATGACCTCTCTGGACTCACTCCAGCAGCTCCATGTCCCTCTGGTGTCCCACCCCTCATCATCCATCCCACCATACCCCTCCATTTCTCCAGTGGAGAACAGAGGGACTCACAATATTTTTCCTCCTGGAGCCTGAGCATCCTTTCTACAATTGTCTGATTTGCAGCTCCTGTCTCTGTCAGGCCCTGTGTTATTGCCTGGAGAGAAACCAGCTGGGCTCTGGGATGGAGTCCCTGCTCTTTTGGGGAAAAATGGCTTGTTCAGAGAGGCTGGCTGTGCCTCTGCTCCAAATGTCTCTCTGCTTGACCGCCTCTCCTGCTCCCTGCCATAGTTCAAACTGGGTTCAGCAAACCCTTCCTGCCAGGAAAACCTCTGATTAGAGCATGGCACTGAGGCACGGTGGCATATTTGTGACACCCATTAACAGCCCAGCAAGGCAGTTGCTGTCTCAGAATTACTTGGATTTATGGGAACACTTAATCTGGATCTTGCAAGTGACTTTTACATCTGCAGCAACACAGGCTGAGCATGAATCTTCCTGAGCCTCAAGGATAAATAGGAGCTAGTCCTCTTATCCCTGTAAAACGTGACCTTTCTCCTCTAGCAGATGCCAACAACCTCAGTCCTGCTGTAGAAGGTCAAACTGCTCTTGGTTCTCTGGCCTGACAGTGGAAAGGGTCTGTCCTTTGGGAGCAGACCGGTGACATGTCACTTGGTTTAGTTCAAACAGTGTTGACTCTGCTCAGCCAATACAGCAGAGCTCAACAGCCCAGAAACAGCTCCAACAGCACCCCAGAATCTTCCCACAGCTTTGCCCTCTGGGCTTTGCACAGCCTGCACCCTGGAAATGGGATTTCTGCCAAGCTTTGCTGCAAGCTGCAGGAACCCTGGCACAAAGGGGTGCAGCAGTGGTGGCTCCGTTATCAGCTGATCTGTCACTGTCCTATTTTCTGACAAATCCCTTTGCCAGGATTTCTTCTCCTGGGAAGATGAGAAGCCTCAGCTTCTCCTGCGTTTGCTGCTCTGGAATGTGGTCTGGAGATTGTTTATCCAAATATGTGAATTGGTTTTTTGAATGGCCAATCACAGCCAGCTGTGTCAGACCCTCTGAGTCAGTCACGGGTTTTTATCATTCCTTCTTGTTAAGCCTTCTGATGTATCCTTTCTCTTTCTATAGTATAGTTTTAGTATAGCATAATATAATATAATATAATATAATATAATATAATATAATATAATATAATATAATATAATATAATATAATATAATATAATATAATATAATATAATATAATATAATATAATATAATATAATATAATATAATATAATATAATATAATATAATATAATACATCAGCCTTCTGAGAACATGGAGTCAAATTCTCGTCTCTTCCTTTGTCCTGGGGACCTTACAAACACCACACTGATCTCCAGGGATGGGGGCTCTGTTATCAGCTGATCTCCAGGCACGGGATGCAGTGGGAATTTTGCATTGCTCAGGCTGCTGTCACTCCCAGTGAAGGTGCCACCCGCTCTGTGATGGGGGTGCTCCCTCACCCAGCATTGTCACTCAGCAATTGATTAGGGCCAGCAGTTCTGGGTGAGCGGCACTGAGCCTTTTGTTCTTTATCTGACAAAGGCGTTGGGAAGGAAGAGGAGAGTGGATAGAGCTGTTCTTAAGGAGTTGTTAAGGATGCGTTGTTATCTCAGAGGTCTCATTGATATTTCCGTGATGTTTTGTGTGTCTGGGAGCTGAACAAGGCAGGGATGTAAGTGAAACCTGAGGAAAACCAGTGTAGGAGCTGCCTGTGTCTGGTGTCAGGGGGAAACTGCCTGGTTTGGGTGAGCTGGAAAACTGGGAAAGGCAGGACCTCTGTGGCCATGAGCAGAGTCCTGGCTGGTGCAGCACGCACATTCCCAGGGATGCTGCCAAGGGAATGCATTCCTGTGTTACCTGCTGTTTGTTCTCCCCAACTCCCCGCTGCTCTCTGCTCCTTTGGAGAGGGGGAGCAGAGCTCCATCCGTGATGTTCCAGTCATCTACAGCAGCTGTGGAGAGGCTGAACAACTCTGCTGGTCATAAATCTGATCAAAGCTCGGGAGCTTTACGGTAACAGTGTTGTTGTAGCAGTTAATGGTTGAAGGGTATCATTTTATCTATTGATTTGAGCAGCAGTCCCCTGTGGAAAGCTATTGCTGCATGGTCTTAAATAAATGAATACGATTCTTCCTCACTCCCTGAGCAGCAGCATCAGACATTTCAGGAGCTGCTTCTCTTGCTGTTCAGCCTGCAGGTATGTACAGCAGAACCCGGATCCTGTGGGATCTGTGCACTGCTCCCTTGCAGGGACTGCCTTTGGGGAGCCCACTAAAAACATTTCAGGAGTCTTAGGCTGGAGAGACTCTTCACAAGAGCAGGTAGGGGTGGGATGTCGGAGCGTCGGGGGGTAGGATGGAGGGAGACCAGAGATCTCTGCAGCCAGGTCGTGGAACTTGGGGTTTATTGCAAAGGGCCTGGTGCAGGGCCCTGCTGGGAGCTGCCAGCCACAGCTCAGAGCAGACCCGAGAGAAGAGAGGGGTAGAGAGGATGAGAGGGTGAGAGAGTAAGGGAGTAAAAAAGGTAAGAGTGTAAAAGGGTAAGAGAGTGAGGTTCCCGTTACAATACAATAAATCTTCTTCTGTGTTGAATATTCTGATTCTCACTAACCAATCTAGTCCAAGATACAAATCCTATAGCATTTACATACAGCCTATAAGAATCATTACATTACCATACTGTGTTACACTTTAAACCCTACAAACTCCTCTTTGGGCCCTTCTGCCAAGCTGTAGGGTCTGCTCTGACCCTTGGAGCTGTCTGCAGGCAGAGGGTGTTGTTCCATCAAAAGGGGATTACCTTCAGCCAGCCACACCATTGTTTTCCAGTTGTTCAGTAACTGAGGGATCTCAAAGCTTGCTTTCATTTCAGTCTCGCTTATAGTTTCTATATTCTCAAAATCTTTTGCCAGACAATCATATTTATAAGGCTTTCCTGTTTCATCTTCCCCAACAGTGGGACAAGAGGAAATGGCCTAAAGCTGAAGGAGGACAGGGTGAGGTGGGATATTGGGAGGAAATTCTTCCCTGTGAGGGTGCTGAGACTCTGGCACAGAGTGCCCAGAGAAGCTGTGGCTGCCCCATCCCTGGAAGTGTTCCAGGCCAGGTTGGACAGGACTTGGAGCAGCCTGGGATACTGGAAGGTGTCCCTGCCCATGGCAGGGGGTGGAACAGGATGGGCTTTAAGGTCCCTCCCAACCAAACCATTCTGGGATTCCTTTATTTGTATACATGGATCAGTATCTAGGGTGGGATATAGATTATGTCAGCCCCTTGAATTCCTTTGTCCTTGCCATGCCCCTTTAGATCCTTTCTGGCGCTGAAACGGGATGTGCACCTGAGGAACATAGCAAGTTGTTGGTAAAAGCTTTTCCTGTGAACTGCACCTGGAAGCAGGCAGAGATACGGTTGTGGACCTCACCTTGCCACAGCTGCCTGGCCATCTTTTGGTGCTGTGGGCTTTGGGCCAGTTTGTTTTTACTCAAGAGATGGGGGACATGAATGACAGGAGGTCCAAGGCTTCTGTCTGGAGATGGCTGGCTCTGGCTTTCCCACCTCCGTGCTGCTCCAGGCTGAGTTTCCCTGGGAGCTGTATCTGCTGTAGTTTTCCCCTCTCTGCAGAGCTGCTGCTGCAGCCTGGGGTCTGTCATTGAGCTTTCCTCCCTCGTGGGGACCCTGCCAGGGAGGCTGCTGGCAGCAGTGTGATCAGTGACCCCAGTCACACAGCTGACACACAATCATGGAACTGTTTAGATTGGAAAAGGCCTCAAAGATCTGAGTCCAACCAATAACCCAGCCCTGCCAGGCCACCACTAAAGGACGTGGTGACCACCAGAGCAGAGCCTGGACAGGCAGATCTGGCTCTGCCATTGAGTCAGGTGCTGATGATGCTGTAAATCCCCCTGACATGGACATGATAGCCTGGCTGTGTGGAAGTCTCCAGCTCTCAAGGTATCTGGAAGCCATTGCTTTCAAGAAAATTATCGAGGTTTTGGTCAGAAACAGTGTGAGATTGTGACAGCACATCTCTACCCAAGGCTGGAGAAAGGAGAGCATCATTTCTGCTATTTTGGGGGGCACTTGTGTGGCACAGGCATGGCTGCAAGGAGACAGCAGGAATGTTCCTGCCTGCTCTGGATGCCCAACCTCCCTCTCCTGGAGGCAGCCACATCCTTTCTGCAGGCAGAGATGGTTTGCTGATGCCCATACTGGAGCAATGAAGCAGTACCAAGCTCCTGTCACTTAGAATATCAATTAAAACCACTGCAGCCTTGTAAGTCCCACCCTGAGACACCCTCAGATCGACAAACAGCCAGGCCTGCCATTGAAATGGCTCTTGAACCAGCACAAGGAAATCTGCTGTGCAATTGTGAGCAGAAACTGGAGTGCTGGAGCACTTCCAGCCCAACAGGCTGTGGGTGGGAGCTAAGACTGGTGTGAAGATGAAACCCTCTGGTGTTCTGGGCACTGGGGAGCTGGTGGCTTTGCTGTGCTTGGAAAAGGCTGAAATAACTCATTTTGAAGCTCCTTCCCCAGGGTTTCCCTGTGTGCCACATAACACCATCGCTGCAGTCCCAACCCACTGCATGAAGCTCCTCTCTTACAGGAGCAGTGTGAGGCAGCTCTGTTTCACTGCTGTAATGACAAAATGGGATGAAATTTCCAGTGTGATTCAGGCCAGCAGAGTGATCCTGCTTCCATTCCTCATGGAAGTGGGACTGTGTTGGATGTGACTGAAAGACACTGCCAAGCACCCAGCAATGCACACAGATGTCTTTGAGCTGACTTGGTTTAAAACCCTTCTAAAAATTCTTATCTTAAGGAAATAGGGAAATCTGGTTGTGAAGTATCCAGCTGAATGTTGCAAGTCCTGCTTTTCTTGTTTGCCCCAAATTATTTGCTGTAACTGGCCAAGCCCTCCCACCTGTGTTCACTCAGTGTGATTGAAGCCTTCAGGTTGAGGTTGATGATGAAGGTGGAAGGAGGGGGAATGGTCAAAAACCTACAGGATAGGCAGAGATCATGTGTGAGGGGGAGAGGAATCCCCCAGGCCAGGCAGCCAATGCAAGGATTATTTAGCACCCAAGGCTGCCACAATGAACCTTCAGAGGGCAAAGAACATCAGCCACAAACCTTTCCAGTTCCCTCCAGTGCAGCACCAGTCTCAGAGTCAGTATTTCCCTGCCCTTTTATACCCTTTATTTGCTCCCATGGGTATTTACTCCCCTATAAATGTATTAATGGAGCTAATCTTTAAGCATATCCAGAGATATAACTTGAGATGGGTTTTGTTTTTTTTTTTTTTTCCCTTTAACAAAGATGAAGCTTTTATATAGACGGGAAAAGAGAAGGGAAGTGAAATGTTCAGTGACTAATGATCCTCATCAATATTCATGAGAGTCAGTAGCATTCCGAGATTTAAAATAAAGGAAGAAAGAGAGAAAGGCATTGACTCCTTTAGAAGCTAAATGAAATATTTAGGCTGACCTGAAGATAAGTGTGCTGGGTCGTTGTTGCCATCAGCTCAGACCAGTGTTCAATCCTGGAGCTTTCAAAGGGGGAGCCGAGCTGCCCGTGGATTTTTCTGGAGACAGGAAACGACTGGGTGGGCTCACCTTCAGCTGAGGGTCAAGTCCCTGCTGGGCCAGGTGCTGTGGCACCTCCCAAACAGGAGGGAACAACCCCTGCCCCAGGAGCCTGCTCCCAGCCAGCCAGAGCCAGTATGGAATTGCATCCAGGGGTTTGTCCAGCCAGGCTGGGATCAGGGGTGGCCTGTCCCAGGTGAGTCCCAGCTCCCACCATCCACCAAAGGGCTCCTGTCCTGTCCCAGGTGAGTCCCAGCTCCCACCATCCACCAAAGGGTTCCTGTCCTGTCCCAGGTGAGTCCCAGCTCCCACCATCCACCAAAGGGCTCCTGTCCTGTCCCAGGTGAGTCCCAGCTCCCACCATCCACCAAAGGGTTCCTGTCCCAGCCACTCCCTGCAGTGAGGCTGCTCTGTTGGACAGGGGACAGCCTGAAGTGGTGGCTTGGAGGGTGCAGTGGACATTGATGGATCTAAAGCTCAACTGCCTGGTGAGAATGTCCTTCCTCCAAGCTGCAAACAGCTGTAGATACTGGGGAGCTGATTTGCTGTTGTGGGAGGGGTCTCCTTATCTGTTGTGCTGTTTTCCTTCCTTCTTGTCCATCCCTGCCCCCAGAAAATCACCCCAAGTGTACCTAACTCGGAGGTGAAGTTTTAAACCCCTCAAGATACTTGTGAATAGATGGGGGAACCTTAATCCTTCCCCGTCTCATCTTTTGTCAGCTTGGTGAGAGGAGAAGGAAAACTTCTGCAGAGGAATAGCTGAAATACAGGTTTGTGAGGATGTAGCTCTGGATGTGCAGCAGTGATGGTGGAGACAGAGAGAATAGCAGGATTTAACTGCAGACAGAGCACTCCAGGCCTGGAAGAAAGGCTTCCCCCACCTTCTGCATGTCTCCTCTTCTAAATCCTTTTCATTTCTGCTTCTGCAAGTTGCCCTTGTCTCCCTCTGCTTCTGAGGCTGCTCCTTTTCATTTGGAGCCATCCCTCCCTCCTGTGAGTGACAGCTGTCCCACCCCTGCCAGGTCGTTTGCCCTTGAGACCATCTTTGATCTGTGCCCTGATAGAAAGGCCGAGTATTGACTTTGGCTGCAGCTTCATTAAGAGGCAGCCTCATTTGTCAACTTGTTTGTTTCCAGAGCTGCTTGGGAGGTGGCAGAGCTTGCATCCCCTCCGAGCCGAGCGCGGCCAGAGTGCAGAATTAACTCCCTTTTCAAGGGTTTCCATCAAGGGCATTGCAGGTGGCCCTGCACAGGTCTCTCCTCCTCATTAATCGATGTCACCGAGGTTTTAAGCAATGTTAGATCCAGTGGGAGTGTGGATGGGAGACCTGCCCAGGCTCTGGGGGCTGCAAGGACCCAGGGACAGCTGTGTCAGTTAATCCAAGGCTCTCCCAGCTGGAAAAGAGGTCTGCTCATAGGGAAAGAGCTGGGGGCTGGGATGGGCTCTCAGTGGTGGGATCCTTGCAGGGGGTTCTCCAGCTCTGGCTGTGTAAGGATTGTGAATAATGAAGATGAATTTCTCTTGTCAGTTGTCATCAGGTAGCCTGTCTGCCAGTAAAGGTCTCTGGCTCCCATCCAGGTGCTCAGGGGGTGAAGTGAATGAGCTGCCCAGGCTTCCCTGCACTCCTGGTGCTCACTGAATAAAGCACTGACCAGGGTTTGCTTGTAGGGCTGCCCTCTGCAGGGGTCACCTCCCTGCCCCACAGCTGCCCAGGGCAGGGACCTCAGCTGGTGCCAGGTACAGAGATGCCAGTGATGGATGTGCCCCATGGGCTGGTCCTTGGAGGGTTTGAGGGAAACAATCTGGCCCTGCAATCGCATGAAACTGAAGCTCTAAACACTGGCACTCTTAGGGTAGTTCAGGCATTTGGAATGGCTTCACACAACAGCCCTGGGGGAAAGAGACTCATGGGTGTCACAGAATCAAAGAATTATGGAATGGTTTGGGTTGGAAGGGGCCTTAAAGAGCATCTTGTTCCAATCCCCTGCTGTGAACAGGGACACCTTCCACTGTCCCAGACTGCCCCAAGCCCTGCCCAGCCTGGCCTTGGGCACTGCCAGGGATCCAGGGGCAGCCACAGCTGCTCTGGGCACCCTGTGCCAGGGCCTGCCCACCCTCACAGGGAACAATTCCTAATTCCCAATATCCCATCCAGCCCTGCCCTCTGGCAGTGGGAGCCATTCCCTGTGTCCTGTCCCTCCATCCCTTGTCCCCAGTCCCTCTGCAGCTCTCCTGGAGCCCCTTCAGGCCCTGCCAGGGGCTCTGAGCTCTCCCTGGAGCCTTCTCCTCTCCAGGTGAGCACCCCCAGCTCTCCCAGATTGGCTCCAGAGCAGAGGGGCCCCAGCCCTGGAGCAGCTCCATGATCTCCTCTGGCCTCCCTCCAGTTGGTTCATGTCCTTCCAATGATGAAGACCCCCCCAGCTGGAGGCAGCACTGCAGGTGGGGTCTCATCTGAGCAGGGCAGAGCCCCTTCCCTCATCCCCTGTCCCATTGCTCAGGGCCAGAGCAGAGGATGGAGCTTTGCTGCTGGGGGCAGATGTTGCAGCACAGGGCATTTCAAGACCTGTCTGACCCTGTGCAGGAGGAGCAGGTGAGAACAAAAAGCCAAACTTCAATGGGATCCACTTTCCTGCAGACCCTGAAGTTTCACTGCCCTTGTGAGGAGGGGTTTAGTGAGGCTGTTTCCATATTCCTGGGGGATGCAGCAGCCTGAGCAGGAGGTGTGGGAGCACCAGCCCAGCCCAAGTGAAGGAAAGCAGCTCAAAAACCACAAGGTGCACAGCTCAGCTGCGCTGCAGGGGTTAAAGCTCTTTGAGTGCTGGGTACTTCCACACTCCTGACAGCACGGGGGGAGCTGAGGGAAAGATGTTCCTGGCTGTTGCCACGGGCATTTTGCTTCAGCGGGTCCCGAGGTGCTCAGCAGCAGTAATTGTGCAGCTCCACGTGGGCTGCGGCGGGACGGGCCCTGCAGGGGGGAGCACGGAGCAAAGCCAGGGAGAATTCTGACTGCAGTGCCAGGAATGGCCCAGGGATTCGACAGCAGGTTGTAAGAGGAGAGACTGGAGGAGGTAAATTTATATAGTCTGGAGGAGGCTCAAGGGGAGACACGACCAGAGTCTATAAATACACGCAGAAATAGAAACCAAGGGAGGAAATTATTCAGAAGGAGGGAGGACAAGGAGCTGTGCCTGAAGCAAAGCAAGAAAAGTTTATTCTGGGTCTTGCAGGAGGGAGAACAGCCTTCAGCACCCAGCAGCTGGCTGGGGTGGGGTCCCAGCACTGCCAAGCTCCTGCTCTGCTCCCCAGCTCTCGGGGCTCTCTGTGGTCCTGGCTGACCCCGAGATGTGTCACAGTCTCTTTTCCCAGCCCGGCAAGCGAAGAAGGAGTCAGGATTCCTCTGTTGTGGTTTTCAAGGCTGTTTATTTTCTGTTATCTGTAACATTCTTTCCCTGGCCTGCTGAGGTCTGTTCAGCAGGTCAGTCAGTGGCACACTGCCTGTCTTCAGGGCAGTATTGTCTTTTTATACTAAAAACTAGGTGTACTTTCTATACAATTATTTTCCAATACCTATCACCTATGTTAGACAGTGTGTTCCTACCTTAAACCAATCCAAAAATGCCACCATCACAGCAGAAGATGGAGGCTAGGAAGAAGGAGAAAGAAGGACAAGGCACGCCCAAATTCCTCCGTCTTGGGACCCCAAGCCCCCATTCTAAAAACCCCAAAATTCTGCTTTTCACCCTGTGACAAACTAACTATTATTCTACTTAAACTTTTGTGGCTTGTAATTCCTCATATAAGGTTGGTAATTTATTCCATGGGTCAAAATCAAAGGCACAGGGGTCTTGGGCTCTGTGCCAAGGTCTCTGAGCCCCCTGGCCGGGGCTGGAGCCATCCAGGACAGCCTGAGGGATGTCCTGGGTTCCAACACTCACCCCTCTGATGCCTCCCAAAGCTGGATGCTCCCCCCTCCAGCTCTGCTGTTTTACAGTAGCCCCACCTCATTTCTTCCCTGCCAGCCATCTCACACGGGTGTCTGGCACCCAGCATGCCTCGAAGGTTCAATAAAACAGATTGAGATGCACTTGGGCTCGTGGCTTGACAACTGGCTCCCCTTGGACAGGAACATTTGCCTTGCTGGGTGACAATGCTTTGAGTCCGTCGCCTTAGGCACTGTGGCTCATTGCTAGTCATCTCTCCAATGAATAATACACAGGCCTGAATATCTGTCTGCATACATCTTCCTTTTCTGTAGGATAATTTAATGTTATCATTGGGCCTCCTGCTTCAAAGATGAAGAGATTACTTCGAACCTGCAGCCTGCAACCACAGCCATTGGTTTCAAACGTCATTAAGTTTCATTATAACAAATAAACACTGCAATGACATTTATAAGTTACCAGAGAGCGCAGAAACACAAATATGAAGCAGATAAACTGCATTTGATCCAAATAATTACTGCAGGCAATATCGAGCTTAGGCTGAGCTGGCAGGCGGGTGCTGGGTAATTTATAGGTGTCCGTAAGGCACTGTGGTGCACATTGCTCCTTAAAAATGATGATGATGATGGTTATGTGTCTCTCTCTAAGGCTCAAACAGGTTATGTTCCTGTCACCTTGAAGGCAGGGAGCTTTTCCTCAAGTCAGAAATGGACGTGGCACAGGCAACTGTTACTGTTTGGGGACTTGCACCATTCCTCAGGATTTCAGCCTGAGAAGAGAAGTTTTCTCTGACTTAAGCTGCAAAAGAGCCTTATTTCTTTATTTATGTAGGTTTTTTGTTTATTTTTCCTTGGGGGTATTTATCCCCACTGCGGCTAAGTTCTCAAGAGTGGGGAATCCTTGGGGAGAGATTTCCACTGATTTACTCCAGGAGAGTATAATTCTATACTTAGAGAATAATGCAATACTAGAATACACTGACTTGGAAGGGATCTACAAGGATCACAGAGTCCAACTCCTGATTAAAGATAATGAAGTTCCTTTCATTTTGACTCCTGGCTTTACACTACCAGCTCTGAACCCTGAGCAAGGGCTCCTATACCAGCAAACCAGGTGGAAAAGCATTTCCCCCAGCTGTCCCCAAGAACCTGAGTGAAAGGCACTTGTTGCTGTGCTGGTTGTGTGAACCCTCCCAAAGCTGTGCCTCTGCTCTGGGGTGAGAGCACATCACCTCCTAAGTGACCCCAGCAGGGCTCCTCATCCCAGAGTCCTGCAGGCAGCGCCCAGGAGGGGGGTCAGGCACAGCTGAGTTTATTGACAGCATCTCTCATTACCTGCTAATTAACACAGCAGGCTGGAATGTGCTAATCTGCTCTTGGACCGGGCTTTTGCACCAGGCAGCCATTGACTCTGCAGTGGGGAACATGGAGAAGGAGTTGGTGACAAAACAAACGGCAAAATCCGTGTTCAATAATCCGAGTTCCCCCTGAGCCTCCCTTCTCCTCCAGCAGGGAAGGGGAGAAGCCACAGAGTCTGTCTGACAGGGCACAGCCCCTTCCCTGGGCCTTCTCCAGGGCTGCACCTGGGCTGACAAAGCAGTTGCAGGGCTGTAAATATTGACTGGATCTCATTTTTCATGGTTCTTTGCTTTGCTTGGTAAAACCCAGGTAAAAAGCACCAGCTGATTGTTGTCAGCAGTGGTGCAGGTCACTGGCCTCTTCTGTGATGGATAAATGAACTTTCTAGGCATTTCCTTGGCTCTGGGGATAGTGTAGCCAAGATTTTCATGGAGGTGAGCTTTTATTATGCTTCCACATATAGACAGAGAAGTAAGTGAATTTTTAAGCACCTTCCTGGGATAACAAGATGGGCACATGTGTGAAACATTTCCTCCTCAGAGATGATCTGCTCCCTGTCTGTTCATCTCACATCTCCAACCCCTCCTGCCTCCCCCCTGCCACTTTTTTTTTGTGTTTGTATTGCATATACTTCACTTTAGGCTGTTTTTCAGAATAATTTGTTTTCATTTTAAATACGAATCTTACATGTGTAAAAAAAAATGCACATATTTACAATCACTTCCACTTGTAAAAATCCAAGCAAACAATAATTATAGCAGAAACCTGCTAATTCTCACTCCACTTCATCTTCAGAGCTGATAATTCACACAGCACAACCCCGAGCAATCCTGCCCTGCTCTGGTAAACAGCAGGAGCTGGAGTGAGTCCATAGCCTGCTCTGCAATATCCCAGAGCTCATCTGGCCAGGAGCACCCCCAAAAGCCACCCAGGTGATGTTTCATGCAGACAGCAGCTTCCCAGCCTTCCAGGGCAATAATAAGATTTATTGCTGCCTTCTCTTCCCTCCATCTGTGAGCTTTGGTGCCACCAAGGCTTTTCTTGTTCAGGGAAGTATCTGGTAGGGGAATCTTTGATGGTGGCACTTCCAACACCTGCAGAGATGGAAACACCCTGTAGAGAGACTCATTTAACCCCTCCTTGGATGGATTCTCCAATCTACACAATGTCTCACCAATCTGTAGCAAGCCTAGTTAAAATTATTGTGAGAAGGAGCAGAATTTTCCACTCATTTTAATATTATAGAATCCCAGAGCACTTTGGGTTGGAGGGGACCTCAAAGATCATCCAACCCCGCTTCCATATGCAGAGAATGTAACATTCAATATCTGCATTTTCTGTTCTGAGCTGCATCTTCATTCTGATTTCTCTCCATGCCTCATAGCTTGCGATAACAGATTTTGAAAAACGAGGATGGAAGTGAAACATGGTGCGACCCAAGGCAAGCTCTTTGCTCTAATTTTCCACCCCGTGAACTGCACAACTTCCAGTTGCAGCTCTTCCTGGGAGCAGAGCCAGACTTTGAAATCTCCAAATCGTTTGTGAAATGGATTATTCATCCTTCTCGTTTTCCTACGGACGAGTGTCCTCTGTGCCCTCTAACTCAAAAATGAGCTGAGATTTAAAGGACTCTATTTCAAAAGAGCAGCCCTGATCTGGGAACAAAGGGTGGGCAAAGGGGAGGCACTTGGATTTACTGTAATCCAGGAAAGGGAGATTACCTGAGAGATTTCAGAAGGTCACAAGGGATAAAATCCTTAAGGATTTTATCTGGGAGAACTGGTGCAGTTCTGCTGCCCACTGCTTTGCACATCCGCTGTTATTTTTAGAAGGAAAAGTTCCTTTTTCTTCTCTGTGGATTCAAGTGGGAGTTCTTATGTCCCAGCAGTGTCTGTGCAAGGCTCCTGCAGCTGGGGACCTGCCACCTCCTTTCTGAGCTACAAATAGTTATCATCCAAAAAGCAGCTGGAGTTGCCACAGACAGAGCTGCTGGGCTGGAATTACCAGAGCAGGAGCATCCCCTGCTCTGTTCTCCCCCTCTGAGCCCATCAGCCTGGCCTGGGGAGCTGTGCCAGGACACTGCACCTTGACAGGAGAACAAATGGTGATTTCTTACTGTGCCACAGCTTCCTCAGGAGCGCCAGTAACAAAATATTTCTTGTAGTCATTGGCAGTGCTCAGTGGAGCCAGGCCTGCAGGTGGATCAATGGGAGGAAATCTATTCCCCTCTGCTCCTGTCTCCATGAGGGATTGGTGCTCAGCGCCTGCCCCGGGTTTCCAGTGCCTCTGGAACAGCTGCTGGTGCCACTGTCCCTGTTCCCAGCAAGGACAGGCACCACCTGTGCCCTGAGCAGCCTTGGCACAGGCTCAGAGCTTACAGCTGCCCCTGGAGAGGGAGCCACGGCAGCCCAGGCACTGGGATGAGGTGCTGGCCCCAGCCCAGGGTGTGAGGAAGCTCTCACACCTCTCTGCCACAGTTTTAGTGACACCACCAGCATCGCCTCTTGCTGACCCTTCAGCTCCTCTGACACCCCCTGCAAGACCTCGCCTGCTTTCCCCTCTTCTCCTGTGCTGGCCCTGGGTAAAACACCACCTAATCCAGTTTGCTGCCTCTACCTCCAACCCTGCAAAAGTCCTGTGTGCCCCAAAGCACACATCCCAGCTCTGGCAGTTTGTCTATTAGGAGATAATGCTGCCTGCTCAGAGCTCGGTGTATCTGGGCAGACGGTGAGGCTGGGAGAGCAGAGCAGCCTGGAGCCATCCACGGAGCCTGGAACCATCTATGGAGCCTGGAACCATTCACAGAGCCTGGAACCATTCACAGAGCCTGGAGCCATCCATCCATCCATGGAGCCTGGAACCATCCACGGAGCCTGGAACCATTCACAGAGCCTGGAGCCATCCAGGGAGCCTGGAACCATCCATGGAGCCTGGAGCCATCCACAGAGCCAGGAGCCATCCATGGAGCCTGGAACCATCCATGGAGCCTGGAACCATCCATGGAGCCTGGAGCCATCCATGGAGCCTGGAGCCATGCATGTAGCTGGAATATTCAGTGTGATCCAGTCTGTAAGGTCACTTGAGTGCTGCTTTTTGGCACCTCGATGCAGTACATTAGTTTGTTTCCTGTCAGTGCAGCTCCCAGGAGCAGGCCTTTAATCTCACAAGAGGTAATTCTCCAGGTTGCTGCTGGGAAGAGTTTGCTAATAAATATCCCACGGTAAGGATACTCTTACACCTTTCCCAATCGGCAGCTAATAACAGAGCAGCTGATGACATTTCAGCCCTTTCTGCATGGCTGATCAAACTCCTCACAGTGACTTTGAAAGCAGTGCTGGGATTTCATGTGGGTATCAAAGCCAGCAGAACACTCGATAGTTCAGATCTCTTGCCTCTGTGACTAATAGACGAAAAGATCTCTGAAAGGTTTAATATCTTACTCAAAATTTCCCTGTTTCCTGTTTGAAGCTACTTAGTGGACACAGTGGGATGTTGATGGTTCCTCTCAAAGCAGTGCTAGGAAAATATCTGACATCACTGTGGGATGAGCTCAGCACGTGGGCTTGCTGAGAGCTGGTCATGGCCAGGAGACCACACGTTCCCAGAGGCCAGGCAGGAGAGCACAGCACTGGCTTTGCACCTTAAACTCCGCTCTGGCAGCTGGCATTAGGACCACAGGGTCATTTCCTTCAAAAAAGACTTAAGATCATCAAGTCCAACCCTCAACCCAGCACCTCCAACATATTCATCACTAAGCCATGTCCCCAAGTGCCACATCCACACCTCTTGTGAACACCCTAAGGACAGGGACCCCACCACTGCCCTGGACAGCCCCTTTCTGTAGCCATCATATTTCCTGAAAATTCCCTTTGCCAGGATTTTTCTCCTGAGAAGCTGAGAAGCCTCAGAGGAAAAGAAAAACAATAATTATCTGCTGCTGTGGAATGCAACAGGTGCATCTTTGATTGGCCCATGTTGGTTGTTTCTAATTAATGGCCAATCACAGTCAGCTGGCTCAGACTCTCTGAAAGTCACGAGCTTTTTTTATCATTCCACTTCCTTTCTTTGCTAGCCTTCTGATGAAATCCTTTCTTCTATTCTTTTAGTATAGTGTTACTATAATATATACCATAAAATAATAAATCAGCTTTCTGAAACATGGAGTCAAGATTCTCATTTCTTCCCTCATCCTGGGTCCCCTGTGAACACCACCACACCTTCCAATGCTTTGCAACCCTTTCTGTGAAGAGCACTTTCCTAAATATTCAACCTAAACCTCCCCTAAATATCCAACCTAAAACTCCCCCAGACTTGAGGCCATTTCCTTGTCCTGTCCCTTGTTCCCTGGGAGCAGAGTCTGGCCCCCACCTGGCTGCCCCTTTCAGTCAGGGAGTTGTGGAGAGGGAGAAGGTCCCCCCTGAGCCTCCTTTCCTCCAGCCTCCCTCAGCCTGTCCTGGTGCTCCAGCCCCTTCCCCAGATTCATTGCCCTACTTTTCATTGCTTTTCCTGGGCATCCCTTTGGCTTTGGTTTCACCTCAGTGCATCCCACACCTTCCCCTGGGATCTGCACAGGTGGAACCATGGGGACCCCCAGGCTGTGCTTCCAGGGAAAGCCTCATCTCCCTGTGTGCTTGTGGGTGAGCAAGGCACGAGCTCAGCTCCTGCTTCCCTCCTCTGCCAGGTCACACAGCTGCTCAGTGACCAGCCCCATGCCATATACCTGAGTCATCCCTTGACTTTGTGCTGTGCTTTGGTTTCTTTCAAGTTGAATAATTCAGCACTGAGGCCACGTGAGCTGGACTTACACAGTCTCTCCAAAAAAGGCCAAACTGACATTTTTGTTCAAACGGATTTGATTTTATTTTCTCCCCAAGGAAGCCAAACTTTAAAAAACAGAAATCTTATGCAAGGGCTGAACTCAAGCTACCTCTCTTATTTGTGCAGTGAAGCCCAAGGCAGTGTCTGACGTGGCTGCAGCCATCACCAGCAAGGGGCTGATCCCCATCCCCTCACTGAGGACAGCATTACTGGTGCCATCCCTCTGCTCCTGTCTGGGCAGCCACAGCTCTTTGCTTCTCCAAGCTCATCTCTGTCCTTGTCTGGAGAAATCCTTGCCCCTGGGATTGTGGCTCCCTCTTCCCTGTGCTCTGTACCTGGCCAGGCCTTGGGCTCCACCTCAGTGCAGGTCTGGGTGTTGTGTCCTGCCAGGGAGGGAATTGGGCTGCAGGCAGGTCATGAGCAGCTCTGCAGCCTGCACAGCTCCTCCCTGTGCTTCCCCATGACTGACAATTCCAGAGAGCTTTGTAAATAATGTAAAGCTTTTGTCTGCTTGCTCTTCCTCCTCATCTGAAAATCAATGTGGGCACGTGTTCTGGAGCACGATGGGCCCTGTGCAGGGGCTCAGTGTCCTTGGCTCCAGGAAGGGGACCCAAAGGAGCACTGAAAACCAGCCTGTTTGTCACAGAGCCACAGCAGGAGCTGTGTGGGGCGGTGCAGAGCCAGGCCTTGCTCTGCTGGGAGATGTGGGCATGGAGACATCTCCTCCCAGTCGTCTCCATGGCCAAGTGACAGCTCCATCTCCAGGTGTCGTGCGACAAGAAACCAGCCCCAAGCTGGGCTGATTTTCCTGAAATCAGCTGTAATTTCAGCCCCTGGGCTGAAATGCCCTGATTTCCATCAGGTGGGATCTGCTTGGTCTGAAGCCAGCCCCTCCTGGGATGTTGTGTAGGATTAGGATGTCTCACAGCAGCCCCTTGATCATCCTCCCACCACGCTTCGTGACGGCTCCAAGCTGAGGGAGGGATCAGCTCTTCCCACAGAGGGACAAGGAGAATGTCCCACCACTCCTAATCACCAGGCCTTTCATTTCAGAACAGTAATATTTTGACAAGGAGCTCATAGTCCTCCTTCTCCACTTCTATGCTCTCCTCAACATAAAGGACTAATTCTTTTCAGAGCACAATGGACATTCAAAGCTTCACTTACATAAAAGCAGCCACAATGTCTCCATTTCTAATGAGTCATTGTTCCCTCGGTGAGTCCCTCGCTTCGTACTACAATACTCACTCCTCTTGGGTAATGAAAATTTAACTTTCTGCTGCTCCCGGTTGCTGGTTTGGGCACAGGAGGCTGCAAGCTGAAATAATTCAGCCAGGAACTCATGCAAACAGATTTCAGTCTTCAGAGAGCTTTAAAAGCCTGTCACAGACTCTGGCTTCAGCGATGGAAGGGGCTTCAAGGTCCTGCTGCAGCACAGACCGTGGCAATGTCATCGTGTAGGTGCCTTCCTCTGTTTTCTGGGTTGTTAAACAGGATTTTTGGGCCTTCTCGCCATCTGTGGGCGTTGAGACATCTGAAAAGCAATGCCCTGGCACTGGCAGTGTTATTTCCCTTGGAAGTCACAAACAGAGAAGAGTTTCAGCCTTTGTTTGAAAGAACAAGGCGACATTACAGAGAAACGCTGAGAAACAGGAGCCACAGGTGCAAAATCCATTAAGGAAATAGAAAGAGTTCTAAAGTGGTTGTCTCTTTTTTCCTCCTTTTTTCTTCCTTTAGCTTTTATGACACACTTGTGACTTCACAAGGATCCAGCCTGGAGTTTTTGAAAGCAGGGTTAGTCTTCTTGCCTGCTTGCTCTTCACCATGGTGCCTTTATTGTCCCCTTTTGTTCCTGCCCTTGGGGGTTTCAGTGGCTGCAGAAGTGCCCCCCATGAGAGAGGCTCCTTGAGGAAAGCAGGAGCTTGGGGGCCAGCAAGGGGGTCCTGCTGGTGCCTGGCAGTGTGACGGTGTTCACAGGGGTCACAGATTGAGGGAAGAGACGAGGATCTGACTCCATGTTTCAGAAGGCTGATTTATTATTTTATTATATAGATTATATTAAAACTATACTAAAAGAATAGACGAAAGGATTTCATCTGAAGGCTAGCTAAGAATAGAAAAAGAATCATAACAAAGGCTTGTGTCTCAGACAGAAAGTCCAAGCCAGCTGACTGTGATTGGCCATTAATTAGAAACAACCACATGAGACCAATCACAGATGCACCTGTTGCATTCCACAGCAGCAGATAATCATTGTTTACATTTTGTTCCTGAGGCCTCTCAGCTTGTCAGGAGGAAAAATCCTAAGGAAAGGATTTTTCATAAAAGATGTCTGTGACACTGGCAGCTCCTCAGGGAGAGGAGCAAAGCAGCAAGCAGGAGGAGATGGGAAGGCTCTGGGACCAAGAGCTCCTCTGGTGACAGCAGGTGACCCGTGGTGACAGCACACGTCCAGCTGCAGGGCAGCTCCAGAGTGCAGTGGGACACTGGGCTGGTGCTGGACCCCGGCCAAGTGGCATCATTAGCATCTCATTTCCATAGCTGTTTGCTTTTAGAACAAAATCAAAAAATTCAACAACTAATTCAGAGCCCTGAGCTTTGCTTCTGGTCAGAGCATCTCTGTGGATGAGCAGATCCTCACACGGACACTCTCAGGGGCAGAGTCAGTACCCAGTGGCTTCCAGTGAAGTTCCCAGGAATCCAGGCATCAACTGAGTCATTTCTTTGAAAATATTCCAAGTCTCTACACTTGAGGGAAGATGGGATGTGGAAATTAAACAGGGCTACACATGGGTTGGGGGCACATGGACATGTTGTTGCTTCTCCCTGCTTTGTTAAGCAGCACTTCCCAAATCCAGATTTGGGGATGCTTTGTGCAGCAGTAGGTGACAAGGAGATGGTGATGAGAGTGCCTGGACTCTTGTTGGGCTCATGTGGTGAGCTGTATCTGCCTCTGGGGTCCCAGCACAGGAAGGAGCTGGAGCTGCTGGAGCCAGTCCAGAGCAGCCCATGGAGATGCTCCAGGGCTGGAGCCAGGCTGGGAGAGCTGGGGGTGCTCACCTGGAGAGGAGAAGGCTCCAGGGAGAGCTCAGAGCCCCTGGCAGGGCCTAAAGGGGCTCCAGGAGAGCTGGAGAGGGACTGGGGACAAGGGATGGAGGGACAGGACACAGGGAATGGCTCCCACTGCCAGAGGGCAGGGCTGGATGGGATATTGGGAATTGGGAATTGTTCCCTGTGAGGGTGGGCAGGCCCTGGCACAGGGTGCCCAGAGCAGCTGTGGCTGCCCCTGGATCCCTGGCAGTGCCCAAGGCCAGGCTGGGCAGGGCTGGGAGCAGCCTGGGATGGTGGAAGGTGTCCCTGCCCATGGCAAGGGGTGGAACTGGATGGGCTTTTAAGTTCCCTTCCAACCCAAACAATTCCATGATTCTCTGATGAACTCTGATTCTGCAGAGATTTGGATTAACCAGTATTTATGGCTGAAACTCTGTATAGTGGAAGGGGAGAAGCTGGGAAGCTCCTGCTTGCCCAACAGGTTAGAGTCAAACCTCCTGCTTTAAAACCAAAGCATCATTTTGTAATTCCGTTTTAAACATTCCTAGAAAAATACCCAACTGACATCTCTCAGCCCATTTTCTTGTAGCTGAAAACGTTCAGCCTGCATTTGTAAATCACCCTTTCCCAATTTTTCCTCATTTTCAGTTATTTTCTGTCAAGTATCTTATCTCCCTTAAAACTTTTCTGCAAATTACTTGTTCCTTTGACATTAAGACATAAGCTGTAACGTGGACAGGCCTCTGATCTTCCAAACCCAGTTAAACCCAGTAATCAGACTTTAAGCTGATTTGAATGTGAGTTGAGCTCTGTCTTCAGTACTTTTTTCTTTTTATTTTATCTGAGATTTAGGGAGAGATGATCCTGCTGTGGAGCAGGGACTGGGCCAGGTAATGCTCTTAAGGTCCTTACACCCATCTTTCCTCTCCTGTGTCTGAGTCTGAGCTGTTTGTAGCTGAAATGGAGCCTTGGATGAATAAAAAATGGGTTTAAGTGACAATTCTTCACACTGAACAAACACAGGGAGGGAAAATACAGGAGACATATGCCATGTTTCTGCTCTGATTTTCCATGGCCATCAGCTCATCTTTAAAACAAATCAAGAAATAAGGGAAAAAGGAAAAATAAAACATAAAAAGAGCTTCATTTCCAGCAGCAATTACCAAATGAAGCCTGTGCTTAATGGGCATTTGCAGAGGGCACAGACACCACTTTGTGCCTCTGCGTTCTCATTAGAGCTCATGCAGCTCCCAGCTGACAACCTGATAATTCTCACTGATAAAACAAATCTTTTTGGGTTATTGCTGCCTTCCTGCTCTGTCCCTGCTCGCCCAGCTCTGCCTTGAGAATTGTCAGGATTACAGAGTGAGCTGTGAAAACCCAGTTAGTGGGTGGAAAGTATATATTAAAATAAAACAACACAGCAACAAAGCCAAACAAAAGCCAAACACCCACTTTTTCTGCTTCTGAGTTTTCGCTCTCATCCCATTTTTCCCTGCTATCCTAGGAGTGTTTGTCCTTTATGAATCCAAAAAAAAAAAAAAATACAGAGCTGACTCATGTTCCCTTTGAAATCAAATATCTAAATCTCACACAAGTGTTTGTGTAAGAGGCCACCATGACTTCCAGCGAGTGCCTCCCAGCAGGAAAAGCTGGAATCTCCTCTGGAATTAACCTGCCCTGTTGTGCAGGCAGCACCATGCCAAGAGACACCACTGTGGTCTTTTGGAGTATCTGGGGTGAAAATCAGAGTTCCTTGGAGATATGTGGGTGCTGGGAGACCTGGGATCTCCAAAATACCCAGGTGCCCAAGGTGCTCCTGGAGATCTGCAAAAATTCCAGCTGGGCTTTTTACCTTCCTGTAATGTAAAGCATCTGGAATTTCAAAAGGACAGCTCTGCTTTTCCCTGTTCTCCTTTAGGGGGCTAAGAGCGAGCTGAAGCTATAATAAATTAAATTGAAATATAAGCACTCATGTGGGGGCACACGTTGGTTCAATGGCATGAGCTGGAGAGTGATGGAGCTTTGGAGCCCTGCCCTGTAGGAAAGGCCCTGCAGCTCATCTGGAAACAAGCTGAGATGCAAGAACTTGTGTCACACTTAACCTTGGTTCCGGATTAATCATCAGGCAATGATTAAATGGAGTCGGTGTAAATTAGGATTGAATTGATTTGGGGTGGATCACATGGAGACTGTCCCGCTTTGACAAATTGGTTTTCAAGAGGAATTTTTCCTCCAGCCCAGTCCCCTTCCATGGACTGAGCAGACACTCAGTGGAGGACACAGGCTCTGAATTCCTGCCTGATGCAGAGCCATAATTCCTACCCAGAGAGGCTCCTGGTCCTACGAACCCCACAGGCAATTCAGTGGTTCTGCCCTCCCCCCAGCACCTCTTTTCTGAATCCTGAATCAGAGCAAGACTAAGTGGAGCAGAGCAATTGGGATGCTCTACAACCAGCTCACACAAAAGACTGTACTCACAGCAGCCCAGATATCAGCAGGTCTGCCTGAAATGGCCCCACATTTAGGATCTTCCAGCTTCAGACTGTGGCTCTGCAGGGGGATTTTGGGGTTGTCCCATGCACTCATTATGGAAAGGAAAAGAAATAGCAGGATTTAACACTTTGAATCCCTGGAACACTTTCAATCCCTGCAATGTCCAAGGCTGGATGTGGCTTGGAGCACCCTGGCATAGTGGAAGGTGTCCCCACACATGGCAGGGGGTGAAATGGGATGGGCTTTAAGATACCTCCCAACCCAAACCATTCTGGGATTCTCTGATTCTCTGACTAATTTTCAATCATGGCAAAGCCAAAGGAGAGTGAAAATAAAACTTAATGCTGAGTAAACTCTGCTGTGGAAGAGGTTAAGAGTGACTGGAGTGCTTCCCATGGAAAAGGAGAAGTGCCATGTCACACCTGAGGTGTGAGACATCCCACCATGGCAGGAGATGACCTGGGCTGGGATTTGTTATTGCAGCATTGCAGGTAGGGAAGGGTGAGGAGAAATTTGTGAGTTTGACAATGCAGCTTCGAGAAAGGCAGTGCTGAGGCAGAGCTGGGCCTTCCCTTCCCCTCCAGATGTGTGGGAAGCTCCCAGCAAATGCCAGGAGGTGACACCTGGGGAGGGAGCAGAACAGCAGCAGTTGGTTGTTTCCCTGCGTGTTTTATAGCAGGTTGTTTCCTTGCAGATCCTGATTTCAGAGAGCACATGAGGTGGGAGCAAGGCTCAGAAGCAGAGGATCAACATCCTCTTTTATTATGTGTAATATAAAATATTGCTGCTGCTGAACATCCTGCTGCTTCTCTGTCTGTGATCATTGTGGCTGAAACACTACCACCACAATTTGGAATAAAACAGTTACAAGAAATGCTGGTGCCTATTGGTTGGAGCTTTCTTTTCCCCCTAGGGAGCAAAAATACTGCAAATATTTGTCTGTCACAAAGTGCTGTGTCCACCTCTGGGCCCTCAGCACAGGAAATATGTGTAGCTTCTGGAGTGAGTCCAGATGAGGCTGCAGAGATGCTTCAGTTGTGGAGCCCCTCTGCTCTGGAGCCAGGCTGTGAGAGCTGGGGGTGCTCACCTGGAGAGGAGAAGGCTCCAGGGAGAGCTCAGAGCCCCTGGCAGGGCCTGAAGGGGCTCCAGGAGAGCTGGAGAGGGACTGGGGACAAGGCATGGAGGGACAGGACACAGGGAATGGCTCCCACTGCCAGAGGGCAGGGATGGATGGGATATTGGGAAGGAACTGTTCCCTGTGATGAGCTTTAAGGTCCCTTCCAACCCATTCTATCATTCTATGGGGCAATCACGTAATTAAACAAACATATAATTAAGAGCTGCTGAGCTCAGTCTCCCATTTGTGCTGTGCCAGGAGCATGCTGGCCCGCTGCATCCCAAGGCAGTGCATGGTGTTTGAAGGCACTGCAGAGCTGACAGTGTCCTGTTCCTCTCTCGTTCCCATGCAGGCCAGGCGTCCTCGTTCACGCAGCAGCCACAGGACCAGGTGGTGATCGCGGGGCAGCCGGTGACGCTGCTCTGCGCCATCCCCGAGTACAATGGCATCGTGCTCTGGATCAAGGACGGGCTGGCCCTCGGCGTCGGACGGGACCTCTCAAGTAAGTGCGGACACCCCGTTAGAACCCTGGGTACTGAGGTGTTGCGTTGTGATTTCAGGGTTTACCCCAGAACCCCGGGTCCCTCCCCTGAAGATTCCCTGCCAGGTATGTCAGTCACCTCTCCTTTCCCCACCCTGACCCCTTCCAGCGCTGTCTGTCAGTCCTGGCATTCCAGAAGGGCACTGAGTGATTGGCAGATTCAAAGGATGCCCTCTACCCCCGGGGGGCATTGGGCCATCCAGGTGTCCTTTGTCCCTTTGTCCCTCCCCTCCTGTCCCTGCTTGGTGGCTCCCTGCCCCTTCCCTGCCCCTCTGCCCGGGGTTCAAAGGAGCAGCAACCACGGGGTCAGGGAGTTCTGTGGGAGCTGGTGCTGCATTCAGAGGCCTGTGGGCCAGAATAAAGCTCTGGATCCAAACCCTCCATCAGAACCGACTCCTTTCCTTCACCATGGCCTTAAAGCTTCTCCACAGAGGGAAACCTGAGGAGCAGCCCCTGTTATGGGGGGAAGCTCCATCCCAGCACCACCAGAGCTCCTGCAGGCCTGGACTTGTCCCCACGGGCCCAGCTGCAGCACCCAGCCAGCCCAAAGTGTCTGTGGGGTGAAACACCACACACCCAGCCAGCCCAAAGTGTCTGTGGGGTGAAACACCACACACCCAGCCAGCCCAAAGTGTCTGTGGGGTGAAACACCACACACCAGCCAGCCAAAAGTGTCTGTGGGGTGAAACACCACACACCCAGCCAGCCAAAAGTGTCTGTGGGGTAAAACACCACACACCCAGCCAGCCAAAAGTGTCTCTGGGGTGAAACACCACACACCCAGCCAGCCAAAAGTGTCTGTGGGGTGAAACACCACAGTGCCGCTGTTTGGTTCAGCGCAGGGCCAGACAAGCCAAGGCACGTCCTGTCTGGCTGTATTGGTAATATTCCAATACTGAGGATTGTAAACTTTCTGTACTGACAAGCACTAACCCCCAAGAAAACACTACATTTAACATAAAACTGTAAAAAAAACCTTCTAAAAAGTAAGTCAGGACATCACATGTTAGAACTCTAGTTGCTAAGAATTTTTAACTTTCTGTACTGATGAACACCCCCAAGAAAACACTACATTTAACCTAAAACCATAAAAAAACCTTCCAAAACTAAACAATAAAATGAAAATTATATATGTGCACTTTAAACAAAAGTGTATAATATCATGTAATAAAAAACTTAAATTTTAAATTTTAAATTATTACTACATTTTATATATAATATAATATAATATAATATATATAATATAATATAATATAATAAATATAATATAATATATATAATAATATAATATAATATAATATAATATAATATAATATAATATAATATAATAATAATATAATAATATAATATAATATAATATGATATGATATAATATAATATAATATAATATATAAATAGATCTAATTTTAATATGTATAACAAAATAAAAAATTTTAAACAAAAACTAATCCTTCTTCTTCTTAAGTTTAAATAAGATTATATCATTAAATTAAAAAATAAATAAAATTAAAATAAATAATTAAAATTAATTAATAATAAAATGAATATAAATAAAATAATAATATAAATAAATAAAAACAACAATAATAAATCAAAATAGAATAAATAATTAATTTAAATAAATTATTAATTTATAATTATAAATTATAAATGTAAATATAAATAAAATAAACCAAGTCACAAATAATTAGTTATTAAGATAAAAATAAAACTAATTTCAGTGTCATTTCTTAATTAAACAATTCATCCATAAAAACACTTATAAATAAAATACAACTCCAATTTTAACATATTAAAATAAGATACTATAAAACTCACAATTTATAAAACTGTAATATAAATAAAAACTAATAAACATCTAAATCCAAACAAAAAATACAATTTCACACATTTAATCACAATTTTAACCAAAAAAAAAAAATCCACAACCATCCTCCATAAAGAAGAAAAGCAGGAGCTCTCCTCGCCCAACATTTATTTGGGGAATGATGTTTGCATTTCAACTCTTAACGCCTTTCAGTCCATCCAAACATAGGCACTGATGCTTGGAATAAACCAAAATCTGTTTCACTCTGACCTGTTGGTTCCCACAGATGTTCCCTGACCCTTTGGAAAGGCCTGGCTTGATTTCCTTGGAAATTAACGTCACCTTTCCAAAATGTGGGATGAAATGTTTTATACATGTTGCAAGTGCCTGTTTTGATATTCTCAAAAATGAAAAGAACCACAGAATACCCTGAGTGTGAAGGGACCCACAAGGCTCTGTTTGCTTTGGACAAGTGTTTGTGGCTTCCGCAAGCTTTGGTTTTGGCAAATTATAGTTTGGTGACTGAATTGTTCAGAATTCCCATTCCTCAATCCCACACTGTGACTGAGGGTGAATTGCAGCTGGTGAAGACTGGTGCAATACTGGGGAAGTTTCAAGTTTATTCTGTATATTTTGCAGGGAAACACTTATTTGGAACTGAAATATTTCATGTGAGTAGGACGAGTGTTTGCTGGAAACAGCCTGGGAGGACGTGGAGCCCTTCAGGAGCTGCAGTGTCCCCCAGCTCTGCAGAGTTTGTACACGTGTGACACTGCTCAGATCCCAGTGACCTGAGAGAGTTTTCCCAAGGCAAGAAGCAGCATTGAGAAACCAGGGGAGGCTCCATGCTTTTTGGTCTCCAGGGACCCTGCTCTTCCCTAAAGTGCAGTGCCTGCTTCTTCTTTCCCTCTATTTTTTTATTAATACGTATAATTGCTCATTTACAGCTGTGCCCAAGTGAGCAGCCCCATCTTCGCCTGTTTTTTCAAAGCTCTGAGCCACAATTTTTGCATCTCTTAAATGAGAGCTGAGCTTCCCATGCAAGACCTTGCAACATGACTGAGTAACAAGAGCTCCAGTGAAGTAGGGAGCTGATGTGAATGACTTCCACAATTAACAGAGCCAGGGATGCTGGAAGCCACAGGAGCTGCCAGCTCGCGTGATACCAGCTCAGCCAGTGTCTAATTAGCACAATGCAAACAAACCCATCATTTGTACTCCTCGCGGTTCAGGAGAGCAAATCCTGCTGTTGATACCTCGAGAAACAACAGAAGCACAAGTGTGTGCCAGTGCTGGGTTACACAGGGCATTGGGCACAGGAGGACACGGGGGTGGCACCTTTCCTCCTGTGTCTCCATCCTCTGTGTCCTGCCAGGCTGACCAGGGCTGCAGGTGCCCCCATGTTGTATTGCACTAAATAGTTATTTAGCTGTTTGCACTGGGTGTTTAGTAATTTGCACTGTTCACATGATTTGTATCCTATGACCTGAACAGCCTGCCCAGACACAGATTCTTACACCCCCAGACCCCTGCCCAAGCTTTACACAAAGCTAATCATGGTTGCAATCCAGGATGTTACCTCAGCTGACTTCAGGAGCTGAGGATATTCCATGATGGATTGCAGAGGAGCAGGAGGTGGTGGGTTTCCTGGTGGAAGGGCTCACCCCTTTTTCTTGCCCGGGAAGGTTGTGAATGCCCCAGCCCTGGAAGGGTTCAAAGCCAGGCTGGAGAAGGCTTTGAACAACCTGATCTAGTGGGAGGTGTCCTGTCCATGGCAGGGGGACTTGGGTCCCGATGATGTTTAAGGTCAAAACCAAACCTTCCAACACTTAACATTCTATGATCCCATGATTCCTTGGGATTTCAGTTAATGCTCCTTCATCACCACTTCTTTTTTGAACCTGTAGAGCAAAACATGCAGTCTCTTTCCTGGATTTGGCAGGTTCTCTTTCTCTCTCTTTGGGCTGGGTGCCCAGGAGAGGAGGAAGCTGCCTGGATCCTGGGAATTGCTGTGGGGTGCTGGTGATGCCCTCCTCATCCCTGGGCTCGTGGCTCCAGCTTGTTGCAGCATATATTGCAGTTAAGACAGCCACAATACACAGAGTATCATCATACAATTTCAGAAAGCTTCAACCCATACAGAATAACAGCACACCACTGCAAAAAGCTGCAAGTGCCTGCCCTTCTTGTTCTTCAGCCCAACTTTTTATTTCCCTCATGGTTCATGCCTTACACCTGTGTGCCCTCTGTTCCCTGGGTGGTTGCTCAGCACACCTGGGCACTCCATGGCTCATTGCTGTCAGTGCTGCTCACAGCTGTACCCACGGGGGATGAGGCTGGGCTGCAGCCCCAGTCCCAATCACCACAAACTGTGTGCCTACCCCAGCTGCCTCCTGACCCGTGCTTTGCCTTGGGCAGGTTACCCACGCTACCTGGTCGTAGGAGACCATCTGTCAGGTCAGCACCACCTGAAGATCCTGCGAGCTGACCTGCAGGATGACGCCGTGTACGAGTGCCAGGCCATCCAAGCTGCCATCCGATCCAGACCTGCCCGGCTGACCGTCCTCGGTGAGTCCTGGCCCCTCACACCCTCGGCGTTTGTTGGGCTTTCACTGCCTTCGTGGTCACACCGAGTAGCTTTTGACAAAATGTGTTGTTGCTGGATCAAGAGGGCTGGGAATGAATCCATAGTGAGAGCAGTGGGGGAGCAGCTCAGTCCTGAGAACAGGATTAAAAGAAGCTGCTTGGGGAGTGAAGCAGGAGTATGACAGTTCTAGGAGTAACACAGCCAGCAAGTGTTTGGCACTTCAGCTTTATGGATTTATGCCCCAATTCAAGAGAGTCTGTCCATAAATTTAAGGATATGAAGAGTGTCAGTGTCATCACTTACGCATTGCCCTGCCTACAGGACCAGGACAACTCCACCCCCTGAGGAAAGACTGATTTCATACTATGCAGTATTTTTAAACTATCTACATACTAATACTTTATCACCCTGTGTTTCTCAGTAATTCATCTTTCCCATGAGCAGCACAGGAGGATATTATCTGGAATCCCAAAATCATGTAGAGGACTTTTTTTTGTGGGAGGTGGGTGGGGAGCACTGGCAGAGCTGGAGGGCTTTGTTGGCCATCTGGCAGAGCAGGAGGGAGGCTCTCCCCACAGGAGTGCTGGGAAAAGGCAGGCACGTCAGCGAGGCTTCCCGGCATGGACGTGGCTTCAGAGAACTTAATGAAAATGGTATTTTTCTTAAGCAGCTTGGACAAAACTCAGTCTGCATTGCTGCTCCCAGATTCATCCTGATTATTCAACCCTCAAAGTGAAATCATTTGCATATTTAAGTTTGTTTAAATTGAAGATTGGATTCTTTTTTCCTTGTTGTTTTTATTCCTGGTTAGTTTCTAGGGAGAAAAAAACCCCACATTTTAAAAAGATCCAAATCAAGAATTTCGATGCTTTTAGTCAGATCAACGCTGATTAGTTTTAAGCAGCCAAAAGAAGTGAATTAAGGTACCAGCTGTGGTTGAAGGTGCACCTCACTGGAGGCTGCACTATGAAAATGAGTTCCAATTCCTGGTTTGCAATCTCCCCTGCATTTGTTTTCCTCCCACCACAACCCTACAACATTCCCTACTCCCAAACATTCACAGCTGCCATCCCTTCTTTCCCTGACCCTGATGATAATGATGATTTCTCCTTCTTCTCAATCAACCCTTGGCAGCAGCTCAGAGCTCTGACATGTGCCATACATGATATAATCCTGGAAATGAATAGGAAAGGGGAATGTTGTCTTGCTCACCGACAGCCCCTCCTTCGCCTGGGCTCCCTCCTTCTGTTGTGGAAGCAGAATACATTGTGGGAGCCAGACAAAAGAAATAATGTTATTTAATTAGAGCTAAAGATTTCAAAACTAATTTAGTCCCAGGGCGTACGTCAGAGCTGCTGCGAAGCGTTGATTGAGCAGAGAGATGTTTTTATGGATCAAAAGGAAATCGTTATTATCTTTGGGGTTATGGAATGTGTTGAATAGATGGTAGTTAATGTTTATGTGGATATACATAGTAGTTGCTAATTGGTACATTTACCTAAGATGTTCAGCAACTTATATTTGCAGAGTGTTTTCCTTTTAAGAAAATTAAAGTTACAGCGTGTTCAATTTAGGCCAAATCGATGAGCCAGTGTGGGTTTGGAACTGACTGGTAGCTCATCTTTAACTTTAGGGGTTTTTATGCAGATGTTCTGAGGGGGGAAAAGTGATCACAGCCCCAAGGCTGCCAGAGCTCCAGGAGCATTTGCACAATGCTCTCAGGGATGGACAGGGTGGGATTGTTGGGGTATCTGTGCAGAGCCTGGGGTTGGACTCAATGATCCTGTGGGTCCCTTCCAGTTCAGGAAATTGTGTGATTCTATGACATTTCCAGCTGTCTGGGGAGATAGGAGTGATGATCCCACCTTTGCAGGGGGTTGGTGATCAGCAGCTCACACTGCTCCTTTGGGATGGGGTGTCCTGTGCTGGCAGCAAGGGCAGGGGCTGCTGTGGGATCTGTGCTCTCTGTTTTAGCCACCCCAGTGGAGGGGACAGATGTGGCACATGAAGAGTAGAAGCCTTAAGCCCCCGTGTTTCTGACAGCTGGGAACAATGTGCAGCCTGTCAGGCTGAACTCACTGCATGACAGGGGGGTAACACATGTCTGTGAAGGGGGAGAGACATTTCTGCTGCTTCCAGATGTGCAGCACCACCAGCTGTGCAGACATGTCTGCTCTTAGCATGCAGTGTGTGAGCCTGCTGTAGTTGTGAGCCAAGCAGCTGTGTCTGGAGGGAGCTGGATCTCCCAGATTTCATCTCCCTGTGCTGGGAAGAGATGTGCCAGGCTGCCTGAGCTGCTCACAGGAAGATGCCTGGGGGGCATTCCTTCATCCCAGTCTGCCCAGCTTCACTGAGGCTGCAGACTTCCCCTGGGTAGGAGAGGATCCCTGAGGCATCCCTGGAGCTGGGTGCAAACCATGCAGCTCTCTAGGAAGTGATCAATCACGGCTGAGGCAGAGCTGAGAGGCTCTGGTGGCTGGGGGGCTCTGGTGGCTGGGGGGCTCTGGTGGTTGGGAGCCCAGCATCTGGGCTTGGTTTCTCAGTGACTCAAGGGCTCTTCAGCCAGCTGGGTGTTAGAGGCAGTTCTGGGGAACTCTATCCTGCTCTATCACCCCCAGCCTTGTCTCTGGAAAAATGACCCTGCCTGTTTTTTGTAAGTGTTGGTGCTGCCTTGTCTGTCCTTGCCAGATTTTCCACTTCCTTGGTATCAAGATATCCCCTAGTGCCTCCAGATTCAGGCTCCAGCTGCTGTCATTCATGTCTGACAACAGCTTTATGGGGCTGATGCCTCCTACCTCCCTGCTCAGATGCTGAGCTACACCATATTTTAATTAAATATTTAAGGTTTTGTCACATTGTTTTCAAATCTACATGGTTAAATGTAGTGGAACAGATCATTCCATAGCCTTGGAAGTCCAAACACTCAAACAGACGAGCCTATTACTGTCATCAGCATCAGGGAAAGTCTTTTCTCTGTGGAGTTCCAGGGACAAATATTGCTGGGAAATGTTGTTAATGCATCCCAAAGCTGGAGGGCTCCCCTTCTCCAGGGGTCCCTCACCTTCCCTCCTACCATTGCCCAAACTCTCTGGGGAAGTCCCTGCCCAGTCTCCTCAGGGAAAGTTGATAAATCTGATGGGATTTGGGACATATGGAGGCATCCAGATTTTCTGCAAGCAAAGGATGTCAAGGAAGTTTGGCAGGGGAGCCCAAGCCAGGCAGGCTCTGGGAAGCCACTGGAGGACTATTTGCTACCTGGTACATCTCTAATGGCAAGCTGCTTAATTTATGATCTATTTAACTAAGCCAGGGTATTAATTAAATAAAGTAAGAGCCTGATTAGGACTTGGAGAAATTTAAAAATAAAATCAGGCAGCAATCGAGCGAAATTGCAAAGCAAACACTTTGGCTGTAACCACTGGAGAGTTCCCTCCAGTCTTCCATCAAAGCTCAGAGCAGGGAGGGCAAATACAAGAGATTATATTGCCAACAGATGTGTGTTGTTAAAATATGCATCTGCCAGCCGTGTAGCTTCAGGAGCCAGAGGGCTCGCTCGTGGATCCTTCTGCACTCGCGGGACCGTGAAGGAGTTTGAGGCCCCGGCAGCCAAGCTGGGATTTGCAGACACGTTAATTAGCGTTGAGTTCCCAGATCTCAGAGGCAGCCAAGCAAGGAGAAACTTTGAAGCAAGCTTTGGCTTCCCTGGGAGGGAGCAGGGAGGGAGAGGGGAGCCCCAGCTCGCGGTGCTGACGTGGCCACAGTGTGGTGACATCTCGGCCTGTGGTGACATCTCGGCCTGTGGTGACATCTCGGCCTGTGGTGACACCTTGGCCTGTGGTGACACCTGGGCCTGCAGTGACACGTCAGTCTGCAGTGACATCTCAGCCTGTGGTGACACCTTGGCCTGCCATGACACCTTGGCCTGCAGTGACCTCTCGGCCTGTGGTTGTAGCGATGTATCTGAACAACTGAGGACACATTGTGCACCTCAGCCTTGCTGCTTGTAGTTATTCTTATCAGAGTCCTCTGGAATTCATCAAGGTTACTAAGATATAAATTATGCTAAATTAAGAAGGAAGAAGCTGAGAAACAGAATTCCAAGACCACAAGAACTTGATAAAGGAGGGTGGTGAACCACCTGGACTGTAACCAGTGACATATTCTGAGAAGTGCATGCAGAACACGTGGACAAGCCGGAGGCACCAATCAAGAGATGCGTGATCAGCATGTGCAGGAGGGTTAGAATGTATAAATAAGTGCATAATGTAAACAATAAGGGGCTTCTCTTTAATTATATTGGTTAGTTGTCCAGGAGTCCTGATTCTTCCACATGCGGTGACACCTCGGCCTGCAGTGACACCTCGGCCTGTGGTGCCCAGGGCTAGCAGGACCCACCATGCCCAGAGGATGGAGCAACCAGGACAATGAAGCAGATGGATGATGAGGTGTTGGGAAACTGGATGGCTCCTCTCCTTCATGGCACCTTGGCAGGAGCATCCCAAGGCTGTCCTGGTCTGTCCTCCCCAGCAGGAGATGCTGCACCTCCAGCCCAGTGATGCCTTGTGAAGGCTGACCTAGAACAGAGACTAGACAGAGCTAAAAAATAAAGCAGGGATTTATTAAAAGGCCTCAATGGGTCCACCTTGGGCAACACAAGAGCCCAGCCAGGGCTGCACCCAAGATGAACCTAAAATGGTCACAAAAAATGGATGACCAGTCACAGGGTCTCTCACTTTTATAAATTCTGGTCCATTTGCATATTGGAGTTAATTGTCCAATTACAGCTTTAGCCTGTGAAGTCCCTTCTTGTTTTTCTCTCTTCAATTCACCATTGTTCATGCTCTTGGGCCTGAGACTTGGATCATTGGTCCTTGGTCCCCAGCAAGAGAAGGAATTGTTTTGTCTCCCTGCTCTGTGAAGAGCACTCACCATCTCTAATATGAAGCCCAGACCCACACACTAAAGCAGCACAGAACCTGAAAAACATAAAAGCTAAACCTGAGGCATCACCAGCCATGTACCTCAGGCTGTCCCAGGAAGTTCCCAGGCAGCACTTGCTTGGCACAGGGGAAAGGCTGGTCCCAGAGGTGCCAGTGGGAAATTGGCCACAAGCAGGAAAAGGCAATATGAGGGTATGAGGAGGGAGGCAGGGGAGCTACTTCCAGAGACTTAAGGTGAATAATTGATAGGCAATTAACTTGTACCTTCACCTTTTATAGTCTAATTCCCGCTCTCCTCCCCTCAATGGCCTCTTCTAATATTAACTCTGTCTTCACGTGTGTCCCATTAGGAATAAAGCTTTCTTAAATCAACATGAATTATTTAACTCTACAGCTTAAGTTAATTTGAAGTGAGAGCTCCTGTCTCTTTACAATGGCACAAGGCAGGGACAGGAGAGGGTCACTGGGGTGTCAAGTGCATCCACATTCAATCACAGCCATTTTCCTCTTTTTATTTTATTTTTTTATTTTATTCCAATCCTCTTTCTTGCCAAGTCTTTCCAGTTCTCCCCTGCAGAGCAGAGTAAGCATTTCCATTACCAAAACGGTGGTTGGCAGCTTGAGACATCTGCATTTCCCAGCTTTCAAGCTCTTTAGTAGAGTTTGATCAGGAAATAAAGAGGTTATGTCCTGGGTAAATGCCCTTTCTCAACATTTGTTTGTAATGCTGAGCTGCAAGAAAAAAAAGTGAGGAGGTGATGTCTCAAATCCAGAAACAGTTCAGCTTGGAACCCTTTTTCCACACTTTTTAATAGAATTCAGTTATCTGAATGCAAAATTCAGATCATGTAGAGCTGGGATGTCAATTCAGAAAAAAAAAAAAAAGAAAGAAAGAAAGAAAAGAAAGTGATGAAAATGTGATCATTTTCTTCCAGACAGTCTCTTCTCCTTGAACAACTTTAGGTCTTCACAAAGCTCCAGTTTCTGCTGGGAATATTTTCAGTGGCAAAACAGCAAGTGGCTCTACTGGGAACGAAACAGAAACATCAAACAATCGAGCGCAAATCCCAAATAACCTAAATATTTGATGTCGTGTCTGAGCAGCTTAAGTTTACAGCTCTCTGAGCTGGCTCCTTCTGATAGCAGAGGGTGGCCAGGTTTCCTTGCTCTCATCCCTGTGTGGCTCTGGGGTGGGAAGGCATCTCCATGGGATTGACCATTCCAGAAAAACCCAGGGGCTCCGAGGTGAAAGGCAGCCACTGCCTGGAGCAGTCTAGAGCTGGAAAACAGACCACAGAGAGGACTAAAAACTGGGTCTTGAGATCTCCCTAGGTGGGTTTCACTATTGGAATAAATCACACAAAACTCCGTTTTCTTCATGGTGGAAAAAGCCCCTACTTTATCCATGTAACTCATTTTTATATCGTTTACAGACCTCGTGCATGACTCCAGTGGGTTAGTGGCCTTCTTGCCAATTACTTTATTGGTTAGTAAAGTATTTTACTTGTCTATCAAATCTCTCTACTCTTCAATTGTTGACATATTTTCTTCACTGGTTTTCATGGGATAGGTTTAATGTTTATGCAGGTGTTAGTGGTTTTTCACCCAGGAATAGATTGTTATGTTAATGAACTGCTCACTCCAGAATTGATTTCACATGGGAACTTGCAAAGTGCTAGCTTGACAAGGCCAGCCATCTATTTAACAGAGCAGCTGATTTTATGAGGTTTTCTTTTATAATTTTTCTACTTTACTGCAACATTTCACCTGGGTGTTGGGAAGTGCTGCTTCCCCCATTCTAGAGGGGTTTGCACCCTGTCTGTGAGGAGGAGGAGAAGGGAACGCAGCATCTGCATGAGCTCTGTTCTCCTTACTTTGAAGGAGATAAGCAAAATGACATCTTTACATCCCCAGTAAGTACATCTGGGCTGGTGGTGGGTGCCAGGATGAAACTCTCTGTGAGACAGATCCACCACCTCAGGCTCTGCCAGGGTCACAGCAGTGGAGTAACAACTTTGCAGTCATACAAACATGGGGAGAAGAGAGCTAAGGAAGGGGTTTGTTTCACCTACAGACATTAAAAATTATAAATATAATAGAACCGTGGAATGCTTTAAATTGAAAGGAATATTAAAGATCCTTTAGCTCTGCTTTCTTGCTGTTCCACTATCCCAGGTTGCTCCAAGCCCCCTTCAACCTGGCCTTGGATACTCCCAGGGATCCAGGGGCAGCCACAGCTGCTCTGGGCACCCTGTGCCAGGGCCTCCCCACCCTCACAGGGAACAATTCCTTCTCCAGCTCTCCTGGAGCCCCTTAAGGGACTGATAGAGGCTCTGAGCTCTCCCTGGAGCCTTCTCCTCTCCAGGTGAGTACCCCCAGCTCTCCCAGCCTGGCTCCAGCCCTTGAAGCATCTTCCATGGCCTCCTCTGGGCCCCTCTGCCAGGTCCATGTCCCTCCCCACAAGACAGGGCTGGGTGTGAGCAGGGGCTGGTGTTCAGTCACATCAGGGGAAGTTCAGCAGGGTCAGGCCAGCATTAAGCAGATGCTGCCTCTGGTCCCTCAAACCCTGCTCCAGATGGGCTCACACAGTTCTTACAAACTTTGTATTTCCTAAATGCCCTGGGGTTGACTGATGTCGCCTCTCCCATCAAAGCCTAAGGGAAGCCTAAGCCCTCGGAGCCACACCAGCATTCCTACCTGCACACTGAAGTACCACAGAGTAAATAGGAAGAGACACAGATAGAAATGATTAATGTTCGTGTTCCTGCACCAATCTGTGATTCCTTGTCTCAATGCAGGGAGGGCATCGTGGTTCTGACCTGTGGTTTTATCGAACACGAAGCATTTGGCTTTTCCCTGCAGTCTGCTGGGCTGGGCTGACCTGATGGATGCAAAGCACAGGGCTGATAAAAAACCCTCCTGATCTTTAGTCATGCCTTTGTCTCTTCCCAGCCTCTTCTGCTGGCTCTGTCACTGCCCTGGCCCTGTTACTCTGGCTGTGATGGCCATGAGGGTGCTGTGAAATGATGTGGGGGTGCTGGTGTCAGAGCCCCTCTGTGCTGTGTGCTCACCACTCATTCCTGTGCCTGCAGCCCCTCCTGCTCTGGGCACGACCCCTCTGCACCTCACTGCGCAAGCCAGCTGGGGGCCAGCAGCTCCCTCCACACCCCACCAGCCTTTCCCTTTCCCCACCCAGCATCTCCAGCTCCCTGGGATGCCCGCGGACAGTGGACATTATTTTGCTTCATGCGCTGCTGAACGGCTGACACCTCACATTCTGCACGAGCAAACCTCGCTTTGCTTTCACTCCTACGCACGATTCTCCCTCTTGCCAATCAAGACCCAGCTCCCCCATCTGCCTCCTGCCCGTGCTCCTCTGCATCTGCATCTGTGCTCACAGCAGCGCCTTTGTGCCTCTCCCAGCTGCACACGGATGCGATGCCGGGAGCCCGGTGGGTTGTTGGTGACCTGACACAGGTATTGACTGCCTCTCCCTTGTCAGCTGGCAGAGAAGAACGAGGGTCTCGGAGCGTGACATCACCTGAGCGACAGCCCCCGCTCGGCCATCGATCGCCCGGGTGACAAATGGAGCGGCGGCTCGGCAGGGCAGGGCAGGGCCGGAGCCGCTCTGGGTGAGGCTGCCTGAAGGGATGCCAGCCCCCTGCCCTGTGCCTGAAGGGATGCCAGCCCCCTGCCCTCTGCCTGAAGGGATGCCAGCCCCCTGCCCTCTGCCTGAAGGGATGCCAGCCCCCTGCCCTCTGCCTGAAGGAATGCCAGCCCCCTGCCCTCTGCCTGAAGGATGCCAGCCCCCTGCCCTCTGCCTGAAGGATGCCATGCCAGCCCCTCTGCCTGAAGGAATGCCAGCCCCCTGCCGGTGCCCACCCTGCAGGAATGTTGTTTCCTGGCTCCAAGAGCTTGGCCAGCCCTTTTTGCTTGTCTTGCCTTTCCCTGCTCTGTGAAGCGTTGTCCAGCCTTGCCGCACTGTGCCTGAGCTTCTCTGTCATCATTGGATGGTTCAGGCTTCCCAGCTCAGCTCCCAGCTCAGCCAGCGTCTCCCAGCCCGTGGTGAAGGAATCTCTCTGTTACACATCCATACAGAGCATTCCCAGCGCCCCTGTCAGTGTGATGGATGCCAGCCTCCCATCCTGCAGGAGCACTGGGATGGGTTGGGAGCTGTGCCATTCCTTCTGGCTTCAGCTGGGCTGTAAAACTGGATGGTCATGTCTTACTGACTGACCTGCGGGTGCCCTTGGTAATTAACAGGAGAATAACCTCTCCTGCCTCAGGATATTTCTCACGTGCCAAGATGGACAAATGACCCTCTGGAAGGAGCTATTACTCTTTTTTTGGCATTAAAGGTCCCTGATGTGCTCAAATTTGCCCCCTTCAGTGGCAAAGAGAGGTGGAAGGCATGGACATGGCATTGGATGACCCCCCCAGGACTCTCCAGCCTCCTGCTCCAGGGAATTGGGCCAGGGCTCTCCCACAGGGACAGCCACAAAGCCACAATATTGGGTTCCTTTAAACTCAACTCTGACCTCCACAGAGAGAGACAAGGGATTCATGGCAAATTATGGATTTAACACCTATGATGAATCCCCATTACAGCATGAAATGAGAAAGGAAAATGTAGCTAAATGGAAGATTTCCCCTGGGCAGCAGGAGGCTGCAGTTCCTGAGAGGCTGGGGAAATAGAATGAAAAAAAAAATGGGGAAAAAATAGAGAATGAGGAAAAACCTTGTTCCATTAACTAAATATTGCAAAACCTTTGCAAGCCACTGCTTGCAGGTTAGTGGGGTTTAAAGGCCAGGGCTCAGACTCTTGACACATCCAAGATTTTTAAATTCATCCCCTTAGTTGTCATGACAAGGGGAAATGAAATACTGTTGATGATGGTCCCTTGGGGGCTTAGAACAACTGATCCCCTGTCTCTGGGGCCAGGACCTGCCCTTCACTACATTCTGAGTGTAGCCTGACCCTGCATCTTGTCATTTCCCTTTGGGAAATACCAATGGAGCATCAGAAGGATAAATAAATGCACTGTAAAATTCACTTTTATCTTAGAGCAGGCTCCTGGCTCCCAAACATGAGGTTTAAGGCCAGGCTGGACAGGGCTTGAAGCAACCTGGTCTGCTGGAATGTGTCCCTTCCTATGGCAGGGGTGTGGAATGTGATGATCTCTAAGGTCCCTTCCAACCCAAAGCATTCCAGGATTTGGGATAAGGCATCTGGAGATGAATTCCCACAGGGAGAAGCTGTCAGTAGCTGCCACTGGGTGGCTTTGCTGGAAGTGCAGGAAAGACAGGCTTCAGTGACCAAATAGGAGAGGAAAATTGGGGAAGGGGCTCCCAAAATGCTGCCTGCTTGGTTTGTCCTGTGGGCAGAAAGGGAATTGGGTCATTTATGGCCTCAGTGGAAACACACACAGCCTGGGGTCATTTCTGTGGTGCCAAAGACTCCATGTGCCATCCTTCAGATCCCTCAGGCTCAAATCCCTCCCTTAAAGAGCAGGAAAAAGGAGCAGGGTGAGGCAGAACAGCAGCCCTTGGGTCATGGGTTTGGTCCCTGTGCTCACTGCAGCTCCGGCTGCGACAGGAGGGCATCCAGGAGCTCGGTGCAGTCACTCATCCCCAGGGTTGGGCAGCGGCCAAGCAGAAACACTGCAGAGTCACAGTTGTGGAGACAAGTGTCTATAATCTCCACTGAGTCATAAATCATGGAGGAGCTGAACTCTCCTCCCCGTGACCCCATGGATCCTCTCCCCGTCCTCATGGCGATGAGTGCCGGACAGCCTGCGGTGGGTTCGGATAATCCCAGGAACATCCTCACACCTGAGGTGCCTGTTTCTTATTCACGTTGTTGCTAGGGAATTCTGCAGAGATTTCTCCTAGTGGGTGAGAAGTGACTTTCAAATCAGTGGCAGCATGAAAAAATTGCGATGGAAAAATAAGAGTCTTTCATGAGATCCCATTTAATTGCTAACGAAGACAAAAATCACAGCTCTCACATTTGGTTCCCCAACAAAACCCAGATAGCAGCTGCCCTGTACGTATCTGATTCCAACTGGTAGGTTTAAAAGATACAGAAGGTATTTAATGATAATGATAATGATTTACATTTATATAGTGCCTTGTATCCGCTGGGATCACAAAGTGCTTTATATATGTATGGATAAAAATATACTGGATAACAAGCACTCCATCCATCACCAAATCTCAGCCCCTTCCCTGGCGAGCCTGCAAGCTGTTCAGGAAAGAGTTGCTGCATTTCCAGAGCCGCTCTCACTCCTACAGCACTTGGGGTGCTCTACGGTAATTTTGTAATAAAACCAGGTGATAAAAACACTTTAAAAACAATGTCATAAAAAAGGAGAACCCTCAGTGTCATAAAACGGCACGCAGAGGAACAGGAGGGGAAACTTGAGAGGGAGAAGGTTATAAAGGTTTTAAAATAAAACAGAGTAGGTTTGGGCTGGATATTGGGAAGAAATTCTTCCCTGTGAGGGTGCTGAGGCCTTGGGACAGGTTGCCCAGAGAAGCTGCCCAAGCCCTGGAAGTGTCCAAAGCCAGATTAGACGGGGCTTGGAGCAGCCTGGGACAGTGGAAGGTGTCCCTGCCCATGGTAGGGGAGTGGAATGAGATGAGCCTTAAGGCCCCTTCCAACCCAAACCATTCCATTATTCCACCATAAATAGGGACAGTTGCCATCAAGAAGATCAGTCCTGGAGGAGAAATGTCCTCCAGCTGCTCTGAGTTAGAAGGTGAAGAGCTTGGCCAGCAGGAACAGCCCCAAAGCATGGGTACCATCAGAGCTGGGTAGTCAGGGACCTCTCAAAATTACTTTGGAGGTAGCAACACAAAGAAAATCCTGACACCTGATGCTCAAATGATGCTGCTTCTTCCATGCTCTGTTTTGTCCTGATGCGGAGCAAATTTGTTCCCATGGGCTGGGTGCAACTCAACCTTCCCCCAGCAAGCTCTTCCCATGCCACCGTGTTTTGGTGCCTGTCCTGGGAGGGATGGAGCCTTCCCAGCCCAAAGTCCTCCTGAATGTGAAAGGAGCCACTCAGTAATGCCCTTTGGTGGCAGCCTCTGGCTCAGCTGGGCCTGGGAGGCAGGCGAGGGGAGGGGAGGACGGAAGGCAGAGAGAAATTAAGGCTCTCAGAGACATTCATTCAAAATTCATAGGCGCAAAATTGCAGTCTGCATGGATTTGTTTCCTTTGGAAAATTACAGGAAGCTACAGGCACCAACAACTGTTATTCAAATAGCCACTTTGGATGATTAGGATGGCAGGAGGCTGTACTTACACATGCAGACCCAATATAATCAGGCGTGAGGCAGGGTGGGAAGGCAAGGCCAGGGAAGGGAAGCTGGAGGAGCTCAGAAACAAAAACAGCAGCAGGGTGGCTCTGTGGGAAGAGCCACGGGGCCAAACCCAGCCCCACTGCTGGATCCAGCCAATTAGCTTCCAGGTTTGGGTGATAATGAGAGCCCAGAGCTGGGAGGTGATTCCTGGGGGAAGTTTCTCAGCCCTCATGGGTCAGCAGCTGAGAACAGGCAGTGCACAGGGACAAGCACCCTTCCTGCAAGGAGGGCTTTGCTCCACCCTGCACATGCATCACAGCCCAGAAAGCACCGCAGAGTCACAGAATCCCACAATGGTTTGGGTTGAAAGGCACCTTAAAGGCCACTTCATTCCAACCTTCTGCCAGGGCAGGGACACCTTCCACTGCCCTAGGTTGCTCAGGTTCACCTTCCTCATCTCCTGCTCTCCTGCCTTCCAGCAGAAAAATCCATCATCACTCCCCTGCCTGTCATAAATCAAGAAAAAAGTTTTGCCCACACTGAATTTATTTAAAAAAAAAAAACTTTAAAGCCACACACACACACAAAACCCTGAGCAAATACTGCTTTGAGGATTGGCCTGTGGGTCAGCAATGAAACGCAAGCAAAACATCTGAGCCGTGAAGGGTGAAAATTGTATAATAAAAGTAAACTCTGCAGTACAAGCAGAGGAAAAACTCCTGGCTTTGTACTGGGGAGCTGCTTCTCTCCCTTTTAAAATGCTTCTCTGCAGTACCAGAGGCGTCATGCAGTGCAGAGCAGCCAAGAGCATCTCATCCTCCGCCAGCAGCAGCTCTGGCTCAGCCCAGCCCTCCCCACGGCTGCGCCTCTCCCGCAGATGGCCGGGTTCCAGCCGCCTGCCGCGGCTTCACGAGCACCTCGAGGTGTGGGGGAATGTTTGCAGACAGGCCCTCGAGGCCCATCTGTGCCTCAGCAGCAGCAGCAGAACACGTGGCTTGGCAGGGTTTGGCTGGAAGCACCGCAGGAGCAGCGGGCACAGGTACCCAGAGCCATGAGTCCCAACCCACGGGGCCTCAGCCTGCCGGACCTGCAGCCCTGCAGTGTGGGATTCACATCCCCTGAACCTGAGAGACGCAGGGAAAACAATGATCCAAACAATTCTTATCTCATTTGCTGTGCCTGTGTTTGTGCCAAAGTAGAAAGCAATCTGGAGATTGTTTACCCAAAGTGATGGATTTTGTTTCCTTGGCCCATCGGGGCCAAGCGTGTGTCCAGACTGTCGGTCAGCAGACAGCCACAAGATTTTGTTCAGTTGAGTGTTTGTGCAATTTCCATTTAGATGCAGTGTAATATAGTATAGGATAATATAGTATAATAAAGTAATTAATTAGCTGTTACTACAGGACACAAAACAACATGACGCGGACTTGCTGCTCTTTTTAAGGTTCTCTCTGAACCTGAGAGAAGCAGTGAGAGAAGCAGAGAAAAGAATGATCCAAACAATTCTTATCTCATTGGCTGCTCCTGTGTTGTGCCAAAGCAGAATGCAATATGGAGGTGGTTTACCCAGAATGATGGGGTTTTGTTTCCTTGTGCATGTCCAGACTGTGGGTCAGCAGACAGTCACGAGAGTCTGGGCAGTTGAGCACTTGTGCAGTTTCAGTTTAGATGTAGTTAATATGGTGCAATATACTATAGAATAATATGGTACAATAAAGTAATTAATTAGCTGTTACTATAGGACACGAAACAACATGACACAGATTTGCTGCTCTTCTTAAGGTAAAAAAGGAACTTTTATTTTTCTGACTCTAACATTTATAGATTTCCAAAAGTGACAGTGGATTGGAAGGTGAAAGTGCCACCTCTCCAATGACACTGGACAAACCGTTCATTAAAGTTCTCCTCTTCCATAAAAGAATGTAAAACAATAAGTTATTTACATAAAGTGTATAAGAAAGTTCGTTACAAGAATGTAAACATCAGAAAGCTTAGAAAATCTTAAAAAATCAGGGTGACAATTAGCCTTCTGATATCATGGAGTCCTGCTCATCATTCCTCCTGCCAATCAGGTGAAATATCAGCAATCCTGCAGCAGGAGGGTCCCAACTCCTCTCCCTGGCTGCAAGGGCACACAGGGCTCCACAGGGGAAGGGCTTTAAACTGAGAGAGATTTGGGTTGGATATTGGGAAGAAATTCTTCCTTGCGAGAATTGCCCAGAGCAGCTGTGGCTGCCCCATCCCTGGAGGTGCTCAAGGCTTGGCTGGATGGGGCTTGGAGCAACTTGGTCTGGTGGAAGGTGTCCCTGCCCATGGCAGGGGGTGGGTTTTAAGGTTCTTCCCAACCCAAACCAGTCTGGAATTCTGAAGATTCTGTCATCTCTGTGATGTCAGTCTCTGTCTCTGTCACAGAGAGAGAACCAGATGGAAGATCGAAGCTGTATTTATGGCGAAGGTGGATGGGAGGGATGGTGGCAATGGGACTTTCTGGAACTTGAGGCTTGGAGCAGCCTGGTTGGGTAGAAGGTGTTCCTGCCCATGGCAGGGGGTTGGAACAAGGTGATCTTTAAGGTCCCTTCCAACCCAAACCATTCTGGATTTCCATGATTTTATGGGTTTATGTTCCATCAAGCTCTTTTCCTGGCAAGTCAGTGCTGTTCTAAAGCCCCTTGCTGATGGACAAAGGTGGATGTGGATGTCTTGGAAAGGAGACCTAAAACAACAGAGCAGGAGGTCTGGAAGGAGTTGACTTTCAAGTACAGCCCAGAAGGCAGCTTGGACATCCTGCATGTGCGAGAAGACCTTCACAGAGCCTGTGGACTCTCCTTAAACACAGGTCCCTCTCCCTGGGGCTTTTTGGGGTGACCTTGAGCGTGCGTTGGCTGGACACGGATTGTGATGAGCTACTTTGCACATCCAGCCTCTTTCTTGTCTTTACAAGTGCTTCTTTCTTATCTGGTAGTATTTTGCAAAACTTCACAAGCTTTTAGTGACGAGACTTTTGCTAAGAGGCTGTTGATAAATCTGGAGTAGGCAGCAGGAAGGCTTTAGTGACGTATTCTCTTCCTTTTGACTGGAAAAAGCAGCTTATCTGCTGTGGAGAATACAGGTTCTTCCTCTTTATCCACTCTGAAATCTTATCTAAACTGGTTCAGGTGGCAGAGCTGAGAGAAGGAAATAATTAAGCAAGACAGGTGAAATGCTGGCATTATTATTACTTAAATGGCCCAAACCTTTTACCTCGTGTATTTTTTATTATTATTTTACCTTTTTTTTTACTGCTGGTGACACATAACAAGGGAGAAATTGGTTTTTCCAAGTTATCTCACCCATCCACACACTTGCCACTTCACCCCCCTCCTCCCCACCCCAATATAAATCTTGTTTAACTGGTTCTGTTGGCAAGACAGAGAAATAATTAAGGCGAAGGTGGCTGCAGTGTTGATGTTATTACTGTAATGCAGCAGCCTGTTTAGTTTCTTTGCCAATGAAATGCAACCAGGGGAAAATCAGTTTTAAAGATTACCTCCCAGAGATGCAAATAAAGGAGCGGAAACCATGTAGTCAGGAAGAAATGGTCTCAAACTAGGAAACATTTCAAAGTCGGTGACAGTCTCTTAGGGGCTTTTAAGACCACAATTTACCTTTTGACTGCATTCTATTTTCTCTGAAATCCTTTATTTCCCTCTTATTTATTGACTGGAGAGACAGCACAGAAACGAGAAAGTGATTCTCCAGCCGCTGGTCTTAAAAATCCATAGAAGGAAATTGTTCTCGGGAGTGCGGATTTTTGTTGTTGTTGGGCACTTCTTTTTTCCTCCCTCCTTGTTTTTAGCCCTCTCTGTGAACCAGGGCTTAATTGAATCATTTTGCCATGGAGGGGCCTCGAACTGGAAGGGATCAAGGTCAGCAGCTCTGTCTGGGAGCAAGAAGCTCTGATTAGAGGTGGAGCCCTGGTGATAACACAGAGAGATACAGCACATCCCACACCAGGCCAGCTCGGGTGGAGGTGGTGTCTATCCATCCACACACAGCAACAACAGCTGAACCACAGTGAGGTGCTTCAAGAGGATCTCTTTTGTTTCAGGGATGTTTCAGGTTCAGAAATGGGCATCTCTGTGCTTGGATTAGCATCCCAGGATTAGCATCCTGCTCTTGGGACTGGCATCCTCTCTCCATGGAACATCCCACTCTCAGATTAGTATCCTGCTCTCAGTTTAACATCCTGATCTCAGATTGGTATTCCACTCTAAAATTAACATCCTGCTCTCAGACTGGCATCCTGCTCTTGGATTATCATCCCTGGTCTTGGATTAGTATCCCTCTCTAAAATTAACATCCTGCTCTCAGATTAGCATCCTGCTCCTGGTTTAGCATCCCAGATTTAGATTAGCATGCCACTTTCAGATTAGCTTCCCACTCTCAGATTAGCATCCCACTCTTGGATTACCATCATGCTCTCAAATTAATGTCCTGCTCCTCGTTTAGCATGCCAGACTTAGTTTAGCATGTGACTCTCAGTTTAGCTTCCCACTCTCAGATTAGCATCGTGCTCTCAAATTAATGTCCTGCTCCAGGTTTAGCATCCAGGTTTAGCATCCTGCTCTCAGAGCAGCATCCCTCTGGACACAGCAGCACCATGGGCCATCCCACCCTTAGAGCAGCATCCCTGTGGACACAGTGGCACTGTGAGCCATCCCACCCTTAGAGCAGCATTCCTGTGGACACAGTGGCACCATGAACCATCCCACAGTCACAGCAGCATCCCTGTGGACACAGTGGCATCATGGGCCATCCCACAGTCACAGCAGCATCCCTGTGGACACAGTGGCACTGTGAGCCATCCCTCTGTCACAGCAGCATCCCTATGGACACAGTGGCACTGTGAGCCATCCCTCTGTCACAGCAGCATCCCTGTGGACACAGTGGCATCATGAGCCATCCCTCTGTCACAGCAGCATCCCTGTGGACACAGTGGCACTGTGAGCCATCCCTCTGTCACAGCAGCATCCCTGTGGACACAGTGGCACTGTGAGCCATCCCTCTGTCACAGCAGCATCCCTATGGACACAGTGGCACTGTGAGACATCCTGCTCTCACAGCAGCGTCCCTGTGGACACAGTGGCATCATGAGCCATCCCACAGTCACAGCAGCATCCCTGTGGACACAGTGGCACTGTGAGTCATCCTGCTCTCAGAGCAGCATCCCTCTGGACACAGCAGCACCATGGGCCATCCCACCCTTAGAGCAGCATCCCTGTGGACACAGTGACACTTGGAGCCATCCTGCTCTCACAGCAGCATCCCTGGAACATATTGGCACCGTGAGCCCCACGCCTCACCTGCCACCTCCTGCTCCTCTCACAGTGGTTCCCACCACCCCACACACGTGTGCTGCCCACAGGTTTGCTGGTGTTCCCTGCTGGAATGATACTGAGACATGCAGAAAAAACCAATCCCAGAGAATTCCTGCAGTGCTGGCCTAGTTAGCCCGTTCCCAGCTGTGAGCTAATGCTGCTGCCCAGGCGAGCCCCTGGAGACGGCTCTGCTTGGAAGAAATAACTCGATTAAAAAATAGCACATCAGTTCAGGGTCAGAATTGGTGCAGCCCTGTAATTAGAGCCTGGATTTCAGAGATTAAATCCTTTAAGGGCAGCTTTCAGTAGCTGTGTTTAATTACTCCTCGCATCTCCCAGCCCTGTGTTCACAGAAAGGACCATGTCAGGACAGCTCCTGCTCCGTCCCTGAGGTTTCCTGCTTGTTGATACTTTTCTGCCTAATTCCTGATGCTGAACCATTTCTCGGCAATCTGGGCAGGTTGGCAGCAAAGTCCTGCCTGTCCATGCTGCAGAGGCTGAGCTGTGCAACTCCTCCAAAGCACGTTGGGTGGTCCCAGGGCATCACAAGGATTCACAGTAGGATGGCGTTGGAGTGGGCAGGAAAGGGAGAACCCAGTGCTCTGGGTGGTGCCTCTGGAAGAGCTGAAAAAGGGGCTACAGGTTCAGGAAACATCCTGGAGCAAGGATTTCCATGCAGAGGCTCCTCAGATCGGGCTGTTCCCTTTCCTGGCACTGTTGGTTTCTGTCTCAGCTCTCCAGACAGCACTTGGAGCTATTTGGCTGGTGCAGAGGCAGCAAGAAGAGTGGGAGAGGAAAATTGCAGAGGTTTGAAACGTTTCCCTTCTGCAATGAAGAATTCTGCTACAACTGAACTGATCTGAAAAACAATTGATTTGGGCAGACCTCCCCAGGGACAAAACCAGTTCATCCAATCCCAACCCCCAGGAAAGCTGCCACATCCTGGGTGTGCCTGTGGCCCTTGGCCTCCCTGTACCTGGATGCCTCTCATGATGTGCCGTGATGGCTGAGAGTCCCGGGCTCTGTCCTGGGGTCGGAGCTGTGTCACAGGAAGGTTTGAGGGGATTGTGTCCATTAACACAACTGCAAAAATGAAACAGGAGCCATTCCCAGCCAGCTCCCAGCTTTCAGTGCAGCCTCTCCTGTTTTCCCATCTCCCCTGACCCCTTTCTGATTTCTGCTGCTGTTGCAGGCTCCGGGAGGAGCAGCATTCCTGGGATGTGGGTCGAGGCAGCAGGACCCCTCACCCTGCAAGCCCCCTGGGCACCAGGACTCCCCATGTCCCTCCAGGAATCCATTGCTGCAGCGAGAGCACCCTCTCCTGTCTCGGCTCTGCCTGCCTGTCTCCCTGCTCCTCCCCTGGCAGATGCCACAGCCGAGGGTCCATCACATCCTGGGGTGAGGCCATGGGGACAGGGACACTGCAGCCCAGTGCCCACACCCTGTCCTGGCCCCAGTGTCACCCGGGGACCTCCTGACAGCAGCACAGACAGCTGTTTAGGAGGACCAGGGGAATATTTAAGCAAAAAACAATTTCTAGGAGAAGTCTGTTATAATTACTAATTAGATCGGGTTATAATTATCTCTCTTTGAAATCCCATACCTGCCTCAGAATAGCTCCAGTTCCTCTTAACAATTAACAGAGAAAGTCGTTTACGACACACCAGGTGATTACATCGCAGTCACAGCCTCTGTGGCCGACACTGCCTTATTAAAGAAGGGCTGATATTTACAGAAGAACATTGTGATCAAATTAGACTAAAATTAACTGGAGTAAATTAAGAATAAGAGGGTTTCTTTCATCTGCTTCCCTTTATTTTCTGCCACAGAATTGCCTCTGGGTTGGTTATAATGCTCTGTGTGTTGATTGTGGTATTTGGGCGAAAAAACACAGAAAGTGGCAGCAACTCATTTCTCTGGTTTGCCTCAGAGTGAAATCTGCATTCACATCTCCTCTCTCATCCACCTCCTCCTGCTCCACGAAAGCTCAGGCTTGAAGCCTGCCATAGCTCAAGGAGCTCCCAAGCACAGGGTGGGGGTGTTGGGTGTCTGTGCAGGGCCAGGATCTGGACTCAGTGATCCTCGTGGATCCCTTCTGACTCAGAATATTCTATGAAACTACAGGGCCAGAACCCAACCTCTGGTGTTTCAGTCCCCCCACCTTCAGTGAGCTGGGGTTGTCTAGCCAGGAGAAAAAAGGACACTCAGGGGTGACCTTATCACTCTCTACAACTCCCTGAAAGGAGGTTGTCATCAGCTGGGGCTGGGCTCTTTCTCCAGGCAGCACTGACAGAACCAGAGCACACAGTCTTGAGCTGCATCAAGGGAAATACAGGTTGGATAGCAGGAAAAAGTTTTTTACAGAAAGAGTGATAAAGTTCTGGAATGGCTGCCCGGGGAGGTGGTGGAGTCCCCATCCCTGGGTGTGTTTAACAAAGCCTGGATGTGGCACTGGGTGCCAGGGTTTAGTTGAGGGGCTGGGGCTGGGTTGGACTCGATGATCTTGAAGGTCTCTTCCAACCTGGTGATCCTGTGACTCTGAATTCTGTGAATGAGCTCTGCCTGTGAGTCTCTGCCATGCCTAGAGCATCCCAAAGTGCTCATTCCACACTTCCTGCTCAGTGCAAGGCTTTGCTCAGAGCAATAGCAGAAATGGGGTGGATTTCCCCCAGTGATCCTAAACCCAACACTTGCTCACATTTAACACATAGCTTAATAGCTCCAAAACCAAGGCTGGTGCTCAGCATTACCAACAATCATCCAACGAGGAATTGGGAGATTTTTTTTAGTAACAATGGGCCAAACAAAACAATCATCAGGTGGTTTGAGGGTTTTTCATTTATTTCTCAGCACCAATGGAATTACTGGTGAGCAGAATATGGTTTCTGGGAGGGCCAGCTCTCTCTGTCAGGCTCCAGAAAATGGAATATCAGACTTTTGGCAGTGGCAGTGTGGGGTGGGTACATGGACTGTTGCTTTGCTTCTCCTGAGTAGGAGGCTGAATCACCCTGAAGAATAGTATAGCAGAGGCTGCTGGAGGGAATGAATAGCAGAGTCTCTGACCCAAGCCTTTGGATAAATCATCCTGCCAGTTCAAACCCATGAATCTGACAGGCTTTGAAAATTGTGTCTTATTACAGTTTCAGCTTCTCCACCTTTACCTGATTGCTTCATCCCTAATCCCCAGATCAAAGCCCCACTGAACATGGGGGCCCTTATTGCATCTTTAGCCACTCCTGGTTTTTCCCTTCATCCAGGAGCTCCACCCCAGTTCTGGTTTAGCCTTCCATCAGCAGTTCCTGCAGGCTGAGCCTCCATCCAGGCAGCTCCACTTTGAACTGGAATTCCAAGCTGGCCTCTAGATGGGCACGAGCAGGGAGTGGTGGCACTTCTGCAGTGCCAAGGACGCTGTTAATGCAGACAGTGCCATCAGTGTGGGAGGGAGATAGACACATGGCATGCTTCCCATGGGCTTTGGGAGATACTTTGGGAAGATGCAGCAGCTGGGATGAAAGATGCAGCAGTTGGGATGAAAAGTTTATCACTGAACAGGCCAAGATGCTCTTTTTTCCTCCTTGGTTTCAGTGGAAGACACGTGAAGTCGTTGATAAGGTTTTAAGCTTTGTCCTCCTCTTTCCTCCATTTCTTTTCTCCAGAGAGGAAGAAAGAAAAGAAATGGCTGAGTTAAATTATATAAATGAAGGTGAATAACCTTCATTTTTCAGGTTTTTTTGTCACTGAAAAACTGAAAAAATTTCATCTTGTCTGTCCAGAATGAAATGTTGGAGTTTATTGTTCGTTCTATGCAGGCATGATGAGTTCTGATGGGGTTTTGCTTGCTCATCTCAGTGTCTGCAGAGCTGGCAGTCAGCAGGGACCCTGCCCTGCTCATGGGGTGACAGGACTGGAGGGGCTGGCGCTGGCAGTGTCCATTGGGGGTGATGAGTGTCCTGGGCTGACAAGGAAATGAGTTTTTCAGGGAGTTGTGGTCAAACCAATCAGTGCTCAGATTTGAATATTGGTACCTGGTGTGGCCAGGCATGGATACACCTCTGAGAACACAGGGGGTTAAAAAGCAGAGAACTCCTCGATGGGTGCCAGGGTGGAGGGACAGGTACCCAGAGGGAGGTGGGAAGGGCAGAATCCTCTGAGGGTGTTCGTGCTGCTCCCATTCCTGCCCCACACTCATTTCCCCTGGGGGGCTGGCAATGGCTGTATTAGAGGATTTTCCCCCTGCAGGTCCTGCCCTGGGGAATCAGAGGAGGCAAGTGGGTGTTCTTTATTCACATCACACCTGAATATTCACGAGAGCTGTGAATTATCCGGCTGTGCCACCTGGGCAGGGCTGGGATGTCTGCCTGGAGCCCCACCCCATTCCTCCAGCAGCCTTGCTGCAGCGAAGGAGAAAATTACCAGCACTTCTTTTGGGGACACTTCCTTCATCCAAATCACTTTTGAAATCTGGCGTGTGTTGGGTGTTTTATTTGCAGACAGTACTCAGGGCTTTGTGGGGAACAGGCAGCCACCTCAAGCCAGGTTTCTAAATCTATTCGACCCATTTGAGGATCCAACAAAGGAGAAACCAGCCCTGCTCCAGGCAGGGCAGAGCTGAACCTCCATGTGAGGTGTTCTCCCTGCCCTGCTCCTCATGCTGCCTTTGCATTAGTGCAGCACAGCAAACAGTGAATTGAGCTGGTACTAAATGAGCCCAGGGCAGGAGCAGCAGCATCGTTTTCTCAACTGGAATGAGTCATTTTTTCTGAAGTATTCCTGCTCTCCTGACCTCACAGTGTTGCTCATCTTGGTCAGGATGTCCAGATGATCTTTGCAGCTCATTGTCAGCTCTAATTGCTCTCTGCTTGGGCCCCAAACATGGACAAGAGCAGAGCAAGGACAGAGGAATTGCTGTGTTAATCCCTGGCTTTGCTAGGCCACCTGATGGCCACTTGGACACTCCTCTTGGACAAATGGGAACAGTCATCCCTTTCTCTTTGGGGATGCTGGAGAACAAAATCACCACAGAAACAACAAACCAATGACTGCCTCAGGTGGCAAATCCCAGTGTCAACCACAGTCCTAATGAGCTCCTGTGAGCCCCCAACAGGAGCTGGCAGGACTTGACATGGCCAGGATGAGCCACAGGCTGGGAAATCATGGAATGACGCTGGTGGGTGGCACAATGTGAGGGAGGGACCTGCAGGGACAGCTCTGTGTGTGCAGCAAAGCCACAGGCTCTGAGGATGCTCCTGGTTTTGCACTGTGAGCTGGCATGGTGCTGGTCCCAGCCCTGGAGTGCAGTGCTGGGCTGAGGTGGCCACTGACACTTGCTGGTGTCTCTCCAGCAGGGAGAAGTGGCACCTGTGTCCTCAGCACAGTCCCAGCATGCTGGTATTTGGGACTGGGACTGTGAGTCCATCATGTCTGTGCTCTCAGGGGACCCAAACCCACAGCATATCCCTGCCCATGAATCCTGCAGAGCTCCCCAAAAACCAGAGCCAGTCCATCATTTCCCACACAGATAAGGCTCTCCCTCCCTTCCATGGCTGCAGATGGTGTGAATGTGCTGGCAGTGCCACAGCCAGGGCCCCGGCGTGTGCCGTGGGTGCTCTCCCAGCATGGAATGCAGTGGGAACGGCCCCATGTTGGTGGTTACAGTGACTGGAGCTGGACAGCCCAACAAAAGCTCCTCAGTGTGTTTTTTTCTCCTCAAACAATCCTCCAAACAAGCTCTGGCACAAGGGTGGCTGTTTGCAGACATGTATAACCCTTTTTATCTCAGCTGGTTTGTTTGGGAAGCGGCTGCTGTGAGGCCCTGGGAGAGGCTCAGAAACAGCTGCACTGCACAAGTGGCACTCCAGAATCAGATGTCAGCTCCCCAAAGCCTTGAGACTGCATGAAGAAGTGAGGGAATTTCTAGTGAAAATAAAACTGCTTTGCCTCTCTTATTGGTGGAGCATGCCAGGGTCATGTTCTGAAGCTTTGCAGTGCAGAGGACGAGCAGTGTGTTGGTTTTCTTGTGATGAAAAGCTCAGCTCCTCCTGCCTCTGATGGCTTTGGAATCTGGGCTGGAAGAAGAGTGAGGGATGATGTGACAAGCAGGGTACAGCTGCTGTGGATTTGGTGACGCTCAGTTTGCTGGCAGATGTTCACCCCCATCCCTTCTGCTCTGCAGAAGCCAAGCAAGGCTCTCTCTAAACCAGTCCAGGACCCCTGGGAGCTCTCTTGGCAGTGCCATAGGCCCCATTTCTGGGAAGGGGGTGACTCCTTAGCTGGACAGCTGTGCCCTGCATTCCCTGACCCCTCGCTGGGGTGGAAAGCAAAGCTCAAGGTGGAGGGACCTTCTTGTATGAGGTCACTTTGCCTAGCCTGGGACCAGCCCAGGGCTCCTGCCAGAGGCAATTCAGGAGCTGTGCTGAGTCAATCCACCTTTCCCCCTCCTTTCCATCTGTCTTTCCAAGGTCCCCCTCCCCCAGTGTCAACACAAGCTTAATGAAAATGCAGCAGATGTTGCTGTGATTTCAATTTACTCAAGATTTTAACCTAATGCAAATAGTAGTTTGCATCCAGCTGTGACAAGGCAACCTGTGCTGGGGCCCAACATCCCTGCCTGCAGATCTCCTACCTGTCCCATGGCTGGCATGGCAGTGACTGACTTCCAAAAATCTCCAGGAGGTTGTCTTGGGACCTGCCCTGACCCAGAATGTGCAGCAGGACTTGCAGCACCTCCTGGTGAGGCAGAGGTGGATCTGTGGGAGAGCATCGAGCATCGCTGTGGCTTGGGTGGAAATATTTGTGTGTGTTTTGGAGGTTTCTCATGAAATGGAGGAATAATTGAGAAGAAGAGCAGTCAATAGTGAGTGATTCATCTTCCAGATTGAGCTTTGCTCTCCCCCTTAGGATTGCAGGAGCCAACTATGATTTCCTGACCTTATCTCCTCTCCGAGTGGGTAAACAACAAACCAACTCCTCTGTCGCTGCCTGGAGCAGCTGGAACATAGTCACAAGCAGATCTGCTTGGTTTGTTTGTTTGTTTGATGGAAAACAAACACCTTCTCCTCTGCCTTGTATTTTCACCACCCGAATTCCCGTGTGTGGGCAGAGCTCCCTGGTGGCTGTGGTACCGCCAAGTCTGTGACCACCATCCTCCCCCAGCACGGGCAATGCCATGGTCACAACACATCTGGGAGGCTCCCTGTGTATGGAGAGCACCCACAGCTCACCCCCACCGCTGCCCCCCATCCCTGAAAAACTCTGCACCATTCCCAGCCCTCAGGGCCAAAGCTCTTCAGCACAGGAGGAACGGACCCAGGGAAAGCACAAATTCACATTCCGGTCTTCACCACCTTGCACTTCTCAAAAACAGATGGGAACAGGAGACAACCATGTGCTTGCAGAGCCAAAGCAGTGGTTTGCCTCCTTGTGAGACACTTTTCAGATGGTTTTGGTGGTATGCAGGCATCCCAGTCCATACATCCCTTCCCAGAGACTCCTGCCTCCCTCCTGCCAGAGTCCTGCAAGCCCATAATGGTGGACTGAGATGGGCACAAGGGGAAGGAAAATCTTCTGTCACTGGAAAAAACATCCTGTATTTCCCCTGGAGCAAGGCAGGGGAGTGTGGTCAGCGTGGAGCCCATCAGAAATCTCAGCCTGATTAGGAACAGTGATCCCCTGACACGGATCAGCAATTTACAGGCACCATTAGCCCACGCCAGAGAGACAGAGATGCCGAGAATGGCCTATTTTCTGCACCTCCGGAATGCCACACGACTTGTGAAGGATAAAAATAATTAGCTGGAGCATCTCAGGAATAACTGACAAGTACCCAGGGGCTGGGAGCTCCCCCCATGTGCACTTTGAAAGGGAAGGAGAGAACTTTGCTGAGAGCTGGCTCGGGGTAGCAGATGCTGCCGGATCCATGGGAGTGGGATGGGCTGAGGGGAACTCAGAGAGTCACTCCAGCCCTCACACAGGGCCCTGCTGCATCCTGGGCTGCTGCCCCTAAATCTGCTGATGCCAGAGGAGGCTGGTCACACAGGGACAAGCCAGGCTTGGCTGTCCCCTCCTGCTGCAGTAGGACTTGGATCCTGCCATCCCTTCCCTCCTTCATCAGTCTCTGAGCAGCCTCTCTGCTTTTGAACCTCGTGGTATTTTCTAATTATTAGGCTTGTTAAATGGCACTATCAGGCTGTCATGAATAATGGGGAGGGTTCAGGGACTGGGCTGGGAACTGGCTTCATGGGCTTCAGGGATAAGTGGGGAGCTCAGGAAGGAGCTTTGCATCACTCCCCTGCCTTCCAAGCCCACATGTCCAGACAGGACCTCATCCTTTCCAGCCAGTTTCCCACCAACTTCTATCTGGATCCCCCTTCTCACAGCTTTTTGCCTCTTCTTCCTCAGTCTATTCTATTTAACCCACCACCTCCAGGCCTGCATGCCCTGTCTCTCTGGTCAGGCACAGCTTGTCCCGAAATGAGAGCTCACAAAGTGATGGAGCCAGTGGTGCAGAGCTGGGTGACTGCTTTTCCATTGCTGATAAACTCACTGGGAACTGTTTGTTGTGTGAGTCAAAGCTGGGAAGGCATTCCAGCTGGGACAGGGCAGCAGAGGGCTTTATGTTCCTGAAAAAGGTCAAAACTTTCACATGAGCCATTCCAAAATGAAAGGCTAGGCAGGGGAAAACCCAAATCCTGTGGTTTGACATCTTCCAAACATCTCCTTTTGTGCTAACTCAGCACTTCTTGTTTAAAAAAATAAAAAAAACAACCTAAATTCCTGAGTAGGATTTTCTTTCCATTCCCTTCCCATCCAGCACAGTTTCTGTCTTGGCTTCTCCCCTCAGCTGTGACAGAGCAGAGCTCTGTCCTGCTCCTTGGGCCAGCCAGCTTTGGGCTTTCTCATCTCTCTTCCCTTTATCTTCATTTTGGCAGCCAGGACCCGACTGATGAAACCCTCAGGAGGCAGGGGGGGATGGTGATGGATGCTTTGGGTAATGTCAGTGGCCCCTCTCTCTGTGCTCCCCACCAGGGAAATCCATCTACCCATAATAGGAGCACCTTGGCTACAGTGATGGTGTTTATTTATCATTTATGGGTTTATGATATATAAACTTTGGGATCAATTTGTGAGTCAAACTGAGAAAGAGCTCTTGGATAGTGGGAATAATGGGAAAAGGTCTGGTAGAACCCCTCAAAGTGGGATTTCCCATGGAATGAAAAGCTGATACTCCGTTACCAACAGCAGCATCACCTCCCAGCTTGTTCTGTGTCCTTGGAGGCTCCTTTGCTGTGACTGAGCAGGGTCATTTCTGCTGCAACCTGGTAGAGCCAAGCACACCTGGTGAGCAGGACCTGGGTGTGGTGGGATTGGTGAGCAGGATCCTGGTACAGTGGGAGCAGGAATTGTTGAGAGGAACCAGAGCTGGGATGTCATTAGTGCTGTCCTAATTGCTTTGTGCATGTCTCAGTCTAAGGAGGGAAACAACCCTAGGGGAGCTGCTGCTTCTCAGCCCATAACACTTCAGAGGTGTTGGATAGAAAACCATAATGAGAACTGCCAGAAAAGAGAAAACAATAAAAAAATCAAGCAAAAAAGTCAGAAGGAAACACAACTATTTCTGCTGCAGAAGCTCCTGGGAGCCATCACTCAGACACCTGATGCTCCCTCCCTTGCTCTTTCCTCGCCTCATTTCCCAGCTCAGGCCAAACCTGCTCAGATTCACCATCAGCTTTCAAGAGGAACGAGACCAAAACATTTCCCCTATTGACATGTTGCTGCCTTTGTTTTTGCTATTGATTCCTTAATTAAAAAAGAATAAAATTCCACCAAAGCAGACATTTCTCCAAAACACTCCATCAGTCAAAATAAAAATAAAAAAAGGAAGAAACAAAATCAATATTCTATTAAAAAAAAAAACCAAACACATTTGGGAGCAGATTTTGGAGCAGCCCCAGGTAGTACATCTACTCCCTTCTCTAACAAGTTCTGTTTGCTTTGCCTTCCCATGCTCTCCAGTCCCTCTTCTCTTCACTGGTATCCTTTCCTCTGGACTTTTCCCACAAATCCCACCATTTCTGGCAGGGTTGTCACTATTTCTAGAGGGTTTCCCTGCCTGTTTCCCTGCAGGGTCCTGTGCACAGGCACCATGTCTCTAAGGATGGGTGACACCTCTATCTTTGTGCTCCTCTCAAAGAAAACCTTTGGTAAATCATGCAGGCAGAGCAAACCCCAAGCCAGTATTCTCAGGATCCTTGTGTCATGGCTTTAAGCAGGATTCCTGCTTTTCCAGCCCTATTTTCCTGCTACTATGCAATTTGCAGGCTCTCTGGGAATGCTGTATTAATGGCTCTGGCTCCATGGGGATGCCTTCACAGAGGGACTTGACTGTGAACAGACACCCCAGGGGATTCCCTCTGAGCAGAGGTTTAAAGATTTGGGTAATTTATCTTAAAATGGGGCTATGCTAATGGTCTATGCAGGATGAATTATCCTGGGAAAGGCTGCGAGCCTGGAGGGCAGACAAGGGCACTAAAGTGTCTGTGAGGCTGAACCTTTTCCCTGTGGAGCTGTACTGCAGCCTGATAAGGGATTCAGACCAAACCCAGACATGTGTCAATGCAGGGACATTGGGATTGATCGTGCTCCATCCTGGGCAGGCTGGGTTTGCTTTGCTCTGAATGTGTGGCCCAGCCACGTTGGAGATAAGGAATTGCACTGCATTGATCAAAGTCAGCTGATGGATGCTGGATTCATCCCTGGGGGTTTGCTCAGCCCTCACTGCAGAGCAGCTGAAGGTCTGCAGAGCCTGTGACCTCTGCAGCTCAGGGACACATCCCTGGTGTCCAGCAAGGGACCTGCCACAGCACCATCAGTGGCTCAGGCTGTTGGATCTTTAAATGCTCTGCACGGTGCTTAAAGCAGAGCAGGGGATGTTCCCTTGTTTGCCAGAGCTGGATGCCCAGTTCCAGCCACCCTTTTCCCTGAGAAGATGGTCAGCATGGCCTCCCTGGCATTCCTGTGTTGTAGGAATGACGGGGGTAGGACAGGACAGACGGACAAGGACGAGAGATCTCTGCAGCCAGATCTGGGAACTTGGGGTTTATTGCAAAGGGCCTGGGTGCAGGGCCCTGCTGGGAGCTGCCAGCCACAGCTCAGAGCAGGCCCTAAGAGGGAGAGAGAGGTAAAGAGAGAGAAGGCAAGAGCCTGGTAAAGAGGATGAGAGAGCGAGAGGAAAGAGTAAAAGAGGATGAGGTTCCCGTTACAATACAATAAATCTTCTTCTGTGCTGAATATTCTAATTCTCACTAACCAATCTAGTACAAGATACAAATCCTACAGCATTTACATACAGCCTATAAGAATCATTACATTACCACACTGTGTTACATTTTAAACCCTAAAAACTCCTCTTTGGGCCCCTTCTGCCAAGCTGTAGGGTCTGCTCTGACCCTTGGACCTGTCTGCAAGCAGAGGGTGTTGTTCCATCAGAAGGGGATTACCTTCAGCCAGCCACACCATTGTTTTCCAGTTGTTCAGTAACTGAGGGATCTCAAAGCTTGCTTTCATTTCAATCTTGCTTATAGTTTCCATATTCTCAAAATCTTTTGCCAGACAATCATATTTATAAGGCTTTCCTGTTTCATCTTCCCCAACACCGTGTCCTGAAAGAGGGAGAGGGTTTAGGACCCTGTCCAGCAGACCAGTGGGAAGATGTGGGGTGTGAGGCCTGAGGTGGCTCAGGCCAGGTGTGTGATCTGCTCCCAGGTGTGTTGAACAGGGAGTGTTTTTATCTGTCTGGACCTGCCACAGGGCGGGTGAGTCCACCTGTTTGCAGGCCCATGGTGCTGAGGAAGGGGAGGAAAGCAAGCCACTGACAGATCTGGGACATGGGATTAGTCTTTTTCTAATTTATTTATTTCATGTATTATTCTGGTGGTGTCTTACACCTGGGAGGGTTCAGCTGGTACCCAGATCAAAGCTCCCAGCTCCCAGCCCAGCCCTTCCCTCCTCGTCCATCTCGGTGCCACCACGAGGCAGGAGCAAAGCACTGAATTTCCATGTCCCTGTGGGGCTCCCTGGTGTGAGCTGCCCTCGATTCCTCTGCAGCAGCACAGCCAGGGATCTGAGTGGGAATGTCTCCTGGTGGGGGCTGCAAAGAGCATCCCTCAGCACAGTGCACAGCCTGGTCCTGCCAGGGAAGGAGGGATGCAAGAACTTCCAGTTGGTGACCTGCAAATGAGAGTATTCACAGAATCCAACAATGGAAGGAGTTGGAAGGGACCTTAAAGTTCATTTCATTCCATCCCCTTCTGCCATGAGCAGGGACACCTTCCACTACCCCAGGTTGCTCCAAGCCCCATCCAACCTGGCCTGGACACTCCCAGGGATCCAGGGGCAGCCACAGCTTCCCTGGGTAACCTGTGCCAGGGCTTCACCACCATGGCCTGGAAAGGGTGCTGGAATCTCAGAATCTCTGCTTGTCAGAGTGACCCTGACATACGTTGGAAAGTCTCTTTTTCCCAGCCCGGCAGTCAACAAAGAAGTCAGGATTCTTTTGTTCTCCTTCTCAGGGTTGTTTATTATTTCTTATCTATAAAATTCTTTCTCTGACCCACTGCAGGTCTGTCTGGCAGGTCGGGTGGCCACCCTCAGGGCAGTGTTATCTTTTTATACTAAAAACTACGTGTACATTATTTACCATAACTTCCCAATACCTGTCACCTATGTTAGACAGTGAATTTCTACTCTAAACCAATCCAGAAGTGCCACCATCACAGCAGAAGATGGAGGCTAAAAAGAAGGAGAAAGACAGAACACACCCAGATTCCTCCATCTTGCCTCCTGAACCCCCATTCTAAAAACCCCAAAATTCTACATTTTCACCCTGTGATAAATACACTATCATTCTATTCAAACTTTCATGGCTTGTAATTCTTCATACAAGGTTGGTAATTGTCTTTTCCAAGGGCTAAATCAAAGGCACAGGGGTCTTGGGCTCCACGCCAAGGTCTCTGAGCCCCCTGACAGGGTCTCGAGTCCTCCAGGGCAGCCAGAGGAATCTCCTGGGTTCCAACACTGGAAAGGGACAGCTCTGTCATGGTTGTCCTTTGTTTCCAACAGCCACAGGGCAGACATGAGCTGTAGGCAACACCCCCCATCCTCCTCTGGTCCCACGTTAGCCCACCTCCATCACAGTCACCATGCTCTGAGGTCTTGGGAACATCTCCATTCCTCCAAACTCAGTCTGTGCTGATGTCAGCACTTGGGAACAAGGATCCATGCCCAAGGAAGGGTCAAGAAATTGTCTCATCATTCCTGCAGAGTGAGGTAGGAGCTTTCCCAGCCCTGGTGGATCCATCCCAGCGTGTCCATGGAGAGCAGCACAAGGCAAGAGCCTAAAATCCTGGGGAACCTCCACCCTTCCTAGTGACCCAAACTGAACAGGTGTGAAAAACCTTCATCCTTCCCCTCAGTTTGATCCTCCTGCTGTGGAAACAGCCAGGGACAGAGAAACCACAGGGACAAATCCTTCCCTGTGAGGGTGGGCAGGCCCTGGCACAGGGTGCCCAGAGCAGCTGTGGCTGCCCCTGGACCCCTGGCAGTGCCCAAGGCCAGGCTGGATGGAGCTTGAAGCACCCTGGGACAGTGGGAGGTGTCTCTGCCTATGGCAGAGGGTGGAATGAGATCCCTTTAAGGTCCCTTCCAACCCAAACCAATTCTGAGATTGTACAAATGAAAAGGCTGAATCCTTCTTCCTTGAAATGGCAGTCATACTTCAAATCCTAGGCACAGGAAGTGCCAGGGAGATTTTTCCCAGCCTGGCCTAAAGTCTTGTCTCTTCTCACCCTTTCCTGTTCCCAGTTTCCTCGGTGACACATCCCAGCAGCCAGATCTGGGTTTTCTCCAGCCCTGAGCTGCAGCTGGGAACAGCCATGGCTTTGGGGCAGGGAATGGCTTAAGGGACAGCACATGACAAAGCTGTGGCCTTCAAGGGAAAGAGGAGAAAAAAAGCAAAAATCAGCCTTTCACTTTAAAAACAAATAAATAAAAACAGTTCTTCCAGACCCAAAGGAAGGTGGAATCCCTCCACTCTTCAAAGTGCAGTCTGGGAATGACAAAGCACCCCTGGGATGTCTCCATCCCGTGCTGGGGCACCTGGCATTGGTGAGAGCAGGCACTTCCCTGCCATGTGAGTCTGGGATAGCTGGATCAGACCAGGAACCTGCCCATCCCAGCTGGGCCAGGCAGGGAAATGCCACAGGAGAGGGGAGGGCAAAGCCTCTGCACTGAGCAAGTGAATCAGCACCAGGGCCACAAGGGTGAAAATGAGCTCCTGAGGTGGAAACCCACATCTCATTCTGTCTCCTTGTCCCTGAGCACCAGACAGGACCCTGGGGCTGAGGCTGGAGATGCAGCAAGGCTTAAAATACAAACCTCCCCTCGCTCTCCCCAGCCTGCAGGGCCTTGGGAAGGGCTGTGCCCATCCCTGGCATCACCCACCCACCCTGCCCTGGGTGTAGGCTGAGACAGGGACATCTCCTGCTGCAGCACAGGGAGGTGGTGCCTGCCTTGCTCTGGGACCCTTCCAGCTCCCTGCCAGGCCCATCCCAAGGGAAATGCAGGATTCAGCTGTGCTCAGGCTCCCAGGCCTGTAAGGGGCTGTTAGGATAGCAAATACCACAGCTAATTAACAGAAGAAGTGTTGGCTAATGAGCTCAAGGCACGTGCAGCCTCAAAACAGATCCAGATAATCAAGCCCCAAACCTTAGCGAGCAGGTCCCAGTCTCCCATGTCACCCCATTGTGCATCACTGAATTTCCATGGCACCTCCTGGGAGGAGACAGGCAGGAGTTCTCCCCCCATCCTGCCAGAGAGGGGATCTAAGAGCAGCTCTCACTAGTAGAAGAGGACCAGCTCTGGGTTTTGCTCCTGTTTTTTCCTTTTTTTTTATGAACAGTAATAATCCCCCTCTTTTTTTTTTTTTTTTTTGGTCTCTCTCTTTTTTTTTTTTTCTTTTTTTTTTTTTTTTAACAATTTGAAACTATCTGACATATGGGAAAAATAATGAATTCAGTTTTCCACCTGCGTTCTCTGATCTGTCAGTCTGCACCCGGGAGCTGCGTGCAGGGGGAGGAGGAGGCAGGGGTGCTGCCCTACATTGGGGAGATAATGATGTTCCTGCTGATCCCCCTCCCAGGAGAAGGCTCAGGCATGTCCTGCAGCTGAGGAGAGCCAGGGGATGGCTCAGCCTTTTCCTTCAGCTTTGTATTTCTCTTTGTGGGAGGCTGTTTTTTAGCTACAGCAAAGTGAGAAGTGCTTGGAGCGTCTCTGCAATCTCTCCCTGATTCCCAGGGCTCCTGAATCCACCAGGGCCCTGCTGCCTCCAAAGAAGATTGACCCAGGGCTGTGCTCTTTAGGTTCAGCACCTCTAACCATCACTGTAGGATCAGTGAGGATCCTGCAGTCTCTGTGGAGTCCCAGATTCATTTGGAGAGTTCCAGAACCATTTTGGCTGGGAAACACCTCCCAGACCATCCAGTCCAACCTGTGACCAATCCAAGAGCACTGAGTGCTACATCCAGCTGTTCCTTGAACACCTCCCAAGGTGGGGACCCCAACACCACCCTGGGCAGCCCCTGCCAAGGCCTGAGCTCCCTTTCCATGGAGAAATTCCTCCTGATGCCCAACCTGACCCTCCCCTCATGCAGCCTGAGGCTGATTCCTCTTGTCCTGTCTGTTGTTCCCTGGGAGCAGAGCCAGACCTTCCCCTGGTTCCCCTCTCCTGTCAGGGAGTTGTGCCCCCTGAGCCTCCTTTTCTCACAGAAGATCTCAAAAATTTGGGGCACCCAAATCACAGCCCCCTGCCATCCCTCCAGTGCAGGGGGGGTTTTGCACAGGACAGGCACAGGCCTTGGTGCAGGGCAGCTGGGCAGAGCAGGAGGCCTGCACAAGAGCAGGGATGAGGGGATATTCCAGCTGGGAAAGCCTGGGATTCAGAACACCTGGTCTATCTGTGCCTCAGTTTCCCCTGTGCCCAGAGCAGCTGTGGCTGCCCCTGGATCCCCTGGAAGTGTCCAAGGCCAGGCTGGACAGGGCTTGGAGCACTCTGGGATAGTGGAAGGTGTCCCTGCCCGTGGCAGGAGGTGGAACAAGATGAGCTTTAAGATCCTTTCCAGCTCAAATTGTTCCAGGATTCCACGATTTTATACTGGAGGGGCATCCCCAGCACAGGGATCCTGTGTGTGATAGGGACTCTTATCAGTAAATTTGATTACATCAGTGGTAACAAGGCCAGGTGGGCAGGTAATTTTTCCTCCACTTCTCTCCCATCCTTGCTGACACATCTGGGAAACTTTACCTGACTTTCCACCATCCTGACAGGCAGAATTGGAACCATTAATCATGGTTGTCCTGGAGCACGGGCCCACCTCTCTCACTTGTGGGCAGCAAGCTTCAGTTTCCAGGCAGGCAGGGCAGGCACGGCAAAGCAAAACAGCTCCCTCCAAATCCCCTGCCCTGAGTTAGGGCTTGGCAGTAGCTGTTCCAACTGACACAATCCATCCAAAAACACTGCCTTGGTGGGGAGAATCGAACAAGGACCTGGCAAATGCAATCTGTTCTTTGGCATTGTGCTGCCCTTTCAGCTGGGAGAGGAAAATTTAAGTTTTTTACTCTTTGCAGAGTGAACATTCCACATAAACAATCTGTGAAAAACGCCAATCACTTGTTTTTAAAATTTTAAAAGTTTAATAAAGTAATGAAATGGTTATTAAAAAATAGTAAGGCAATTAGAGTAATAACAATTTGGACAAATTGAATTAGGACAATATGACACAACAAAAACAAAGAGTTATGGACAGTCTGGGTACCTTTTCTGGGCAGCACGAGCCCGAAAAAGGACACACATTAACAAAGCATTAACCCTTAAAAGCAACAGCCTGTTGCATATTCATGCACTTCATTCATGATGCATAAATTCCATTCAAACACAGGATTCTGTCTGGTCATCGTCAGCTTCTTCCTCTGAATCCTAACAGCGCCTTCGAGGCAGGAAGAAGTTCGTTTCTCCTGATAATGGAGCAATAAATTCTTTTTGTCTGAAAGATTCAGGTGTCCTGTGGCTGCTATCTTTCTTTTAAAAAGTATCTTACATAGCATCGTTTCTATTTTAACATTTTTTATAACCTAAAACTATATTTAACACACTACTTACGAGAATTAATACAGCATCACTTTCTAACACAACACATATAATATTCATTTTAATATTTGCAAAAAGCCAATCATAAAATACATGCATTTTTCACACAATCCATACCTGGCCAGCTACCTGCCTGCACAGCATCTGGATCTTTGTTAAAGTGTGGAAAGGGGCTGCCAAAAATTCTTTCTGCTTGCATAGAAGGCTTTTCAGTGGAATACAAATGCTCACTTATCCCATGTCAGATCTGTCTGTGTGCTCTCCAAAATGGATCCTGCCCAGAGCCAGCTCTCAGAAAGGATTTCAGAACTTTGACATTTGATTTCATTCCAATCCATTGTGAAAACTGAATATTTAAAACATTCTCTAGCCAAGAATCAGGGAGCAAACCTCAGCATGAAAAGCAAAGAGTATTCCAGTGATATTCCTCAAAATGACCTGGAGAGGGCTTAGATGGAGGAAAATCACCCCCTCCAGGGCAGTGAGTGGGAAAACAGAGCTGTGCTTTGCTGCAGTGAGATGAAACCATCTCTAGGAATCATTTCTGAATTTTAGGGATCTGCATTCTCTAGCAGGACACTGCTCCGCTGGAGAAATCCATCCTGCTGACCCTAGAAATGTGGACAATGTGAGACTTTCAGTGGCTGGATGAAAAAAGAGACAAATCATTAGGAGAAAATAGCAAAAAAAAAGGGGGGGAATTTTAGGAAATATTAGTGGTTTGTTTCTCATGAGCTCCTTAATGTGAGGAGGGTCCATGAATGAGGCTCAGCTGAAGAGACAGGAGGGAAACAGGGACACAGGTGCTTGGGGTGGAGAGGAGGCAGCAGCCCTGGCAGCCCCCCAGCCCCTCCTGCTCCCCCACACACACTGAAGTGCCACAAGACAAATAGGACCGAGAGAGAGATGCACTATTTAAACTTTCATCACTATTTTTCTCCCTGGCTCCCCTTGTTTCTTTTGATTTATTTTTTAGTGTGTTTTCCCCAGGCTGTGCTGTTTGCCTGCATCTTTCCTCTCCCTCTCCTGGCAGCAGTTCTGGAGCACCAGGAGCTGCCCAGCATTTTTCAGGCTCTCCAGGCTCAGCTCCCATGGGCAGGGAGGAGGAATGAGGCAGCAGAGCCTGGGAAAGAAGTGACCAGGACACAGCAGGGACAACAGGGAACCTGTAGACACAACATCCTCCTTTTCCCATCCATCCCTGACCAGCAAGGACTGGGGACAGCTCTGTGCTGCACAGAGCAAGAATCCCAGCCCAGGGTGGGCAACCCTGCCAGGGCCTGGCATGGGATGGATGTAGGAAGGCAAAGCACCAGCCTTCCATGCCATGGCAATCTCAGCAGGGCCAGAGGCTGGCAGCACACAGAGGGGATGGATGCTTGCAAGCAATGCCAGAGCTCATCCCAGAGCCAGTGTGGCCTCTGTAAATTGACTGTGGACAGCACAGGCTGGGTGGTTTTCAGCCTGTAGTGTGTAGGGAAGGTACAGACAGTTCCAGGGCTTGTTTTATACAGTCACAGAGGCATGGAATGGTTTAGCTTGGAAGGGACCTTAAAGCCCATCCAGTGCCACCCCTGTCATGGGCAGGGACACCTTCCCCTGTCCCAGGCTGCTCCCAGCCCTGTCCAGCCTGGCCTTGGGCACTGCCAGGGATCCAGGGGCAGCCACAGCTGCTCTGGGCACCCTGTGCCAGGGCCTGCCCACCCTCACAGGGAACAATTCCCAATTCCCAATATCCCACCCATCCCTGCCCTCTGGCAGTGGGAGCCATTCCCTGTGTCCTGTCCCTCCATCCCTTGTCCCCAGTCCCTCTCCAGCTCTCCTGGAGCCCCTTCAGGCCCTGCCAGGGGCTCTGAGCTCTCCCTGGAGCCTTCTCCTCTCCAGGTGAGCACCCCCAGCTCTCCCAGCCTGGCTCCAGAGCAGAGGGGCCCAGCCCTGGATCAGGTCCAAGTTCTCACTCCAGCAGCTCCAGGTCCTTCCTGTGCTGAGGACTCCAGAGCTGGGTTCAGCTCCGTGGGTGGGGGCTCACAAGGGCAGAGCAGAAGGGCAGAATCCCCTCACCCACCCTGCTGCCCCCACTGCTGGGGATGAGCCCAGCATGGGAAGATGAGGATGAGAAGAGTGGAGCCTCCAGCTGCAGACAGGAATGGTCTCCAGGTTTCAGATATAGGATGCCAAGGCAGATCTGCTCAGTCAGACTTGAAGGGGGAATATTCCCCACTGGAGTCAGGAAGGACTCTGAGCCCTGTGCTCACCCCATTTAAACTCTGACCACTCACTCTGTGTTGTTTGTTTTTCCTTACGTGCCAAAACAAAAGGATTGAAATCCTAATTGCATCAGGAAGGGGAGAGGTAGAACTGATGCTCATCAGGACAGTGGAGGGTGCAGCTGGCATCCAGGGCTAGGTTTCCTCCAGATCTTAGGTCACTGAGCCCCACAGTCCTGCCCCAAGCCCCCACTTGGTGCTGCCCTGAGAAGCCCAGCCCATGACAATGCTCAGACAGCAAAATCCCTGCCTTTCAAGTGTTGGACAAAACCTAAGAGTCTGTTTATATCCTTCCTAGCTCTGAAGAACTGCTGGAAATCTGAATCCTAAATGTGTAAAGGCCTGATAAATGGAAAGCTGAATGCTCCTGGAGCTGTAAGCTGCTCTGCAGTGGTTTAGGCCCTCACAATTTGCAGCCTTCAGGGTTGATAATACAGCGAGACCCTGAGCAGTCTGCTGGAAAACTCTGCCAGAAACACAATCCCTGTAAGGGGATTCTCTTATCCCGTGTAGCAGGCTTCATCCTAAAAGCAGTTTTGTGTTCTAGCCCCTTTTCCTCCCCATGGAAAGCTTTCCTAGACACTTGATGAAACAGAGAACCTTCTTTCTCCCCAGCATCCAAATTTTCCTGCTTTTTCCTTTGTCTTCTCCAAACCTACTTCTGGTTCTTTCACTGTAACTCATGCCAGTGAAGCCTCCCAGCCTTCATTTTGCCAATTAAACAACCCAACCTCTGCTGACTTCGCCTGGTAGGGGAGCTGCTCTTTTCCTTTGATCAGCTCCAGGGAGTTCTGCATCCATGAGTGTGGCCAAAACACCCCAGAATCTCAAAAGCATCGTGCAGAGCAACACCACTAAAGCTCCAAAATGCCCCCAAGGCTGGTGGGGAAAGCAGATGCTGTCTGGGAAGAGGAGGCAGCTCCCTGCAGCTCTCAGGCAGAGAAGAGGATGTTCTGATCCCAAATGATGCACAGAAATGATACCACAGCCAGTTAACCCTTTTGTGGTGGTGTTCACAGGGGTCCCATGATGAGGGAAGAGATGAGAATGTTGACTCCATGTTTCAGAAAGCTTGATTTATTATTTTATTATATATATTATATTAAAACTATACTAAAATAATAGAAGAAAGGATTTCATCTGAAGGCTAGCAAAGAATAGAAAAAGAAGGAATCATAACAAAGGCTTGTGGCCCAGACTCCCTGTCCAAGCCAGCTGACTGTGATTGGCCATTAATTAGAAACAAAAAACATGGGCCAATCACAGATGCACCTGTTGCATTCCACAGCAGCAGATAACCATTGTTTGCATTTTGTTCCTGAGGCCTCTCAGCTTCTCAGGAGGAAAAATCCTAAGGAAAGGATTTTTCATAAAACATGTCTGTGACAGCCTTATCCAAGGGATCTGGTTTCACAGGGGACTCTTGTGCTGAGTCCAACACCAGCTGAACATTCCGTGCAGATATTTGGCTCAGGGCAGCCCTCAGGGGCTGCTCAGTGTCTGCCTCTCCAGCCCAGCAGCTGGGTGGCCCTTGCCCACCAGCAGGTTGGGGTTGAATCAATTAACACTGAAGAAGAGGTTGGCCCCAACAAGAGAAGGTGGTTACACAAACCCAGCAGCAGTAAGGTACCAGGCACAACCCAGGAAAAGAGCCTTAATTAGGGAAAATGTGCTGCTGGCTGCAGGGCTGTTTGCTTCCTGCACTTCCAGGACCTGGCTGCTGCAGGATCCTGTTATCTCAGCAACTCTTGCTAATGACTGAGGCTCTGTTTGCTTGCCACATCCTTGTCCAGCTGCTGGGGGCATTTAAAGACATCCAGGTCATTCCTAAAGGCAGCCTTAGCCTGGGGTCTCAGCCCAGCAGAAGAATTCTGTGGGGGTCACTAATTAACCAAGCTGTGCAGGGTGGGACTGTGCAGGAGAGCCTCTAACAAGTAATTTTAAAAGCTGATGAATGCACCAAGAGCACCATCATTTAATTGTGTTTCTTTATGATGATGTGCTCTAAGTGCACTTTTCCAAAGGGCAGAGACCCCAAGCTGTCCCCTCTCATCCAGGCAGCCCAGAGCTATGGAGAATAGACTGAAACCTGTCCAAGACTGGTTTTAAAATATTCAGCAATTTCCTGTATTTTGACAGAAAATGAGAGGATTGGCAGGGAGAAGTTTGTCAGCATTTCTTTGGAAAGTTTTGTCTGCAGTGAAGAGAGGGACAAGTGTCCAGCTGAGGTCTTGAGGGCAACGTGAGGAACAGAGACCTTCAGCTGGGGTGATTCACCTCCACATCACTCTCATGTCCATTTGGGGATAATTTGTGGGGACTCCCACCCCATAACAAGCTGCATGTCACAGACTCATGGAACCATTCAGGTTGGAAAAGCCCTGTAAGCCCATGGAGTCCCATGTTTACCACTAACCACATCCCCAAGTGCCACATCCAGGGATGGGGACTCCACACTGCCTTGGGCAGCCTGTTCTCACCTGACCACCCTTTCAGTGAAGGATTTTTCCCTAATATCCCAACTACATCTCCCTAGTGCACCTTGAGGCCCTTTCCACCCAGCTTTCTGCTCCTGTGGGCTTGAGCTGTCCTGGATTCCTTCTCCATCATTTCAATCTTCCTGGCCATGAGTGGGTTAACTTCATTTGCTTTGCTGTCAGGAATAACCCCCCCTGCAACCCCAAACAACTCTTCCTATTTATATCCCTGGTTTAATCAGGAAGGGTAGAGCTTCCATAGCTACGTGATTAAAAATTAGGAGACCAGATTCTGTAGTGGTGCCTCATAATAACAACCAATCCTGGGAGCACAGTGGATGAATAATGGATCATGGCTTCTTGCTTCCCCTCCTTTCTTCTTCTCCCCTTTTCATCTTTTCATTCTTCTCCTCCTCCTCCTCCTCTGCCTCCTCTCCCAGGCTCGAGATGGGGTGGGGAAGAATACATCCATCCTTCATGCAGAAGTTGGAGAGACATCACTGATTCCTCTTCATCAAACCCTCCACCCCAAGCAAATTCCCTGTTAGGGAGCCTGGAGACATCAATAATTCACAGCTACCTGGAGGACTGGGTGATGAAAACCATTTACTTGGGAAGAGATCACCAGAACTCATCCTCTCCTCATTGCCATAAGCAGCTCCTCAAGGCTGGCTGCTGATCCCATAGAGAGAAACAGGAGGAAAACTAAAAACTGAGGATTTCTGGCATGGGCCTAACAAGTGATTCCATGTTTGTTTGCATTATGTTCTCCCCTGTCCCATAATATCCCCTGATGGACACGCTAGATTGCTTTGCAGGGGAGATGTTGCTGCAGGAATACCAGGAAAAAAAGTCAGGAATGTCAAACATCTCACCATAAAAGTTCCTTCATTACATTCCAAGATGGTCTTCAGGGAAAGATTTGTGGGTTGGCTTTTTCCCCACTCCACAAGATGAATTTTCAATGTTTTTACAAGCAGAGGTCAAATTCAATTAATGGATTCAGTGAGGGGAAAAAACTATTGAAAAATGCCAGATTTGGTTGTAAACAGCATAAACTCATCCGATGAAATAAAATAAATAACTCTTAAAAATTAAAATTCATACTTCCTTTATAGTTAAATAACATCAGAATGGAGCAGAATTGTTCCCATTTTCACATCTCAGTGACAGGCGAGCCAACTAACCCAAACCACAGATTTTCACTTTCTTGTTCTACTCTTTTAGCCTGAGGGAAAAAAAAAAAAAAAAAAAAGAGAGAGAGAGAAAAAAAGGAAAAAAAAGTACATTTTGGATCCATGTAGAAAAGCTTTTCCCTGGTCCTTGGGTTCCACCCACTGAGCTGAAAAATCCCATTACTCCCAGTGCTTGGCAGCCACTGTGCACAGCAGGGAGTGCCCACAGCACATCTGCAAATCCCAGCCTGGGGCAGGCAGCCACCTCTGAGTTGTCAGGGCCATAATCCCTTCCCAGCTCCCACCCCAGCCCAGCGCTGGAGATTTTAAATCCTCCTCAGCCAACCACGAGGCAGGGGCAGCTCAGGAGCAAAGCCAGGCTTGGGGATTTCAGAGGGGGCTTTGGTTCCGAGGTCTCAGAATCTCTGCTGGTCACAGTGACTCTGAGATCTGTACAAGTTTCTTTTTCCCAGCCCGGCCATCGAAGAAGGAGTCAGGATTCTTCTGTTCTCATTCTCAAGGTTGTTTATTGTTTTTTATCTATAAAATTCTTTCTCCAACCCGCCAAGGTCTGTCTGGCAGGTTGGGTTGAGGCACACTGGTGTTATCTTTTTATACTAAAAACTGCGTGTACATTATTTACCATAACTTCCCAATACCTATCACCTGTGTTAGACAGTGAGCTTCTACTCTAAACCAATCTAAAAGTGCCACCATCACAGCAGAAGATGGAGGCCAAGAAGAAGAAGGAGAAGGACAGGACATGCCCAGATCCCTCCATTTGCCCCCTGAGCCCCCATTCTGAAAACCCCAAAAATCTATTTTTCACCTTATGACAAACTAATTATTATTCTACTTAAACTCTCTTGACTTGTAATTCTTCATATAAAGGTTGTGATTTTCTCCATGGGTCAAAATCAAAGTCACAGGTGTCTTGGGCTCTGTGCCAGGGTCTCTGAGCCCCCTGGCAGGGCCTGGAGCCATCCAGGACAGCCAGAGGGATGTCCTGGCTTCCAACACCGAGGGGGAGCAGCACTGGCTTGGAACAAAACCAGCTCCACTTGGGCAGAAAACCATCGGATTTCACCCAACTGCATCCCCTCTGAAGGATGATAAGGGTTGGAGGGTTCTGCCACCCACTTCTGAGCAGGGTGTGAAGGAGCAATTTCCCATTTCTTGAGAATGGCTTTCATGTGTCCTTCACATTCCTGCTGGCCTTCCCAGCCCCACTCAGGCCCCAGGACAGATGTGCCCCAATACATCTGTCTGTGGCAAGAACGGAATTTGGCTTCCCAAGGGTGATGCTGGGAAGAGCTCAGTGCCCTTGGGCAGTGCTTTGGGCTGGAAGGGCTCTCAGTGAGGGGGCTGCCAGCAGCTTTCAGCCTCAAGGACGTTCCCTGCTGTTCCCCTGGAATTATGTGAGGCATCCATGGGATTGGGGATGCTGTTAAAGAGCCAGGGAGAGGGAGGGCTGAGCCTGGTTCTATCAGAGCAGAGATAAAAGTGCATTTGTCTTACTTAGTCAGGAACTTTTTATCTCTTGATGAAACACCCACCAATGGCCAAACTTTTCATGGTTCACCTCTGGAACAGGTTGGAGTCTTCATCCCTGAGGGGATTTAAAAGCCATGTGGATGTGGCATTTGGGGACATGGTTTAGTGGTGGGCTTGGCAGTGATGGGGTGTAGCAGCAGCTCTCTGCCCACAGAGAGCAGGCACAGACTTTCCCAGAAAAATCCTGGGAAGCTGTGTAGAAGCTATGGGAAACTTAGAGGAAAAGAAATCAAACAATTATTATCTCTCTTTCTGTAACCATTGTTTATAGGTATGGTTCTCTAGAGTGTGTTACTGATAGCCACCAATAGTGTGTGAGAGGTTTTCACTTTGAGACCAATCAGGTCTTCTTGTCTTATGGAAACCATTGTTTCTATAAGAACTGTAGATTTCTAATAATAAAGCATCTTTCAGGCCTTCTGGATCATGGAGTTAATGCTAATTATCACCCAGCTGAGGGCCTGCTACCACAATGGGGAAATGATTGGACTTGATCTAAAGATCTTTTCCAACCTAGATAATGCTCTGATTCCATGAGGAGCTGGACAAAGCTCCATCCCCAGCACAGATCCTGGATGGAGCAGACCCATCAGGATAGCAGAGATAAAAGCTCCTCCCTGCAGGATTAAAGAGCAGCCCCTCTCTCCAGCTGGATTTCCCATCTCCTGGCATTCTGGGGTGCCAGGTCCAAGAGCTGGTCCCAAAAGAGAAGACCACGCTCAGGTTCCCCTCCTGTGCTTCCCTGTTTCCACCTGTCCCTGTCTCTGCCTTCATTTCCAGCAGAGCTGCCCAGGGCTGTGAGATACCAGCAGAGCCTGGAGCTGCAGCCTCCCTCGGGCTCACAGGTGCCTCCAAAGGAAGGCTGAAGTCTTAAATGTCTCTGTTCCCCCCATCTAGATCTGCATTCCCAGAGGGAGGTGCTGAGGAGCCTCCCTGTGGCAGGAGGTGACCACAACCTGCTTGTGGGAGTGACAGGGACATCAAGGAGAGCAGGGAGTGCCCCATTCCCCTGCCCCTCCTCAAAGGCAGGCCTGGAGGTCACACTCCTATGCCCAGAGCTTATTCCACCCTGAGTCCTGCAGCTCCAAATCCAACTTCCCTGCCCTTCTACCCCTGACCAGCCTCACCTCCCTCCCACTTCACAGCCAGAGCAGGGATCACGCCCAGTCCTCTCCAAGCCCGTATCTGTGTCCAGCAGCAGCCAGTAAGAGATCTCCGGGGAGGAGGAGAGGAGCAGGTACAGGAAGCAGGGATATTTATTTCAAGCAGGGATATTGCTTTAAATACTCCCCATCTGCAGAGTTTGCAGCTCAGGGACATCCATGGCTATCAAAACAGGACAACCCCCAACGAGGGGGAGAGAAATGATCCATCTGACTCCATCTTATCAGAAGGCTAATTAATTACTTCATTATACTATATTATTCTATACTATATTACACTACATCTAAACTGAATCTGCCAAGCACTCCACTGCACTCCACTGCCCAGAATCTCGTGACTGTCAGCCAACAGTCCCCCCCCACACACACACCTGATAGGCCAAGGAAACAAAACACCATCACTTTGGGTAAACAATCTCCACATTGCTTTCTACTTTGTACAAACACAGGCACAGCAAATGATGAGAATTGTTTTTCCTTTCTCTGAGGTTCAGAGAATGTGAATCCCAGAAATATTCTTGGGAATAATTGTGTCTTGCTTTCCTCTGTGAAGAGAAATGTGGTGACACCAGGCATTGAGGATTTAGTAGCCCTTGGTGGATTTATCTGCCACAGACCTGATCCCTCATATTCCTGCAAAGCTTGCAGCCACCTGGCCCAAGTCCCCTCAGAAGCTGCTGCTGCTGGAGGTCAAATCTGAGGCACAGGAGCAGTAAAAGGCAGGTGGCTGTAACTGGGGACAGGGGGTGGCACTGCCATGGCCATCCCAAACCATCTGCAGAGTCCGAGATGTCACAGGCCAGCCCTGGCAGCTCAGCCCCCACAGATGACTCCAGGAAGGAACCTGGAGGTTCATGCTTCTCATGACATTGTCTCCTCTGTGCTGTTTCATTGCAGTTCCTCCAGATGACCCTGTCATTTTGGGGGGGCCCATCATCAGCCTGAGAGCAGGAGACCCCCTGAACCTGACCTGCCACGCAGACAACGCCAAGCCAGCAGCCTCCATCATCTGGATGAGGAGGGGAGAAGTCATCAATGGAGCCACCTATTCCAAGGTGAGGCAGGATGGAGCTGGGACAAGGCCTGTGCTCATGAAAGGGGCACCAGGCCTGACACTTCACCCAACTCCAAACATTTGGGGCAGCACCCTTGTAAGAGCCAAAATGAGGGATGTGGGACTCCAGGTGGCTCTTCAAATGCAGTTTATTGAATCCAAAATGCAGTTTATTCCATCCAAGGTGTCACAGCAGTCCAGGGTGGTGGGTGACAGAGCTGTGCCTACAGCTGTCAGCTCCAGCTGCAGGCAGGCCTGGAGACCCTTTGGTTTTGGTTACAATGCATTCTATACTTTTCTTTTGGTTACAATGCATTATTTACTTTTCTTTGCTGAGCATCTTAATACAGTAGAACCAATCTATACCTTAATTGTTATCTACAGCCTATCATAACTGCTATAATTACCATATTCATGTTACTGTTCTCCAATCACTAAAAGTTTGTACATTACAGTTTAAGCTAGAAGTTTTCTTGCAGTGGAAAATTCTGAGACCTTTTTTATACTTGCCACATCAGCAGGCTCGTTTGCCTGTGCTGCCTTTCTGCTTGGAAAAAACATCTTCTTGTTTGGGGTGGGTTTATCCTTTGCTCTAAGGCATAAAAACCCCTTCTAACTAACACACCCTTTGCCTCCTTGGTTATCCAGTAAGACTGGCTCAGCAATTCTTTTCTTCTATATCAAAACTTGCTTCCATCTCGATTCCTTCATCAGACTCTACATTTAAAAATCTTTCTGCTAAGCACACATATCTGTGAGACTTTCTTGTCAAACTTTCATCCTTCCCAGCAACCCTCAGCTCTGCAAGCTCAGACTCTCACCCTGCATCCCTTCCCACTGGGGAGCCTGGGAGGAAAACAGCAGGATGCAAGTGAGGAGCCACAAACTGTCACCAAAATGGGCTCTGCTCTGAATTTGGCTTCTTGTACCTTCTCACAGATTGTCATCACCTGGTGTTCTCCCCCATTACCCCACCTGGGTGTGGTGTTAATGCTGTGTGCAGCAGCACTGACCCAGCCCTGGTTCTGGTTCTGCAGCAGAAGCTCTGGATCAAAGGGGTGGTTGCAGTGACATGTGTCCCCTCATCTAACTGCAGTTTTCCATGAAAAATTGTCAGGGTTCTTGGCATTTTTTAATTTAGACAGAAAGTCTTTATTGGGTCATGAACGAAAGAATCAAAGAGCAATCAGCAGCACTCTGGGAATGGGACCCCAAATGTTCTCCTGTTTATGGGCTCCTGATGGCTGGTGAGTGTGAAAGATTCAGTAACACTTGACAGTTTTAATGAAATTTTCTAAACAGCAAAATTCAAAACCTAAAATGGGTCAGTTTGCAGCCAAAACTTCAAAGTGGGCAGTCAGAGCCATTCCTCGAGCTCCCAAAGATCTTTAATAAACATTTCATCCTCTGCTCCCACTGTGCAGCCTCCATCCAGCCTCATTCCAGCAATATCCTGATTTGCTGAGGAGAGCAGAGGAGGCAGAACAGCCTCCCTGCCTCCTCCCTCTCCTCCTCCTCCTCCTTGCTGGAGCTGAGCTGCTTCCCTGCAGCCAGGGGTGAGCAGGGGGAACCTGCCCCATCTCCCTGCCTGCCGTGCAGAGGAGAGGCAGCACTAATTAGAGCCAGGGAGAACTGACCCCTCTCTCTCTCTCAAATGGAGTGGAATTAATTAAAATCCAGGCCATTGATGTACAGTTGTTCACAGCTTATCCCCCTCACCCCCAGCCTTCCCCTCCAGGGCTGGCAGGCCCTGAGAAGACATTTTGAGCCCTCTCCCTTTCAGACCCACAAGCAGTGAGGGCAGAGAAGGGGGAACACCCATCTTCAAAATATTTCCAACAAAACACCCTTCCAAAGCAGAGTTTTCCAGGCTGCAGATCCATCTCCCACAGCACAGAGATCTCCATGGCATTTAGCAGTTGGTAGGGAGGGGCTGGGAGGGGACCCCTGTTCTGCATGGGGGAAGCATCCTTCTTCCCCCCTGGAGTCAGGAAAACCTGTTTCTGAGGCTGAAGCTCATTTTTTCCTGACTTCCTGAAGGTTTCCATGAGGCCCTTCCACATTAAAAAAGAAAATCAGCCTTTAGAAAAACTAGCAGACAATTTTAGACATTTTTTGAGTTGGAAGTTTGGATTTTTGGGGTCTCAGAAACATTTCCCTTTTGAAGCTCCCTTTAAAATAGTTCCTCAATTTGCCTCTTTCTGCTTTTTCAAGAGAACTGAAACCCAACCCAGCTTTCCTTTGATCCAGATATTCCAGCCAACCAAAAAAGAAGTCCTGTTTGGGTTACTGACTGCCTGAAACCATTCACACTGAGTGATAATTTCTTTGTTACTCTGAATTTCCAGTCCACCAAATGATCCATATACAGCCCCCTGCAATCCCAGCCAGGCAGCACAGAACAGCCACAGCTGACTGAAATCCCTCTGATCCCTATTGAAGGGGACAGGGAACATTACAAGATCCTGCAGGATTTTGAGGTTAACCTCAAATAGGGAAATTCCACACAGACTTAGGGTTCACCTCAATCCCAGCACAAAATTGGGGTGTTGTTCCCCAACGGAAGAGCACAAGGGGTGACAATAAAGCAAGGACAGGGCAGCATCCTGCAGTTGTGTCCTGAGGTGGGAATGGAGCTGGGGAAGGGGCTGGAGGACCAGGAGTGTCTGAGGGAGCTGTGGGGGCTCAGCCTGGAGAAACAGGGGCTCAGGGGGAACCTTCTTGCTCTCCACAACTCCCTGACAGGAGGGGGATCCAGGGGAGGAGTTAGCCTCAGCTCCCAGGGAACAGGAGGAGAGGAAATGGCCTCAAATTGTGCCAGGGGATGTTCAGATTGGATAATGACAAATTTTCTTTACTGGGAAAGTATTCAGCCATTGGAACGGTCTCAGCATGGTGGTGGATTCCCCATCCCTGGAAGTGTTCCAAAAACCTGTGGATGTGTTGGAGAGGGATGTGGTTTAGTGGGTCAGTGCTGGGTGAATGGATGGACTCGATCTCAGAGGGCTTTTCCAGCCCTCATGACTCTGGGGTTCTGGGCTGATTGTGGTGACAGTTTCTCACCATCCTTCCTTGTCTCATGTGCTTGAGAGGCACAAACCTGTGTGCATGAAGGCTGTGCCACGATGACCCAGGGAAAGTATTAGTCTTGGAATCAAATAATCATTAAGGTCAGAAAAGCTCTCCAAAATCAAGTCCAACCATTCCCCCAGCACTGCCAAGGCCTCCACTAATCCATGTCCCCAAGTGCCACATGCACACTTCTTGCTGACATTTGTTATCTCCCAGTAAAGCCCTGTCTTACACCGTGAGGAACAAACTTGAAGGATAAAGATTTAGAAGGAAAAACTCCCTGGCAGGGTCCAAAATCCACTGTGGATAAACCAGAGAGAGGTCAGAGGTTAGAGAATGATCCAAAGACTGAGAACCACACAACATCTTGAGAGCTCTGAGAGCTCAGCTTATCAAAGTCAGGGTTACAGGGTGACGTGACCTCCTGTAAGAACATGCAGGAGGATTAGGGGATGGTGAGGAAGCACTCCCAGGCTCCTGTGCTCCCAAAAGAGGCACAGGAGGGCACCACAGCTGAAGTCAGATAAATCCAGGGAAGAAGCATGGTGCCAAGGCTGAGCAGGCAGAGCTGGTAACCACCTGCCTTGGTTTGAACAGACAGGTGTCTGCTAAGGAAGGCAGGAGCCTCCCCTGAAATGGAAAATGTAAACCCCCTCCATGTGAATTGTTGTAAATTTGAAATTAAGAGGCTCTCAGGCAAAGATAGGGGAGTAGGAATAACAGTTCTTTATTAGGGAAGAACATAAAAATAAAATACAAATGCAGTAATACAAACCAACACTGCCAGAGTCAGACCATGCCCTGCCCCCTGTGTGTCAGGGGGTGGCACAGCCCCATCCCATGGGGGCTCAGCCCTCCTGCAGTGCCAGCTGTGGTTCTGCTGCAGCAGGGATCCTGCACAAGGGGGGAGTTTTCCTCTGCAGCTCCAGGGCTGCTGGAGATGGGCCTGGGCTCCCTCTGGGAATGCAGGGCAGCAGAAAGCTGCTCCTCTGGGAATGCAGTGGGCAAAGGCTGCTGTGGTGTCCCAAAGCTCAGACTGGATCCAGGTAGGAATGCTTGGCTCCTCCCCTGGGCGCAGCATCTCCCCATGGGCTGATGGAATTGGATCAGCCATGCAGGGACACTCACTGGCCATGGACAGAAGATAATTTATAATTAATGGCCCATGAACAGCAGAGATCTCCTGGAGGGAGGATTGGCTGTGGGAGAGATAAAGAAAACTGCTCAATGACCAGAGAGAACTGCCCCAGCTCTGACAGATGGTGAATAGAACACACAGCCCCATTTCCACCAGGGTTTGGACGTCTGGCCCCCATCAGTGAACACCTGAGAGGTGATGATTTACCATGGGCTGGGGCAGACCACAGCACGGCAGCCAAGGGTCCATGGCCAGGGTCTGTCTGTGCTGCTGGCAGCTGCCATCACCTCAGTGCTGTGGGAAGTGCCCAGGCAGCTTTGTGCACTCACCTGGCTGAAGATGACAGCAGGGTCACGAAGCCATTTGCCTCTGGCTCCCTCTTTGCTGGGCTGGTGGGTGAGGTGTCTCACTGGAGCTTTCCTCCCTGGCCTAGGCACAGCAGGGCTGCAGGGAAGCAGATGGGAGATAAGAGCCCAATTCCCAGGGAAATGCAGTGAAATTTGTCTTTGTTATTCCTCCTGAGGCTTTTGGCAGATTCCAGCCAGAGGAATTCTTATTGCAGGAAGCTGCTTGGCTGAGAAGCTCTTGTTGAGCCTGGGGATGGGGAAAGGGCCCCTCACCAGCAGGAAAGTCCTTTCTGTCAGATTAGGCCCTTTTCTGACCCAGAGATGGGGCAGAGAGGCGTTTTAAAAACTTTTATTCCATTTTCAATCTCATGTGAAGGGTGAAACAACACAGATGTTATAATTCACACTATCACAACATCACAATCAGGAGCCAACTATTTCCCAATTACAAAACACTATAAGAGTTTCTTAGCCTATTAGCTTTAACCACACCATGCTGTAAATGCCTTAAGGCAAATCATCTAAAATTACCCTCATGGGTCCTATTACAGTGCATCTTTCATGGTTCTATTTCTCCAAAGTATCTAGTCTTATTTGTAAGGCCACCCTTTGAAACTAGTTCCATTTCTCTCTCAACAATGTCTGTCCTATTCTATGGCATTTCTAAGTCAACATTTTTTATCTCAAGTGTTGCCTCCGCTCAGGGCGTGGCAGCCTGGATCGGGAACAGCACGGCGGCAACCCTCTTGCCACTCGGTCCAAGTACTCGCATGCACCAATGTGGTGGACGGTAAATGGTGTTTATTAAAGGTTAGACAGGGTCATTTATAACAGGGGTTAACGGTCAGCAACGCGTGGGGCTAAGTAAAGAGGAGGGGTTCTGTCTGACCGTAACAATGCGAGATCTTGCGGCCGCTCCGTAATCTCCCACACTCAAGGTTTGCATACAGATGTGAGGCTTCTGCCAGGCTTTGAGAGTTTGCTACAAATTCATTTCCAGCACTTTCCTCCTCCCTGTTTCCCCCTGGCAGACACTCCTCCGTGACGGCAAGAGGGAGAGCATCATGAGCACGCTGTTCATCGCGCCGTCCGACATCGAGAACGGGGAGAGCATCGTGTGCCGAGCCACCAACAAAGCCATTCCCAGCGGGAAGGAGACTTCTGTCACCATTGACATCCAGCGTGAGTAGACAGCTGGCTGAGCCACCTCTGGCTGCTGGGACACCCCAACCTCTCTACCCTCTCCAGCCAGGGCTTGACTCCAGGCAGGAGCAGCATGCTGCAACTGGGGGTTTCTGTTTACTGGGATACTGGATGTCATGGTTTGGAAAGACAGGTGCCTGCTAAGGAAGGCAGGAGCCTCCCCTGAAATGGAGAATGTAAACCCTCCCCCTCCGAATTGCTATAAATTTTAAATTAAGGGGCTCTAAGGCAAAAAATATGGGAGCAGGAAATAACAGTTCTTTAATAGGGAGGAAAATAAAAGGATAAAATAAACAATGCAGTAACTAAACCAACACTGTCAGAGTCAGAACACAGCCTGACACCCTGCGGGTCAGGGTGCTGGCAGCAGTCCCATTGGAATTGTGGCTCAGCCCTCCTGCAGTGTCAGGGGTGGTTCTGCTGGAGCAGGGATCCTGGAGAAGGGTGGAGTCTTCCTCTGAAGATCCAGGGGAAGAGGAGGCAGCTGCTGTTCCTCTGGGAAATCCAGTGGAGAAGCTGTGCTGGTGTTCCAGAATCTCCAGATTATATCCAGGTAGGAATGCTTGGCTCCTCCCTCTGGGCTCACATCTCCCAGTGGGATGCTGCAGTTCTAATCAGCCATGCAGTGACACTCAATAGCTGTTATCAGCAGGTGTCCCCTCCCAAGGGAGGAGTGGTTGTGGAAAAGATAAGGAAAACTGCCCGTAACAGAAGATAACTGCCCTACAAATGGCAAATAGAATACATCTTGCCTTGCAATCTGGGACACTGGAGTATCACAGAGTGAAGTCACAGCCAGGAGATTTCATGACCCCTGAGCTCCCTGAGGAACACCCACACTACAGAGATATCCTGTTTCCAGTGTGTCCATGGATCTGAGCAAAGCAGCACCAGCTGCCACGCTCTGGGTGGCCCAGCTGTGACCTGACCCAGGCCCTCAGGGGTCTTTGGAGAGGGATGGATCCCAAAGGGTTTCGGGTGAGCAAGCAACACCTCTGGGCATGGCCAGTAGCAGAGATAAGTCCTGTTAGGATTTCTGGTGCAGAATCCTGAGTTTCCAGACCTACAGGCAGTTCAGTGTTATGTTTTTTGTGAGACACCTGATCAGGACAGTGTCCCTGCCATGACACAAAGCCAGCACCAGTCACCACCTCAGGGGACAGGGCTGTGGTCAGAGCTGTACCACTCACCCTGTACTGTAAATCCACAGAGCAAAATCTGCCATCTTCCAAAATTCACATTTCACAGGCCTCTTCCCTCCTCCCAACCCCTTCCAGCCACGCTCCATTCACACACCCAGTTCCTGCAGCTGTGTTTACCCACGACTTGCAAAAGCAGGATGTTCAATATTAGCATGCCAGCTGCTTTCCAGAGACCAATTAAAACTGGCAAACTCAACTGAACAAACTCGAGCACAGCAGAAAATTCACCATTTAAGACTTCCAGCTTTTGCTGCCGGAAGATTACCAGGCTCTTGGGTTGCTGCCTGCATGTCCTGACAGAACTGGGCAGATAAAATGAGATAATAGCTTGGGTTATTTCACAGCCAGCAAACAGCTACAATAGCTGGAGACACACTCACACAAACAACGTGGAGCAGAGACATCATTACACCAGGGCAGTACAGTGTGGGCTGGAGACGTGAGCTGAATCCCCGAGCCACATGGAATCTGCTTGGGAAAGAGAAAAACCCAATAAAGAACACCAATTTCCACTCTGAGCTATTAAATTCTCCATGCTGTGAATATAATAACAGTAATATTCTACCCAGCTATTAAAAGTATGTTGTTCTTAATGGTGGCTAATGAGGATATCAATTTTCCAAAGCTGGATGGGTGATGGGAGAGAAAAATAGTAAGATGGATTAACCAAGCTGAGGTGGGGTGGATTTTGACCTGGATGCAAAAGCCTGCTCTAGCTGCATCTAGTAACAGAATCATGGAATTGTTAAGGTTGGAAAAGACCTCTAAGATCATCAAGTGCAACTATTAACCCAGCTTTAGCTCATGAGGTCTCACTCCCAGCCTTGTAGACAACCAGCTGCATTCACATTGCAAAGAGCTAAAGGTGCTTTTCCTAAGCAAAAAGTATCTGGACCACTCATTTTTCCCTAGGGAATTATTCTGGGAAGTCCTGCTCATGGGTCTTCTTCCAATATCTAGCAGAGAAGCAGCACCTCAAGGAGAGAAAGAAGTGGTTTCTGGAGGAATAAGGAAAAGCAGGCAGCTGCTGCTGGCTGGGAAGCTCTTCCCAGCCTGGCATGAGCTGCAGCATCCCCCTGGACCCTGCACTCTCCACCTCCAGCAGTGCAGGTTGAATTCACACCATAGCAAACATCACCCAGCTGTGTGGTTTGAGAGGTGGCCTTGCAAAAAAATCCCAGGGAAGCAAAAATAATCCTTCCCAGGAAGCAGCAGCCTGGTAAATCACTCCTACAGCTTTCTTTCATTTTCTTCTGCAACTCAAAAGAACATCAGCAATGTTCACAGGCAGCAGAGAAACACCAGGATGGAGGTTATCCCCAGGAAGGGTGTGTGTGTGGTGGGAGAGATTATCCTCTTTCAGCTGATGGAAAATTCAAGTTGGGGTCCCATCAATCTCATGCCTGACCATGATAGCAGCAATGAAAGAGCTGAGTCATATAACCTTCCCTTCCCAAATATATAAAAGAGGGGGGTTGGCAGAAAGAGCTGAAAAAAACCCCAGTGCAGGCTCTGTAATGGAAACACTAAGCAGCTCCAGCTGGAACATCTGTTCAATGTGATTTCCGTTCCACCAGCCACATCAAAGTCAGCCTCCTGTGAGTTATGCGTAGAACATCACAAGTGGGATTAAAATCATGTTTAATAGTTTGATATGCCATAAACTATTTATACTGCAGGAGCCCAGTGGCTCCATGGAAATGCTCACCCAGCATGCTGGGATGGGGAGGAGCAGGGTTATTGCTTATCCAAAGCCATTGCTCCAAGCCTCTGCACACACATGTGCAGTTGCTCATTTTTACACCTTTTTTGTCATGGCAAGAAGAGATTTGGCTGCATCTGTATGTTTTTGCAGGAGGTGGGAGGAGGAGAAGGAAAGTGGAGGGTGATGAGGGGCACATCACTGTGCTGGAGGGTCTCCTGCTGGGTTTATCCTTGGAGCTTTGCAGTGTTTGATTCCCTTTTGTGCTTCCCACTGGGGAGTGGAAAGCCCAGGGCTGAAGTGGCACCTCAGCCTTAGTGAAGAGGTTGGGAGGGGTTTGTCCACAGGGGAGAGGAGCACGGAAAGGGATCTGCACCTGGCAGGGCAAGTGCCAGCACAGCACCTGCAGCCCATGGAGCTCAGCCTGCGGCCATTCCTGAGGTGCTGAGAGGGAACAGTGGGAGCTGAGGGGTTTGCCAAGGTGCCTCCCGGGCTGCAGGGCTGCTGAGGAGTGATGCTGGCCCCGGTGCCTGTCCTGGGCCTGTCCCCACAGCACCTGCACCAGCACTCACACCCTCTCCTCCCGCTGCCTGTGGGCTGGCTCTATCTCATTCATCATTCAAATTCATAACAAGAAGCCAGGCAGGAATTATAATTGTAACTGAGTGGAATTACATCCTGATGAGTTACAATTTGTGTCTTTTTTCCCTTTAAAATGCCCCGAAACACAGTGGCACAGGCAACCCACGCTATTGCAGCACCCACAATACTCGAAAGCCCAATCCCATTTCTGAAAGGCGAGATCAAAGACTTTAATTCATTTCCTTTGCTTTTTTTTTTTTTTTTTTGTCTTTTTAATTTTTTTTAAATATTATTATTTTGAGTGCAGGAGGGAGCCGGGCTCATTTTAATACAAAGAGGTTCCTCTCTGTAAATCGTAGGCACAGCTCCTAACCCATCAAACAATGGGGAAGCTACTAAAGAGAAGTGTGATTCATACTTAACAAAGGAAGGTGATTAGCTGTTGTTGTCTAACAATAGGGAAGTGTCAGGATGCCTGGGAATGAATTAGGAGCCCGCTATACATCTCTGGGCTGCTGTGTCAGGGAAGCTCATTTATATTCCCAACTGCGCCCATCTTTATTGTCATTTGAATTGCACATTTTAAAATGAAATTAGGGTAAATTGAAAATACCTATAATTTCCCCGTCATAATTTCCCATCAGGAAGGCAGGTGGCTTTGCTCACAACAGGCAGGCTCCGGCTGGGTAAATACCACGGGGCGGAGAAGAAGGAGGCTCTGGAGCGCTGCCGGGACTCCGCCTTTCCCTCTCCCCTCCCACCCAGCCAAGGTCACTGCCGAGGCCACCTCCGACCCTCTGCTGCTGTCCCCGAGCTGTCCTGGCACCTCTCAGGGCCGGAATAACCCAGGCTTGCTGTGCAGGCAGTTCCCGCACCAGTTTGCCCAGTTGGAACCCACATCCTCCAGCAAAGGCACCAAGCAGGTCACTCCAGCAGGACCTGACCTGGGGGTGCTGGAGGGAGAGGCCAGCAGGGAAAAACCATCCCTGGAAAACCAGGACACCCCTTGGGCTTGGAGCCGTGGCTCCACAGCATCCCCACGGGAACTCGAGCACTGCAGTGTCCAGTGCTGACCCCACACCCAGCCCAGGGCTCTGGGATGCCCCAGCACACCTGAGGCCAAGGGAGATTGTGACCGTGTTCGCAGGGGTCCCAGGATCAGGGAAGAGATGAGAATGTTGACTCCATGTTTCAGAAGGCTTGATTTATTATTTTATTATATATATTACATTAAAACTATACTAAAAGAATAGAAGAAAGGATTTCATCAGAAGGCTAGCTGAGAATAGAATAGGAAAGAATGATAACAAAGGCTTGTGTCTGGGACAGAGAGTCTGAGCCAGCTGACTGTGATTGGCCATTAATTAGAAACAGCCAACATGAGACCAATCACAGATGCACCTGTTGCATTCCACAGCAGCAGATAACCATTGGTTACATTTTGTTCCTGAGGCCTCTCAGCTTCTCAGGAGGAAAAATCCTAAGGCAGGGATTTTTCATAAAATGTGTCTGTGACGGGAGGTGCCCTGGACCAGGGAGTACCACCCAGCTTCTCTGCCCCCTGCCCTGTCACCTTTCCCTGTTTTCCAGCTGGGAAAGGCATTGCTGGAGCACTTGGAAGAGGGGAGAGGCAGCAGGGAAAGCTGAACATGTAACATGTCCTGTTTTAGGATGTGTTTTTGCATGTGTGCAGCAGGAGAGCCCCTCAGCTGGGTCGATGAGCCCCAAGTTCCTCAGCCATGGGACAGCTGGTTCTCCAGGCACCAGAAAAACCCTCCACAAAGCCATTTCTTTCTGCTTTTTGCCCTCAAATAAGGTCCCATGCTTAAAACCTAAAGCTGAAGGCCTGAGTCATCACAAAAAATTAAAACAGCTCTGGATATTCTCCATCTGAACATTGCACCCATTTCCTGCTTGCTTTTATCGGTTCTTTCCTAAATTTTATTTGCTGCTAAAGCATTTAGATGCTTCTCATGTGAAAAGGAGGAGAGAAACTGAGGAGCAGCTGGAAGACTGGAGCAGCCTGTGACACCAGTAAGGCCTTGGCAGAGATGATTAGGCTGATGAAAGAGCAGAAATGCCACTTTAAAGTTAGAGGAGAGACAAAAAATCATTGTTATACAGCAAGATATTAAACTGGAGTGTCTCAAAGCAGGCGAGTTTATGTCCTTAAATGAGAATCAGAGCCAGCAGTCACATTTTCCAAGTGAAATGTTACATCAAATGGTGTCTGTGGCTCTTCTTCATGTCTTATTTGCTGAAGCCCTTCAAGAGAAGAGCAGCATCAGTGGCATCAGCTTGTCTGACAAACCTTACATGGCTTTAAACTGAAAAATGGCTTCCACTGCCAGAGGACAGGGTTACATGAGATCTCAGAAAGAAATTCTCCCCTGGGAGGGTGATGAGGCCCTGGAAAAGGTTTTCCAGAGAAGCTGGAAGTGTTCAAGGCCAGGCTGGGCAGGACCTGAAGTAGCTTGGTCTCATGGAAGGTGTCCCTGCCCATGGTAGGGGGTGGAACTGGGTGGTCTTTAAGGTCCCTTCCAAGCCAAGCCATTCTGGGATTCTGTGATATCACAGCTCCAAGGAGTCTCAGTGCTTTTGCCACGCTTTCTGACAGCCTGAGAAGGTGGCAGGCAGCGGGCAGGGGGTGCCCCAGCTGTCCTGGGTGTCTCATGGGCTGTCTCTCTTTGCAGACCCCCCCCTGGTGAACCTGTCCGTGGAGCCGCAGCCGGTGCTGGAGGACAACACTGTGAAGTTCCACTGCTCTGCCAAGGCCAACCCTGCTGTCACCCAGTACAGGTGAGCTGGCACTCCTGGCACCCTGGCACCTGGCACCTCAGTCCAGCCCTCTGCTGAGAGCATCTCGCCTTCCCCTCCAGGTGACCCAAACGAGCTCAGCACCCCTGGCTGTGGTTTCTGGTGGCCCTTCCACCTCCTCCTGTGTTTCTCAGCCCTCGGTGCTCACTGTGGCTCATCCCCACAGCCTCTGCTGCCCCTGTAGCAAGGGCTGGAGCCAGCCCCTTCCTGCTGTGGCAGGGTCCTTGTCTCCACTCTGTGCTCCCTGGTGCCACTCTGGCCTCAGTGGTGCTGTTGCACATTGAGGGGCTCCTCTTCTGCCACTCACCAGGTGTCTGCTGCATTCTACAGCTTCTCAGTCAGGGATTCATGGGCACCTGGAGTGGATTAAGAGGCCTGGCACTGAGCTCGCAGAGACGTCTGTTTGGGGACATCGTGAGCAATGCATGCCGAGTGAAAAGTCTATTATGGGAGAAATCCTCTCCTTTTTTGCACACTCTTTTATGATTTGAACAGAGCAGCTCTGTCACCATCTCCATGTAACCCTTAAGCAACCACCATAAGCCTCTCTGTGCCCAGCATGGTGGAGCTGAGCCCAGGAGGGGCCAGAGCAGAGGTGCAGGTGCCAGAGATGTGAGGGGACACAGGGGATGGGATCTCCTTGAGTGGGACATTCTCCCTGGGTGGGGGGGTCACATCTGCAGGACACAGTCTGCAGTGCCCCTGCACTGGCCATGCTGAGCTCGGAGCAGGGCACAGGTGCTTGAGGAGATGTGGAGCAGCAGGAAATGCATTGCTTGTTGCTGAGGGAGGTCTGGGGTGCAGGCAGTGCATGGGGTCCCTGCCAGCCACGAGCCTCCCTGGGTCCTCTCTTCTCTTTGGTGACCAGGGAAAGGATCTGAAGGAACATCTGGAGCTGTGCCAGGGGAGATTTAGGTTGGATTTCAGGGAAACATTCTTCCCTGGGCCCCCTCTTCTCTCTGGTGACCAGGGAAAGGATCTGAAGGAACATCTGGAGCTGTGCTAGGGCAGGGTTAGGTTGGATTTCAGGCAAGGTTCTTCCCCCAAAGGGTGCTGGCACTGCCCAGGCTCCCCAGGGAATGGGCACAGCCCTGAGGCTGCCAGAGCTCCAGGAGGGTTTGGACAGCACTGCCAGGGATGGACAGGGTGGGATTGTTGGGGGGTCTGGGCAGGGACAGGGGCTGCACTGGATGATCCTGTGGGTGCATCCTGTGCATCCCAGCTCAGGAGATTCAGTGATTCTGTGAGTGCACACCCAGGGACTGATGGGCAGGAGAGCAGATGCTCTGCACTGAGCAGAGTCTCTGCTGTGGGCCCTTGGCTTTGGGTGTGAGGTTTCCTAGATTAGAAAACACCCCTCCTATCACAGTTTTGTTTTGGTTTTTTTTTTTATCTAAGCAGACAAAATATGGGTCTGGGAAGCAGGACAGGCTGTCAGCACACTTTGGGAGAAAAGAGCTTTGTGTAACAGGTACAGCCCTGTCCTGCCTCATCCATCAGCTGCTCACCCCTCCTGCCTGGAAGGCTTGAGCAGGCACATGCAGGCTCACCATCCATTCTGGCTCTGCAGAACCATCCATGGATAATAACAGGAGGCACCTCCGGGGACAGGTTACCATGACCCTCCTCCTGTTAGGCTCGTGCAGCTTAATTAGTACAATCAAGTTTCCGGGTAGGAACTATCCCTTCCAGCTGGATACCAGCACAACAAAGCAGTAATTGTGTTCCTGGTTACACAGAAGAGTTATTAATTCAAGAAGTCAATTAATGTCAAAGATACAAATAGCCCTGGTTTCATATTTACAGCTGGAAGGAAAACAAAGTGCATGGCAAGCTGGGTGAAGGACCCACGTGGGTCTTACCCTAGGACTGATTCTGGTACAAGGCAAAACAACCATCTGGCAAGATTCTGGCAAAGCTTCTGCTCCATCAGCCTCATTCTCAACAAAGGAACCTTCCCCATCATCCCTGAACCCAGCTGGGCTGATCCCTTGTGCACTGGAGCAGCCTGGAAGGCTCCAGTCCAGGGTTTCCACTTCCTTGGACAGGGACTTTGGACAAGGGAGAATGGCTTCCCTTGGGCAGGGACGGGTGGGATATTGGGGAGAAATTCTTCTCTGTGAGGGTGGGCAGGCCCTGGCACAGGTGCCCAGAGCAGCTGTGGCTGCCCCTGGATCCCTGGCAGTGCCCAAGGCCAGGCTGGATGGGGCTTGGAGCAGCCTGGGACAGGGGAAGGTGTCCCTGCCCATGGCAGGAGTAGAACAAGAAGAGCTTTAAAGTCCCCTCCAGCCCAAACCATTTTGGCATTCTGATTTCTCTTGGCTGTTTCCACCCTTGGGATCCATGCCCAAGTCCAGTTGATTTTCTCCACCAAGCAGAGGTGGATCCAACACACCTCTCCCATCTTTGCTGCCATCTTGGTAGTGCAGGTTTTTGCTGTCCCCTCAGGCTGCAAATGCTCCCCTCTGCCCTCTTCCTCCCTTCTCACCCATCCTGAGGCCACAGGTCTTGTCACCCTTCCTGTCCCCTAAGCCTCCATGATTCTACTTTGCTTCAAATGGCTTTGGGATTCATTACATGATGGATTTTACTCTTAAAACTAATTGCATGTTTTTTTCAGGCTATGCTTTGCCATAAGAAGGGTTGTGAGCAGGAAAAAAGAGGCATGACAAATTCAATCACTTTGGATTTTTCATTTCTTGAGTTCCCTTAAACTTCACACGAGGCTTTTTCCCTACCACTGTGCCAAGCAAACAGGACTCAGCAGTGCTTGCTGGGGCTCCCTTCTGCTTAAAGGCTCTGATTGATGGAGGGGGATTTGTTTCCCTTCCATAAGATCCCAAAGCTCTTCACTATGTAAAAGTGGCAGATGTTCCAGCACTCAAGCTTGGAGCCCTCTGGAGTGGGTCATCCAAGCAGGGAGCCCCCTGCACCTTGACACTGGCCAGGAGAGAAGGATGGGACCTGTAAAGCCCCAGGACTGAGACATCTGGAGGTTTGAGAAGGCAGAACATGAGCTTGGTGCCATCCCCAGGCTCACTCAGGACCCCACCACTGGTGAAAATGAACTTAATTCTGCCTTAAAAAAAACAACAGGAAACATGATTATTTTTTCCCCTCCTTGGGCAAGGACCACTCTGATATATCTCCTATGGCTTCCCTCATGCTTGGACAGAGATCCCAGATCTTTAGACAATATTTATTTTTAATCCCCCCCCCCCAATATGTTTGTCCATAAATAAATAACTCTGAACATAAAGGAAGAATGTTTAAACAACCTAAATCCCCTTTTGTGGCCATAAATCCACAGCCAGCTTTGCAGGACCATCCCTGCCACCAACACTCCAGCAAGCTTCACCTTGCTGGAGTTTTTGAGGAGCCATAGGTTTTCACTGGGGTTGCATCCTGGGTTTTCTTCCTGGGAAAAGCACATGAGGTCAAATATCTCACCCATAGTGTTCCCTTGGGAAGCATCCATGAGCTGGGCTCTTTATTAGGATGAAGCCACTAAACCACCTCTGTGGTCCTGCTGACCCAAGATTTTAAGCTCAGACTTCCTATTCTCTTAGTTAGGAGGGCAAGGGAAAAGAAACAAAATTCAACACAATTTCCCAAGAGATGAAAAGGCCCCTCTGCCCCTATAGAGAACAGAGTTTTGATTCAATTGAGCTGCTTTTTCCTTAGGAAGTTTTCTTCACGCCTGCTTATATAATCACACACAGGTCGATTTTAATGCAAGAAAAACTTGGTTGGAGCAATCCACTCCCAGAGCCAGAGTGGAAAGTTACAGCCTGCACCTTGTCTTCTCTTCTGAAGGCAGAGGGTTAATGGCATTTTCTCAAAACTGACAGATTTTCACAAAATCTTTGGCCTCAGTGGCGTTTTCCAAGCAAGAATCCCTCTTCTCTAAAACCTCATGATGCTGGGAGGCAGGCAGGGCTGGGGCAGGCTGTGCTGGGCTGGAGGCACAGCTCCTCTGCTCCTTTCCCAGCTGAGGAGGCTGGAGCTGAGATGCCAGCCCTGCCCTCGCTGGCAGCAGTTTCCTGCTGAGGAGCAGCATTTCCCCAGGGAGGTTTGTGTGCCCACGTGTCACTTGGGCTGTCACTCGATTTTGGACACAGGACAGGCCAGTGTCACCAAAAGCAGGGGGAGGGCAGAGGCTGCTGAGGTGTCACAGTGATCCTGAGCAGGGGGTTCTGGCACAGGGTGAATAAACCCTCTGGCAGCAGGGGTTTGCTCTTTGGATGTTTTCCCTCCTTCCATACACAGCAAGCTTTGCACAGACACATCCTAGAGCTTCTGTAGGGTCTTATACCCATAAGACCCTAAGGTGGGATAAACTCATCTGGCTGGGTTTATCCCACCTCTGTCAGGTTCATCGCACCTCTGTCAGGTTCCCTCTGGAGCTGAAGAGCAGCTCAGCCCACCAAAAACCTCCTTGGGTGTTGCAAGTGCAGCATCCTCCATTTAGAAAAGGCTCAAGGGGACGTGGGCTCCTCGGCAGCGCTTCCATGGATGTGTCCCCGTCTGCTTTAGCACCATGGGCATGGGGCTGGAAGCCCAAAGAGGCTCTCTGGTGTCCCAAGGGCTGGCAGGGGACCACATTAACCTTTCCTCTCCCCTCCCTTGAGCCACTGCCAGCCCCTGCCAGCCCGTTTGCTGGGGGAGCATCCTGGTGCCAGGCTGGAGCAGCAAACGGCTCCGGAGCACATCCCACCTCAACACCCCCTCCCACATGCCTCTGCAGCTTCCTGGGCAGCTCTGGGATGGAGAGGGGAGAATTTGGGAATTTACAGGCTTTTTTTTGCTGCAAGCAAACGGGCAGGAAGGGGAAAGGGAGAGTAATTAGCTGTCGCCGTTGTTCTGTACCTGCGATGGCGGGTGAAATTAATGGGAAGCAGCAGAAGTCAGGGCGACGTGAACCGACTCCCAACCAGGCCTCCTCTTTGCTCCCTTCAGATCTCTCTATTTGCCAATCTTCTCGTGGCTTTTGATGTCTGTTGTGTGTCTGTGGGGTGTTTTTTTGCTGTTATTATTTATCACTCGCAGTAAGAAAGAGAATCTTTAAAGTGGCAGAAGAAAATGGGAAGGTTTAATATTGCAGGAGGCAAAGTCCCTGAGCATTTCGGGCTCCTGAGCTGATGATTATTTTTGTGGAGCGATGGGGAGCTGGTGCAGGCAGGGAGGCCAGTGATACCAATCTCATTCTGTGCATCCACACAGAGCTCTCACCCCCAGGGCTGGCGGAGACCTTTGCAAATAATGTTATCTTTGGAGGCAGAGGGAGACATGTGCAGCCACCCTCCAGCACCACCTGCAGCTCTGGGGACCACTGCACTTCCAAAGGAAGGTGTGGGACTGACAGACAGACACACAGACATAGCTGGGAAGAGGGAGACAGCCCTCCCAGCTGCTGCATGGTGTTGAGCACAGCAGCTGTGAGCAGCACACAGCTGGCTCTTCATAGCTGAGGGGTGTTGCAGAAGGTCCAGCAGGTGCTGCACAGGTCAGGAGGAGCCAGGGGACATTTATCTGTCAGCCATCCCAGGGATGGTGCTGCCCCACTTCTTCCCACCCCATGGCCAGACAGGGATCACAGCAAGTACAGTCCAGGCAAGTTCCAGCCACCCCTGCTGGGCTGGAGCCCAGGCTGCTGCTGCCTGAATCCAGCTCTGTGAGTGGCAGCCCCACCATCCCCCTGGTCCTTCTAAGCCAAGCTCAGAGCCATCCCACAGCATGCCTTGTGCTCACCTCCACGTGCTTCCCCCTGAGCTCTGTTTGTTTGTTGGCTCAGTAAGGCAGGAAAGCCCTTGCTCAGTAAATACTGTTTTATCTCTGAACAGCAGCTCACTGTCGCTCATCAAATATTAATCCAAACTCAACTGCTTCTTAACGAGGTTTTCTTTGAAGGCATTGGGGCTGGAACACACCTGGTGGGAGGCAGTCCTGGCTTCCCCCTGGCTTTGCCCAGGGAAAACAAAGGGACAACAACAGGGAAAGGCTCCCGGTCTGGTTCCTCCACCCTTCTCCACAGAATAGGCATTTCCCACCCAGCTTTAGGAAAACAAGTGGATGAAGAGCCCAAGTGCCTTTGGTGTCTCCAAGGATCATACGTGCCCAGGTACAAGTTTGGGGTGTTTTGGCTGCTGGCCTTGGGGAAAAAATTGGCAGAATTTCGTGGGTTCAGGTAGATACAGAAAGATTTCACCTGATATCAAGGAGCTGTGAGAGAGAAAGAGAAAATCACAACGTGCATCATCTGTGCTCTGCCTTACACTGTGCAGCTTGGAGGCATTCCTCCCACGGAGACACATTCCCACAGTTTGTTTGAACAAACCTAGGGAGAAATTCAAACTCCACAGAGCTTTGCTGCTCTTCACCCTTTGAGCCTTGTCTGCACCATTTGGGGACCTGCTGGCATCTCACCAGATTTATTCATGACATGCCTCAGCTCCCATGGGGGAGTCAAGTTCTCCAAGAGCATGTGTCCCATGTCCTGCTAGAAATGCCTTGGAAGTTTGCTCAGACACTTGAACCAGCTCCCTCGTGGCTCAGCATTGCTTTGGTGCCTGGCAAAGAGCAGGAAAAGCAGCGGAAATCTGGGAAAGCCTTATCAAAGGGATGAAGAATGGAGGAGGGAATGAGCAGCTGCTCAGCCCTTCCTTGGCTTGGAAGAATCACTGCACTTTCCCTGCCCCAGTGGATGTGGCTGGATGGACCAACTCCCTGCCAGGAGCACTTCCATCATCAGTCAGTCGTGGGCTCAGCACACAGACCCAGCTCTTCCAAAACAAATCCCCAGGAAAGGGCCAAGAGACATTCCCTGCCATCCCTGAGTGGTTGGCTATGGCAGAGGGGGAAGCCCAGAATGAAAGTCAGCAAGTTACAGAATCACAGAATCAATTAGGTTGGAAAAACCCTCTAAAACTGAGTCCAACTTTCACCCCTGCACTTCCAAGGCCACCACTAATCCAGGTCCCCAAGTGCCACATCCACACATCCTTTCAATTCCTCCGGGGATGGGAACTCCACCACTGTCCTGTTCAAATGTCTGACCCACATTTTAGTCAATAAATGTCTCCTAAAATCCAATCTAAACCTCCCTTGATGAAATCTGAGGCTGTTTCCCCTTGTCCCACATCACTGATTCACATGGAATTCCAGGGAATCCCATCCCTAATTCCTCACACTCACTTCCCAGGGATCAGATCTGTTCCCATGCCAGAGGTCTGTCCTCAGGGATACATCCTTAGCAGGATAAAAGGGAAGGTGAAATAAAAGTGCCTCCCACATCCAGGCAGTGAGCAGAGCTGGGCTCATGAATGGATGCACCCTGTTCCATCTGAGCATGAGGATCTATAGTATCTATAATACAGTCAAGGAATTCAGGTCTTAGGGAAGGAGGAGCCATGGGAATTGTTTGCTGCTGCCAGGTTGGATCAGCAGAAGGAGAAATCACCCCAGACAGTGGGAGCAAGATGTCTCTGTTCCAGTTAGATCCCCATTGCTTCTTTGCTTGGTCAGTCAAGCTTCTGGATGTGCACAGACCCCTGTTCTGGGTGAAAGGCCAGGGAAAGGCATGTTTGGGGTTTAACACCCTTTCAGAGTTGTCCCTACCTCTTCCAGTCAGCTGAATATATTCACACTGTATGGAAAAATCCATAGGCTGTAAAGGCCAGAAGGGATTATTGGATCGTGGGAAGCTGATCAGAGATTCAGGGCAATGATTTCATTGGTAACTTCTGAAAGAGAAGTGGCAAATGATCCATTTAATGGGCACTGCCTCCAGCCAAGCCAGAGCAGGGGCTGTTTTCCCTCTTCTGGCACTATAAAAGCTGGATATATTTTAATATGCAATTCTGGTGGCTTTGAAAAGTGTCTCCTGGGAGCTGGTGTGTTTTTGTGTTCCTTGCTTTCCTCTGCCTGTTCCTGGAAGGCCCAGGATAAAAGTGACCAACCCCTCGTGCCTTGCATTCCCAGAGCTTCTGATCACCAAGAACACAACCAGGGAGGAGGATCTGCCATATTAACTCTTATCAAATTACAATAATGCCTCTATTAATATTTAAAAGGAACTGTCAAGAGTTTGAAATGCTGCAGGGCCCCGGTGGCTGCAGGCAAGGTGTGAAGTCTGTGGGTGCATGGGCACTTTTCTCCACATTCATTGCACTCAGTGTCCCAGTCACAGGAAAATCACCCAGATTTCTCCTCTAGGGACTGCACATGGATCCTTTCAAGGCTGGTTTGGATGGGCCTTGGAGCAGCTTGGTCTGGTGGAAGGTGTTGGAATGAGATGAGCGTTAAGGTCCTTTCCCACCCAAACTGTTCTGGGATTCTGTGGTCTGGGGCAGCCCCACAAGAGCTTCTGCAGAGTCTCAAGGTGCCCAGAAGGCTGCAGAGAGATGAGGTAGGGAGCAGCTCAACACATGTCTGGTCCAGACCAGAGGCATTTCAGCATCTTGAAACGGAATGGTCACTTTGGTTTTGCTGCCATTTCTTGGCACACTTTGGACCTTCTCCCTCCCAGCCAGCTCCCTCCTCCAGTCCAGCTTGGGAAAGTTCTCATTTCTGCCAGTGTGCAGTTTCTGCTGCCCTGCTCCCCCTCTCCCATCTGCTCCCTCCCCTGCAGTGGCCGTGGCTGCCGTCTGTCCAGCAGCAGGACGCTGGCAGCCCATCTGCTGTCCCTGGGCAGGGCTGCCACCTCTCCTGCTGCCTCCCCCAGCCAAACTTGGCAGGGGAGGGAAGAGAAGCTGGAGTGGGGAAGGGGCCTGCAGGCATTTCACAGCAGTAACAGAATAAATCTAATTTATAGACATAGCAAAATGCAGCTAAAGCAGGAGTTGAAATAAATGCAAAGCACACTGAGGTCTCAAGTTATCGGCACTGTAACATTTTTCCTGACTATCTCTGTTTTCCTGCCTGGGTTTGTCTTTGTAGCTTCCTCCCAGACAACTGGACCTTTGCTCTGAAGTGAAAATGAAAGCTGGAAAAAAAAAAAATACCAGGAAATGAATTCTTCAGATCTCCTTCGTGATGCATCAGCCCCATCTGCCAGCTCCCTGTGACAGGGAGCGGAGCATGGCTGGGTGGCAGGTGGAGAGACAGGCTTTAGAAAAAGGGAAATAAAGTAAAATAAAAGGCACAACTATCCCTGCAGCTGGGAAGTGAGACTGGGCTGCTGGGGGGGGCTCTGCCAAGGCACAGAGCTCCAGGTGAGACTGGGAAGACAGGGCTGGAAGAGCCTTCACTCATGGAGGTGTGAGGACAGGGAGATTTGTCTTCCCATTCCCTGGCTTGTCAAGGTAATGGGAACAAGCAGGTGGGAGATGTTCAGAGGCAGCTTGAACTAATTAGGAGAGAGAATAGAGGGGAGAGAGTCTGATGGAGGCGGGGGAGGCAGGGGGAAGGAAAACGCTTTGTGCTGGTGAGCACCATCCCTGACACAGAGATGATGAAAGGCACCAGAGCAGAGTGAGGGAGCAGCCAGCCCGGGGCTGGATGGAGCCTCTGCCATGGTGGGGCTGCCAGAGCGGGTTGGGGGTTCCAGGAGAGCTCACAGAAACAGGGGGTGCCCCATGGTGGTGCTCATCTCCATCCCAGCCAGGACCACCAGCATCCCAGGAGTCGGCAGCACTGGGAGTTTTCCAAACTCTGCTCCAGCCCTTTCCCAGCCTTAGAGTGAACCTGTCCCCATCTCATTTCCAGCAGACCTTGGGGCTGTGGTTGTGTGTTCCCAGCCTTGTCCGTCACCCCCCCTTCCAGACTTGCTCCTGGAGCTGGGAATGTGATTCAGAGGGGAGCATCATTGTCTCCTCTGGCCAGATCTCCTCTCCCTTTGCAAGAAGTGGCAGCTTTTTGTGCCTAATTTAGCAGTCTTTAATCTGAGTTATTCCAAACCACACTTGCCACTTCCTTCATGTGTTCCTGCAGGATGATGGGCTGATTTCACAGAACGAAAAGCCTTAAGCAAATCTTGTCACACAAGAAAATTGATTTTTCAAAACTGACTTTTACAAGATTACTGGTGGTTTTTTTCCCCCTCATCTTTCTTCTATATCGTTCCCTTCCAGTCTCACGAGGTGGCTTCAGATCTAAGGAAATTAGAGATGCTGTGACTAAATTGAAAATGTAAAAATGGGGAGAAAGAGGGGAAAAAAAGACACCCAGCACCTCCTCTGCTGCTGCCTCTGAAGGCTACAGCTGCATGTGCTTGTGGAGGAGCAGAGCTGTCTCCTTGACCTCCCCCACTGCCATAACATCAATGCCATGTCACAGTAGAGTCTGTCCAAGGATTATGCCAACACCTCACAGGCAACATCCCCTGATGGGCATTCCTCGGTGATCCCAAGCTAGATCATGGGGTTTTTTCATTCTCTCCTTCAGTCTGTACATATTATTTTATCTTTTGGAATTAAAAAAACAGTTTCCCCCTGCTGCTTGGTTCAGAGACATCTCAATGAGTTTTGTTAAAAAAAAGAAGACAGAGGAAGAGTTGCCTTGAAGTTGTTTCAGACAGCTTAAAATATGCTAAGCTTTTGTGTTTCTGCCACATAAATAATGAATCCTCTTACAGCTTCTGAGTCAGGAAAGACATTGATTTAAGAGGCCTTCAGCTCTGTTTGAGGCTTTTCTGCCAGAAAGGGAGGAATGTGACCAGGGACAAGCGAAGCATGAAGGATGAAGCAGAGTGAGCAAGGGGGATGTGGGATAGGGACAGAGGTGGCACCCACCACAGCCCTGCAGGAGCTGTTCTAAGGGATTTCCCTCCTTGATTCCCTCTTTGCTCCTTTATTGCAGATTGTGGGGGCTGGAGATGTGTTTAAATGGAGAACAAATCTGTGAGCATCTACTTCTGTCACTGTCTCTGGCCCAGTAAACCAGTGGGGATTTGGTGACTGCAGCAGCATCAGTTGCTGTTCATTTGACTCATTCCCCAAGTGCCACCCTTGGAGATGTCTCTGCCAACAGAGCAGTCAGGAGAGCTGCAAAATGTGGGCCAGCAGGCATGGCAGGAGAATGGGAAACCCAGTGGGTGCTGGTGTCCCACAACAAACCCAGTGGGTCCCACAACAAACCCAGTGGGTCCCCAACAAACCCAGTGGGTCTCCAACAAACCCAATGGGCCCTCAACACACCCAGTGGGTCCCACAACAAACCCAGTGGGTCCCCAACAATCCCAGTGGGTCCCCAACAATCCCAGTGGGTCCCACAACAAACCCAGTGGGTCCCAAACAAACCTAGTGGGTCCCAAACAAACCCAGTGGGTCCCCAACAATCCCAGTGGGTTCCCAACAATCCCAGTGGGTCCCCAACAATCCCAGTGGGTCCCAGGTGCCCTCCAGGGCCGCGTGCCCTGGTGACCTCTCCAGTACCATGACTGGACACTGGCAGAGGGCTCAGCTGCTGGGATGTGGATCCACTGCTGAGCTGGAGCTGGCAGGTCAGGCTGAATTCATCAGGAAACAGCAAAAAGAGGAGAAGCAAGGGCCAAGCTGGCCCAGGCTGAGCTGGGGCAGGGGAGCCTTTCCTCCCCAAACCTGTGTGACAGTGGTACCTGTGCCAAGGAGGTGCTGTGCAGCCTGAGCATCCTCTCCACCTGTCGTGGCACAACTCTTTGGGGTACACAGCACCTACCCTTGCACACCCCATCCCAGAGAGACCCCAAAGGAGTTCTGGGAGTGGGGAGTAACCCTGTTCACTTCAGGTCTCAAAATACCCTTGGCTTTCTGTTCCACTGTAGAAGATGCTGGCAAATATCAAAGCAAAGAGAAAAGGCAGGATGATGTCTCTGTGTTAGAAAGTTGTTTGTAGAGCATCAACCAGCATTTATTGCTTACCTCCACCTTGTTACTGAAGTGGGTAGTGAAGAACTTCATGGTTGCTACTTTGGGAGATGATTTTTTGTTTGGTTGTTTTTGGTTTTTTTTTTTAATGCTGTTTCATGCTGTTCTATGGAGAAGTGATAAATAATCACAGAGCTCTTTTGGGTCAGTCTCTTGTACCAGGACAGAACCACACTGGGTTGTTTTCCTATGACATGGCTGAGAAGGGCAGAGTTGTGCCAGGGTGTCAAGGGCACTCCAGATGTTTGTGAGAGAAGAGGGAATTGACCATAATTTTGGGCATGGATGGATGACTGGATGGATGGATGGATGGATGGATGGATGGATGGATGGATGGATGGATGGATGGATGGATGGATGGATGGGTGGATGGATGATGGATGGATGGATGGATGGGTGGATGGCTGAGGGAGCTGGGGTTGTTCCAGCTGACAAAAAGGAGGCTCAGGAGAGACCTTATTGCTCTCTACAGCTGCCTGAAAGGAGGTTGTAGTGAGGTGAGGGTTGGTTTCTTGTCTCAAGTAACGAGTAATTGAACAAGAACAAACAGCCTCACGTTGCACCAGCAAAAGTTTATATTGGTGTTAGGAACAATTTCTTCCCCAAAAAGGTTGAGCAGCCCTGGCACAGTCTTTAGAGGGAGGGATTTAGAAGATGTGTAGCTGTGGCACTTGGGGACACAGGTTAGTGGTGGCCCTGGCAGTGCCAAGTAAGGCCCAGACTCGATGATCTTGGAGGTGTTTTCCAAACTGAGCAATTCTGTGATTCCATGGATGAACTTCATCCTGAAAAGATGAACAGATTTTTGGTGAACTCCCAGCTTTATTCTACTCCCCTGTGAGCTGCCTGTGTGTTTGCATTAGCACGAGGGAACGCTTTGGATATTTATTATTCCTCCTCCTGACTTGCCAGATCCCCAAGCTGCTCACACTCCAGCCAGCAGAAATCCAAGTTCCTTACACAGAAATCCCTGCCTTTGGCATCTTCTGTGAGGAGATTCCCACAAAATGAGGGCTCAGCCCATCTCACCCGGGTGACTCAGCTGCCTCTGTTGATAATCCTGACATGAACCTGATATCCTGTTGATAATGCTAATGTGAACCATCTGATCTAGACACATTTGAGCCCTGAATAATTAACTGTTCTGGCAGGGCAGGCCAGGGAACCTGCCAGAGAAGGGGCTGTGCCTCACACCAACCAGAGGACATGCCAGGAGTCAGACAGAGCACAAGGAACAAGCCTGAATGATGGGATGGGAACAGTGGCTGTCATAGGGAAGGAGGGGCTTTAGGGGTACTGCTGGGGCTGGGAAGTCAGACAGAGCTGGCTCAGGCTGGTGGGCACCATTTTTGGTGGCCCAAGCATTGCCTGGGCTGTTTGACATGTCCAAGGTTGGCCACCATCCTTGAAGAGTCAATACAAACTTGGCCCAAGGTTTGTCTGCTCTTGCCATGCCAGAGAGAGGGCAGACCCTCTCACGCTGCAGAGATCAAACCACAAAGGCCTTGACAACATCCCAAAGTCAGGACCAGGGCAAAGCCTCAGAGGAGCTTTAGGAACCAGCCAAGAAAAAGAAAATCCTTGGAGAAGACCCAGACACCCAGCAACTCTCTGCTGCATGAGTTCCATGTGCAGAAGGGCACAAGCCATTCCTGCCTGCTGTGCCAATCATTTCTGCCCTGAAATGTGTGGATTTGGCAGCTCCAGGATCTGGAACTTGAGGTCCCAGCCCAGCACCACTTTCAAGATCCCCAAGCAGCAGCTTTCTTATGCTGATGAAGACCTGTGAGTTTCTGTCTCCATTCACTGTTGTCTTTTTCCTGCCAGTCTCAAAGGAATTTCACATCGAGGTGTAAAATTGCAAAGGCCTCAAGCACAGGTGGAAAATAAGAACTGGAATAGAGGGAAAGGCAAGTTCCAGCAGCTTCACAGCACCAGGATTCACTTTGCACTGAGGAGGAGGATAAACACAGCAGAGAATTAGCTCTTCAAGATGCCAACATCCATAAATCTGGCTAAAGACATTCTGCTACGGGGGTGGAGTGGGGTAGGAAGACCCCAGAAAGGACTAATCCTGTTAAATGATTTGAGAAAACACAAACCACGTGATGAAATTGGATTACCCAAAATAATAGTTAAGCTATTAGTCATGTCTATTGTGTGGCTGGGTAAGTCAAGATGATGTAGGCAGGAAAAATGAAATGCAGCATCACTGCCAAAGGGGCAGAAAACTCCCCGAGGAGAGGTGACACCTCCAAGCTCATCCAGGACTGGGGGGTGACTCACAGCCCCAGTGTTTCCCCAGGGTAAGCAGTTTTGGCAGCTGGCTGTCATAGTCTGAATGGTTTTAAACTTTCTCTGCATGCATTAAAATGAGGAATTTAATGTTCATAATTTAACGTGGGGGGAGAAGTACAATTTTCATATGATTCCATGACTCTGGGGCCAAAGATTCTTAAATCTAAAGTCCCCTCCTTAGAGGGAAAAGAAGTTCTTGTGAAAGAAGGTGAGTTTGTGAAAGGCGAGGGGCAGAAAAACATCCATAGTGGCAAGACAAGTGCCAAACAGGGATTAATGGGGACAGGTTTGGTGCCCAGCCCTGTCATGTGATGGGGTGGAGGAGGAGGGGGGATTTTAAACAGCAGGATTAAAACAGCACATCTAAAGTGTCTGCATTTTGTTTTGATCTGTCACGAAAACAGCTCAATTTGCAGAAGGAATCATCCAGTCCATGAAGTTTGATGCTTTCCCTTTGAAACAGTAACAGCTTTTCCAGCCTTGTCCAGTAACAGCCTCTCTGGTTTCCTTCCAGAGGAGGGACAAGGGTCTTTCACAGCCCCTGGTGCAGGGAAGGACCAGGGGGACATGGTGGGATGGGCTTTGGCCACCCCTCTGTCTTGGTTTGAACAGCCAGGTGTCTGCTAAGGAAGGCAGGAGCCTCCACTGAAACGGAAAATGTAAACCCCCTCCCTCTGAATTATTGTAATTTTGAAATTAAGAGGCTCTCAGGCAAAGATATGGGAATAGAAATAACAGTTCTTTATTAGGGAAGAACATAAAAATAAAATACAAATGCAGTAATACAAAACAACCCTGCCAGAGTCAGACCATGCCCTGCCCCGCTGTGTGCCAGGGGGTGGCACAGCCCCATCCCATGGGGGCTCAGCCCTCCTGCAGTGCCAGCTGTGGTTCTGCTGCAGCAGGGATCCTGCACAAGGGGGGAGTTTTCCTCTGCAGCTCCAGGGCTGCTGCAGATGGGCCTGGGCTCCCTCTGGGAATGCAGGGCAGCAGAAAGCTGCTCCTCTGGGAATGCAGTGGGCAAAGGCTGCTGTGGTGTCCCAAAGCTCAGACTGTATCCAGGTAGGAATGCTTGGCTCCTGCCCTGGGCGCAGCATCTCCCCATGGGATGATGGAATTTGATCAGCCATGCAGGGACACTCACTGGCCATGGACAGAAGATAATTTATAATTAATGGCCCATGAACAGCAGAGATCTCCTGGAGGGAGGATTGGCTGTGGGAGAGATAAGAAAACTGCCCAATGAACAGAGGATAACTGCCCCAGCTCTGACAGATGGTGAATAGAACACACAGCCCCATTTCCACCAGGGTTTGGACGTCTGGCCCCCATCAGTGAACACCTGAGAGGTGATGATTTACCATGGGCTGGGGCAGACCACAGCACGGCAGCCAAGGATCCACGGCCAGGGTCTGTCAGTGCTGCTGGCAGCTGCCATCACCTCAGTGCTGTGGGAAGTGCCCACACTCACTGGCCATGAACAGCAGAGATCTCCTGAGGGAGGATTTGTTGTGAAGAGATAAATAAAACTGCCCAAAGAACACCAGATAACTGCCCACCTCTGACAGACGGTGAATAGAATCCCCCAAACCATGCCTTACAACCCAGGGCACCCTCCCTGCTGCTCAATCCAGCATCCCCAATTCTCAGGGCTCTGTCCCGCCCTGCCCACACTGGGTGCACCTTTGGGCAGGGTTTATTCCCCGCTGTGCCCTGGCCAAGCCCTGCCCCTGGGCTCTGGGGCCCCTCAGTGTCTCTGGAGCTCTGTGCAGCCCAGCTGCAGCCCCAGCAGTGCTGCTCCATTGATTACCTGCACGGCTCATCAGCCCTCTCCAACTATTCCCCACGGTTGATCAGTCAAGTCATTGACAAGTTAACAGCTTTGTTTACTTCTCCCTTTCGTTTCTGCAGCCAATTTGTTCTGATCACTGTGCTGAGAGAAAGGCTGTTTTGATTGGTTTCTCACCCAAAATGAACCATGGTGGGTCCATGGACCGGTGGCATGGCTTTAATTGTGTCATCTGGGAGAGAGAAACCTTCTCACCCCACTTCTTTCAGGTATCTGCACCTTGGGCAGCACAGACCTGACCCCAGGGTGTCCCTGATAATCTCTCCTCCAGTACCCCAGCTGAACTCTCATTGAACATCTTCAGGTGTGATTTGGGCAGCTCTGAGTAGCTCCTCATGAATTTTTCCCACCCATGGGACCTACTGATGGTGAGGAGGAGATGCAAAACCCAGGCACTGCCCTTGAAGCCTGCAGCTGATGAGCAATCAGGCTCATCCCAGCCTCCTGGCTTGGCAGGGGTGGGAGCACTGGAGCTGAGATGAGATGGAAAATCAAGCCAGAATCTTCCTCTGCAGTGAGGTGTTATTATTATCATCAAAATCCTGGAGTGTTTAAAAACAATCCAACACCAGTAGCAGCAACTGGTGCATCTTGGTGAACGCAATCAGACACCAAACATGTCCTTGTCAGGGGTAAAAGTCTGAAATTTGGGGAAAGGTCGCAATCTTTCTCCTTGTTTATTTGATTTAAAAAAAATAAAAAGCATATGGGAAGAAAGTAGGCAGGAGGAGATGAGCAAAGTTGGCATCTCTGCATCTGAGCTGTGGCATTTCCACCATTAGAACTCGAGGTTCACTTTGTGATGGAGTAAGATCCCTAAATTGGGATAGAGAGGTTTGGGAAGAGGTGATCACTGCAGCAGCTGTGTGTGCATGGAGGTTTGTCAGGATGGGAGCTGGAGCTTGTACCTTGAGTACAATGGGTACAATACACACGGAAATACCTTTCCACGTGCTTTCTTCCTCTCTACTCAGCACAGGTGAGGCCACACCTCAAATCCTGTGTCCAATTTTGGGCCCCTTACTACAAAAAAGACATTGGCGTGCTGGGGCAGAGAAGGGAACAGAGCTGGGAAGGAACTGGAGCCCCAGGAGAGGCTGAGGGAGCTGGAAAGGGGCTCAGCCTGGAGAAAAGGAGGCTCAGGGGGGACCTTGTGGCTCTGCACAGCTCCTGCCAGGAGGGGACAGCCAGGGTGGGGCAGGGGAGGTGGGGGCAGGCTCTGCTCCCAGGGAACAGGGACAGGACAAGAGGAAATGGCCTCAGGTTGCCCTAGGTCAGGTTTAGGTTGGATGTTAGAGAAGATTTTTATGGGAAGGGTTGTCAGACATTGGCACGGGCTGCCCAGGGCAGCGGTGGCATCACCATCCCTGGAGATGTTCAGATAACACATGCTTGTGGTGCCTGGGGACACCTTAGGGTCAGTGCAACCTTGGCACTGCTGGTCAGCAGTTGGACTGATGCTCTCAGAGCTCCCTTCCAACCTGAACAATTCCCTGGCTCTGTGATTCCACAGCCCAGCCGCCGTGCTGCAGGGCCAGCCCAGGCTCAGCCAGAATGCTCAGGGCTCTGAGCTGGATGCAGCCCAGGCTGGGAGGCGCAGCCGGGGAATGCAGATGGGGAGAGGTTACCCAGGGCCTGCTGCTGATAAATGAACCCACACTCAGACGGGGAGGTGCAGGAGCCACACGAGCCCCACATGTCTTCATTAGGCAGGGAGAAGAGGAACAACCCCATACATCACCATTATGAAAATTTACCCTTAATAAAGAAATAATTTGTGCCATGCATCACGGCGGAGCCGCGCGGGGGGCACCGCGACACTGCTCGGGCTGGGAACCTCACTCCATCATTCCTCACAAGGCTGGCACGAGCAGGAGCCATCCATTGCTCCTGTCCCCTTTGGACCTCCAAAGGATGCCGGAATGTCAGCCTCAAAACATCCATCCTGTGGAGGGTACCAAGGCTCTGGGGGGTTTGGGGTGGTGCTCAGGGCATCCTGCTGGGGACAGCTCTCCCGTGAGGGTGAGGGGAGGGGACTGTCACATCACACCCAGGAACTGAAGGTACTGCTGGCAATAAAGCAACAAAACCCATTCTCTGAGCAATTTGTAGCAATTAATAGCCATTCCCAGGAATGAAATGTTAATTAATTCTTTCCCTGAGCCATGCATTTATTTAAGGTATTTGTGGGTGTTCTTGGTACTTTTATTAAGCAATTAAAATGCGTCCAAGAAAATATTTATCCATTTTAAGTAATTCTTAGTAAACACGATTTATATGGCAAGCAACCACTTTATTTTGCATTGTTAATTAAAACCGACGACACACTCCACTTCCCCGGGTTATTCGCCACCAGAGCAGCCAGGAGTGCTGCTTCAGAGCTGCTGGCAGCTCCAAAATCCTCCCTCAGAACTTGCAGGGTGGGTTTGTGCAGTGCTTGATGGGGCATTTCAGAGCCCCAGCAGCCCCTGTTAACCCCCAGGAGTCCCTGTGCTGCTGTAAGGAGCCGTGGCCTGATGAAGACCTTTCTAAAGAAGATTTTGTTGAGTCCTACAGCTTTCCCAGGGCTGGGAAGTCAGTAGTTTGTTCCCACAGGCTGGGTGTTGAAGGACTACAAGCCCTTGTAGGGCAGCCAGAGGGAGGTGTTTGTTCAGGTGAGCGTGGGCAGGGATTAAGTGCTCGTGAGCAGGGATGTTAGCAATGCTCCTCCACGGACTGACACCCCGTGGGGTTTGCTGTGCTCTCACTGGGGAGCTCTGTGGAGGCTTCGCCAGCCTGGAAGCCCAGCCAGAAACAGAATTCATGGGAAAAAGGGATGGAGCTGCTGTGCAGAAGGAGACGCAGCTGAGCATTCCTCTGAGAGCCCAGGAAGAGGCTCAGGTGTGTCATCCCTGCTCTTGGCAGGTTTCCTTCAGAAACCAGAGCAGAAGAAGAAAAAACACTAAGACATGGAAACCAAAACAAAGCCCCGGCATTGTTTAGGAGCTGACAAATCCCAGACTGTCTCTCTTATTTGCTTGTGTGCACTCTTAGCTGGGAAGCAATCGATGGAGTCAGAAAAATGCTATTTCCCTGAAGAATGTCTTCTTAGAAAAGTTCCTCCCTCCCTCCCTCTTCAGTGTTAAAAGGACCCACTGCAGGTATTCTATTTTTTGTTCATTCTTTAATCACCGGTTTTCAGTGCTGACTGTAATAACCCCTTTGAAACTTGGATCAAAATATCTCTTTCCTGGTTGAAATTTGTTTTCTTCCATCACCCGAGCAAATTCAATTTGCAGAAGATACTGAATTGGGAGGCACCTGGTACTCCCTCCAGAGAGGCCAGAGGAAAACAAAAGCACATTAGAAATATGAGAAAGGAAACAACAGAATGAAACCTAGCCCACAGGGGAAGAAATGCCCATCTGGGGACACAGACTGAGATGGTGTTCAGTGAAAAGAAATGAAGATGAGAAAATGTGCACATCTCTGTCCTGGAGCCAGGCTGGGAGAGCTGGGGGTGCTCCCTGGAGAGGAGAAGGCTCCAGGGAGAGCTCAGAGCCCCTGGCAGGGCCTGAAGGGGCTCCAGGAGAGCTGGAGAGGGACTGGGGACAAGGGATGGAGGGACAGGACACAGGGAATGGCTCCCACTGCCAGAGGGCAGGGCTGGATGGGATATTGGGAATTGGGAATTGTTCCCTGTGAGGGTGGGCAGGCCCTGGCACAGGGTGCCCAGAGCAGCTGGGGCTGCCCCTGGATCCCTGGCAGTGCCCAAGGCCAGGCTGGGCAGGGCTGGGAGCAGCCTGGGACAGGGGAAGGTGTCCCTGCCATGGGACAGGATGAGCTTTAAGGTCACATCCAGCCCAAACCCTTCTGGGATTATGATTCTATGATCTGCATTGGTCCCAATGGGAGCAGGGTGAATTTGGAGCTGGGTACCCCAAAGGTGCCTGTCAGTGGCAGAGGGCAGGAAATGAAGAACCCCCACCAGTGACCCAGTGGGGACCACCCGAGGGGCTCAGGGGCACTCAGGCCCCACAGCATCCCCTCTGCCTGTGCTGCCCTTCAGCCTGGACAGCCCAAGGGAGTCACACACAGCCCTGTGGGCAGGGTCCCCACAGACAGACCCTCAGCCCTCTCCTGGCACAGGGAGCCCCCCTGCCCAGCCCTGCCCCTGCACTGGAGTCTGGGCAAGGGTGGAAATGAGCACAAGCAGTGACAGACAAGGTAGTGGCCAAGTCATCCCAGGAGAGACTAAAGCAGGTGAATTTATAGAGTCTGGAAAAGACCCTGAGTGGCACATTTGCAATCTATAAACACCTTCAAGGGAACAACATAAATGAAAGGAGCCCTGATCTCCAGGCTGGCTGGGAGCCAGGCTTGGTGCAGGCCACGGAGACAGGAGGAAGAAATCACAGAGAACCACAGCAATGGAGGTGGTGGATGGGGCTGCAGGAGCATCCTCCCCTCTTCTCTGCTGCTTTTTATTCATGTTCTGTTTATAGATAGCAACTGCATGGTTAATAGGTGAGCAAGGCACGTTATGGGCTCGTTAAAACCTTCAGTTAAAACCCTTCTGGCTGTCCACGAGCTCATCACAGGAAGCTTTACAAGAGAGTTATCAGCTGCCATTATTAAAAACCAATTTGACATTATAAAAGATCCATACTGCTCGTTCAGCCACATTGATTTAGCCATGTTAAGCCTTGGAAAACTGGAGCAAGAACCTTGATCTCTGCTGAAGCAGGAAAAATTGGTGTTTGTGACACATCAGGAAATCCAGTTTTGCAGCAGCGATGGGTTTTGTACAAATCCATAAAGCGCCGTGCCACGGTTGTTGGGAGGTGTTTTCCCAAGCAGCTGTGATGTCAAACAGCTCTTGGAAACCTTGTTCTCTGTTTTGCAACATCCAGAAGGATCTCATCTGAGCTCTGCCCAGCTCTAACCCACCTCCAGACACTTCTCCACCTGGTTCCAGTTCCCGGTGCTCTCCAGGAACATTGGGAGGATGAACTGCAGGTGCAAGGACATGACCCCACAAGTCACTTTTATCCTCATCTTGAAGCCTCCTTCTTGCCCTTTGCACAGCAGGGAAGGTGCATTTGTGCAAAATAACCAGGGAAGTGTCTGGGACAAGAAAAGCTCTGGATTGTCACAAAAGTTTGGTGCCACACCCTGTCCCACTGACTGATGAAAAAAAGGCTTCATGCACCTGCTGCCCCCTTGAGCACCTGAGGGGCAGAACAAGATTCTCCAGAGGCTGGAAAACTGCTCATGGCTGGGAATCTCTACAGGGACAAAGTGTAAAAGGAACTTAATGGAGCAGAAATATTCCTGACAAAGAACATGGGGCATTTTCCCATTCACCGTCTGGAGTTCCTTCCTTCCTTCCTTCCTTCCTTCCTTCCTTCCTTCCTTCCTTCCTTCCTTCCTTCCTTCCTTCCTTCCTTCCTTCCTTCCTTCCTTCCTTCCTTCCTTCCTTCCTTCCTTCCTTCCTTCCTTCCTTCCTTCCTTCCTTCCTTCCTTCCTCCCTCCCTTCCTCCCTCCCCCTCCCTCCCTCCCTTCCTCCCTTCCGCCACTTCCTTCCGCCACTTCCCAGAACCTTCCCTTTCCAGAACCTTCCCAGAACCTTCCTTCCCTCTTTCCTTTCATTCCTCTGCAGTTCCTGAGATAGGAATTCAGGCCTTTTGGACCAGCAACCCAAGCAGGAGCCATCAGGACCATGTCTCTGTCCATCCCACAGGCTGTGCTAAGCTTTGGGCAGGAGGTGCCAGACATGGGGCAGATGCCCCCATCCCTCTGCTGCCCCATCCCCAAGGAACAGCCGCTGCCACAGCACTGGCAGATGCCTCCCACAGCAGGCAGCAGTGTTCCTGTGGCAGGGCAAGGCAGATCCATGGGGAGGCAGGGGAGCAGGATGCTGAGCTCAGCCTTGCAGGCTTGGCTTGGGCTGCAATTCCCTCTGGGAGGAGAAAGGCATCACCAAAACATCACTGCCCATTCAGGTCTGGGGAGCAGCACCTGGAAGGCTCCATCCATCTGGGCAGGCTTTTCCATACAGAACCTCCCTCATTAACACACAATGCAGCCCTAGAAATAAAACCAGCACCTCCTGATTAATTATTGGAGGGGGAGGCGAGGGAGGCAGGGGAGGGAAGCTGAAGTGGCCAGTCAGCATCTGTTAGAAGTGCAGAGATAAATGGAAGGCGAGGGCAGGTCAGTGCATACAAATCACTGCGTCCGCTGGGGAACACCTCTCAGAGTGCTGTGTCACCACGGGGGAGGCTGAGCAGGTCACTGGCAGGAGGCACTGAGGTTCACAGTAGCAGGTGCTCGGGGAATTGGCTCTGGCAGCACTCAGGGTGTTCTCCAGCCTGCCACGGACCAGCATTCTGCTCTGTCTCCAGCCCCACTGAGGCACGGCAGTGCCTATGGACCTTCAGCAGGAGCTCCCTGCAACTCCAGTTGTCCTTGGCTGCCTTTGGGGCAGCATTGGAGCAGTGGGGAGCCACGGCAGAGTGACAGGAACGAGCAGAGGGAGGCAGGAGACCGCTGGGAGGAGCAGGAGCAGATGCTGCTGGCCTTGAAGGGGACAGCTTTCCCCAAACCACGGCACCGACCCCGTGTGGGGAGCAGCCTCTGCAGCTCTGCAGCTCCTTCTCTCTCCTTCAGCCTCCGCAGCTCCTTCCTCTCTCCAGAGCCAGCTCCCAGTGCCTGCATCTTTCCCAACCCACCCAGCACAACCAGAAGGGCAGCCCCAAAACAAGGCAGAGACTCCTCAGGAAACCCTCTTCCCCCCAGTTTACCTGTCAGTTGTTTGGGGAGGATTATGATGTTTTTTCCCAGGCTTTTTTTCCCTTTCCCAAAGAGTGGCTGGAGTTTCAGACCGCCTGACAGCATCTCCCGCCTTTCCCACCCGCCCCCGAGTGGCAGGTTGCCAGATGGTGCCCCATTAGGTCACATTTGCTCATTGTTTGGCAAACAGGGCTTAATTCAAGTGCTGAGTTGACAGCTTGTTCTCCAAGACAATTTGCAAGTTGCAGTGTTGCAAATGCCAGCTTGGCTTTTCGGGAAATATTATTTCAGCTGCCTTAAAGGGATAAAGTTCTCTTTGACAGGGGAAAGAAAAAAAAAAGGAAAAAAAGGGCCAAAGCGGGGGGGCAGCAGAAAATGGATTTAGTGGTTTTGATGTGGAAGGACCAGCAGTGGAAGGACCCTTCAGGAAGGGATTGTCATTCCCCATCAAGTAGAGACCCCCATGTCCCGTTCCTCCCATCACTGAGGTCCTTCACAATCCTAAAAAATGAGGTGTATTCCCAGTGAAACAGGGTAATAGAATGTTGGTTTATTTTGGAAAGGTTTCTGTAGGGGTACATGTACACATCTCTCTGATGGCTCCTCTCCTCTCTGTGGCTGTAGTCCCTAAATCCCTGAGGAAGGGGACGATGCTGAGAACAAGTTCATGTCCCTTCTGAAGTCAGGGGCACTCTGGGCACGCTGCCCCAGCTACACATGGACATGGCAAGAGACACAAAACAGCACCACAACAATGCTCTGTTTTCTTCAACAGGTGGGCAAAGAAAGGCCAGGTTATAAAGGAAGCCTCCGGTGACTTCTACGAAACCATCGTGGACCACACGTTCTTCTTTGAGCCCGTGTCCTGCGAGGTCACCAATGCTCTGGGCAGCACAAACATCAGCAGGACTGTGGATGTCTACTGTGAGTAACCTGATGGCTTCAGTCTGGCTTCCAGGCTCAGCAGAGCTGCTGAGAATCAGCAGGAAGCAGGCAGAGCTCAGTCTGACTTGCCCAGGGTGGCAGGACTTGCAGCTCACTCTTTGTAAATGCTCTGGTGGTGGGACTTGTGATTTCCTGGTCAGCTCATGGGGTGGTCACTGGGGAGCTGATCCCTCTGGAGCTGCAGCAGGCACCTGCCTGAGGCTTTTCTTTATTTGGGGCCCATCAGGATCTACCCCTGTGCCCTGTTTGGTGTGGGGTTCCTGGCTGGCAGAGCCCATCCCTGCAGTAACTCTGGTTTCCTCTGCACAGTTGGGCCCAGGATGGCCACGGAGCCGCAGTCCCTGCTGGTGGACCTGGGCTCGGACGCGGTGTTCAACTGTGCCTGGACGGGGAACCCCTCCCTCACCATCGTGTGGATGAAGCGAGGCTCGGGCGTGGTAAGAACCCTGGGGGCAGGGGCAGGGCAGGGGCGCTGCAGTCTCGGGGTCTCTGCTGCGCACAGTGACCCCCAGATGTGTTAGAAAGTCTCTTTTCCCAGCCCGGTGCTCGAAGGAGGAGTCAGAGCTCTTCAGTTCTAGTTCTCAAGGTTGTTTATTATTTCTTATCTATAAAATTCTTTCTCCCGTCCTGCCGAGGTCTGTTCAGCAAGACAGACAGAGGCACTCTGCCTGCCCCGGGGCAGTGTTATCTTTTTATACTAAAAGCTACGTATACAACATTTACAATAACTTTCCAATACTGTAGATACGATATTTTCTGAAAAATATTTTCTTTAGGATTTTTCCTCCTGAGAAGCTGAGAGGCCTCAGGAACAAAATGTAACCAATGGTTATCTGCTGCTGTGGAATGCAACAGGTGCATCTGTGATTGGTCTCATGTGGTTGTTTCTAATTAATGGCCAATCACAGTCAGCTGGCTCGGACTCTCTGTCCCAGTCACAAGCCTCTGTTATTCATTCTTTCTTTTTCTATTCTTAGCCAGCCTTGTGATGAAATCCTTTCTTCTATTCTTTTTTGTATAGTTTTAGTTTTTTATATTCTTTTAGTATAGTTTTAATATAATATATTAATATATATATATTATATAATATATATCATAATAAATCAAGCCTTCTGAAACATGGAGTCAGATCCTCGTCTCTTCCCTCATCCTAAGACCCCTGAGAACACGGTCACACAATACCTATCACCTATGTTAGACAGTGAGCTTCTACTCTAAACCAATCTAAAAGTGCCACCATCACAGCAGAAGACAGAGGCCAAGAAGAAGAAGAAGAAAGGCTGGACATGCCCAGTTCCCTCCCTCTTGTCCCCTGAACCCCCATGCTAAAAACCCCAAAAATCTATTTTTCACCCTATGACAAACTAATTATTATTCTACTTATACTACTGTGGCTTGCAGATCCTCAAATAAGGTTGGTAATTTGCTCCATGGGTCATAATCAAACCCACAGGTGTTTTGGGCTCTGTGCCAGGGACTCTGAGCCCCCTGGCAGGGTCCTGGCACTCCAGGACAGCCAGAGGATGTCCTCAATTCCCACACTGCAGGACCCTTCCCATGGAGCAGAACCAGGTGCTCTGGGAGCTCCTGGCTGCACGAGTGCTGGCCCCTCCAAATGCAAAGGGGTCCTAAGAGTGGGGGGATTTATTTAATGATGATGGACAGAAGGGTTGAACCAGAGCATCACCGAACACCTCACTGATGGGGAGCAGTTCACCTGTGTGTCAATCCTTCTGGGATGGTCCTGTGTGGGATAGTCCTTTCTGGATGGTTCTGTGTGGGATGGACCTTCATGGGATGGTCCTTTCTGGGACGGACCTTCCTGGGATGGTCCTCTCTGGGATGGACCTTCCTGGGATGGACCTTCCCTGGCCTGGGATCTCACACCCTACATGTTCACCCCAGCACTCCCTGCTGTCAGCTGGAGCCTGCTCCGGGGAGGAGCTTGGATCTGTCCCAGCAGACTCCTCCACGTCTCTTTTGTACTGAAAATCCTAAGGAGCTTTGCCAGTCGTAATCTCAGCTCAGTCAGGCCTGGGAAGCAGGAGATGCTCTGATCCCTCCTTACAGACAGGAGGGCTGAGCAAAGCCACGGGGAAAAGCTAAAGGAGGGCTGAGATGTGAAGCTCATTCAGAGGCATGCACAGGTGTGGGTTTGAAAGCATCTCCCAGCTCCACCTGGGCAGGTCTGTGGGTGGGGGGACGCTGCTGTTCCTGCTCGAGGCTGTAATTGGAGAGCTGGGCCCCCACAGAGGGGCTGAGTCTTCTCCTCCTCCAAGGACACTGAGGCATAAACTGCTGGGCTGCTTTTTCCAACCATAATGACCTTGGTGAAGGCCATCTCCTGGGAAGAAATTATAGACTTGGGAGAGCTGATGGCTTGAATCAGCAAAGGAGTCCCAGTGGGTCAGTAATTCTTGGGTGGTTTCTCTGGGTTATCACTGCAGGCTCTCACACACAGATTGTTGTTCTGCTGCCTCGAGGTGGCTGCAGGAGCTGGGAGCAAGGGCTGCCTCACCCTCCTGCTCCAGCCCAGGCCCCATCAGGGCTGGCTTTGCTCTCCAGCAGTGCCCAGGCACAGCCCCCTTCTCCCTTTTTATCTGCCTCTCTCCAGCTGAGTTCCATCACATTGGAACTTCTTGGAGCAGAATGAAGGAGATGATTCTGCCCTTCCACTGTGCCCTCATGAAACTCCCCCTGCAGTGCTGTGTCCAGCTCTGGGGCCCCCAACTTCAGAAGGAGCTGGAGCTGCTGGAGTGAGTCCTGAGGAGGCCACAGAGATGCTCCAGGGCTGGAGCCCCTCTGCCCTGGAGCCAGGCTGGGAGAGCTGGGGGTGCTCACCTGGAGAGGAGAAGCTCCAGGGAGAGCTCAGAGCCCCTTGCAGGGCCTAAAGGGGCTCCAGGAGAGCTGGAGAGGGACTGGGGACAAGGGATGGAGGGACAGGACACAGGGAATGGCTCCCTTGGGCAGGGTTAGATGAGATACTGGGGAGAAATTCTTCTCTGTGAGGATGGGGATGCCCTGGCATAAGTTGCCCAGAGAAGCTGTGGCTGCCCCATCCTTGGAAGTGTCCAAGGCCAGGTTGGATGGGGCTTGGAGCACACTGGAATAGGGGGAAAGGTCCTTGCCTATGGCAGGGGATTGGAATGAGATGTGTCCAAGGTGTTCATGGTCCCTTCCAAGCCAAATAATTCCATGATTCTGTGAGCTCAGGCCAGACCCTCCAGCTGGTGCAGCGCAGCAGAGATGGTTGTGCTGGTCACCAGAGCCACCTCCACCTCTCCAGAGGGATCCTGGCAGAGGATGCTGCTTTGTAAAGCCATCAGCACCCAGTAATCCCAGTAGGAGCTGGGATCGGGGCTGCTTCTTCCCCAGCCCCTCTGTTTTCAGAACCAGGTTGAAGTCCCTCAGGATTGCCTTCTTTCCCCCTTTTCTCACAAAAAGGAAGCAAGTAAGAGACCAAAGAGAGTTGAGGCCAAGTAAACACAGGCGTTTTTATGGCTAACTCTGCAATCAATGCTAACACAGTGGGTTTAAAAGGGATCTGACCCTCTTTGCCTCTGCCTCGTGCCAGGTTAGGGCTGAGACCCCCACTTTGCTAAAGGGAGACACAGATCCACATCCAGCCCCTGCATCCACTGATTCTGGGAGCTGTGGGAGCAGAGCCAGCAGAGCCAGAGGCTCACCCAGCTGAGGAGGAGGAGGAGAGATGATGGGCTGTGACCTGCAGAGCCCTGGGGGAGAAAGCCCAGGGCAGCTGGAGGAGTTTGCTCCAGAAACCACTCTCTGTTTGAGATCTGCCGTGTTTTTTCAAACCCAGCAGTGCCAAGATCCTGCTGACAGCCTCAGCCAGATCCCTCAGCTTTTCCAGGTTTAATAAAGCTGCTCATTACACAGCAGGGCAGGGGAGCAACAGTCAGCCAGTCCATAGCAGGGGACTGACCAGAGCCAGCTGAGATTTCCCTGGGTATCCAGACCCTGTTCCAAGGTGTCTGCCATCTCTGCCACCACTTCTGGGCTTCAAATCCCCAAGTCAATCCCAGCAGCCTCCCCTATGCCTGTGAATGTGGAGGTACAAGTGTGGAGAGTGGTTCTCTCTGAGGTTTTTCTGCCTGTGCCACTGCAGCCACCAAAATTTTTCTCTTGCATCTTGAACTTCTTACAAAACTGGAGTTTGTAAAAATTAAAATGAATAGGAAAAGGATTTCTAATTCCGCCCCGAAGCACCTGTGGTGTTTCTTTATTCTTTGGGCAACAGCAGTAAGTGATATTGCCATGCAATGACAGACTTTGGGCTCATCCACTTGGCTTTCCCAAGGATGCTCAGGAGCCGGTGACTCAGGTCATTGTTTTGTCTGTAACTTCTCATGGCCCACCTGAAAGGCCCCCTCCTCTCTTTCAGGTCCTGAGCAATGAGAACAAGCTGATCCTGAAGTCAGTGCGCCAGGAAGACGCCGGGAAATACGTGTGCAGAGCCGTGGTGCCGCGCGTGGGCGCGGGGGAGCGGGAGGTGACGCTCACCGTCAACGGTACCTCCTGCTCCCTTCTGACATTCATTTCCTCCTGCCATTCATTCCTTCCTTCTTCCCTTCCACCATTCCTTCCTTCCTGCTCCCCTTCTGCCATTCACTCCTGCTTCCCTTCCACCATTCATTCCTGCTCCCCTTCTGCCATTCCTTCCTGCTCCCCTTCCACCATTCATTCCTGCTTCCCTTCTGCCATTCCTTCCCTCCTGCTTCCCTTCCACCATTCCTTCCCTCCTGCTTCCCTTCCACCATTCCTTCCCTCCTACTTCCCTACCACCATTCATTCCCTACCCCCATTCCCTTCCTGCCTTGATCCTGTTGCTCTGATAGTTCCTGTTCCCAAATTATCCCCTCAGATACTTCCTTTTGGAGCAAATCCCACCCCCAGTTGAATCAGAGATCCAGGCAATTGGAGTAAAGTGGATTTTGCATTATTTTGCCAGGAAATGCACAAGTTAAAGCAAAACAAAAAAAATCAACATTTGCTCAGCCCCTCGCAGTTCCCTATTATCAACAGGGGTTTATTGAGTAGTTGGGAGCTGGCAGCTTTAAATCTTTAATAGATTAATCTTGCAAAACCCTCGCAAGGTCGGAGAGTGCTGTTGTCTCTATTGTACACCTGGAGAGCTGGGAATTGAGTCTGTATCCAAGACCAGCAGCCTAATCACACTCTCCAACCCACATGAGGATACCTGTGAGATTCCTGTGAGGATACTTGTGAACACTCTGCCTGCCAGGATTCCTGTCAGGATACCCCCATGGCTGCTTGGGGCTCATCCAGCACCGTGTCAGGATGTGCCCTGGACTCACAGCCACATCTCTGGAGTTTAATGATGCCCTGACCAGGACCTCACAGCAGCTGGTAACAAATTTCAGCATAAATACAGCAGGGAAAGAGACAGGCAGGCTGCAAATGGTGTAAGCAGAGGATGAATTTTGCATTGTCTCTCACCTGCATGACAAACTGGCAAGTTTCACTCCTCACTCACTGTCACAAGAGAATAGCATGAGCAGGAGGCAGCTCAGGCAAGCATTGATTTCAAACACAGATAATGCACACGGTGGATGCCCCAGTTCCCTGGAAACATTCAAGGACAGGGCTCTGAGCAACCTGATCTAGTGAAGATGTCCCTGTCATGGCAAGGGGTTGGACTGGATGACCTTTAAAGGTCACTTCCCACCCAAACTATTCCAGGTTTCTATAATCCTGGAAAAGGAAGCTGAGGGCAACTCAGCAAGGACTGAAAACCAGCCACTGAAATCCAGCCACTGAAATCCAGCCACTGAAAACCAACCACTGAAAACCAGCCACTGAAAACCAGCCACTGAAAACCAACCACTCCCTGACTTGGACTCAGCTCCTCAGCGCCTTCAGTCTCCTTCCCCAACAGCTGCTGGGTTTTTATTACAATTAAATGAGCTCATGGAAAACAAAGCAACAAATTAGCACAAAGAACATGCTCCTTCCCTGACACCTACCAGGCACAGGGATGCCCTGAGAGCAGAGCAGAGCTCCCCACAGCTTGGAGCATTTGAAGCTTGCAGCATTGACTGGAAAATTTCTCTCCAGCAACTTTTGGTTTTCCCCCCCAGCTTATGCCTGGGGAAACTGATGGGGAGCAAATGAAATCCATGCATGGGGTTCATTGCTCAGCCTTGAGCATCTGCCAGGAACTGACTGCCTGCACACCCCATCCCATGGGAAATGCTGCCAGGTGCACCCCGAAGGTGACAAGGTTGGGACAGGTCACAGCAGGTGTTGGACCAAGGGAGAATCCCACACCTCCAGGTCAGGATGCTCTCCTGGCCCTCCAAGTGAGAAGAACCGAACCCCTGAGCAGCATCCCCACATCCCACATCCACCAAGAACAAGAGGCAGCCTGTCCTGCAGCGGGAGCAGCGTTCCAGCTCCAGAGCATGGCACAGTGTGTCTAATCCAGCTAATGAATTCTGCTGGAAGCCTCCTCTGATGTAATTCAAGAGGAAAGTTGAATGCCTCATATTTTGAAGTGATTTTAAATCCAGAGGGTGATACAATTGTCTGTTATTACCAGATGCCTCCCTCTGTCACAGAAAAATCAGGCATTGAGAAGTTGTGTTCTGGGCTGGCTGCACTGCCCCTGGTCAGGGCACCTGGACTTTTACGGGGCTGATCCATCTCACCAAGCACAGAGATCCCAACTAAGGGATCACCCAACCCACTCTGAGCCTGTGGTCCCACCAGCCCATCCACTCCCAAAATTATCCAAAATCATGGCCTGATGATAGTGGGGTGGGGTGGGAGAGCATCCTGTGCCCTTCCCACCCAGCTCCCTCAGACAGGGCTGTGGTTGCAGAGCAGCCCAAGCCCATGCCAGAGCCAAGGCCACCAGCCTGCAAGGAAGCAGATAGGATTTAGAGTCTGGTGAGTGGGAAGGAGGATTATGCAAAGCAGCAGCATTTGGCAGGGCCAGAGCAGCAGAGGCTCGAGGGAAGGGAGGAACTTGGTGCCATCATAAATCAGCAGCAGCTGGATTTACAGCCAAAGCCTCTCGATGCTCTTGACTGCACCCAGCCTGGTCACAGCCCCCACCCCAGCAGAAGCACCCAAGGTCACCTTCACAGGCAGATCAGCAGCAGTCCCCTCTGTCACTGCACCATCCAGGCTTGGCAGGGGCTGCTGAGCAGGGACCAGCACCCCTGCCCACCTTGTTCTGCAAGAGAAGTTTGTTGGAAGGGCTGGACAGCTCCAGGTGATTAATTCAGGATGTCATTTGCCTGGGATTCACCCCAACAAGGAATTTGGGCATGTGTGAGAGTTGGGAGCAGGGCAGGGGCTGGCCTGCCACCCCGCTTGGTCAGGAGCACATCAGGGTGTCAGGAAGCGCTCAAGGGCAGGTTGGAACAACCTCCTCTGGTGGGAGGTGTCTCTGCCCATGGTAGGGGATCTGGAATGAAATGGGTTCTAAAGTCTTTCCCAACCCAAATCATTCTGTGATGTTCCTTTGTAATCAATACCAGGCAGAACCAGCCAGCCCAGGACTTCTGCAGGAAGTAAGGAGTTAAACAAAACTCTCCTGCCAAATCATTTTGAGTGCCTGGGAGAAAAGTTCAGATGGACTCGAGCAGACTGGAGAAGCCAAGGCCATCCTATCCTTTCATTCCTGAAGGCTTCCACCTCAGACTTCTCTTTTGTGTGAGCTGCCAGGACCGCACAAATAAATTGGCACCGAGGTGCTAAAAATAACCTCCACCAATAGCTCCATCATTTATATCCATAGCAACATTGCTTAGAGCCTTTTCCCTGCCTGTGGGCTGTCTCACACTCAGCACTGAATGCCAAGCTGGAGATTGGCAGCTTTCATAAGGAGCCAAAGCCTGGTGGAGAATCAAACACCAGCCCTGAATGCGAAGAGGCTGCAACTTTGTGCTATTATTTCTGGGCATGTTCATCTCACAAATAGTCTTTAGTCATCCACTATTATCATGATGATAAGCCTTCGACTCTGAGCTCCTGAAGCAATAATAAAAGCCAAAGCCATTGGCATTTGTGCCATTTAAAATCCACTCTCCTTGGGGAAAATGATCCTTTTAATGATTATTAAGCCATTTTTCTCTAGCGTCACCCAGTCTTGGAGCACTTCCAGAATTTATAAGTAACATACAACCATCAAAATGGAAAGGAGATGGTTCTTTTTATTACTGTTTAGGTCTGGCCTGCAGATCCCATCACTGCTCTTGCCTCTGCTGGCTTTGGAATCATCAGGTGGGCAGGAGCATCAATGACCTCAGCAGGCTCCTCAGGCAAAGCAAGGAGTCACCTCCGCTGAGACCCTTGGCAAAGCTGAGCTTTCAGCGATGGATAAACAAGAACTCACACCTTGGGATCGTGCCTAGAACAACATCTTGAGCATTTAGAAAGAAAAACACTACAAAGTGCCTTTTTTTTTTTTGCATTCTTCAATCAAAAAGGGCACAAGTCTCCACAGCCGTACTGCTATGTCCATTACAGCAAAACAAGTCCTGACCTTCACGCCCAGCTCCTGCTATTCCTGATGTTGATGGCGGCTCCCTTCCAGTAGTAATTTCCTGAGCTGCCAGAACCGTGGTCACTGGTCAGTGAATTGTGCTTCAATGAGCTTGTTTTCCATCCATCTCCCCTTGGAGCAGTGTAAGGAAGCAGGGACAGGGCTGTGCCTCAGTGGGAAGTGTGTGGGGACTGTGCAAGTTTGGTGCAGGAAGGGGTTACTGGGACAGTTCCAAAAGGCAGCTGTATGTACAAATGCCTGAGAGTGAAGGATTTAGCATTTTGGTACATTTTTGTGGATTTATGAAATGTATAAATGGGTGATTTGGATGAGAATCAGGCAGGAATACCCAGGCAAATCTTTGTTCCCACTTTACCCCAAATCCCTGACACTTTTTATTGAAGGAGCACATCAAGTACAGGGCAGGGAGGTGGGGAAAATGGGAAAAAATCCACAAGGCTGTATTACTGATAAACCCAGTGACATACTCCAAACCAGGCGTGGCAACCCCAAGTGAACACCCAAAGTTCCAGAGCTGGAGCAGGGGGAGTTCTGACAGCCCCTGCCACTCCTCTCTCCCTGCCCTGCAGCCCAGTTGTTGCTGTTTTCTTTTCTGCCAGCAGCAAGCCGCTCATGGAAATGCAAATCTGCTCTAATTAAGGAGGTTAACAAACAGCAATTAGGATCCCAGCTCTTGTGCTGCTCCCCTGGGGCCATCAGGGCTGTTAGAAGAGTGAGGGACACACCACATGCTCTCCTCTCCCAAGCACAGGATGCTCACCAAGGCAGGACAAGGACATCTCCCATCCCAAGTTTGGCTCAGGAAGAGCCTTTCCTACCCTTTCTCCTTGGCTCCTTTAATGACCCACGTGGCACAGGAGAGCCCAGCTGATGGGTGTCAAAGTTTTCCAGCAGAAACTCCTCCACCACATCTTCCTTAATTCCCTGGAGTGTCACAGACATCTTTTATGGAAAATCCTTTCCTTAGGTTTTTTCCTCCTGAGAAGCTGAGAGGCCTCAGGAACAAAATGTAAACAATGATTATCTGCTGCTGTGGAATGCAACAGGTGCATCTGTGATTGGTCTCATGTGGTTGTTTCTAATTAATGGCCAATCACAGTCAGCTGGCTCGGACTCTGTCGGAGCCACAAGCCTTTGTTATTCATTCTTTCTTTTTCTATTCTTAGCCAGCCTTGTGATGAAATCCTTTCTTCTATTCTTTTAGTATAGTTTTAATATAATGTATATCATAAAATAATAAATCAGCCTTCTGAAACATGGAGTCAGATCCTCGTCTCTTCCCTCATCCTCAGACCCCTGTGAACACCGTCACACTAGAGAGCAATTAGTTTAATGGTTGCTAATGAATCTGGGGGGGCAGAGAAGAGGAACAGCAGGTGGGATTGCATCCTGCTTTGCTCCTGCAGCAAACAGCCCTTCTCAGAGGCCAGGCTCTCCAAGGAAATGGGAGAAGGGTCCTTTACACCAGGGGTGGGGGTACAGAGGTGGGGGACCCTGGTGCTTTGTGAGGGCTTTGCAAAAACCCACTCAATGTTCTCCACCACAGAGGAGACGGGGCTGTTTCTCCATCCCTGCCCTTCAGAGATGGACCCCAATATCCATTCGGGGTTCCCCTAACACCCCCCATCCCCAGCAGCCTCTCCTGTCTCCACAGGGCCCCCCATCATCTCCAGCACGCAGACCCAGCACGCCCTGCACGGCCAGAAGGGGCAGATCAAGTGCTTCATCCGCAGCACCCCGCCGCCAGACCGCATCGTGAGTATCACCCTGGGCACAGAGGGTGCCTGCAACACCTCGGGCTGCTCCAGGCTCACCCCTCTCTCCCTTGGCAGGCTTGGTCCTGGAAGGAGAATGTTCTGGAATCTGGGACCTCGGGGCGCTACACGGTGGAGACGGTGAGCACGGATGAGGGGGTGATCTCCACGCTGACCATCAGCAACATCGTCCGTGCTGATTTCCAAACCATCTACAACTGCACAGCCTGGAACAGCTTCGGCTCCGACACGGAGATCATCCGGCTCAAGGAGCAAGGTGGGCACTGCTGGGGGCTGCTGGGGCTGGGGGCAGAGGGAATTAGCACCTGGCTGGGCTCTGAGAGTAGGGATGTGCTGTGAGAGGCAGGAGGTGCTCAGAGAGCTCTTGGGATGCCAGAGGACATTAGGAGGATGGTGAGAAGGCTCCAGCTGTGCTAGCTGCAGGATTGCATCCTTAAGGCACATGATCTTGGTAAAGGGGCAGGAGCAGGGGCAAGCCCTGTAACGTCTCTGCTTGGTAAGGAATAGCTGATTTCACCTGTCCTGCTAAAGCTGGAGGGCACGGGCTGATCCTGCACCCCTCACTCCCTGTCCCACAGTACAAGGTGATGTCACTGCCCAAGCTGGAGGATCATTTACAGCCTTGGAGAGACAGCAGTGGCTGCTCCCAGCAGACCCCCTGCTCCACAGTGATGGGAGTGAGCAGAGGAAAGCGTTTGCACTGGTGGCAACTCTCCATGCTGGCCACCAGCCACAATGCCAGCATGTCACACAGGGCTGGGCTCACACACCCAGCACTTCCCAGGGGATGGCCAGGGAAATTCCACTCTCGGGGCTCTCCACAGCAGGGGAGGGAGATGGCCTGTGTGAGGAATGCTTAGCTCCTGGAGGAACTCCAGTTCTCCTCTATTTTATTAAATGCCAGGGCAGGCAGGTGGATTGTTCTCATTAAGCCGTGATTTATAGGCAAGGCTGGCGTCCAGATTAAATCAGAGCTAAATGAACCCCTTAAAATTAGCCTTGGGCTTCTTCCAATGCAAACAGAGCCAGTGGTTTTTCCAGGTCGTCTGCCAGCCAGCGGCAGCGCTGGGCGAGCTCACACCCAGCGTCCCTGCAGGGCCACCAGGGGGACAGCCCTGCTTGGGACAGGGAACACCACAGGGTGACATAGGGGACACTGCAGGGTGGCACAGGGGACAGCCCTGTCCAGGCCAGGGGACACTGCAGGGTGGCACAGGGGACACCGCAGGGTGACACAGGGGACAGCCCTGCCCAGCACAGGGGATACTGCAGGGTGACACAGGGGACACTGCAGGGTGACACAGGGGACACTGCAGGGTCACACAGGGGACAGCCCTGCCCAGCACAGGGGATACTGCAGGGTGACACAGGGGACACTGCAGGGTGACACAGGGGACACTGCAGGGTCCCCTTCACAAGGCCAGCCCCAGAGCAGGCAGAGCAGAGCAGAGCAGAGGGCTGAGCGCTCAGGAAGGCTGCGGTGGGCGCGTGGGCTGTGCAAGGCTGTGGACACTTGCTTTATTTTCAAACAGGTACGGAAATGAAATCAGGAGCTGGTATTCAAGCAGGTATGGAAATCATGAGCTGACGGTGAACGTGAATTGTCCCCAGCCACCACCACACCTGAGGGCCCAGCGTCCTCCTCCTGGCCCGGCAGCTTTCCCCAGGGCAGGCAGGGCAGGCAGGGGTGCAGGGAAGCTGCAGGGCAGTGACTGGGGCAGGACTGGGAAGCTGGAGTGCCCCAGTCCCCCTGTGCCACTGACCCACTCTGGAAACCAGCACTTTCTCTGCCCCAGCTCCCCAGGCACTGGAAGGGGGATGCTGTTACTCAGCTGTGTTTAAAATGTTGCAGAAGTCCCACAGAGTGTGACTTTGGGACAAAAACAAAGAGGGGAAAGTACATGTTTCCAGGGTCATCTGCAGACATCAGCTTGGTTCAGCATAGTGGGAGAGTGATGGGCAGCATCCATTGGCACCAGAGCAGGTTTGGATGGATCTCGGGGCAGATCTGCAGGAGGTGCTGCCCTTGTGGTTCCTCATCCTGTGCCCCAGAGCAGAATTCCTGGGGGAGCCAGCAATCTGCCCCTCCCTCAGCTCACCCTCCCTACAGGAGAGTTTACCATCCCCACCATTCTGTCATTGCCCCTTTGTAGTTACCTTTATCCCAGCCCAGGAGAGCCCTGGACATTTTCCCCACCCTATTCCCTGCATAGTTCTTCATCCTCTTCATCCCCATCACCTCCTGCTTCTCTCTGAGCTCTCCCATTCCCCAGAGCTAAGAGCCAGCCAGCCCTCCCAGGGCCCCCAGGCTCCTGTCTCTCTAGCCCTTTGCTCCATTCTCCCCTTGGAAGACCAAAAAAAATCCCATGAGGAGCTGCCACTGTTGGCAGGAGCACTGCCTAGCAGGTGGCCTCAGAAATTCCTGGTTTCTTTGTGCCATGGCTCAGCTGCTGGGTTGGAGGATGCTGATTTTAGGGTGAGCTTCCTGGGGCAGCTGGACCCAGCTGCAGCACCTGTCCAGCAGAGGACTGAGGGGATTTGCCTTTTCACCAGCTGGGCACTCCCAGAGGTTTGGTGATGGATTGGTTCAGTGCACTTGAGTCGTGTCACCAGTGTCCCAGCTTGAGTGACATGTGACACATCAGGGGACCAGCAGCCCTAGCAGGAGATCCATGAACAAGCCACAAAGTGAGAAGCATCAGTTCTGTTTTGATCAAGTGTGAGCAGAGCCTGAACTCAACCAGCACCACGTTTATCACCTGCAGTTCCCAAATTAGGGCTCAGGACCCAGGAGCTCCACAGCCATGGCTTAAGGGTACCATGAAGTGGCTTTAGAACTCCCCTGTCCCACTTGGGACAGGGTAAACAAGGATGACACCCTTTGCTGACTGCACAGTGGATGCTGGTGGAATGAGAACTGCCCCCAGTCCCCCCAGCAGGGGTGTGCCCCCCTTGGGAAGGATGGAAGGCACAGGTGGGATCTGTGTTCTCAGGTCCAGGATGAAATTCGTGCCCACCCCCAGCTCCATTCCCGTGGGCAGTGGGAAATTGTTCCTGTATCACCCAGTCAAGTGACAACCCCTGGGCTTTGCTTCTCAGCTGGGTCACCCCCTGTGTCCCCAGGGTCCAGCAGCATCCATGTCCCCATCTGCACAGACCTCTGATGAGAACCACCTCTCTGCATTCATTTTTCCATAAATTCATCCCATCCATTTCCAAGGCAAGGCCTCCAAGGAAAGAACACCTTCCAAGGAGGTGTCCAGGAAAGCTGTAAGGACACCCTCACCCACCTTATCTGGCCATCCCAGACAGGGTTATCCCCCTTTTGCTTCACAAGATCCTACAGTGTTTAGAAATAGAGGAATGGGGACCGAGAGATACCTTCAGCTTTAGGGGAGAGGGTCTTTGGGATGCAGCTTTATCATCCCAGCCAAGGAAGGCAATTTGTGGTACCCACAGATGTGGTGCCCTACAGTGTGAGTGCTGCCCATTGCTGCCCCTCCTTAATCCAACCCAACACTCACTGCAAAGTCAGAGCTGTGCCTGGAGGAACTGGAGAGACGGAGCAGGGAGATAAAAAGGCTTTGGGGCTCCAAATCTGAATCTCTCACCTTAAATGTGATTTCCCATTCCACCATCCCCACACCTCACAAGTTGCTGTCAGGGCCTGCATAGATAAATCAGCTTTACTGGCTGAGCCACAGCCCAAAATCCCCCCAGGAATTTGGTGACAAGAGTTCTTGTAGGCAGAACGATGTGAGGGTGCTCTGGCTCCCCCAGACTCTGCCCACACATCCCACCCCACAGTGCTCAGCCCCAGCATGGGCCATCCCTCCCGTCCCAGTCTTTGTAGCTCCCTCAGGAGTTTTGGAAGGATGACAGTTGATAAGCCACAGGAGAAGGCAGGAAATTGGGATATAAAATAGGGAGGGGCTGTGAATGATGACTTGGGTTAAGTCATCCATCAGCCTGCTCGGATGCCATTTCTCTTTCTTTATAATACTAACACACCGTCTTCTTTTGCACTTCATTCTTTAGAGAAGCTCATTCATTAACCTGCAGGGCACTAATGAGAGCAGTTGCTAATCTGCTCCTCTGGCTCCCCCCTCTCCTCCCAGGGTAAACTGAAGCACAGAACGAGCAGGGTTGTACAAACTGCAGCGTCCCACGGGCAGCCCGTGCCGACATCACCACGCAGGGATGGGGGAGCAGGGAAGGAGGCCCCAAAACCCTCCCTGGGCTCATCACTGAGCCTCTTGCCAGTAGCCAGGGGTGGGTCCCTGGGGGAAAAGGCCCCTCTGTGACCTTCAGCCCGCTTCACTCTTGCTCTCCTTGCTCTTGCAGAGTCGGTGCCCATGGCGGTGATCATCGGGGTGGCCGTGGGGGCCGGCGTGGCGTTCCTGGTGCTGATGGCCACCATCGTCGCCTTCTGCTGTGCCCGCTCCCAGAGGAGTAAGTGTCACCTGCTGGAATATCACCAATATTGTGTACGGGACGTGCCTTGGCTTGCCTGGCCCTGCTGCTGAACCAAACAGCGGCACTGTGGTGTTTCACCCCAGAGACACTTTTGGCTGGCTGGGTGTGTGGTGTTTCACCCCACAGACACTTTTGGCTGGCTGGGTGTGTGGTGTTTCACCCCACAGACACTTTTGGCTGGCTGGGTGTGTGGTGTTTCACCCCACAGACCCTTTTGGCTGGCTGGGTGTGTGGTGTTTCACCCCACAGACACTTTTGGCTGGCTGGGTGTGTGGTGTTTCACCCCACAGACACTTTGGGCTGGCTGGGTGTGTGGTGTTTCACCCCACAGACACTTTTGGCTGGCTGGATGTGTGGTGTTTCACCCCACAGACACTTTGGGCTGGCTGGGTGTGTGGTGTTTCACCCCACAGACACTTTTGGCTGGCTGGGTGCTGCAGCTGGGCCCGTGGGGACAAGTCCAGGCCTGCAGGAGCTCTGGTGGTGCTGGGATGGAGCTTCCCCCATAACAGGGGCTGCTCCTCAGGTTTCCCTCTGCTGGAGAAGCTTTAAGGCGATGGTGAAGGAAAGGAGTCGGTTCTGATGGAGGGTTTGGATCCAGAGCTTTATTCTGGCCCACAGGCCTCTGAATGCAGCAGCAGCTCCAACAGAACTCCCTGACCCCGGGGTTGCTGCTCCTTTGAACCCCGGGCAGAGGGGCAGGGAAGGGGCAGGGAGCCACCAAGCAGGTGCAGGAGGGGAGGGACAAAGGGACAAAGGACACCTGGATGGCCCAGTGCCCCCCGGGGGTAGGGGGCATCCTTTGAATCTGCCAATCACTCAGTGCCCCTCTGGAATTCCAGGACTGACAGACAGCGCTGGGAGGGGTCAGGGAGGGGAAAGGAGAGGTGACTGACACACCTGGCAGAGAATCTTCAGGGGAGGGACCCGGGGTTCTGAGGCAAACCCTGAAATCACACTGCAACAGCCACCCCCACCTTGCTGCACCCTTTGGAAGGGCTGGGGGGAGAAGTCTGGGGAGAGGGTGGATTGAGTGGAGCAGGGAGAAATCAGAGCCTGAATTAACCAACACAATTTACTGAATTTACTTCTCTGCACAAGCTGCTTCTCGTGTTGGTCTACCAAGTGTTTGCTGCAAACAGCAGCGCTGTGGGAAAAGGGGAGGGTTTATGGAAGACATGCCAGGGTAACTGCTGATCCCTGTTAGCAGCTCAGGAGGTGTGCAGGGGACCTCTTAATCTCTCCCTTGGAGGAATCCTGAGGTATAAGAGGGAGAAGCATCCTTACTGTGCCACATCGGTCCTTAAAAACCCTCCACAGTTCTGCTTCTGTTTTAATTCCAATTTTCCTGACATGCATATTCCTGGCAGGAATGCCAACCAGCAGAGGGGTTTTCATGGGACTTGTGCATTCTGGAGTCTGGCTGCAGTGGGAATACGAGTTGAAGTGACATTAGAGACGCGGGTACAGGAGGAGGAGAGGGAAGCAGCGCAGCATTGTCTGGCCTCATTAAAAAGACACCGGGAAATTAAAGGAAGATTGTTGGCTCCGTGAAAAGGCACCAAAGCAGGAGGGGGAAGAGTGTGATTGTCTGGAGCATTCCAAGTCTCTGGGGAGAGGAGGAGATCCTTGGCGCTGCTCCCGGCGCGCGAGACGCGTGGTGCGGATTCCAGGATGCCAAACTCCTCACGTGGGTGCCAGAAAACCCATTTGTTGTTCTTTTGTTTTTCCCCCCTTGATGGTTTACAAAGCCATCAAAGATACCAGGCTGCTCCTGGATTCAGTAAGGACACACGACCCCCCACTGCAGAAATGTGTTTAATTTTCAGTGTGATAATGATGCCTCTCCCTGTTTTATCCCTTTTTTTTTTTAACTCCCGCAGCCTCCATTAGCAAGAATTAATGAATTAAATAGGGGAAGTCATTTATCTTGCTTTTTGGGGAAGGATTGCTGATGGACAGCACCCAAGACCAGGCCAGTTTGATGTCATTTGGCAGCAAGAGGCAATGCAAGCACCTGAAGGAAGCAGGGCCAAGCTGTGCTCCCATGTCCATGAGCAGTTTTTTCCCCATGCCACATCCTTCAGAGAAACTGAGAGCGTGTGGTTCATTATTTCCCTCTCGTTTGATGGAACCAGATGGTGCAGGGCTCTTTACAGGACACACAATTTCACAGGAATGCCATGACAACAGATCCCAGATCTGGTGGAAACGCCAGGATTTAGACCCTCACAAGCTGGAGGCATGCAAGGACGGGATGCTCTTCAAGGGGAAAGCCAAGAGGGGACAAGACTATCCCAGCCAAATGCCTTGTGTTATTTATCCTATTGTTAAATCAGGAAAAAGAGGCATTTTCCTCACCTGGGTTGGGAGGATAGGGTGTGGAAAGAAGGCACTGGGGACATGGTGGCAGGGTTTGAAGTCCCTTTTCTCTGCTGTGTTTCTGGTGCTATCCTGTTTAGAAAAGGTTTTTGGGTCTCCAATACACCGGAGGCTGCTGGGTGTGGGAGTGCTCCCTGCTCTGCTGCTCCCATGGCAGTGTGATTCCCTGGGGAGAGCTCAGAAGCCTCCCCAGGCCAGGGCAGGGGTCCCTGTGCTCCCTACAAGGCTTCCTTGCCACTTCACTTTGGGATCAGAATAAGTAAGAGATCATGTAGCCATGACATTTTCTGAAAAATCTCTTTGCTAGGATTTTCCTCCTGAGAAGCTGAGAGGCCTCAGGAACAAAATGTAGACAATGATTATCTGCTGCTATGGAATGCAACAGGTGCATCTGTGATTGGTCTTATGTGATTGTTTCTAATTAATGGCCAATCACAGTCCAGCTGTCCAGACTGTCTCAGTCAGTCACAGGATTTTGTTATCATTCCATTCTTCTTCTTGCTTGCTAGCCTTCTGATGAAATCCTTTCTTCTACTCTTTTAGTATAGTTTTAATATAATATATATATATCATAAAATAATAAATCAAGCCTTCTAAACATGGAGTCAGATCCTCATCTCTTCTCTCTTCCTGGGATCTTTGTGAACACCATCACAAGATCACCCAAGAGCTCATTGAAGATCCCTGCCCTGATCTCCCTTCCCTTCCCTTCCCAAAACCTTATGGGGAGGGAAGAGCCAGACCCAGCTGGGGACAGCAGCAAATCCAGAGTGCAGATGGGATTCCCCAGCCTGAGTTCCATGGATGGGGTGCTGCTGGCACTGGGGCCACTCAGTTCCCCTTTACCTGGCTCCAAAAGCCACTGGAAGCTGCCAAAACAATCTCTCCTTGGGTTTGGGAGAATTGGGAGCACCAGCAGCTGCACCAGAGCCCAGTGACACTCAGGGTACAGAATCCTGCAGGGAAGGACTTGGATGTGCCAGGTGGATGGACTTTCACCCCAGTTTTGAGGCGCTGATGCCAGCTGAATGCTCTGGCCACTGTCTCTGGTGGCAGGAGGGTGGGGACACCAGGCTGAAAGGTGAGGAAAGGAATTTCATCACTGTTAGTGATGTGCGATGCTCAGAGTTATTACAGAGATCAGCTCAGGAATGATGGGATTGACAGAGCACTTGGATAGCAGGAGAAGGACTCATTTCCTGCCAGGATGACTGCAGAATCCTCTCCCAAGACAAATACTGGAGCGCTGTGCCATCATTTATAACAACAACCTGGTGCAGGCTGCAGGCACTGTTGTGTCAGTGGGACACAGTGACCCAGAGTAACTCTGGAGAAGGAATCTCCTGCCCCAGCCACTGACCACAACTAACAGCAATTCCTGACCATGTTTTGGGAAAATGCAGCAAAAAAAAGGACCAGGTGCAGATACACCGAGCCTGGAGGCTCTGGAAAAGAAAAAAAAATTACTGCACATCTGTTGTTGTATCTTCAGTGACTTAACGGCCCAGAGTTATTTGAGGGGGAACACTCCTGGGAGAGGAGCTGCAAGACACTGATTAGCATCTCCTTGTGATTAAAGAAAGAGGTTCCAGCACCAGGAACGTGGTCCCAGCAGGACAACATTAAAAAAAGAAGCTGTAGTAACTTCCCAGTGAAAAGCTTTGCCTTGTGCCCTGAGACTTGGCGAGGTCTGGGGGCTGTGGAGGACAGGGGATGCTGGGAGAGATGAATTCAAGGACAGAGCTTCGAGCTGGTGTCAGCTGCATCATTCAGTTTGGTTTAGAGATAAAACTCCCGGGGGGTCCAGCCTTTTCTGGACTGATCCCCACAATCCCGGCTTGGCAGGGCGCTGCTGGATCCGTCAGCTGGAGGTAGATCTGACAAACCGGTGGTTCAAGGCAGTTTTTGGGTCTGGAAGGGCTGGCACAGCCATCCTGCGAGGTGAGAGCCAGGTCCGTGGCTGGGGGACAGCTTCAAAGCTGTTGAGGTCTCGCTGCTCAGATTTGCCTCCATCTCTGCTTTTCATCTCGGCTTTGCGCCGCCGCTCTGCTCCCGCTGCTCCGCGGTTTCCTCCTGCTGAAGCGCCTTGTTCAAAGCACGCCTGACACCTTCAGGGAAGGCAGGGAGTCTCTCCAGGAATGTTAGGATGTTAGAATGTCTCTCTTCTCTCGTTGTCATTTCCAGGCTGCCTGGAGATGATAAAACTGGCCCTGGCTACGTCTGTGCTCATTGCTTGGCCTTTTCCATGTGCTGTCTGCACCCCGGGCTGGGGAGGCTTTTCTCAGGGGTTCCCAGAGCCTGGGCAGAGCTGGTCCATCCCTCAGGAGCAGGATTTCCTACGGATCAGCAGGCTGGACAATGATTTCACTCCCTGTGGGAGTAGTTCTGCTACAGCCCAGCCCCTGGTAACAGCACCGTGTGAAAAACGCCAATCACTTGTTTTTAAAATTTTAAAAGTTTAATAGTAATAAAATGGTTATAAAAATAGTAATACAATTGGAGTAATAATAATTTGGACAATTTGAATTAGGACAATATGAGACAATAGAGACCAAGAGTTATGGACGTCCAGGTACCTTTTTCTGGGCAGCACGAGCCCGAAAAAGGACACACATTAACAGAGGATTAACCCTTAAAAACAACAGCCTGTTGCATATTCATACAGCTCATACATGATGCATAAATTCCATTCAAATACAGGATTCTGTCTGGTCATCATCAACTTCTTCCTCTGAATCCTAACAGCGCCTTCGAGGCAGGAAGAAGTTCGTTTCTTCTGATAATGGAGCAATAAATTCTTTTTCTCTGAAACATTCAGGTGTCCTGTGGCTGCTGTCTCAGTGCGAGTCCTTTCTTTAAAAAAGTATCTTACATAGCACAGTTTCTATTTTAACATTTTTTATAACCTAAAACTATATTTAACACACTACTTACGAGAATTAATACAGCATTACTTTCCAACACAACACATATAATATTCATTTGAATATTTGCGAAAAGCCAATCATAAAATACACGCATTTTTCGCAACCGTGAGCTCCAAAAGGAATTCCTGTAAGAGTCTGAGCTGCCCATTCCTTCTGGCAACACAAATATTGCTCCTCCAGCTCTCCACCGGGCTTGCTGAGCCGGGTTTATTTTCTCAGGTGCTGCGGGGATGCCTCAGTGATGTCCCTGCAGAAGCTCGGACTGAGCCCCCTGTCCGTCTCCCTCTTTTCGCAGATCTCAAGGGTGTGGTGTCTGCCAAGAACGATATCCGCGTGGAGATCGTGCACAAGGAGCCGGCCTCGGGCAGGGAGGCGGAGGAGCACCCGACCATCAAGCAGCTGATGGTAAGGAATTCCTTCCCTCCCCCGGCGATCGCTCCGGGCAAGGTTTGATGGTAACAAACCCAGACATGTGTCGTTCGGCCCCCTAGTAACCACTCGAGGCAAAGATGCTCATCCAAAATGCTGTTCTCGAGATCCACGTTCTCTTGCCATAAAAACTCCTCGAGTGAAACTTGGCTAACGAGGAGGGAGAGCTGCTAAGCGTTTATTGCAGCGGCCCGCCGGGCTAATTGCAAAGCAAATTTGCCACCTCACACCTGGAAAGCTGCAGAGGGCAGGGAGACACCCGAGGGGCGAGCACGGGGTGATAACGAGCTCATCACCCAGCGAGGCTGTGCCCAGGTGAGCACGGGGCTGGGTGTGAGGCCAACCTGCACCTGGGTCTGTAACACCGGGGAGCTGTCACCCTCCCGAGGCCACCGCCTTCACCCGAGGGGACCGACGGACACGGGCAGGGCAAGAGGAGGATGGCTGAGATCCGGGAAACGCAGCGTGTGCATCCTCACCACTCTGTGTGCTATGGTCTCTGCCTTGGCTTTCACTTGCTGGTGACAAATACAAGCTGAAAAATGGCAAAGAATCCTGAAGAAAAAAAAAAAAAAAAAAAAAGATAAAAGAGCAGATGGGAAAGGGGGAAGGGATTGAAGAAGCCAGTGGCTGCTTTCTAGGCTGCTGGGTGGTTTTTTTCCTCCTCTAAATCTCAATTTTTTGGGCAGCATTTGTATGTCCTGCCTGCAAAAGCTGTTCCATGAATGCCTGGTGGGAAGGCAAGGCTGATCATCGTAGAGTGGGTGGAATTGCTTGCTGAAATTGTCAGGATTGCCAGAGTATTTGGACGGCCAGGGAGCCTCCAAACAATGAGGCAGGAGGAGGTGGAGATCTGGCCACTTATCCCAGCACCACTGGGGTTCCTGTGCAAGACCCTTCGTTCCCAGTAGGGCTTTGCCCTGAGAAATCTGCAAGTCCATGGTGGGATTTGCAAGGCTGGAAGGACAGAGGAGGCTGGGGTTGGATTTGGAATAATCTGCTGAGATGAAGGGAAATGAGAAGTTTTCTCTCCATGGGACCCTGTACATCATCTGTGTGATCAGCAGTGCCAAGCTCAGGTCTGGCTCCCACAGGGGCATCTGGGATCATCCCAAATCCCACTCCAAACCATAACTGGAGGCAGACACAAAGCCTCAGCAGAAGGGAACATTTACCACTCTGAGTGATCAAGGAAGAGGATGGTGGTGGGAGCTCAAGCACAGGATCTTGGAAGGCATCCTGGGCACTTTCTTAGGTTATTTGCAGGAGCCAGGGGGTGATTTCACATCAGCTTGTGCCTTGGTGAGGCTGGGAGCTGAGCTGTGCTGGGCACGTTGCAATGAGGATTCAGACAGGGTGGAAATGGTGCAGAAAAAATGACAATATTTGTTTGAGAGCTGGGAAAAAATGCCTTCGAGGGAGAGGTTGTGGAGCTCTTCTGGTTAATCAGCCAGACTGGTGAGAGGTGGTTTGGTCACGGCACAATGGAACTGTGTAAGTGTGAACAGGGTTCACACTTAAAGCTGAGCACTTTCAGATGTGACACAACAGAGACTCACAGCCTGGCTGGACTGGAGGAGGGCAATTCTTCCCCTTTCCTGGCCAAATCCAGGGATTTTCCCTGAAAATACAGCAGTTGGAAATTACATCGTTGGATCATCGCCATTCAGGGCTGGAAGAGATGGTCCATGGTCTCTGACCCTGGTGGTGGCAGGGTTTGGGACAGCTGGGACATCTTACCTGCAGGGAGAAGGCATCAAAGCCCCCTCCCCTGCCTGGATCAGAGCCTCCCCACCCTCATCTGCCCTCAGCAAGCACGTTCCCAGGAAATATTCCCCAATTCCTTCTCTCCACAGAGTCTGCAGAGACCCCCCCTCTGTCCTTCATCCCCATCCTTGCCGTGTCCAACAGCTGGTGTGGGCATCCTCCTCCAGCCGCCAGACACCCAGCCTTGGATGCCAAACAGTTCCTGATAAAACGTCCCAACTTTGTCAATGAAATGAAGGATCAAGTGAAAAACTTCCCCTTGCTGATGGGGAGCAATGAAACCTCTTCAGCAGGAGGAGGGTAGTGCCCAGCACCTCCCTCCCCTTACTCCGGGATTTTCCAGCTCTCCCTCCTCCCAGCGCCAGCATTATTCCCTCTGCTTCCCCATTTCCCTTCTGCGAGCGTCCTGTGAGATCTCCATCCCTTGAGATGACCTCGCCTCACGGTGTTCATCGCAGCTGTGAGTGTCAGTGCCGCACTCGGGCTCGGGATCATTAACGGGGATGTTAACGAGGAGCAGCCGGGCTGGCAAACAGCTCCTCGCTGCTCTCCATCCTAACCCCATCCCAGCCCCTGACTCCAGCACAGCCTGAGCTGCTCCTGCTGAATTTCAGGATCCTCAGCGCCGTATTTGTGCCTTTGTGCTCGGTTCCCCCCGTGTCCCGCTCTGTCGCAGGGTGCCAGAGGGACTCTCCGGCCCCACAAACGCTGTTTTGTCATTGTCCAGCCATCTGTGACCTCGGCAGCTCACCGTGCTTTTCACAAGTAATTATTCATGCATCTATAAACTCATTAACACCTTAGGATACGCGTCACGCTGGCTGATTTGCATATGTTCACATTGCCTCAGCGGCGTTCCCCCCCCCTGCTCCGAGAGCTGTTCTGCCAGGCGGTGCCCACGGGCAGGGAAAAGGCTGCCAGCTCCAGTGGCTGCAGGCAAAAGAGCCCAGTAAAGGGTTTGATCCGGGGGAAAACAAACTGCAACAGCCGCGTTCTCCCTCCTGCGGGACGCGTTGCACGGGCACGGCAGCTGTGAGGAGGAAGATGATGAGTATGGTCAGCCCCGGCGTGGCACAGCCTCCTCCTCCCTTAGCACGGCTGGGTTATTCCTGGCTGATCGGAGCCCGTGCCTCCCCACCTGTGAAATGGGGCCGATAATCCCAAAGGAGCCATCCCCACTGCCATGAGCAGTCGGAGACGATCCCAAAGTGACAGAAGTGACAGGCAGGGGCATCACAGAGATCCCCATCTCTGGATCATTCATGCCCCACTGTGGCCAGGCAGATCCAGGCATCACCTGTGGTTCATATTTGGAGTGGAACAGTCAAAATAATAAATCCAGTGATAGGTTTATCTTTTCCTGTCTCCTTTAACCCATCCCTCTGCTCCAAGGGCCGTTCCCAGTTTGTTCACAGCCTTCACAGGTGATCAGCACCAGACACCTTTTCCATACAGGTGGAAGAGGGAAAATCAAATAATCAGAATTTCCATTCTGGGTGATTTTCCTTCCTACCTGCAGCCCAGTGGACACAGCATCCCTTTCTCTGCCCCTTTCTCTGCCTTCCCCCGTGCCCGCGGGCCGGGACGTGCTCAGTGTGCCCCCCCTGGGAAGCCCGGGCAGCCCTGAGCTGTCAGAGCGGGTCTGAACCGGAGAGAGCAGCGTCTCCACAGCATCCAGCCCCGCCCGGGAGGCTCGGGGAGAATCCCTCCCTCACAGCCGGCCCCTCCAGCGGCACCAGCCCATCCCTAAGCAGGATTTTGGGGAGAGGTGGGACACGGCGCTGCAGCCTCTCCTGTGGTAGGCACCAACATCACTGGGCGGCCGAGGCCAGAGCCGGTGTTTGAAGGTGATAAAGCTTCATCGAGGTGGGAATTCCCAGAGAGGTTCTTTATTCATGAGCTTGTTCCCTCCCTGCGAGCAGAGGAAGTCGCTGTTCGAGAATCGCCGTCAACATCCCTCACCCTGGTAACGTCTGGCCCGCACGAGTGCTGCCGGGTGGCATCCAATTACCCAACCAGCCGGAAATATTGTAATTAAACCTGGAGCGAGGCGGGGAGAGGCACTTCCAGCCCGCCGGGTCTGGAGGATACTCAGGAACCTGAAGCAGCATTTTAAAAAACATATTGTGTCCACTAATGAAAGCCAAGAATTTAATATCCTGTCGGATTCTGCATCTCAGAGGCTTCGTTTGGTGGCGTGAAACGCGGGAGAGCTCCGCGCTTGCAGAGCAGAGCGGGGGGCTCGGCACTGCCCGCTGCTCCCAGCGCTGGGGGGGCTTGGGGAGGCACTCCCTGGGCAGGGGGAGCCAGCACTGCCGGTTAAAGTTATCTTTCACAGTCCATGGGGACCTAAGGTCGCGAAGGAACAATGTCCCTGTCACTCACTGATTACAGGAATCCTTTGAAGAATCCAAAATCCCCAGCCATGAGCTGGAGTGGAGAGCATCTTGAATAAAAGTTAACACTGTGGGTTTTAGGAGACTTCTTGGGTCAAATGGCATGCCCGTCTGAAGGTCAGGAGATCTCCTCTGAAAATTAATCCCACAGGCTGCAAACACAAAATGTTACCACTCACTGCCAGCCTGGAGCTCTCTGTTGCTGTAAGCACTGATCCAGGGAAACTGCACTCACAATTATTTCATCTGTTCATGCAAGGGCTCAGTTTCCCCCCTGTTTTCCCCCCTATTGCCAGCTGCATTTTGCCTTGCTGGGTGTGTATTTGCTAAAACATGCTACATACTGTCCTGCTCTGAGCCTCTCTTTATGCTTCCCTCCATGAGCACTGCCAAAAGGAGATCTTCAGGCTTGAAAATTGTGGTTTGAAGTCTTCCCTGAATCTGTTTATCTCTGTACTTTGGGGTACAGAGGGGATGCCTCAGGACCTGGAGGGGGTCCCAGCCTTCTGCAGTGGGGGAAACCGAGGCAGTGACAGTCAGGGGTGCAGTTTGTCACATCCCTGCTGACCCAGGAGCACCAGGGGGCTCGGACACGGGCAGGGCTCTGCGGTGCCCGCTGTTCTGGGGAGGGGAGGGCTGCTGGCACCTGGCAGTGCCAGGCAGGATGAGGTCCTGGCAGGGGGAATGGTGGCACTCACAGCCGGGTGTACCCCCAGCCATCTGCACCGCCAGGCCCCGAGCATATTGGTGCTGGCACCTGGATGGAGAAAGGATGGATCTGGAAAAACGTCCAGGAAAGACGCTGGGGCATCCCATGCCAGGGCTCTCAGACATCTCTGGTCTCTTTTTCCATCTATTTCCCTCTTCCCCTTCATAATCCTCGTTCATATTGGTGATGGAGTGAACTTGAGTTAAGGTCGATCCCTTCCCGGTGTTGACTCAGTGATGACAAAGAGGAAATCACACTAATGAGGATCCCACCGCCCACTAATTAACGGTGTAAAACTTTAATAAAGTTGACGTTAATGACCGGCTGTAATGGGGGAGTTGGAGGTTCGGTGATGTGGTGGCGCTTTGCGGACCTCATGTGGAGACTCCCAGCAGTCCCCAAATCCACGAGGTGCAGCCGAATTCAGAGAGAACAGGGGACAGGCAGGGTCCCCACGGAGCATCCCAGTACCTGGGTCATTCCCACCACCACTTCAATGGCTTAAATAAAATAAATGGCTTAAATAAAATGGCTTCAAACACCCCATCAAACCCAACATCATTAATTCCAGGGAGGTTTGGTCACAGTGGGATTGTTCCTTTGGTCTCCACCTCCTTCTGCCCTCTCCATCTCTGGATCTGGCCCTGCGTCATCCACGCCAACACACACACAAAAAAAAAAAAAAAAAAAAAAAAAAAAAAAAAAAAAAAGAAATAAAATTAAAAAAAAAAAAGGAGAAATGTTTTTTCCTTTTTTTTTTCTCTTTTCATTCCGAGCTGGGACCTGTTAGACCCTTCCGACAGGTTTAACAGCCCCAGTCTGCCTTTGCAGAGATGCTTTAGAGGATCGAGGGTGTCGCCGGGGTTGGCAGAGCAAAAAAAACCCTCCACGTCCCATTTTTGCTGCACTCGTTTAATCCTCGGCGACACTTGTATTTATCCTGGTAAATCAATGGCTGATACAGGCTTTCTTTTCCCTAGGAAAACTCAGGTACTCTAATTTATTGCCTTTAACAGCCACATCAAAGGCTTTCGGGAGATGAACAGCAAGTGCCGCGGGGTGAATTTCCACAGCCACTTACCATCCTAAAGAGGAGAGAATTTGGGCAATAAAAGGGGATTTTGGGGCTGATGCGGGGCTGTGATCCCAGAGAAGCCGGGCTGGAGGCGTCGGGTGAATACGGGAGAAGCTAAAAAAAGGCAACTGAGGATTGGCTGATAATTATCCTGCTTCCTGCACAGCCCCGCGTGCTGAAGGAAGGGTAATTAAAGCTGTGGTGTAATTAATGTGCACCTTGCCCCTCCTCTCCGCCTCCCCCCGATCACAGCCAGCCTTCAAAGGAAAACTAATGAGGCGGCCAAGTTCAGCTGAGGAGGAAAGGATGAAAAGAAGGGGGAAAAAAAAAAAAAGGCGATTTTGGGGGTGTTGCTTTTGGCAGGCGGGTGCAGCCCCAGCCCTCATCTCGGTATCTCGGTAAATAATTCACTTTCTGCGTCAGCCTGCCTTTTTCTGCCCTAAACAGGGAAAAACAATCTGTAACCCAGGGAATTGTGTGGCTTTTGGGCATCCGCCCTCGGACACCACTGGGGCACCCCTGGGCAAGTCCTTGAATCCGGCTGGTGGCAGTTTCCCAGTGCCCTGGGGCTGGTGATGGATGCGGGGCTCGCCCCCGTGGCCTGGGGGCGGTGGGGAGCGCGGGGTCGGGCGGGGCTGGATGCTGACCCTGCCTCCTTTCCCAGATGGACCGCGGGGAGTTCCAGCAGGACTCGGTGCTGAAGCAGCTCGAGGTGCTCAAGGAGGAGGAGAAGGAGTTTCAAAACCTGAAGGTGGGTTGGATCCTGGGGCCTGCCTCTGTCCCCAGTGAGAGATGGGGTCAGAGCCCCCCGTCACTCCTGGCAGAGGGGCTGCAGCCCGGAGTGCTGGGGACCCTCCCCATGCCCAACACCGGGCAGAGCCTCACCCAGCACCGCTGCTGCCAGGCTGTCTGTCCTTGTCCCCGGTGGTGGCCTGTCCCAGAGGGCTGTCCCTGTGCAGGGAGAGAGGCTCTGGCATGCCGGCACTGCTTTGTGGCCCCAGCAGCTTTTAGGGCTAACACGAAGGTGTGGTGCCAGGACAGTGGCGTGCAAGGGACACTTGCGTCCTGGCCTGGAGGGGGCTGAGCAGATTGGAATTCGCTGGTGGCGCAAGAGGGCATTGCTGGATGGTTTGGTGGTTGAGGTGTCCTCTAAACGGGGGCTATGAAAATGGGGAAGAGTCTGGAGGATTCATATGAGGAGTGGCTGAGGTGACTTGGCTTTTTCAGCCTGGAGACCAAGGGGAGACTCATCAGGGTCTGCAGCTTCTTCCTGAGGGACAGCTCTAACCTCTGCTGTGACCAGCAACAGGACCTGAGAAAACAGCTGGAGCTGTACCAAGGGAGGGTTAAGTTGGAGATCAGGCAAAGGTTCTTCCCCCAGAGGGTGCTGGCACTGCCCAGGCTCCCCAGGGAATGGGCACGGCCCTGAGGCTGCCAGAGCTCCAGGAGGGTTTGGACACCGCTCTCAGGCACAGGGTGGGATTGCTGGGGGTTCTGTGCCAAGGCCAGGAGTTGGACTGGATGATCCTTGTGGGTCTCTTTCAGCTCAGGAGATTCAATGACTCTGATAAGTCTCGCATGTCCGGGTGGATGGGCAGGGTGGGCACCCCAAATGCCCAGGGAGGTACCCAGGGAGGCCACCACCAACCTGCCCCACTTCTCCCACTCCTCAGGACCCCACCAATGGCTACTACAGCGTGAACACCTTCAAGGAGCACCACTCCACCCCCACCATCTCGCTGTCGGGCTGCCCGGCTGACCTGCGCCCGGCGGGCAAGCAGCGGGTGCCCACGGGCATGTCCTTCACCAACATCTACAGCACCCTGAGCGGGCAGAGCCGCCTCTACGACTACAGCCAGCGCTTCGTGCTGGGCATGGGCAGCAGCTCCATCGAGCTGTGCGAGCGCGAGTTCCAACGCGGCTCCATGAGCGACAGCAGCTCCTTCCTCGACACCCAGTGCGACAGCAGCATCAGCAGCAGCGGCAAGCAGGACGGCTACGTGCAGTTCGACAAGGCCAGCAAGGCCTCCGCGTCCTCCTCCCACCACTCCCAGTCGTCTTCCCAAAACTCAGACCCCAGCCGGCCCCTGCAGAGGCGGATGCAGACGCACGTTTGAGCCCCTCGGGACGCTCGGGACCCTCCCGTGGGCGCCGTGCTCTGCTCGGACAGTGGCACCGCCGGCAGCGGCGCTGGGAGCGGCCGGATCCAGGCCCCTGGAGCAGGGCTGGGGCAGGGGACCGGCCGAGCACCCCCCTCCCTGGCACACGCTAAGCACAACCCCGCCGAGGACGCGCTGAGCCCCGGGGAGCCGCTCCCTCGGCGGGGCTGGGGACGGCCCTGGCCCCACCGCGCCCCCCGCGCCCCCACAGCCGCTCGCCTCCGCTTCCCGCTGCCCCCTGCCCCCGGCTCCTCCCTTCCCTTCGTGGTGTTCGGTGTCCATACTTATAGAGTCCGTGTCGGGGGGTCGGGGGGGTCCCGCCATGGGGACGGGAGGTGGGGACGGCGGTGGGACAGGGACCCCCCGGGAAGGGCCTCTCCGCTGTATCGCGGCACCGCGGTCAATACAAGAGGTGTTTCTCGTGGCACGCCTGGGCTGATGGCCACCCTGCGGGGACATCGGCTTCCCTGGCACTCTGCCCCGGCACACGCCTGGCCTGGAGCCTGGCTGTGCCATGGCCTCCTGGGGCAGGCCCCATGGGGGCAGAAATGGCCGGTGGCGGAGGGAAACTGAGGCACGGGGCAGCTGGGACCCCACAAGCCCAGCGTGGGAGCCAGGAGATGGGGCGTCACAAACAGGTAAGGGGACACAATGACAGGGGGACAGGCGACCCTCCCTGCATCTCACAGCCCCAAAACTCCCTCACACCCCCTCCCCACCATGCCCCAGGAGCACCCAGCCCATCCCAGCCTCACCAGGACTTTATTGGGTGCCAACGTGAGCCCAAACACCCCCATCCATGGGTACCCCAACACCTGCAGCCCCACGGGGGCAGAGGGGGACCCTACACCAGCAGGGAGAAGGCACCAGGTCAACCCCTCCATGGTGGGGGACATCTCAAATGCCCGCCCCTGGAGCCAAGCACGCACCAGCCCACCCAAGGGCCCTTGTCCCTGACACCAGTGGCATGCAGGCCCTGGGTGAAGGCTCCACCATAAATAAGCATTTAAATTAATTAAATTAATCTGCACCACCAAAGGGCCCTGGCAGACCCCGAAGCCAAGCAGCCCAGGGTGCCCCCACCCAGGGGGGCTGTGGGGACGAGTCCCTACGCCAGCGCTAAGGCACGGGACAGGGCCGCCAAGTAAAAAAAGAAATTAAAAAAAAAGGGAGGGAATTAAATATTTGGGGGGAGGTCCAGGGCAGTGAGGAGGCAACATGAACCTCCAAAGGCTCCCATTCCCTGGGCGGGGAGGGGCCAGGACCCCAAAATCAGCCCCTCAGCAGGGCCCTCGTCAGTGTATGAGGGAATTAAGGGAAAGAGAATGTCCAGGGCAAGGGCTCCTGCCCTGGCTCACCCCCTCAGGCCTGCTGGGAGGGAGGACCCCCCTACCCCAAAAACCCCCTTGAGTCCTCGGTAGCTTCAGTGCGTCAGTAGAAAAGGCTCAGGGCCACGGCCCCGCCGGGCTCCCTGCACCCCGAGAGCCGCCCCACCCTGGGCACCCGCGGTCCAGCACGGGCCCCAGCCCCAGCCCTGCTCCAGGAGTCCCAGGCCGTGGTGGCAGCGGTGACAACGATGCTCTGCCCTCGGTCACTCCGGCCATGCCAGCGCAGTGTCCCCTCGCTGAAGGGGGACAGTGTCCCCTCGCTGAAGGGGAGGTGTCCCCTCGCTCTGGGGACGGTGTCCCTGCACAGCTCCACCGCCCTCAGAAGTAGGTGAGGTTCCTGACGAGTCCCAGCTCCAGCATCCTCTTGATGGCCACGGCCTCGTGTGACACGTTGTGCTCCGACGCCTGCGGGACGGGGAGCAGGGGGTGACACCAGAGTCTGGGCCACACATTTTCCTTCCAGTCCTCCCTTCCCACCCTCCACCTTGCCCACCCCACTAGCAGGGACTTCAGCCCCCCAAAAGCAGGGACGGAACCCTCCCCACCCAATCCCCCTGTCCACGAGCTCTTCTCCTCACACATAAACTGGGGATGGACTCAACTCTCCATGCCTCCAAAGACATTCGGCTACCAATAGAAGTTGGATGATGACCATCCAAAGGTGGACTTCAACCTTCAACATGGGAGGGGAGTGAGAGGGAAGATCCTCCCATGCCATTCAGCATCCTGGCACTGCTCTCCTGGGCTGCCATCCCCCCTCCTCGGGGAAAAATGGGGGGAACAGGGACAAAACTGTGGGGCAAACACTTACAGCCATGGACTTGAGTGTGATCTGTTCGTAGTAGTGGATGGTTTGCTTCTTGTTGGCCGAATCGGGGTAGCCAAAGCCCGCGATGTGCACCAGGTCACAGAAGTGCAGTGCCAAGGTGATGGCCAGCAGCCCTGTGGTGGGTTTCTGGGGGACAGAGAGCCACAGCCTTCAGGGAGCTGCACAGGGACAGGCTGTCCCCCCTCAGGGTGTGCAGGGTGACTGGCCATCCCCACCCCTTACCTGTTTGACCTTCCGTGGTTGCTTCATGGGGAGGTTGAGCAGTTTAGCAGCAGTTACTTCCATGTAGTAGGGATTGAGGACGCGCACTTGATCCGGGTTGGCGTCCCAGATCAACGGGGGCTGTTTCCAAAACCCTTTCCGAACCTGCAAGAGCCCAGATGTCCCCAAGGGTGGGGTGGCATGACAGCTGGAGTCTGGAGTAGCCAGGGAGGGGTTGGACCTGGTTCCCCACCACACTCACCCTCTTCTTGTCGTTAAGGATGGCTTCCATCCACTGGAAGTCCATGGGCTTGAAGGGCACGAGCACCAGCAGCGTGTCGGGGTTGTTCTCGGTCCGGGGGTCGAAGTTGGCTGACTCGGGGTAGAAGAGGCGCATGGTGGTCTTGGAGCCCACGTCCTGCTCATAACCATGGACCGGGGCGTTGTTCAGCCTTTGGGACATCACAGGTGTCAGCCCCAGCTGCGGTGGCACTGGGCAGGGAGCGGGGGGCTGGGGCTGTACCTGATCACGACATCGTAGGTGTTGATGGTGTCCCCCATGGAGCTGTTGCGGAGCCGGTGGCCGTTGCCCACCACGGCACACCTCCTGCACTTGAGGCTGCGAGAGAAAACCCTGGCTCAACCAGACCTGCTCCAAAACTGGGCTGATTTTAACCACCAGGGGAGTTAAACCTGGTGTTGTCCAGTCTCCACACCTTCCCATGCTCCATCCACCACCTCTGGGTTGCAGAGGTTCATTTTGCCAAATCCTGGGCCCACAACAGACAAATTGCAACCACCCCCAAGAGAGCAATGATGAAAAAAAGGAGACAAAAGCCCCTAAACCCACCCCAGTGTTACCTCTGGATGCTCTCGGGCAGGGAGTAGTGGGTGATGGACAGCAGGCGCAGCAGGACGTCTTCTGCAAAGCAAGGGCAAGGACAGGGTGAGGAAGGTGAGGAAGGTGAGGAAGGTGAGGAAGGCAGCTCCTGCCTGGCAAAACACTCTGCGTGCTGCCCCATCCCTGCCAAATTTGCTCCTACTGTTAATCCCAATTTCAAGCAGATAATCTGTCTCTGGGACATAGTAATACCTGGCCCACTCTAAACTCTTTTAGAGGCACCATACACACCCAGGGTGAGGAGATAAGCACTGCAGAGTCTAAAAACCAAGAAAATAGCTTGGGAATAGTCCCCAGCAAAATCAACCTGCAGATGTCTTCAGGAAAAGGGAAGTTGAAAGCCCAGGAGCAGCAGCAGGACAGACAGACAGATCCCACAGAGCATTGTCAGGCTTACCACTTCCCTTGGTGCCGTAGGGCAGCTCGTAGAGTGACGGCGTCTTCACCCAAAAATAGTCCTTCAGCTGCAAGAACAGTGGGTGGTCCCTCGTGTAGCTGCCAAGGAGCAAAGGGTCAGTGACACTGGGATCGGGGATGGCACAGGGAGGGGGGTCCTGGCTCTGCATCCCCCCCCACTCTCTGCTCCCAGCCCCAAAACTCACTTCCCGATGAGCTGCGCCGCTTTCTTTTCCACCTCCCCAAGGGGACACGTTGTTTTGTTGTTTTCTTGTACAGGGAAATAAAAGCTGTAAAGGAAGAGGTTAATTACATCAAATGATGCCTGTTCCTCTGCAGCCCCCTCCTGGCAAAAGGGGCTCCGGCACCCCCAGGCATCCCCGCTGTGGGATTCAAGCTGCGAGAGAGAGATTTCCAGCCGGATTTAAGGCCAGCACTGCCTGGGCATTTATCTGCTGGGCTTGCAGCCTTGCATCAGAAGAGGTCTCTCTTGCTCTGCTCATGAACCTCACACTCCACTTTCCCCATCTCTGTCAGCATCGCTGGCACTGAGAAGAGAGCAGGGCTTTCCCATCCTCCCGGGCTCAGAAAAGCACTGGGAAAAGCAGCATTTGCAAAAAACCCCACAGAGCCCAACCACCACCACCCACCAAAGGGGAGCCTTGTTTGTGTCCCCCATTCTCCAGCAGCAGCCAAGGATGCTGCCACCTCCCCAGTCCCCTCGGATCCAGGGAACGTGCCATGCTCTGGCATCCCCGTGAGGGATGGGCAGGAAGCTGCTGCCTCCCAGGAGTGAAGGAAAGGGCAGGAGGGCCTTTAAACTTGAGTAAGGAGCACTCACAGCTGTGTGTACCTGTCTTCCCGGTAGATCGAGTACCAAACCATCACCAGAAACAGCACCAACACCCCGAGTATCTTCCCTCCTGCAAGCCCAGAGGGGAGGGGGAGAGATAAACCAATGTCAGCCATGGGGTTTAGATGGTTGCTTGTGGGGTCCCACAGCATCCCTAGCTAGACCCAGGATGGCAGAGTCTTCTCCTCGGGGAGCAGGTTTGGCTGGCACCAGGGCCCGGAGAGGAGCGGCTCTAAGATGCGTCAGGTGGTTTTATCTCAGGTTTAAAAACCACTGTGACCTTTCTGTTTCCTCCTTCCTGCTTTTCATCAAAGACTAGGCAAATATCTCTTTATCCGTGTGCCTCCACCCCTTTTCTGTACAACAAAGTCTAAGGGGTTCCAGGTGCCCAAACCCACCCTCCCTGCTGCGACCTTCTCCTGTGATACCCCAACACTCCATCACTCAACTGGAACCACAGCAAAGCAGCATCCAACCCCCAGAATTCCAAATGCAAATTCCCCAGGCTCCCCATCCCAGCTTGGACAGATGGGATCCCTGGGGGACTCACGAGACTTGTTGATCATTTTTATCAGCAGGAAAAGGATCAGGCAGGGGCCGGAGCTCTCATCGTGGCTGGTCACCTGCAGCAGGAAAACAGGGAAAACCCATCAGAGCTGACCCTGAAACCCCATCCAAGAGGCATCACCCCCTGCTTGCCCATCTGCATCTGCAGACAAGCAGGTGCAAGGGTTCCCCAAGGATTTATTTAAATTCACATTTGTTTGCTGCCAAAAGGTTGGTTTAGAGAGCTTATCAAAGCCAAGCAAGCGGCACTTCCCAAGGAGCTTCAGCCCTACGGGTTAGAGGCCAAAGGAAAAAAAATTAATTAGAGAGGAAAAACCAGCCCCCAGTGGAGTTTCAACCACAAAATCCCATGACTTTAAACCCAGCTTAAGCATCCACCTGGCACCAGCAGATTGAAAGTTCAACGTGCCACCAAAAAGCCAGTCAGAAAGGACAGGAGCAGCTGAGCAGGATCAAACCAAAGAGCATCACGTACTTGGGGAACCTCAAACGCCTTGGATTCACCCATCCCGGCCTGGGGAAAGGAGGTGCTGGAGCTTAGTGCCCACACAAACACTGCCCAGGGAAGGAGAGACACTTTTGTGCTCCTCTGAAACCTCTCGCTCCTGGAACAAGGAGCAAAGAGCCACGGTTGGAGCCATCCCAGGATGGGCTCATCCCATCCCACCAGGACACGGCAAGGATGGAAAATGAACTTACCAGGAGGGAGAAGCTTTGGGGTACAGGGGAGGCTTTGCTCCCAGGGTGAATCCTGCTCTAAGCCAAGCTCAGAGCTGGGCTTGGCTGTGTCCCTGGCAACTGAGCTGCTCCTGGCTCTGACCAGCCACGTCTCGGTATGCTGAATGCCAGCCAAGGGCAAAGGTGCACCGGGGCTGGGCGATGCAAACAGGCTCTCAATCAGAGCCTGCCCATCAGATCCTCCAGGATTAGTCACCTGACAAGGGAGGGCACCCACCTCATCCCCTCCCTGCCCAGGGAAGTGCCACTAACAAACCTGACACCTGCCAAACACCCGGCAGGGCCACAGCCTCAACCAGCCAAGAACACCGGGTTTGGGGGCAAAAATGTGTCAAGAATGAGGAGAAATGGGACCAAGGATGGTCCCACAAGAGCCAGGCTCTTCCCCTTCCTGTCACGGGCTTCTGAAGTTAAAAGGGCAGGAAAGCAATTAATTTAAAAGGGCAGGAAGGGCAATTAAAAGGCAATTCAGGACAATTAAACCACACTAAAAGCAACGGGACAGGACATTAGAAAAAGAAAATTGTGTCCATTTGACAGCAGAGGGATGGGGCAGGTGAGGAGGTCCCCTAGGAAAGCACCTCCCTCTGAACCACTTCTTCATAAAACATGGATAATTGTGCCCCATCATTACCTGGGGGCTCCAGAAAGGGGAAGCAACCCCCCATCCCAACTGGCTCTCATCCTGCATCTGAATTTCCAGCCCAACAAGCCCCTCCTGCTTGGGAGGATGAAACCTACAGCTGGGTCTTCACAGGTGGGAGCAATACAGGGAGAAGGCACAGGGGGGTCTCACCCCTTTACATATTACAATTGCTTAGAAAACGTAAAATTAGGGGAAGGTAAAAGCAGCTTCTGCTTCCTGGGGAGTTTTGTTCTGAGTAAAACTGGACACAAAAGCCCCAAGGGGAAATCCACTGCCTCAGCTGGAGGCTGGGTTTGTTCCTGTGGGGGGGCTGAGTACCCCTGTTTGCCCAGGGCTGGGAAATTGCTGGGCATCAGGACCTGATTTTAGCACCAAATTCACCCCTCAGCTTCATCCTTGGGTGCCAAAACACCCAACCAAGCACACTTCACCCCTTCCACCAGTGAAAGTACTGGGAAAATCTGCTCTGCCCACAATGTTTGCCTTTACATACCAGCTTTTTTTAAATAATATTTTTTGAAAGCTTTATGATCTTTTCCCAGGCTTGTATGCACAAGCTGGGCCTGATGCAAAATTTATCTAAGGCAAACATGGCATTTAATCCCTGAGGAGAAGGAACCTTGTTTAGTGAAGCGATCAGGGAATGCAGAGCAAAACAGAGCACACCCGGCTGCCCCCGCACCCTGGTGCCTCTGGAATGAGTTCAAGCTCCCCACAGCCCTCCCAGATCCACAGCCCAAACAAGAGCAGCTGCTGAAAGCAGGAAGGTCTGAACACCCCGAGCCAGGTCCTGTGTCCTCCTTGTAGGGTTGCTGGAGTGAGCAATGCCGAAGGGTCCTGCTGGTCCCCACTGCATCCCCAGTCTTGCAGCATCCTCAGAGCCTGCAGCATCCCTGTCCCATCACTGCACCCTCAGAGCCCCCTGCAATATCCCTGTCCCATCACAGTATCCTCAGAGCACCCCATGGCAACTTGGTCTCAGAGCATCCTCAGAGCCCTCCCACAGCATCCCCAGTCCTGCAATATCTCTGTTCCTGCAGCATCCCTGGTCCCCCACAATGTCCTGAGTCCCCTCTCACTGGCATCCTCATCCCATCACAGGATCCTCCAAGCCCCCACAGCATCCTCTGAGCCTCCCTGAGAATCCCTTTCCCATCACAGCATCCTCAAAGCCACTGCAGCATCCTCAGTGCCCCCACAGCATCCTCAAAGCCCCCACAGCATCCCTGTCCCATCAGAGCCTCCCTCAGACCCCCCAACACAGACCCCTCACCACAACATCCTGCCTGGACCCTGCACTGCAGCATCCCTGTCTGGCAAGGGAGACTCAGCACTCGCTGGGATCAACCCTCGCTCCCCCAGGGTTGTTCCAGGGCATTGCCTGCCCCACCAAGCCCTGAAGCTGGGGGGAAAGTCCCAGCTGGATTCAGCTCCCCACACCTGGAAGAAGTGACTGGAAAAGCCCTTCTTTGATGTTGGAGGATGCACCCCCACAGCACCGCAGGCTGCAATTATCGCTGCACAAAGGATCCAAAATCCCCATGGCCCATTCCCCATCTCCCACTCCCTTCCCCACCCCGTGTTCTGGGAAAGCCCCATCCCAGGATGCTGCAGAGGCAGCTCATGGCCAAGCCTCGTGGAGTTTCCCTGTCTATCTCTGACCTGGAGCAGCATTTTGCCTCCCTGTTTCACCATGTCCCCTGGGAGATGCCAGCAACACCATCCAGACCGACCCTCCTGCCAGGGGGCAAACTCAGAGAGGTTCATCCCTGTATCTCCATCCACCCATTCCCATCTCCCCCATGGCCTCAATGGCTCCAGCATTTCCAGATTTAAGTCATATCAATCCACAAAGTGGAAGCAAGCACCTGCCAAGCTGCTCCCAGCAAAAAAAAAAAAAAGAGAAAAAAGGAATTTAAAGGCATGGAACAAGCATGGAGGTGGGGAGTGGTTATAAATTCCCCCACACCATCCCAGCATGGATGGATAGTGATCCCAGGCCACACTGGCAAAGCATCATGGACCAGCAGGCTTGGTACTTTTATGTTCCTATGGTAACCTGTGGATTGGGAAAAGCACAACACGAGGCAAGGACAACTCTCCTGTGCTCCCACTGTCCCATCCCACATGTCCACGGGACACGGAGCCACCCACTGCCTGGTCCAGCTTCCCTGGGTGAGAAGGATGCTCACTGAAAAACAGGCATCTCCAACAGTTTATCCCAAAAAAAGGTCTTTATTTTTAACTCGAGGAGAGTTGGATAGCACCCGAGGAAGGGATGCACTGGCAATCCCTAAGGATTCACTCTCAGCAGTGGGAACCAAAGGGAGACAGACAGACAGCCAGGCCAGCCCAGACCCATTCAGCCCAGCCACACCATCTCTCCCGAGCTCTCCAGGCACACAGAGCATTTGGGAACCAGCAGGGCAGACCCTGTGCTCCCTGGAGGACAGCAATGACCCCCCAGAAGCAGTTTAAGCCCCGGGGTGTTCCAAGCCCGGGTGTTCCATGCGCGGTAGGGCCGGGATCGCCCCCACGCCGCGCCCTGCCCCGGCACAGCCCGCGCCTGCCGCAGCCTGAGCACAACCTGGGAGGCGGCCGGGGGCCATCCTGCAGGGAGAGCATCCAGGGAAAGGCACTGCCTGGGCTTGGCACAGCATCAAAGACACCCAAATCCCCAGCCTGGCATCCCAAACCTTCCTCGCCCCGGCTGCTTCAAGCTCCCGGTGCTCAGGAAGGTTTTTCAAGCTGGGGAGAAAATCCTTGTGAGATTGCAACAACCACCATTGCAAGGCCAAAAGGCAGCAGGGATCAGATCTGAGCCCCCTCCAAGAGATGTTGCATGGCAGGGAAAGAGGGATGCCAAGGGAGGACCAGGGATCCTGGGATGCCAGAAACCACAGAGCAGAGCAATGTCAAGAGCCAGAGCTGCAGTGCCGTGGCTGGGGGGATGGAGAGGGTTGTGAGGGCACAGTACTGCAAAAATCAGCCACACTGGACATTGGGCACAACCCCACAGAGGGTGTGGAGCCAGCCTAGCCTGTGCACTGATACCCACATTTATCCTATTTTAAGAGCCCTGCGAGTCACTTTAAAGGAATCTTTAAAGGAATCTTAATTGCCTCTTACTCGGAGAGGCAGCGCTGTTTCCTTTACCGTGGTATCCCAGGCACACAATAACCCAGCCAAAGATTTACGATAGGGGAAACATGCCCTCCTTGGCATGTGAGTCTTAACAAAACATTTACCCATGACCAGGCTGCAATTTTCAAGGGGGCAAGAGCAAATAAGCTCAGGTACAACAAGTATTTTCACAGTGGCGGGTCCTCGGGATGAACCCAAGCTGCTTCTGCCTTCCCACAGCACTGTTGGTTTTAATGTGCTCCAGAGAGACTCAGACCAGCCCTGGCTCCATCCTCTCCTCTCCCCCTGTGTTTTTTTTCAATCCTTGCAGCAGAAAAAACAACGGGATGGGACACAAATCCCTTCCTACAGCCCCAAACCACCAGCTATGTAGGTATACCTGGTTATCTCACTGCTCTGGGGTAACCCTGGGCCATCACAGAGCTACAGTTGAGCTATAATGTTAGAGCTTACATATTATTATTTTTATTATATAGGTTTAATCACTCTTTTGCTATTTAAAACACTAAAATAAAGAACTTTTCTTGCTGTATGCATCTCGCTACACCCTGGAGGTTATGGCCAAGCTGCTGAAGAGAGCAGAGTCACCCATAGGGTGCCAAGCCCCTGCTAAGGAGATGAGGACAGTGATAATCCTGTGGGATTTCATCCCTGATCCCCTGACATCGATCCAGGCACACCCTTCTCCTACCTGCCCTGTCCAGCCCCCTTTGCTGCCACGCTCACCTCGGTGCTGTGTTTACTCTCCGGCATCTCCATCCTCAGGGATCACCCGGGGATGCAGCAGCAACAGCAAAAGCGGCTTTGGCATCACAGCTTTGAGCCCGTGTTTTGGGCTAAATCCCCCCAAAGAGCAGCAGAAAGGGGGAGGCAGTGAGCTGGGGGTGCAGACAGAGTGCAGGCAGGGTGCAGGCAGGGTGCTGGCAGCCTCTCCTCGCTCTCCTGGGAGCCGCAGGCAGAACACCTACTGGGAGCACCACTCCCTTACAGTTCTGGAAGGTAAAAACTAAACCATGGAGATGCTCCAGCCCATCCCCAACCCAAACTCAAGCAATGCCCCAGCTCTTCTGGGAAAAGGGGTGGGAAATAAAGGGATATCAAGGTCCAGGGCTGAGTTACCCTGCAGGGAGCTCCCGCTCCCAACGGCTTTTGACTCTGGGGGTTCCCTTTTGGGGCTCAGAAGCTGCCTGCCGTTACCATCCCCCTTGCAAAGCTCACGTGCAACCGTGGCCCTGTGGTTTCTTCTCTGTTTCCTGTTTTGCATCAGATTCAGAGGAGCAGAACCCTGAGAGCAACCCCACAGGCTGATTTGGCCAGCCCCAAATCCCCTGGGTTCTTCTCTGCCGTTTTCTCTCATGCACAGAGGGAGACTCCCAGCAAATAACCCGGTCCATCACTTTGCACCAACAGCATCACTTCAGCGCTCCGTTAACCCACGCAGAGAGGAGGATTCCCATCGCACTTAGACCTTTTTCTGCATCCCCAGCGGCGGGAGAGGCTGAAACCAGTCCCAGCAGGGCGGGGATTAGCTGGCAGCAAGTCACGGCTACTTACGGCCCGTCCTCTTGGTCCAGGCGGAGCAGGCGGGAGCTCGGCGGGATCGACGCGGCCGTCCTCTCTTCCCCTAGGAGAGGAGAAGGGAGAGCATCCTTAGGGCTGCGGGCAGCCACAGGGAGCGGCAGGGCAGGCGGCCGCTGCGGAGGATGCACGGATGGCTGCGCATCCCCGGGCAGGGCGGCCGGAGCGCCGGGCGGAGCCGGCCCCGGGCAGGGGAGCGGGGCCCCGGCGAGCCGGCACAGGGCGCACCGAGGCGGGAGCTCTCCGGAAAGCCTCACACCTCCGGAAAGCCTCCCTTCTCCAGAAAGGCTCACACCTCCGGAAAGCCTCACACCTCCGGAAAGCCTCACACCTTCCACCTCCCACCCACCTCGGCCGGCAGCGGCACCCAGGGCCGGGCTCCCGCCGCTCTTTAAGCAGGAGGTGTGGCCGATCGCAGCGCAGACCTCAGCACCCCTCGGCCTTTCACACCGAAATCCCCTTCCGTGACTCACTCGGGCTTTTAGGAAGACCCCACGAGATGGAGCGGTGCCCCTGCCCAGGGAAAGGGGAATGCAGCTTTCCTGCCCTCCTGCATAGAGAATTCTCCTTACTCCCGCATCTCTGGCATCTCTTCCCCCAAAACTTTCCAAACTGCACGTCCTAGCCCAGCACTGTAATATCCTTATGGTTTGGGGGAGGAAAAGCGCTGCCGAGAAACCACACCACTCACAGAAACGCTGCTGCCGTGCTGCCTCTCAGAGAAAGCCTCCCTGCTCTGCATCCCAAGGTAGGGGAAAATGAGGCAGCCAGTGGAGCGAGCCCACTGCTGTCCCAGTTACCCCCAGGGCAGCAGCTCTGCTCTTCTGCCTGTGCCCCTGGGATGGACAGGGCATGGTGGGAGCCATGGCTCTCCCAAAACAAACACATGAGAGGGAATGTCAGCTCATTTCAGTGCAAGAAACAGTGATGCAGGTGAGGAACACAAGCTCATCTCTGTCAACTGCTCCTTAAGCCCTGGCAGGGAAGGTGCTTCCAAGGGAAAGCTCTGAAGTGCCAGATGTTTCCTCACCTCTCTCCATCTCCTCCAGCTAGAAAAAGCAGAGCTGAGAGAGGTGCAAGCCTTCCCCACAGCATGCTCCTCTCTCAATATCCCATTAATTTAACAAAGAGGGCTACATCCTTGTCTGAGGGGTGGGGATGGAAACTACCCAGGAGCCTGAGAAGGTTTCTCAGGGATTCTTCTCACCAGGCATCAGGCTTTCTTCACATGCCCTGGAATGACAGGGATGGCTCCATCCCAGTGTCACCTTCCCTCTCCACCCAAAGAACCTTTTCTTCCTCCTTCCATCACTGTTTGCCTTGGGGGGCAATTAATCCCAAGGGTTCAGGGCAATCAGCAGCCAAACCAAATGTACTTGAGGCCACAAAATTTACCTTTGGCACCGGGGTCTTTCCAGAAGCCCTGAATCCACCAGAGCATCCAACATTGCTGCCTCTGACACAGAACCTTTTCATTCAGAGCTGTGAATTATAGGATCTACTAACAAGGTTAAACTCTCCCTGGGGAGATCCTGCTAAAGCACTTCATGGCACAGCATCAGCCCCTGCCCATGGAAATGAGGATGAGGATGTTCAGAGCTGCCTGGGGGTTCCAGGAGGATCCTGCAGCCCTGGGTGAGCAGCAGACTGTGATACTGTAAAGGATCAGCCAGGCAGGATCCTGTGGATCCCAGGTCTTGCCCTAAGCTGGTCTTTCCAGCTTGACTGGAAGAGCCAGGAGCTGGATTGCTGCCGCTCTTCCCGGGGTTGTTTTCCAGCCACTCGAGTGGTTTCCCTGCCATGAGCCCATATTTGTGGTTGTTCCCAGCCCAAGGTCCAGAAAAGTCCCTCACGGTTCCAGTGTCCACCAGGTCAGGAGCCACAGGCAGCTCAACCCATCCGGCAGCTGATCCCAGCAGGAAATGAACATTGCAAATCCCAGACCCCTCAAGAAGCCCCAAACAAGCTGGATTTTGCTCCTTTCCTTCTCCAGCTGTTTTGCTGGCCTCAGTTTCCTCTCCTGTCTATCAGTTTAATAATTTAAATAATAATTTCCAAATTTGAGGGGGGAAAAGGCACTTTTTCTGACCTTCTGCCCACTCCCCAACATCTGCCTCCAGGATGCTCATGGCTTTGAGCAAAAGAAAACAAAAATCCAGTGGGCACTTTCCTTCCTGTGCTAAAGACTAAAGCCAGGCAGAACTGGCCCGTGGAGGGGCTCAGCACCAGTGCAGAGGCATCCCGGCAGGAATGGATATTCCAGAGGCAGGAGGGAACACACACAGGGCAGGGATGAGCCTCAAAATTCCTCCTGTCATCATCCTCCCCATCAAAAACCAGATCTCCCCAGGGCTGTTAAAAGAGGGGAGGGGGAGATGGAGAAGAATCTCCCTCCAGACCTGCAGGGAGGCAGCCGTCCATCCGTCCGTCCGTCCCTCGGTGCTCCATCGCCGGCGCCAGCCTCCCTCGGTTAAAATTACCTCCCGAGGGGGGAGAGAGCAAAAGCCAGGCTGGGAGGGGAATAAAATCCAGGTGAGCTCATCCTCCTCCAGAGAAAACGTCTCCAGCTGGCAGGAGCAAGGTGTTTCCAAGCCCGGCACATCCCTCACGTCACCACAGTCACTGTGGCCCCAGGACCAGCAGCTTATTCATCCAGCAAGTATTTAATGGGAGATAATCCAGGCGCTTCCCAACCATCCTTTGGCCGAGCCTAAGTTGTAATTCCAGTGTGGGAATTACACTTTGGGAAGTGGTTCCACTAATGGTCATCCCAGGGGATGCTCCCTGTCCAGGACAGCACAAAAGGGCAATCACCAGCAGAACCCCCGTCCTTCAACCCTGTGTTTCTTCAATTCTATTAATAATTTATTAAATTTATTAAACTATTTTATTAAAAAATAAAATAATTTGATAAACCTATTTCTATCAAATCCCTGAGAATGGGAAGAAAAGCAAAGCTGCCCAGCCAAGCCGGATTATCCAAAGCAGCGACCGACCTAAAAATAAACCACTGCTATTTAAGGATGAGCCTCCCACAATAACCAGCCCCCACCCCAAAAAAAAAATTAAAGGAAAAAATAGACATATTCCCAAGCTGGGGTGTTGAGCATCACCCACCACACCAAAAAAAGCCTACTTTGGGTTCATTTCCTAGCACAAGTCTGCACTTCCAAGAGAACAGCATCCCCACGCTCAGTGCTGCTGATTTCCAGACACCCCATGCAAATAAATAATTAAGATTTAAAGCTGCGTTTGCATAATACAGATAATCTGTCGATTTAACTTGTAAATGCAGGGGGGATTATGCAGCAACGTTGTTAATTAGGCAGCAAAAGGGCTGGGGAAGCCCCAGCTCCAGGGCAGATGCCAATGGACCACCAGGATGCTGAAGAAGGTGAACGTGTGGGGGATGCAGGGCTTTGGCAGTGGGATCTGGTCCTGGGGCAGGTGCTGAGGTGTCAGAGCTCCAAAACCTTGTGTTCATCCATATTTTAACTGAAAATCCCCCCCAGCTTCCCCAGCCCTTCATCAGGAGCTGCCCATCCCTTCCCACACTGCCCCCACCACCCAAGCCCTCAAGGGCTGCCGTCACCCCATGAGAAAAAAGGCACTGGAAAAGGAGACCGGGATTTCTGAGGACAAATCACATCTTTTTGTTGCATAAAGAGCCTGCTCTGACAGCTGGGCCCTTGGCCGCCCTCGGTTCCCTCACCCCAAATACCAGACCCCGCCCGGGAGCAAAACCTGTTGAGCCCGAATATGCCTGAACAGACATTTCTTTGTGATTTCTTTTTTTTTTTCCCGTCTATTTTTTGGTTTGGAAGCAGCACTGGTGATCGCACAGGGATGGGCCCGAGGAACTCCCAGCATTGCTCCTGATGCCTTGTTCAAAGGCAGCACCATATTTAACCCCTAAAGTCCCTTGCTGCCCCTCATTTCTGACACCATCCCACTTCCCACACCCTAGGCCTGTTCAGTCCTGCATCCCCAAAGTTCACTTGCATCCCCCCCTCTCTGCATTTTTCTCCTTCACTTCTCACTTTCCACCTCATTTTTCCCCTCAATGCTTCAGTGCTTTCCTCCATTCCCAACACAGACAGGTCTGATCCATCCTCATGCCACAAAATCTCACCCACAGACCACAAGCCAGGGGGGTCACATGAGCCCAACAGCCACAGAGCTGCTGTGCCGGGGGTTCAGTCCCCATCCAGAGGTGTTTTATGACCCACGGTGGGAATGCTGGGCTGGCTGGGTGCACACAGCATCAGCCAAGCCCCAGAGCATCGTTTAAGACTCCTCAGCTCTTGCTCAGCACTCTCCTGCCTCAGTTTCCTGCCATTTTGGGGCTGAGGGAAGCTCTGCCCCATTGGCAATGAGGGCAGAGGGTGCAGCAAGGGATCCCAAACCCCAAACTCCATCCCAGCTCATTTACCTCCGTTTTAAAAGAAATTTAAAAACCACCCGATGTCGCAAGCAGCTCAAACCCCGGCGGAGGATCCACCCCGGGGCTCCAGCTTGTGCAACACTGTGGGTGAGTTCCAACCTCCCGCCACTGGCATCAGGCTCTGGTTAAAAAATTAAGGCTCAGCTTACTCAGCCTGGCCGGATATGGGGATGTCAAATCCAGCCGAGAAAACTTCGGCGGGCTGGGGGAGACATGTTGCAAGGGGAAGAGCCGGAACGGGAATGGCATCTGGAAGCGATTGAAGGCAAGGAGCCTCTCCCTGGCGCAGCAGGGAATTCCAACGGCGTGAGCTCAGGTTAAAGCCTCCTTCACAGACCCAGGATTAAAGAGAAGAACCAAACTTCAGCACAGATATGTGTTTCTAAACCTACAAAGAACAGGGGAAAGGAAACCAGCTTCCTGCGTGGTCATATCCGGACGTGGTTTGGTGATTTAAGGTTGTTCTGACTTGCAATAAAAAGAAACCAAAACTCCAAAATGGTGCAGAAATCCTTCCGTGGATTTGTGGATCTAACTTCTGGTGTGGTGTCAGAAGTGAAGATTGACCAATCAGCACTGCACCATCCATTCCTTGGGACCAGTGCATCCCACCTCTGAGCAGCCCTTGCCAGCAGAGGCTGCATCCCATGATGGTCCAGGAGCATCCCAGCATCCTCAGGATGGCACGGAAGAGCCGATGGAGATCACCAGCCTAGCCTGGACCGAGCAGTCCTCCACAAGGAGCTGATGCAGTGGGGAGTCCCCAGCCCCTTCCAAGAGACAGGGAGCAGCAGCTGGTCAAACCCACCTTCACTGGACATCCCAGCAGAGCAATTCACGCAGGGCAGGTCCCGTGGGATGGGCAGATCCCTGCTGTGCTCCTGCCCCATCCCGCTCTCCCAGATCGCTGTTTCGGCTCCATCCCGCACCAGGAGCCCCGAGCAGCGCTGGCCACAGCCCTGCCCCGCTGCCACGCACCTCCCGGCGGGGCCGTGCCCAGCCCGGGGCTCCCCGCGCCCCGCCGGGGCCGCGAGCAGCGGCTGCAGCTCCGGGGACAGACACAGAGCACATCCTGGAGAGCGGCCGCAGCTGAGCCAGCCCGAAACCGCTGCGAGCATCCGCCAGCCCGAAGGAGAACCAGGATGGAGAGCGGCTCCTTTGGTTTTTCCGTTCCCTGACAGCCAAACGCCTTTCTCCTTCCTCCAAGGAACCTTTCCAGCCCAACCCCAGTCACATGCAAGGGGTCAGCAGCTGGAAAAGCAAGAGATTAGCAAGTACTGGGTTTTTTTCCTCTTCCCTCCCAAGAAGACACAGGGTTTTCCTAGAAAAAGCTCAATAAATATGATGATTACAGCTGGAGGACAGAGAAGTGTGAAAGCAGTGACAGGAACTTAAGAAACACAAAAAAAAAAAAAAGAGAACCAGAAGTTGCAACGAGTGCAACGAGCAGCATGAAAGCATCAAATAATTTCCTTTCCTCACTGCAAAACCAAAACCACTCATGCAAGTGTCCCTGGGGGCAGAGCATGGGGGGGTCCCAGCCCGGAATGGGTAAAGCAGGATGAGATCCCAGAGGGATCCCAGTGAATCCAGGATGCCAACCTCTGCAGGAGCAGGACCACATCCCTGCTCCTCACACAGCCATCATGCTACATGCAGAGGAAAAAATGTAAGGGGAAAAATAGCATAAAATAAATCTTAAAAAAAAAAAAAAAATCACAATAGGGAAAGCTGTGGAGAAGCAGATTCCATGCTGCCAGCCTGCATCAGCTCTGGAATATTCGAAGCTAAAGCAATGGGACCATCACTTTATCAAAGAGAATAAGCAACAGAATACATGGGATTTAGAGATATTGCCAAATAATTAATTAGCAGGATTCAACCTGAGGATTGCTGCCAGCTGAAAACCCCTGAACACAGGCATGGGGAGGGCACTGGTCTCAGCATTCCCACATCCTGCAGCCTGGCATCCACCCCTGATGCTGGCTGCAAGAATGGGGATGACACAAGCTATAAAAATACGGGATGTAGACATGAGTGCAGCTGCTCCAGAGTTCCAAATGGATGTTTTCCCTCCAGGGTGGATCCTCCAGGAGGATGCTCCAATCCCAGATGTGGAACACACCCTACTTGCAGATCTCCATAGAGGACATCCCTTAAAATCAGTATCCATAGACAGCTCCTCCTTTTATATTTACATTTGCAGAGGAATTATTTCCCAGAATTCGGTGCCTTGCTGGAGCAGCTGCTGTTAACTCCCTGCCTGAAGCTGGATGAGCAAGCAGCCCTCTAATGATGCAGACAGTTAGGGACAGGGGTTAGGGAGAGTCCAGCAGAGCATGCTGATCCCATCCTACAGCTGATGGCAGCGTGAGGAGCTCATTAAACGCTGGACACATCATTAGGAGCCAGGGTAGGAAGGGGACACCTAAACCATCAGTTCTGCCACTCATCCCAGGTTCTGGCCTGCCTGGGGGGCCTGTCCCACGGACACCCTCGGCAGAAACAGCTGGCAAAGCCTGGGCAATCCATCACCTGCCTCCAGGAGCATCCAGAGGGAGAGCCCAGCAGAAAATATGGGGAAAGTCAGCAGTGCTTTTCTAAAAGTTCCACCACAAGACTTCTTTATTCAGCCCATCTCACCAAGAGATGGAGATCAGACTTGCCAAGCAGCCAGCATCAACCCACCAGGCATCACCCTACTGATCCAACAGGAGAGATGGTGTCTGAGCTGAGGAACACAAAAAAAGCACCAGAAGAAGAACTCTCCTTTGTTCTCCACTCCCCAGAAAATAAAACACCACTGGCTCACCCTGCAAAGACCTGACATGAAAAGATCAATGGGGAAAGGTCCAGCTGGTCCTTTTCCTGCTGGCCTCAGGGCAAGCATCCTCATCTCTCCCTGGAAGCAATCCTGTCCCGTGGGAGAAGAGGGCTCCAGGCACACGGAGTGGGATGGGACAGGACAGGGTTTATCCTGCATGAACATGCCCAGATCCCACTGCCAGCACCTCTGTCCACACCAGCATTGGGTGGGGGACCAGCAGGGACCCCTCCTACCCCTTTGGGATCATCAGGCTACTGCAGCACATCCACCCACCAGTCAGGATCCTCAGGGATGGGGAGAAAAACCCTCAGACCGCTTCACAAATCCTCCTCAGCCCGCTGTTCCGCAGGGAGCGATGCCGTCCTGAGTCCTGAGCTGCACACGGGGCACGTCCTCCCCTCCCAGGGCCTCCGGGAGGATTTTCCCTTCCCTGCCCCGGCTCCCGGGCATTCCCATCACCCAGAGCCATCGCAAGGAGCCCCCCGCGCTATGGGGAGATGCCAGACCCCCTCTCCCCGGGGCTCTCGGGGTGGGATCTCCTCGCCGGGAGTGGCCATGGGCAGGAGCGATGCCAAAGGCCGTCATTTCCCGGCGAGATGAGGGGGTTTGTTTGGCCAGGAATGGGGAGACAGCAGATGGAAGGGCACTGGCAGAGCGGGGGCTTTCCTCTCGCCGCTGCCCACACTCACACTCCAGGCGCTGATTAATCGCGCTAATTAGAAAAATAATCAGAATAATTATTTTTCAAAAACCCGCAAAACGTAGAAATAAAGCCACTTTCTCCGTTTCCCATGTGCCGCGCTCGCCAGGACGTCGATGCCAAAGGCGTGGGATGCTGGGGGGGGGTCCGAGCTGGGGTGAACGGGGAGCCCCCCCGTACCCCCAATTTGCACCCCCCGTGCCAACCCTGCCCGGGAGCCGCCAGGCGGGCAAAGCTCCTGCCCTGCCCTGCGCCCTCCCAGCGCGGGGTGCCCCCTCCAGCCCCCCAAAACCAGCGGGGCTTTGCTTCCCACCCTCTGCTCGTGCTCAGCACTCCCCGCTCGCAGCCCCGCTCCGGACACGCGGACCGGGGGGACCCGGGGGGAGCCGGGGGGTCCCCGGTGCGGACTCACCATGGGGCGGCGCGGGGGGCCGGGGCGGCCGGGGATGCGGGGGGCGGGCGGGATGCGGGGCCGGCCCGCGGGGCGGGCGGGGGGCGGACACGCTTGCGCACAGCGCGGGATGGGCGGCGGAGGGAGGAGGAGGAGAGGAAGGAGGGAAGGAGGGGAAGAGCATCCCGGGAGCTGGAGGCGCGCGGTCCCTCGAGCCCGGCACGGGAGGGGCTGGGGAGGGCAACAACGCCTTCCCCGTGTCCTTGGAGCCCCCAGAAATCATGGGGCTGGGGGCAGGCCCTCCCAACGCAAACCCCGAGCCAAAACCCGCCAGAATTGGCTCACAGCAAGTTTTTTTGGGGGGGGGTGGGGGGCAAAACTCATCCTTTTTGCTGGTCCTAGTTGCTGGCATCTTTCGTTTTGGAGAAATCCAGCGAAGTTTGCAATTTAGAGCTTGGCACCGCCCTGTCGGCCGGGCGAGTGGCCGCAAGACAGAGGCATTTTTCCATGGGAAAAAGAAGTCATTTCCCCAGGGTCTGGGTATCAGATGAATGGTGGCCTTTGGGGCTCTAAGGACTTGCAGGGTCCCAGTTGCTGGCAGCTTTAGTTTTGGAGAAATCCAGCAAAGTTTGCCCGTTTGGAGGATGGCACCGCCCTGTCGGACAGGGCGAGTGGCCGCAAACAGAGGCGATTTTCCATGGGATAAAAGGAGTCATTTTCCCCAGAGATTGACATGGAGACGGGGTTTGCACTGTTCCCTCATTGAACCCCCATGAGATGATGCTGGAAGCCCCATGAGATTAAGCTCTAAACCATCGTGAGATGACACACAAACACCTTGGGGATGGCTTTGCTTAAAATCATTAACTAATATTAAGTATTTTTCTTTTTCCTGAAAACAAATTACTCCCCACCGCTGAAATGCCCCGTCAGGCCACCTTGCTCTCCCATGGGATTCCATTTCCATCCCACCCTACAATACACAAAATTAGCAGTCAACTTTTGAAGTTTTTTTTTATTCCACTCAAAACTTTATTTTTATTTCTGCAGCCTCAAACTCATCCCTCCTGCCCAGGGTGAGTTTTGCCAATCCCTGAGACAACATGTCCGGTGCCAATATAAATTGATAAAATATCTGTCGAGCTGACACATCTGATTTTGCCAAGGGAACTACATCCATATTTGAAGAGAATCTTTGCCTCATTCCTCATCCTTCTTAAGCTGGGGTTTCCTTGCTATTAACAAGTGGGGCAGTTTTACCCGTGGTGACAGGAGAACTTGCCATAATTAGGTTTTAATTGCCACAGGCTTGTAGACAATCTGGGATAATTAGTGGGGCCACAGCTCAGCAGGGATTTGCTTGAAGGATATTTTGGCCCTTTGGTCTCATGGGTTCCACATCTTGGTTTATTGCATTTGAAAATAATAAACAGCATTCAATGAAACTCCAGCAATAATAATGCATCCCAAATGTCTATTTCTGCTGTGCCCCCAAGACAGAAAGAATATTAAAAGAGGCTGCAAAGCTTCACTTCCCAAGATCTTCTCAGTGCCCAGCAGCTGCCTCCTGCTGGTGATGGTGGATGGGCTCGTTTTGGGGTGATGGTCTCCATCTCCAGCATCCCCCCATGGCCCAGGGCAACATCAACAGGACTGGGAGCAGGATAAAAGCCCTTGCAGAGATGCAAATCCAGGATCAGGGATGGCCCAGACCTCTGTGCCAAGAGGTCACGGTGCTGTGGTTCAGGCATCACCAAGGTTTGGGGAGGAATGGTGATCCCATACCAAGTGTGGGACACCAGCTGTGTCCATCCCACAGGGATCTCAGGACACCAGCAGTCACAAGGTACCTGTGTTGCCTTGGGTGGACCCAAAAACCAGCCACAAGCTCCCTGTGGCCACCACAGCCTCAGCAAACAACAGGGTTCAAAGCCCACCAGAAAATAGGAATATACTTGCTGCTGTAGCAGAGTGCCAGGAGCCTTTGCTGGGTTGTTAGTCACTGTGAATGACTACACCCTGCCCTAATATTTAATTTACAAAGGATAAACTGCCACTTGGATTAATTCAGCATGATGAGCGCTGAGTAATTTGGAGAAGAAAAGAGAGGGAAAAATTGCTGGCAGTTTGAGAAGTGAATTTGTAACGAGCTCTGCCATCACCCTTTGGAACTCACACCGACAGAAGGGTTTGGGGAATCGGTGCAGGACAGGACTGGTGTCCTGCCCCACCAGGGCACGGGCAGAGGCTGTGCCATCCATCACAGCACAGCCAAAATGCTCCCAAGAGGGTGATGAGGCCAAAGCAGGAGCCAGGCAAGCAGGATCTGTTCAAAAGGAGGAAGGGAATGCCCTCAGCAGCATCTGCTCCAGAGGGACAAGAATGTGGCAATTCATGCCCAGCACAAGACGGCTTTGTCCTGGATCACCTCAGGCTCACCCTTCCTCTAGCCACAGCCTGGGAATGCCATCTGGCTTTGCAGGCCCAGCCCCAGGACCTCAGTTAATCCTTTGAAGGCTGCAGATCCATCAGAATGCCTCCCCCTGACCCCTTCTTTTGGGACAGCAGAGGCAGCCTCCATCCCGGGCTCCATGCGCCCCCTGCTCTCCAGCGCAGTCTCCCAGTGAAACGATTCATCCAGCGGGAGCCAGGCAGATGGTTTGTGGAAGATGTGCTGCTTGGTTGTCTGTCACAGCCCTCTGAGAGTCTATTTTCAAGACTGAGGGTGTTTTTTCAATACCTGAGGACCAGGGAGCCTTCCTTAGAAACAGCATGAGCCTGTGTGTTGTTTAACCATCTCCATTCCTGGGCTGGCCTGGGTGGAGACATAAAACTGGGATGTTCCCTCACCAAAGGAGACCAAGCTCCCCTTGGCAGAGAAAATGCTTTGGTATGGGAAAAAAAATCATCCCTGTCCCTTAGCAATTTAAAACCATGGGAAGGGGAGGGCCATGGGACAGGCAACCCTGCTATGTCGAGATCCTAAAGCTCCCCAACTCCCCAAATCAACTGGGCTGCTCTGCTCTGCTCAGGAGGTGGGTAGAGCTGAAGCAAGAGGGAAAGGCTCCCACAGCAGATCACTGCAGCTTTCTTACTAAGAAAAGAATTTTTACTTTTCCATTCTTACTAAGAAAAGAATGGATTGCACTTCTAGACTCCAAGACTAATTTGGAAAATACCTCTAAGATCACCAACCCCAACTGTTCACCCAGGAAATGGGAATTTCTGCAGAGAAATAAGGGAAGGTGGCTTCATCCAGCTGCTCTGCCTCTCCCTGCTGCTAAAAGGCATCAGGGAGCTGCCTGACCTCAATATTTATAAATGGGATGAGCTGAGCAGAGCCCCAGGGCAGCTCCAATGATGGCACTTTGCTCCAGCCAGCTCCAGATTCTGCTCCAGCACAGCCAGCAGCTGGAAAAAATAAATCCCATCTGGGTTTTCCACAATCAGCAAAAAAACCCCTCTTAGAGCTCAGGGTGTGGAAAGGAGTAAAGAACTGGGGTAGCAGCAAGATGATTCCTGCAATTACATCCCTGGTTACCAACCAGAAACCAGAGCCCTCTCTGGCACCAAGAACTCATGAAGTTTTCAGAGGTTGGTACTCAGTTGAGAAGCTACCAGGGAACCAATGGCTGGGTGGCCAAGGAAGCTCCCTGCACACAGAGAAGTTGGGTCTTTCACAGCAAGGGATCATTGAATCCAACTCCCGGCACTCTCCTGTCCTGCCACCACCTCAGCAGAAAGAAGAGCACTATTATTTATTTCTGGGGGGGGTTTAACCCATAATCCTTGCAAACCCTTAGCAGCCTCTGTCAGAAAGGGCTGTCCCTGCACACGAGGCTGTTTCAGACACAGATGACGAAGGAGCAGCACAGGGGTGATGGCTCTCAGGCTGGGGATCAGGCAGCACACAGCATTTGTCTCCACACAGCCAGACAGGAAGGGTGAGGACTCGGGTTAGTCACTGGAGTTCTTTGGAGCAAGGCACCCCTCCCTGCTTGAGGAAAACACAATCTCACTCCCAGGGGTAAATCTGTAGAAAAGAAACACATGAAGCTTTCTGAGGATAGCAGGGTTTTTTGGACCTGTCCATCTACCTATGACCCTATTTGGGCTGACATCTGGGGACAGGTGGAAAAGAGGGATACACAAAGCCACTCCCACCCAAACCCCTCTGCTCACAGCATCTCACAGGTGCCTAGTCTGAGGTAAAATCCAGCACACTCAAAGGCATTTATTCAATCACTGTTTTAATGGACTTGAACAGACAACACCGTTTCCATAGCAAAGGATCATCAGCCCCACCTTGTACAAAAACAGAGTTTAAAAACATAAAAGGAAGACAACCTTAAAAAAAAGCCCAAAAATGGGTATTTATTTTTTAAAAAATTATACAAAAACACCTCTGTCTCCTCACACTTTTCCTGCCTCCTGGAACTTCTTAAACAGGGGTTCATCAGCCCGCAGGGGGAAGGTCAGAGCCCGTTTCTGGTAGTACATGGAGTCCATGGCCAGGTTGTCAATGACATCAGCCAGGAGATGGGCTCTCTCCACAGAGCTGCCTGGTGCATCATAGCCCAGGGCAGTGAAATGCACGTGCAGGTGGTAGTAGGAGGGCTGGTAGTGCAGGTAGATCCGCAGCTGGGAGCCGGGCACGCCGAAGCGCTTCACTACGGCCTCCTGCAGAGGGGAAACAGAGAGCTCAGCACTGGCAAAACCTTGGAATGGATGGGGGAGAGCATCCCTGGATGGCAGGAAAGGTGTAGAGAAAGGTAAAAGGGAGTTCAGTTCCCTCACAGCAAGGGAAAGGGGGAAGTTTGGAAGGACAGAACTCTTCCCCACCCTCCATTTCAGCCTCTGCGGGGACACAGCAAGGCCTCCGGCTGCCCCACTTTTATCTCTCCGTGATGGGATGTGCTATCCACCCCTATCATTTTCCCTTTCACCCTTATCACTCCAACTCATTGGAAAAGTAACAGGGATCCGTTACCAGCCAGTGTAATTAAAGCTATGAACAGCAACAGCAAACTCCGGCACGCCGGCTCCGCTCGCTGCAATCCCCTGACTAATCTCTTAATTAATCTCCCACCTTCCCTAGTGCAATTACTTTCCAAATTCTAGCACAGTGAAAGAAAGAGAAGCTACTGCACATCCATCTCCCAAACACACCCTGTGGAAAAACACATCAGCCAGTGAGAACAGGCAAGGGATTGGGACGGGGTTGTTAATATGAAGAGCTCGCTGCTAACAGGACGTATAGAGCATTCCTACAGCACCTGGACGTGGCATGATCTGGGGAAGGTGCTGATGGAGAGGAGCCAGGCTGCCCAGGCAGAGAGGGCAACACAGCCCTGTTTCATGAGTCATTATCTCCTGAGGAGCAGTCCCCTGGCAGATGCTGTGCCAGAAAACCCAGGGCGTGCCTTTGCAGAGGCAGCCAAGCTCTCCCTGGCCAGGGCAGCAGCGTGGGACCAGGCTCACACTCACCTTCCCTTCCTGCAGGACGTTCCTCAGCAGCGGGAGGTGCTCGGCCGTGAGGTCCCGCAGGGATTTGATCTCCCGGCGGTGCACGAGGGCGATCAGGTACAGGTCATCCAGCTGCAGGGACACAGGGGGCATGAGGGGACACACAAACAGCACATGGAGGCAGCACTGCTTTGGGCCTGACACACCATTCACAGCTTCCCAGGCTGCTATATAGGGATCCTGGTGCCATACGGGGACATTTGTGCCACACAGGAATACTTGTGACACACAGGGACATTTGTGCCACGCAGGGATATTTGTGTTACACAGGGTTATTTGTGCTGCACAGGGATATTTGTGCCATGTAGGGATATTTGTGCTGCACAGGGTTATTTGTGCTGCACAGGGTTATTTGTGCCATGCAGGGTTATTTGTGTTACACAGGGTTATTTGTGCCACACAGGGATTCTTGTGTCATACACGGATATTTTGTCACACAGGGATATTTGTGTTATAAAGGGATTCTTGTGTCATACCCAGATACTTGTCTTCAACAACCACATGGGGCTGAATGTCCCAGTATAGGATGAGCTCACTCACAATCCCACTACACACCTCAAAGCATCATTTCTGGTGAAACTGGGTTTTGTCCAGAAATGACCAGAAGAGAACAGCCTCATCCCAAGCCATAAACAGTGGGATCACAAATACTTTCTCAGCTTTAGAGGCAGATGGAGTGACCAGCCCTCTTGTACTGTGAGCGTTGTGCTGCCCTTCCCACCTTCACATCTTCCTGATGTGCTTTCTCTGTACGACTGGAGGCTGGAGACCAGGTGCAGGGAACCCACCCAGACATGTGGGGGTCACTAAGCCCCTGCCAGCACCCCCATGCACAGCCCACAGCCTTCTCAGTCATAGCTGATCGGCAGCACACTCAGACGAGCATTTACAGTGAACCACTGTGGAAAGCCACGAGCCTACTGGGGAGAAGATAACATTGATGCTCTGGAGAGATGCACCTTAGGCTCCGGGCATTCCTTGCACCTCAGGGTGAGCAAAGAAGCTTCCCCCATGGTGCTCTGCAGCACTATGTTAATTTGTCTCAGTTCTGTCCTCCCCGTTGGCCTTCCCTACCCCTTTTACCCTTATATGTTCATGTGTTCATATCTTAGTGAGTTCTCCCTTCCCCATTACCCCATTGGTTTGTGTAACCCTGTCCACCCACCCTGGCATCCCCTATGTACTGCCCCTGAGCCCTCAGGCCATCGGATCCCTGAGGCTCTCCTCTGCCCCCCTCTTTCCCTGGATTTATACCCTGCACCCTTTCTTTGTCTTTGTCTTTGTCCCCTGGACCCCTTCAGCATGTTAGAGCTCCATGCCTGGACCCTCCTGTGCCTTCCCAGCTGAGCTGCTCTGCGTGTCTGTCTGTGTTTCTGTCTGTCTGTCTGTGTCTCTGTGTCTGTGCAGGTGCTCTTGTGGCTCCTGCCCGTTGGTCTCAGGGAAGGCTGTGTCCACCACCACCATGGACCACGACAAACCAGAGTAGCAAAAACTGAAACTGAAACCTTCCCCAGTGATAAGCTCACTACTTTTCCACTGTGCAAACAGCTGGCCACTTTGAATCACATCAGTTCTATAAATAACAATTTTCAAGGCCTAATTGATCACTGTACAAACCCAGGGCAGCTAAAATATGTCCCTTGAGCAGCTCTCAGACAAACCTCTGGCATACCCTGAAGCGCTCAGCACATTCAATGTTTAACACGACACAAAGTTGTGGATCACTACACTTTCAAAAAACAAAAATCTCAATCTCCTCCAGCTCAGTTAGTGGCTTTATAATATAAACACTGGAAAGTAAAGGGTTTGGATATTCGAGATCCAGCAGTTCTCTGCAGGGCTGTGAGAAACCCAATGCAGCTCTTTGGAAATAGATACTGGTTTCAGAGGATGCTCTCAGAACCCTTCACAAAGCTCTTGAAGCACAGAGCTGTTCCTGCACCCAGCCAGCACAGCCATGCTCAGGGTTCCATTCGATTCCCATGCACAGCTCCAGAAAAAGACAGAGTATCAGCTTGTGCTCTTTGGCTCCAGGCTGGCTGATGAGAGGAAAAGCAAACAGCTCTTCTCCTTAGAACAACATCTGCATGTTGCTGTTTGAAACAAATAAGCCTGTTGCTAAAAAGGCCTGGAATGATGTCATGCCAGGCATCGCTTCAGGCAACGCCTCAGGGCTCCTGCAGATTTGAAACCAACTCAAAAGTTGTGAAAGAAAAAAAAAAACACAAAAAAAAAAAAAAAACCAAAAAAAACCACACACCAAAAAAAAAAAACAAACCCACCCCCAAAAAAAACCCCACCAGCCCAAAAAACCAATTCAAACCATTATCAAGGTTGGGCAGCAGCACTCAGAAGGCTGAGACCAGCAGATTTCACAGTGCTAAAGGGAATTTCTCCCCCCATCCCGGTAGTCTGAAATAACTGCAGGTGAATTCATAGATCTGTGGGCCAGGGACTAAAGGAGTGAGGCCACACTGCTGAAAGGACTTCTGAGGGAGAGTCCTGCTGGGAGCTGCATCTCACCTCCCTGATTTCATTCAGCAGCCTTGCCTGTCAGGTGGGATGTGGCAGAAGGAACCTGTGTTCCCTGGCAGCCCCGGGGCTGACAGGATCAGCTCTGGCTCAGTGCCACCCACAGCCAAGAAGAAATTCCTTGGCTCAAAGGCAACCCAGATGCTGCCTGCCTGCCTGGGAAGGAGATCAGCAGTGCAAAGGGCCCAGATAGCTCCAGGGATGACTGGGGTGCAGACAGCAGCCCAGCAGCTGTGGAGAAGTCCAGAAGATCCTGTTCAGCACTCCAAGAGGCAACAGGAACACGGGGAAACCTCCCCTAAGGACAAATCCTACCAGTGAGGCACTCCCTGACCATGCCAGCTGGGAGCTGTGGATGCAGCAGGTCTTTAGAGAAACCCAAAGCACAAATCTTAGCCCATCTATGATTTTGGCCCAATCCTGATGTGAGTTGCAAAGCTTGGTTGCAGCACACAAGGATATCCACCAGGGCTTTGCTCACAGCAAGGAAAGGGACAACAGGCTGCATGTTTTTAAATATTGCTCCACTGGGAGGGCACTGAACAGGGCACATCCTACAAGCTGGACATGTATCCCCCTGTGCTGCAAAATCTCATCAGGAAGAAGGCTGTGCCTCTGGTGACCAAGTGGAAATTCAAGCTTAGCTTTCCCATCAGCTCTTGGCAGGGGATTTCTGGAGTAAGTGATGTGCAAGGAATTCACAGGGAGCAGACACTGCCCTGCAGGGACTCCCCGAGACAGCTCAGCTCTGCACCACAAACAGCTGCTCCCTGCACACACACACAGGATGGAGCTGCCCACCACCAGCCTTCTGTTCCCATTTTTTGAGTTTTAATTTCCATTTCTAAGTCTTAATCATACAACAACTCTCCCCACATGCCCCTCACAGAAGCATATGAGGATCAGAAACCTGACGGGAACTTTTTTTGATGCCACCAACTTCAAGGGCGGGGTGTGTGTATGGAGTTTCACCTCCCCAAATTTAAAGCACAAAAGGGAGCCAGAACCCAAGAAATAATTCTCAATTTAGGATTACAGCCTGGTCTTAGAAATCGCTTTCACCAAGTGGCCACTCCCACAAGGGGTAAAGCAGCTGCTCATGAGCCAAGAACCATCTCTCTAACACTGTGGAGGAGAGTTAATTGCAGCAAAGGACAACACAGCTGCCTGGTTTGCACCTCAAGTCAAGGTTTGCAAAAAAAAACCACCCAAAAAACCAGACAAGTTCAGCAGAAGAAATACACAGGGTTTTGGTTTGAACACATCCTGACAACATTTGGGTTGATATGGACAAGTGAAAGTAAACCTAATAAATACATCTCAGCAGGAGAGAACAGCCTGGGTCTGCAGCATCCCTAATCAGCTTGGGCTAAAAGGCCCTGGCAACGTCATCACTAACAACAGTGTGCACAGAAACCCACTCAGACTCTCTCAGGGTGCTCTGAGTAGTCTGAAAGTGGACATTTCCTCTGGATTGCCTTCAGACAGGCAGCATTAGAGGAGCAAACCAACCTGGTTTTGATTCCACTTTAAATCTGGAACCAGAACAAAGCCATTGGAAGGATCTGGGTTTTCATGGACGATTCGATCAGCCTCAGCTTTCTTCTCCAGGATGTTATACACCCACTGAAAGAGAAAGATGTGATTTAGAAGTCAGACGAGAATTAACAAAACAACACCTCAGGTGCATTTACCCTAGCTCATGGATTACTGCACATTCTCTGCAACTAGAATTTATAGAAAAAACCTGTCGATTTTATTTTAAATGACCAAATAATTTGTAATTAATTAGCCATAAAACACTTCATCAACCAATAAACTCCAGAATATTAAAAGCATTTCAGTAAAAAGCAGTGGAACCCAGCTCTTGTGGGGCTCAGCACACACCTCTTGCAGCACCATGGGGTTGTTTGCATCTTTTTAACCCCCCAAGCTGCAGCAAAATCTTTACAATCAGGTCTGGGAAGGGAACTTGGCTGATTTTGTTCCTTATTCAAAGAGGAAGGAGCAGAGTTGGATGTGGCTCTGGCTGCTGGCAGCTCTCTGCAGGGACACCAAAGGCCTGTGTTTTTTTGGGCAATGCATGTCTCTTGGCTCCCTGGCTGATTAGAAAACAGCTCACCACTCTTCTTCTTCCATACTTAAGGTTCCAGTCTCCAGCCTGCCTGTAATCCCTGCTCTGGTTATCCCCCCGTGCTCCTCCTGCAAGGCAAAGCACCATTCAGAGAAGAGTTATGGAAATGGAAGATACCAGGGATAAGTGACAGAGTAAGACCAGAGAAAAGTATCTTTGCTCTCCCTGGCTCCCAGCCTCAGCTCCAGCATCCTTCTTTACACTACCAAAATGCATGTTATGCCCTAGCTTAAGTCTAGCTTAAGTACTGGACTGGCAAGAGAGTCCTCAGCCAGGTCCCTGCAAGGTGGTAACACAAGGCAGCAGGAAATTGCTAAAGTTTGGAAGCTGAAAATGTTTGGAAACATCATTTTCCTCACCAAATATAGGTCTGAAATATCCTGGCTGCCCCAGGTGGGTAGGGAAGGTGCAGCCAGTTTCACAAGTACACCAAATGAGCTGGGCTGGATTCCCCCTCAGATACTTCGGGGGAAATCCATCAAGAGTTTCATTAATCTAATAAACACTTAGGATTGCTGCAAACTGACCTTAATACATCTGGAGGGAAAAAACTACTTCTCGTCCCTTGATCTGGGATTTCTGGCTTAAATTGCTATCTTTTCTCCTTAGCATCATCTTAGAGATTAGATTCTTCAGGAGATTCTCAAAAGCATGGCACAAGCTCACTCTGTTCCATAACCCTGGGAGGGAAGTTCAGAGGGAAGCGCAGCAGAAAACTGACATTTGCCTTTTGTTGGGATTTTTAAGCCTGCTCTGATCACAAGTGCCAAGCTATCAATGCCCTAAATAAGTTCACTGATCAGATGAGCTGAATTTTAAACCCAAGGCTGCCTCGTGATGGGCAGGTCCTTGGCTGGCTGACTGCTGCTGCTCCCAGCACAAGCAGAACACGTGTCCAGGGACTGGCACCACAATAAAACCATTATCCTGAAAGCATCCACACTTTGTATCTTCCAACAGGAAACACAGATGCCTCTGTAGTCCCCTGGTATTTGTCACCCCTCACATTTCCTCTTCCACTTGGCAAAACCAGTTGGATAAAGACAAGGAACAGCATTATTAAATTCCAGAGGTCAAGGACTGACCATGATTTCTCAGCAGATGCTCCTGATGGTCACCAGGAACATGTTTCCATGTACTGAAACCAGCTCACAAGCATTTTGAGCAAGAGGCAGAGAGAGAGCTCAAGCAATTCCTGAAGGCAGCTGCTACACCAGGAAACATAAAAAATTTGGGAGCAAAAGCACAGAGAAAATATTCCGTGAAGGCTGTGACCTGGTAGAAACACACACTTGCCTTTCTCCAGCTAATAAATGCTGCAGTTTAAGGCAGCAGGGAAGATGGGGGAAGGCAGGGGGGAGCATCCAAGGCTTCTGGTTAGTTTTGGGGAGTTATTTTTAATGGAGAGCCTCAGCAGCCCCAGGATTTGGTTTATTCTCCCTTCTGCAAAGGCTGACATGAATTGATCCCTACAGACTTGTATTCCTTTGGTCACTAAAGGAGAAAGACAGAGAGATGAACAGTTTAAAAGGATAAAGCCAAGGAAAAAGCTGGGGCTGCCTGGGCAAGTAGCACACTAAAAGTAACATTTTCACCACATGGAATGTGGACTGAGGGGCTGAATGGCAGGAGGAGTGAGTTGTGATGCAGAAATCCAAGCACATTCTGTGCGTTTCCATTTCCACAACAACTCAGAGACTCCTAAGAAGCCCAGTGAACAGCACCAATGCCCAGGAAGCCAACCTTGGAAAGGAGAAACAAACCTCAGAGTTCCTCCAGAAACCTTGGGAAAGGCAACCTGAAGTCCAGCTCCAAGGCAAAAGTTTTTCTGCAAAGATGGAAAAGGATGTCCCAGCCAACCAAATAAGAGGGGACAGCACCACAGAGCTGAAAACACAACCAACAGGGAGATGGGGCAGAACACTCCCAGCTCTCCAGCCTGGGCTTCAGAGAAGCCTTCTGACAGCAGCATTTTGACAGAGGAGACCAAAGAAATCTGTGTCTGCAGGAGAGGGTGTGGTACCCATACCTGGATGCTGAAGCTCTGGGACTGGATGAAGGGCAGGGTTATGTTCTTGTAATCCTCCCAGGTCTCACGGATGAGGTGCACTTCCTGACGGAGATATTTCTGGATGTGTTTCTCCGTGGCAGGGTACACCACTGTGGCTTTGATCTCTAGGAACAAACATGTTGACTGAGTTACCAACCACGCTGCTTCCTTCAGTCCCCAACAAATCTGTTTTCCCTTCCAAAAAATGCCACACTATGACATTTTGAAGAGAGGGCGAGGGAGAATGGACATGGAAAGCAAACAAGTGCTTTAACCTCCCGCACTGCTGCTGCTTTTCTGGAGGAAGAAAAAGCCAAGGGCACAGCCAGGGCCTGTCTTTCCAGTTCAGGTGGAGGAGTTTGCTGTCTGAGTTTTTCCACACTCGCTCTTTCACGCCTATTAGCAACACTGGGGCAGAGGTGGGGCTCCCAGGGCAGTGTTTATGTGCAGTCAACAACCAGGACAGAAACACCACCCTGGGGACAGAGACACATCTTCTTCATACTTAAATTCAAAGCTCACAGGACGCACCCAGCAACTTCATCCAGCCACAAACCCAGATGAATTCCAAGGAGTAGCTTCTTCCCAGAGCTCAGTCAGAGTGCTTGGCCTCAAGCCCCAAGTACAGGAGGCAAAGAAGTCAAAGACACAGGGACAGATCCAGAGCAAGCAACGTGAGCTGACAGGTCAACACAGCCCAAGATGAGCCAAGGGAAGAAGGATGAGTGACCCTCTGCTCAAAATAAACATTTCAGTATTTACCCTGGCAAAAAGAAAACATTTTCTGTTTGCCTCAAGACTGGGACTTTGCTGGGTAATTTTTGTGGCATTGAATTGGATGCAAATGCTCACCTTGTCAACCTGGCAGCTGTGATGTCAGCAGCAGCACATCCTACCCACAGGGCCAAAACACACGGAAACACATCCGTCTTTGGCCAAGATTGGATGCGTGATACAGAGCCTGCCACAAGGTGCTCCAAGGGCACAGGAGTGTCTCTGCCTTCCCAGCTGAAAAAGCTGCCATAAACTTCAGTGCATGAAGGAGAAAAGCCCCATGAGCCTGAGCAAACCCCAGGCAGACCAGACTGAGGCAAGTGACTGGGGCACTGTGAACACTGCAGTCTGTGCCCAGGGTCTGACATAGAAAATCAGGGGCTGCACACACAGCAGGGCACCAAAGCTGTGCTTCATGCCTTAAGTACGTATACAGGCTAGCTAGACACTGAATATAAACACCTATTTGTTCCCAGAGCCAGGATTTAGGATGGTTTGAGTCTTTTTTAGTTTTCTGCTTTCTGTTTTTTTAAGGTCAGCGCTGCACAATCTGAGAGACTCTGCCTTTTCATTCCATGCCAAACCCAGCTTAATGAAATCCACAGGAAAATGCTGCTAACATGAAATATGAAAATGCAAACCACAAGGGCAGTCTGGTCTGATTCCCACCATACACATGTTCAAACAAGGTTGTTTTCCAGGACTCAATTAGCACTTCTAGCAGGATGATGTAATACCAAAGGAGAAAAGACAAGGCTGTAGCTGTCCTCGCTTAAAAAGATCAGCAAAGCACTGGGGAGAAAACAAAAAAGGCAAAAGATAAAATACCACAGCCAGCCTCAGGCTGAAACTTTCACAATTTGATTTTATATCCCAAAAATAGAGCAAGGACTGCAGCAAAAGCCCCTCAGTGCTGGGCAGTGATAACCACAGTGCGTGGGGGTGCAGGAGACCCATAATGGCTTCCCTGGCACCTCCCCAGCTAGGGGGTGGCTGCTCATGGTGAGGAGAGAGCTCAGGGTGCTTTAAACGAGAGATCATAGGACTCCTTAATGTGCAGCTGCAGCTGAGCAGATGTTTGGAAGAGAAGGCAGGGGAAAAGCTGTGGTTCACTTATGATTATTTCCCTTCTAAAGGTCTCATCAACCCCAAAATGCCCCAGCGATGCTAATTACCATTAATCACTACAGCCAGAGAGGCTGTTTGATACCTGCTCAGAGCCTGACAGTCCTTAGGAGCTGCACACAGGATGCCAAGTCAGAGCTGAGCCCGGGCTCGGCTGCAGGAAACATCCACAGCGAGACCAGGCTCGCCCCAAAACCTTTCCAGCGCTGGCACACGACCACACTCTGGTTTCCAAGTCTGCTCCTGGCAGGCTCCACGTGCACCGGAGCAGCACGTACACCGTGGGGCACCCAAAGCCTGCCCCAGCCTGGAAACAGGGGTAGAGAACTGCTGGACACGTGATGTGGGTTCCTAAGCTGGCTGAAACATCAGGGATTGTCTCTGCTCACATCTGACTCACATCAGCCAGCCTGTTCCTGAACACTGGCCCGGGGCCACCACAGAGCAGCTGTGGTTTATTCTGGAAGACAGGACTGACCATCAACTAACTGGAGGTTATAAAAAGCCAGGAGGTTTAATTGAAGGAACCTGGATGAGCAGGAGGCAGAGAAGAACTGCCCAGGCTGGTAACTCTACGACAGGCACTTGAGAGGAATCACCACAGTGCCAGAAAACTGCCCAGGAGGAAAGGAGGCTCGGATTGACCAGGCACACACTTCTCCCCTCTCCTGCTAAAAACAAGAGAGGAGAACACAACCCTAGACAAAAGGAAAATCAGAACACCATTTGGGGAACTTAAGGGGAAAAGGGCTAGAGGCAGCTGCTATCAGAAGGAGAGGATGAAATATGAGCAGAGAGAGCTTGTGCAGGTAGGAAAGGGCACACTGAGCTCACTAACAATGCCTCATCCCCTTCTGTGCCACACTGTCCCCAGGCTCTGCCAAAATCCCACTCCAGCTCAGCACATCAGTGAGGAGAGGCCTCACACTCTCTTCTCCCACCCCACTGCAGCATTAACACCTACTGCCAGACTGCTTTAGACAGATGTAACCCTGCCAGGGAGCCATCCATTTCTCCTTTTGGGCAGGGGTGCTTTTTCCTCTCTTTGCTAGCAAGAAGCAGAGTTTTCGTTTATAAGCTCCCTAATCAACCTCACCCTCAGATGCAGGAAGGTGCCAAGGCCAGGGAACAACAGGCAAGTCAACATTTGAGCTCTTGCAGGTTATTTTTCATCTTTCCTGCTGCACCCAGCTCTGAGCTGTCTTCTCATCAGGTGGGAAGACAGCACCTTGGATGCAGCCCTAACTAAATACATAATGCCCTAAGTAAATATATAGCACACAACCTCCCCCTCTGCATGAACAGCCTCTGTTTGGTTTCATGGTCACAACTGCAGAGGAGTCACACAGGAACAGTGGATTCCAACCCAGCCCCAGGCAGGTGTGCCCATGGCTTTGTCCCAGACAGCTGGGGCACTCAAGTGAATGAATTAAAGCTGCAAAGGCTAAAGCTTGCAAGAGCTCACAGTTTCCAAGGCCAGCACATGCCAGGGCAAGCCAAGCATGCTGCCAGGGACTCAGCTAAGGCTGCCTGGCCCCTGGGGCTCATGGCAGGACTTGGGGTGCTCAGGGGACTTTAGCTGTAACAGGCACTGCAAAAAGGAAAGTTGCAGTTTACCACCCCTACAAAACACAGAGCAAAGCACAATGACACCCCCCAGCACCCTCCAAACCACCCCACATGCTCCCACAGCTTCAGGCTCGAGCTTTTTAAGTGTAAATGCAAGAAGTTTCTTTGGCTGGGCAAACCCCAGAGGCAGCCAAAGTATGGAGACTCAGGGAGAAGAACCAGCCCTCCCACTGCAGCTCCTGCAAGTTTCTCCAGCTCCTCACTGCCCAAAACCAGACTTTTTGGGATGTGGATTACTTCCTGAATGACTGAAAACTTTCCTTCCACACTCGCCCATTTTTCCCACAATTTCTCCACCCCCATGTTGGAGCAATGGAGCCAGAGCTTCTCCCCTTGTGCTTGTTTTAAGATGTTTTTATCTTAAGATAAAAAGATAAGAAGCTTCGGCCAGCAGCCAGGGAGCAAAGACTCCTTAGAGGACTGATAAGAGCCCTTAAATCACACCAGCACAGCTTTGGACAAACACAGTCCCACAGCAGCCAGGCACAAAGAGGCTGCTTTTTGCCACAAACATCAAGCTCTCCTTGGCAAATGGGTGTGAGGAATTAGATGTTATCAGGCAACATGCATATTGAACCATCTGGCTTTTACAATCCAACCTTTGGTAATGGAAAATTTTTCCCTTCCTGTGAAATCAGCCCTTGCTCTCCCTGCAGCAGAAAGCCAAGGCTGGGGGTTCCTCTCACATCTAGGCTTAAGCTGCCTTTTAAATCACAGTAACATCCAGAAAGTGGCCTTTATTTTAAGGCATCTTATTTTAGATGCACCTGCCTGCCTTTGGTAGTAGCACAATCACATCAGCTCTGATACACCACTCCCCACAAATTCACTAAGTCCCCTCTCCTCACCCCACAGGTTAGGGTTGCCCTTCAGACAAACTCTGACCATTACTGGCTTGTCTGCAAGTGTTATTTCCCATTTTAGCCTTGACATACGCAGTAAAATCAATGAGGTGAGCAAGACTCATCTGGTGCTGCCTTCACACCAGCGTGCTCCCAGACTTAAAAATCTCATCAGAGTGAAATTCATCTTCCCCTAGTGAAATGTCCCTTCTGAGGTCAGAGGGAAGTCATTTGCTCAAGTAAGATGCTTTGGCCTCCCTTTCCCTGTGTCACCATCCAAACAAGTCATCCTTGCTTGGGGTCTGTGCTGGTTTGACTGCACAGAGGGAGCAGCACCCAACTCTCTTCACAGAATGACCAGGTTGGAAGAGACCAAGATCATCGAGTCCAACCCAGCCCAACCCCTCAACTAAACCCTGGCACCCAGTGCCACATCCAGGCTTTGTTAAACACACCCAGGGATGGGGACTCCACCACCTCCCTGGGCAGCCATTCCAGAACTTTATCACCTTTCTGTAAAAAACTTCTTCCTAATATCCAATCTGTATTTCCCTTGGTGCAGCTCAAGGCTGTGTGCTCTGGTTCTGTCAGTGCTGCCTGGAGAAAGAGCCCAGCCCCAGCTGAGCACAGGCACCTTTCAGGAAGGAAAGGAGGTCTATCTCTCTTGTAGAGAGTGATAAGGTCACCCCTGAGTCTCCTTTTGTCCAGGCTGAGCACCCCCAGCTCCCTCAGTGGTTCCTCACAGGGTTTGTGTTCCCAGCCCCTCCCCAGCCTCGTTGCCCTTCTCTGGATGTGCTCCAACCCCTCCATGTCCTTCACAGACTGAGGGGCCAGAACAGCACTCAAGGTGAGGCCTCACCAGTGCCAGCTGCAGAGGAAGAATGATCTCCCTGCACCTGCTGGCCAACTTGGAGGTGGGGAAAGAGTGAAGGAAGTCTCCAGCTGAATGAAGAGCCCCAGGTACCTGGGAGCACAGAGGCAGCATTGAGAAACAGGCTCTGGAGGCAGCATGAGTCACTCAGTCACCACTTCTCTGCCTTGAGGTCTATCTTACCTCAGAGGCAAGAGGCTGAGTGTGGCAGGGTTCAGTTGCCCAGGGTGCTGTGAAATCCCCCAGGTAAATTCCTTCGTCACACAACACAGGACTGTTCCAAGAAACTGCTTAATGCCAAAGTCTGGCCTTTTCTACAAAATATTTTACTCTATCTCGTACCCAAGTGTAAACTTGCAAGGACCAGGAGATAAACCCCTGTAACTCTAACCCTGCAACTAAGGAGCCAACAGACCTTGAGCAGGGGCTCCCTGGGTGTCCACATTATCACTGGACATCCCAGGTCAGCCAAACCCTGACTGCAGCCTTACAGGCAATTGCTCCTGTTTAGGTTTTTAAGCCACATTCCTCATGTCAACTGTACACTATGTCCTTGGGCTGACTCAGCTCCAAAGGGTAAATTCCTTCTCCTCCTGACACACAGGGCTGTTTGCCGGGGGCCAGCCCAGCTGTTCACCAGCAGCTCATGCAATGTGCCCAACAAACAGCTATTTGCTGCTAATTGCTTCCAAAGAAGCCTCCTTGCTCTCCACTCTGACTTTGGGAGCTGGACAGCAGCTCCAGGGTCTACAGCCCCCTCCTGATCTCCTCCTTGGGGCTGCTCAGCATCCAGAACAACTTGAGGGGTGCCAAGGACAGGGGTGGGAAGCAAAGATGCACCACTGGGTAATATTACAAATATTGCAAAAATTACCTTTTAAAGACAGATTTAAAAGTCATTAAAAATATAAAAGCTCAGCAGAAGAAAGCCAGAGGCTTCTTCCCCATTCAAACACGCAGGAGGGGTTTTGCACCTGGCATAAGCCTTAAACAAAATAAGGAATTCTGTTATCAGAGCAATGAGGAGTTACACAGCACTGCAGCCAAGGGCTGTGAGGAAGGCAAAGGCGGGCAGGGCTGAGCTGGAGGCAGCCCAGGGGATTTCAGTCTTGCAATGCCCCCTCGTGGGAATCACTGCAACTCCTGCCGGGCTGGAACACAGCAGGCACCCAAGCAGGAGCTTTCCCAGCTAAAAAAGAGGAGCTTTAACTCCTCTTCCAACAACACCCGTGGTGTTATGGTGTTTTCCTCAGACTGAAACTCACTGTAACAACAAAATCTTTAATTTTGAGTCCTTCACAGGAGAAAAGAAGTTTTGCACAATTCAAGCTGACAGTTCCAGACAGTGCTCCCTCCTACACCGTGGGAACAGAGCTAAAACAAGAGCATTTTTGGAAAGGCACAACAAACATCCTGAAATTTTAACTTGGCCCTGCAACAACATCTTACTTAAGGGACTCAGATTAATTTTGACTGTTAAACCTGTTTGGCTGTTATTGCTTATGAAAGCATTGGCATTGAATTTATTACTGCACTTCTGGAATTTAAATCTATACCAGCATTCAGATGGAATTAATTGTGGAAGGTGAATCAACTCTGCTCAGGTGAGACCCCACCTGCAGGGCTGCCCCCAGCTCTGGGGTCCTCAGTACAGGAAGAACATGGAGCCAATGGAGCAAGTCCAGAGGAGGCCATGGAGATGCTCTGATTGGAACAGCTCTGCTCTGGAGCCAGGCTGGGAGAGCTGGGGGTGCTCACCTGGAGAGGAGAAGGCTCCAGGGAGAGCTCAGAGCCCCTGGCAGGGCCTGAAGGGGCTCCAGGAGAGCTGGAGAGGGACTGGGGACAAGGGATGGAGGGACAGGACACAGGGAATGGCTCCCACTGCCAGAGGGCAGGGATGGATGGGATATTGGGAATTGGGAATTGTTCCCTGTGAGGGTGGGCAGGCCCTGGCACAGGGTGCCCAGAGCAGCTGTGGCTGCCCCTGGATCCCTGGCAGTGCCCAAGGCCAGGCTGGGCAGGGCTGGGAGCAGCCTGGGACAGGGGAAGGTGTCCCTGCCATGGCAGGGGATGGAACAAGACAAGCTTTAAGGTCCCTCCCAACCCAAAACAGTCTGGAATTCTGTGATTAAACTGAAGTGCCCAAAGAGCAGCCCAGCTTTCCAGCGGCAGCTGGAAATCATCACCACTTCAGGACACCTTCCCAATGGGACCAGAGTCCCCTCCACAGGGTGAGAGCCTTGCACTGCAGCTCCCCAACTTGCCCATCAGTCCTTGTCATACTTGGTTATCAGCAGAGTTTTATAACACACAGATGTGTGAAATCCTAAGGGGGATAGGGCTCATCTGCCCCAGCACTCAAGGTTACCAGCCCTTAAATCCTCCCCCAAATACAAACTGCCTGTTCTTACCAGGTGACAAAAAAGCCCATGAGATGCCACCATGGCATGAGAAGCAGCTGCATGTGCCCTGCAGACTGTTTCAAGAGAAACATTATGGAAGGAGACAACTCTTTCTCACCCAAGTAAGAGCACTGAGAGCACTGACAATCACTCACACTCCTGAGCCTTTCTGCACCTTCCTGTACAAGGTCATCAAGCAATGGCCATTCAGTGCCTCATCAGCTGAGCCACCTGTCCATGGCATGGGAAAAAGGGGATGAAACAGGGCAGCATTCAAAGCCTCGGGATGAGACATTGCCTTCAGCGTGGCAACAACCCACTGACCTCCCCTGTTGCTTTGAATTTTTAAGATTTTTCTAAGCCTTCTGATATTTACATTATTGTAACAAACTTTCTTACACACTTTCTGTAAATAACTCATTGTTTTGCATTCTTTTATGGAGGAGGAGAAATTTGATGGACTGTTGGTTTGACCAGTGTCATTGGAGAGGTGGCACTGTCACCCTCCAATCCACTGTCACTTTAGAAAACTATAAATGTTGGAGTCAGAAAATAAACTTCCCTTTTTTCTTCACCTTGAGAGCAGCAGTGTGAGCTTGTGTTCTTTCGTGTCCTATAGTGACACTCCCCACTGGGCCAGGTGTGCTGCTGTCACCAAACCAGGGTGACACAGCCAGGTCCAGCAGTGGCACCTGCCCCTCTCACTGCATCCTCCCCTCTGGAATGGGCAGGAATCATATCCTGGCATCCCAGCTGCCCTCCCAGGATCCCTGGGCAGTGCTGAGGGCACTCACCACTCAGCTCTGGGGGAGGGCTCAGGTAGAAGGTGCAGTAAATGTCATTGTGCATCTGCAGCTCTGCGTGCATGGGCTTCTTCAGCAGGTCTGGGATCTTCTCCTCCTGGAAAGGAGTCTTTTCCAGGATGACTACAGCATCTGTGCCCTCCCCAGAGAGGCCAATCCTCTGGAATACAAATGGATAAAGTCATCAGCAACACAGATCTCACACTGGGTGGACAGTCTGAGTCAGGGATCATGGCAGACACCTCACAGCCCCCAACCCTCGTGCCCAAAACCCCCTGTAGGACAGACATCCATCCAAAAACAAACAGCACATTTGCCTGGAAGCACAGCAGGAATTTGCTCCCCACCAGGGAACACAAGTGGTTTTTGGGGTAGATGGGGATGTGGGTAATCACTCAGCCCATCTGCACCTCCCCGGATGCTCCCAGGTTTCCTGTTGACCCACAGTACCAATTTCATCTCTGACACTTCCCAGGAAGAGGGCAAAGGCAGGTGTGGGGATTTGCATCATTGTCAGGGAGCAAGTTCTGGGGCAGGGGCCACTTACTGCTGCCCTGCTCCAAGGAACCACTGCCCCTGATCCAGAGGCCTCAGCGTGCTGGTTTTGGGAGGTGCTGGGTGTGGAACATCCCCCAGCCTCACGCCTGTCTGTACAAAACCCAGGTGAGGCCTCACCACACCAGCTGGGGAGAGCAACCCTGTCAGCTTTAAAAGGAAGATGTGTGCTAATGCCTTTACAAACAGTTTGATGGGTGTTAATGTCTTTGAAAGGGGTCTTAATGTCTCTATTGACTTTGGGCAGTTTAGTTCCCGAATCAGATCAGGTCTGCACAAGCCTGAACTTCTGAACTTCGGGGGAAAATTACAGGTTTAAGGGGGGATACGGGGTAGGTGTTTTGGGAAGGCTGTACCTCCCTAGTAGCTCAGTCAATGGGGAATGGAAGAAGAAAACATGCGGCCAGGAGTTAGGGTAAAAGGGAGGCTGCGCCCTCCAAACCTCGAGAGAGAAAACCTTGCCATCATGTGGCCCCGTGGACTCTCTCCCTGCATTGGAATAAAGCCGAAGGACGCCTCTATCTCCTTCTAAACATAAACCTCTGGCGTTTGTGGATTTTCCTGTCACGCTCACAGGGCAGAGCAGGTCTGTGCCCAGTTGTTACTGCAGGAACCCACCGACTCCAGACCAAAGCAGCAGCGTGGAACCTCCGTGTCCTCATCTCCTGCTTGGCTGCACATCTTCAGGAGACAGGGGCCGAGGCAGCTGCGTGGTTCCCTCGCCATGCACAACCCCAAGAACTACTGCACATTTTCCTGTAATGGCTGTACTGTTTACAGTCCCACAACCACCGTGCTGCTTGCAATCCAGTGCCACTTTACCTAACAAGCACGAACGACGTGCTGGAACCCAAAGGCACCAAATCATACCAACAAGAAAGAGGATTGCAGTAAGGTCTGCAGCCGCCTCCCCGGCCGCCAGCTCCGCCTCGTTCGCACCGGGCTGGAAAGCGGGCCGGGTTCGGGCCGGGCCGGGCTGGGCTGGGAAAGCGGGCCGGGCCAGGTCCGGGCCGGGCTGGGAAAGCGGGCCGGGTTCGGGCCGGGCCGGGCTGGGCTGGGAAAGCGGGCCGGGCCAGGTCCGGGCCGGGCTGGGAAAGCGGGCCGGGCGGGCCGGGCCGGGCTGGGCTGGGAAGCGGGCCGGGCCAGGTCCGGGCCGGGCTGGGAAAGCGGGCCGGGTTCGGGCCGGGCCGGGCTGGGCTGGGAAAGCGGGCCTGGCCAGGTCCGGGCCGGGCTGGAAAGCGGCCGGGCCGGGCCGGGCCGCCGGGCTGGGAAAGCGGGCCGGGCCGGGCCGGGCCGGGCTGGGAAGCGGGCCGGGTTCGGACCGGGCCGGGCCGGGCTGGGAAAGCGGGCCGGGTTCGGACCGGGCCGGGCCGGGCTGGGAAAGCGGGCCGGACCGGGCCGGGCCGGGCTGGGAAAGCGGGCCGGGTTCGGACCGGGCCGGGCTGGGAAAGCGGGCCGGGTTCGGACCGGGCCGGGCCGGGCTGGGAAAGCGGGCCGGGTTCGGACCGGGCCGGGCTGGGAAAGCGGGCCGGGCCAGGTCCGGGCCAGGCTGGGATACCCCGGGGTGCCCGGGAGCTCGCGGGACGCGCTGCCGGGGGCGGGGCCTGCCCGAAGGCGCCGCCGGGGGCGGGGCCGTGCCCTCAGCGGGGAAGATGGCGGCGGGCGCGCCCGCCCCCCCACTCCCCGATACCTCCGCGTGCAGGAACACGATCTTGTCCCGCGCCGACTCCCGCAGGACGCGCCGCACCCGCAGGTCCGACAGCGTGAAAGCGGCGGCGGCCCCGCCTTGAGTGGCGGCCCCGCCATTTTTCTCCTCCTCCTCCTCCCGCTTCCTCTTCGGCTGCGGGCCCTCCGCCATGGCTCGCGCCCGCCCCCGCACTGCGCAGGCGCGGCGCCTCGGGGAGCGCTGGGACATGGCGCCCCCTGGCGGCTCGGAGGTCGCGCACCCCCGCGGCTCGTCCTCCCACAAACGCGGGATTGAGACAAAAACACCGAACACCATCAAAATGTAAAACTTCTGCATTTTCGTAGCCGCAACGATTCCGTGCAGCGTCACTGCCCGCCTCATATCTTGTCCTGCCCACAGGCGCCCAGCAGGCGCCTTGTCAGCTTAGTAGGAGTCGCGGAGCCCTCAGGACAGAGAATGCCAGCGCAGCAAAGAGCTCTCATGACCCCGAGAACCACCTGATAGCAGAGGTTAGTGTTTGTGTGATGCATGTCCCTGTCCCCGCTGAGGAGATTTGGCCACCAGCATGTGGTGGGCTCCAGTCTGCTGTCCCTCATGGATGTGGAGAACTCCCTGTCTTTGGTCCCAGGTCTGGTCTGAGCAGCTCAGGTTTGACCTCAAGGTCCAATGGGACATGCCAACACCCAGATCCAACGGCGACAGCTCCATGATGCCCATGGGAATGCATCTGCCTGCTCCCAGCACTACTCCATGCTTTTTGTGGAGCTCTGGCACAGTTCCTGGAGGTCTGCAGGGACAGCAGATAAGCTCCATTAGCAATTATTCTAAAAATCAACTTTAAATAAACGTATGGAATCTGGTCCATTCCCATGGTCTTCACCCCAATGGACTGACGTTTCACCAGCATCCCAGAGGATACTCACAGCGCATGACAGTGTCTCTGATCTGCCTGAAGCTTTTCTCCTTCAGTGCCATGTAGATGTAGTAGATGTTCCGCAGCTCCCTGGGATAATCCTTGCGATCCACGTCCTTCAGCACTGGGATGGTGCGTCCGTTGGCCATGGGAGCCTCAGCCAGGGCCTGGTGCATCTGGTACCTGCACCAGGGGTCCTGCAGGAAGCCGGGGGTTATGAGCATGACCCAGCAGTGGCTGTTCTGCACGGCGTCACACAGCTCTGTCACCACCGCGCCCCCCGCCACCGCATCCCGCAGCTGCAGGAAGCACCGGAAGCTCTCGGGCTGCCCCTCCAGGTAGGACACCAGCTCCGACACCAGCTCCACGTCCCCCTCGCTGTGGCAGATGCAGACGTCGTAGCTCTTGTCCCACCGGGGACTGTGCGAGGCGCTGATGTCCACTGCTGACACGGGTGACAAGGAGATGGAGCTGGTGGCCAGGCTCGTGCAAGGAGAAGAACTGGAGCTCTTGGCAGAGGATGAGGAGGACGAGGAAGGCGAGGATGAAGCAGAGTGGCTGGACTTGAGGCTTTCCACTGAGCTGGGCTTCGGTTTGTGCAGGAGCCTCCTAAACCAACCTGCAGAGTGAGGTCACAGTGAGTTTTGGGGGCTCAGCACCCCCTGGACTTCACAAGCACAACAACATTCAATCTGTAGGATGCCCCCAGATGGAAAGGAGTGGGTAGGATCTCACCTTGACCCCAAAACCATCCTGGTCCCTGAAACTGAGCTGCCACCAACACCTGAATGCTGTGGCATCGTGAGGAGCAGCCCATGGGCACCCTGGTGTTCTGCTGGGGAAGGGATGCTGTGAGGGAGGGGACAGAGCCAGGTTTGTTCCCAGACTCACCAGCCATAGTGGGCAGCACACTGCTCAGCCACTGACTGCCAGCAGGACACCTCTCCTGAGAGCAGAAAAGAGGAATTAGAAACTGAGAGCAAGAACTGCTTCATGGCAGGTCTCAGCCTGGTCTGTTGCAGGGATCTGCAGCTCTAGGGTGCTCTTACAGCCCCAGCACATCTGCCTCCCCAAAATGTGCTGGGAAGGAACATTTACCTGTTACTGGCTCTCTCCACTGGAGATACACACCTGCAGCAAGCAAGGCCAAGAGAGAATGGGGAGGAGAAACCCTCATTCCCATCAGTGGGAAAAGGATCCTGTGGAGAGGAGAAGGGGAAATCAGCTGGGATCACCAGGGACGGACTGGGTGCTGGCAAACCAAAGGCAGTGTGGGTGATGCCCAGAGCTGTGCATCCTTGGTGCTGCCTGCCCTGGCATTCCTGTCTGTTCCCTGCCAGCTCACACCATCCTCGGCACTGTGCTGCCAGCATGGTTTAGGGAGCCAGACACTCCCTGCAGACACCCAGGAACAGGAATGGTTTAGGGAGCCCAGACACTCCCTGCAGACACCCAGGAACAGGAACGTGGCAAACAGCTGCTGTTTTCCACTGCTGGCATCATCCCTTCCGAAATGAAACACCCCACGTCATGCTGAAGCCTTTCCCCTACTCCAAAACCAGCACAGGACTGCAGGAAATGCCCACAAAACCCCAGCACACCCACAGAAACCACAGTGCCCAAGAGTCACCACTCAGCGACAACCAACAGCTCAAGTGTGAGGAACAATGAGCATGGACAGTGAGCAGTGGGGGAAATTGGAGGGATCTTACCTGGAATGCAGGGGTCCGGCACCGGAGCAGGGAAGGGGAGGCATCAGCCCCTGGGTTTGGCAAAGAAAGATCTTCTGGGATTACCTGGGTGGGAAAGGACAGGTAGGATATTCACTCTGCAGTCTGATGGGGTCTGCAGTGAATGGTGAGGCTGATCCATCCTTCCAGCTGCCACATCCAGGAGCAGTTCCCAGTGAAGCCACCCTGGGGTGGAAATGAGGGCAGGGGCACCCACCTGCCTCCCCGGGGACAGAGTGGAGCAGCTCCCTGAACACCCAGGTGCCCCCAGCTGCCAGCAGCTCCAGCCTCTGCTGGGGAATGTGAAAGCACGGGCAGGGTGAATGGGCTGGGACTGCAGGGAGGGGAAGCCAAGCCCTGGCAGGGGCCTCCCTCCCACATCCGCCACATGCCGTCACTGATGGGTGTCAGAGGGCCCAGCCCTCACCAGCACCCTGATCTGTTCTGCTCCCTGGTTTCCTGACTAAATACAGACAGGTCCATCTTTGCACTCACACTTACTTTATGAGTTAAATTTACCTAACAAGTCATTTTTTCACCCCAAAATCCCCCCAGTATTTCTCCTACCCCAGGTCTCGTTCCCCTGATGCTGCTGGGGGTGGCCAACAACTGACACTGCCTTCATCTCCTCATCATCCTCAACCCCTCCTCCTTGGGAGATGGAACCAGGACTCACCTGGAGCTCATCTCTCACAGCACACTGAGGAGGGACTGGTGGTTCCTCCTCAATACCCTGTGAGACATGAGCTCCAGGTGAGTCCTGGTTCCATCCCCCAAGAATCTGGGAGGCCTCTGAGGTCCACATACCCATCCAGCTCCCTGACAAGCTGTTCCTGGCACAGGAGATTTCCCCATTTCTTCCCTCCCCAGGGGACAGACCTCTGATGTGGACACTGAACCCTCCACCTGCTGCTGCAGTGTCACTGTGGCCAAGCTGGTGACCCAGCTCAGTGTGGAGGTGACCCAGGAGGCATCCCACACCCAATGGGACACCAGGAAGAGGGGCCCTGGGGGTCCAGCCCAGTACTGAATGTGTCCCTCCCTCTCCCATCTGAGTCCTCACCCTGGATAACAGCAAAGCCCCCTGACCTCAGATCCCCAGAGAAGCTGGCCCTGGCACTCACACAGGAGCCTCTCCAGAGTGAACCCAGGGTGGACCAGAGCACAAAGCTGGGTCAGCATCTCCCTCACTGTTAACCCTGAAGCAGAGTGGTGGCCATCACACCCCACTGTGCACAGTACCACAGCTCCAACTGTGAGGTCCCCAACCTGCAGGAGCTGGGCCAGGACCCACTAAGGTGGGTCCTCTCCTCTACCCCAGCAGGGAGAATTGCAGAATGCCAGAAGAGTTTGGGTTGGAAGGGACCTTAAAGATCATCTTGTTCCAAGTCCCTTCCAGCAGTCCAGGTAGCTCCAAGCACTGGCCTTTGAAGGCCTGGCCTTGGCAGATGGCCATGCTCACCTAACTCAGTGTGTTCATGAAGATGCCCTGTGCCCATCACCCCAATTTCAGGACTACTGCACCTGCCCCCAAAACACACCCCAGTGCCCCCCATCTGCCTGCAAGCTGACTGGGACAACAACCCCTACACCTCCATGCCTGGAGGGAAGTATTCCCCTCAGGGAAAAGTCCCATGTCCCCTGACCCCCAAAAATATCCCCCCCATCCCATTTAACCTCAACACCCCGGGGCTAGTCAGGACTCCCCTTCATCAATGCCACCATGAGCCAGCTGTGCCCCAGGACTGAATCCCCCTCCTGCTCAGCACACTACTGTTTGCTTCCTCACCCTCAGGGACCTTGGAGTCTCCTGGGAAGGAGAGCTGAAGGTCAGGAGATCCCCCAAAACCCACCAGCACCTGTCAGGCTTTTGGGGACCCCATGCCCACCCCACCACTGTGTCCCACAGGTCTTTGAAGAGCTCCTGTTGGACACAATGTTCCTCCATGCCACCACCTGGCTGTGGCTTCCACAGGTGTTTCCACATCTACTCACCCACCACCCTCAGCAAAACAGACCAGGACAACAGAGTAGCACAAAACACAAAACCTTGTGAAATGGGGGGGCTCCCTGATGGCTTTGATCCTCTGCCATAAACACCTCTCCATCCCCAAGGATTTCCCAAGCCAGGCCATCTCTGAGCCCTGGGAGGCACCTTGGGGGTGCAGGAGCAGGCAGGATCCTCCTGCAGGGCCCCCAGCCCACCCTCAAACAGGGTGCTGAGAGCCAGAGGAACCTGGGCAGCCTGTGCCCAAAAATGCAATGAATTCCCGGAGAGACACTGGGCTCCTCCCCACCCGCTGCCACTACCTCGGCTGCCTTTCTCTCCACCAAGCAGGGGACACAGCTGGCCCCTTGGTGACCAAATCCCAAAGGAAAAAGCCCAAGACCGAGTGGTACTGAGCCCCACAGGGACCCACGGGCTACCACCAGCCATGGGCCCAGCACCACTCATCCCACTGGGACCCATTTCCCATTAGTCCCTGCCCCAGCACTGCTGCCACCACCCCAAAAATCAACTCCTCACCCGAAGACAGGACCCAGAGGAGGACAAGTCACCTGCCTGTGTGAGTCACCCCACCTGGAAACCCCAGAGAGGGAACCCACAAACCCTAAACCCCACGAGGCAGCACCATCTGGACCAAACTCCACCTCAGCAATAACAGAATCATTATTAAAGGAGTAATTAAGCAGGCACAGCTCTATTCACAGCGTGCCTTGACCCAGCAGCAGCACCACGCTGAAATCCCTGCAGCAGGAGTTCCGGAGCCTGTGGTTTACAGGACTGCCTGTGGAATTAACAAACAGCAAAGACCAGGTGCTGCAAAGCAGGGTCAAATAGTTCTGGGGGAGAAAATAAGGCTAATTTTGTCCATAAAACCACCAGGAACGTTTCATTTACAGTGCCAGTACAAAACAGTGCGCAGCTACCCAGAAAATAGAATAGTTTTTCTCCTGGAAAGCTCTAAGGACACCCAAATTCCGCCACACATATGCCTGAAGGCATCATAGCGGCCGTCCAGGCCCAGGCACCGCGTGTACCTCATAGGGCTGGAGACGCGGTCGCACATACAGGAACCCAGGCAACGGCAGCCGGCGGAGGAGAAGCCCCTGAGGGATAGGGGGACGCGGGGACACCGCCGGGCCCGGTGCTGCCCCGGCCCGGACGGACGGACAGACTGACAGACCCGCTCGGCGCCGCCTCCGGAGCAGTGCGCCGCGCATGCGCCAGCGCCTTTTATAGCCCCGCAAAGCGCCGCGAGAGAATCGCCGCGTTCCCACGCCCGGCCCGGCCCCTTCCGCTGCCAGCCAGTGACGGGGCGGGGCTGGAAGGGGGCGGGGCCAAGTCGTCCCGCGGGGCGGGGCGTGGCCGGGCGCGGGGCGGGGCGGCGTCTCCTCAATGGGGCCGCGCGCGCGGCGCCAGGTGCGTGCGGGGCGCGCGGCAGCGGCGGGGGGCGGGCAGGGCGCGGTTGCCATGGAGACAGCGGGGGGAGCTGTTGCCATAGCGACGGCGGCCGCCATAGCGGGGGGGGGTCCCATGGCCGCCGGGCTGAGGGGACGGAGCGGCCTGAGGGGAGCGCAGGGACCGGCGGGGCCGGGGGTGCGCCGGGGGACCGGGAGACCTCCGGCAGCCGCGGGCGGCCCGGCCGAGACTCGGCCCCGCCGTCACCCTCTATAAAAGCTCGTTCTTATTGATGTGTCCCCGTGGGAAAGGAGCCTCGGCGTCCTCCCCGCCTGCTGAATGTCCGTGTTGTTGCTTTTCCCGCAGCTTTAGCGAGGAGGGTACAACGGAGAGCACAGGTAAGGGCTCGAGCAGAGCCGAAGGTGTGACCCCCCCCCCCCGCTTCCCTTGGCAGAGTCAGTTCTGGAAAGCCACTGGGGGTCTGTGGGATACAGAGCTCCGCCAGGCTTTGCTGTGTCACTGCCTCTCCTTGCTCATGGAGCCATTGGGAAGCACGTGGAGAATCACAGCGTTGAATAAAAACCTCTGGTGTGTTTTGACTCCTTTGTCCAAGGAGGCTGAATCCTGTGGTTTTGTGGCTTGGACAGGAGCAGGGTTTGTCCTCGGTCCCATTGTCTCTGGAGCCTGTGTTTTTCTAGGATGGTTTTGATCCAAATCCAGTGCAGCTCCCACGTGGAGGGGTAGGGTTGGGAATTGGCCAGGGACAGCTCAACTTTCAGCTGAAACAAAGTGGCTTTTACACTATCTTATCCCAACACCTTAAAGTGCTGAATTGAAAGAGAAGCTGGGAATGACATCTTCACTGGTGGCAGTTCTCAGCACTTAAAGAAGCTGAAAATAATGGATGAGCACTAGGTTTGTACTTGTTTCTTTTGGGAATTTGTGGGGGCTCTTCTGGAAGAACCCATCTTCCAGCATGGTGCTGGATCACTTGGCTTCAATTTTAAACACCCAGGTACAGCTTTAGTTGTGTGTTGGGTGCTGAGCATGGAGATGGTGTGAGCAGCGATTTCTCCTTGAGGTGGGGGAGAAGATGTTCCATTAATTCCCCATTTCAGTTCTGCGGGTTGGGCTCTGGTGTTGACTGTGTGGTGTGGCTGTGTTTTGCAGACCTGCAGAGAGGTTTTTGTAAATACACACCCTGTGTGAACCTCGGCCTTCATTTGCCACACGTGGTGTTCAGGTATTTGCTTTTACCTGGGATACACCTTCACATTTCCAACATTTCTGCAGCTGGATGTGTCTGTGTCACACAGGGAGATGCTGTGGTTGGGTTTCTCCAGTTTTGGTGACTTGGGCACAGTCTAAAACTGCAGTCTAGAAGGCTTTAGGATAATTGAGGGATTTCTGTGATGTGGAGAGAGAAAGAGAACACAGCAAACCCACACAGGGTGTCTCTTTCAACCCTGAGGAAAGTGATGGGGACAAGGCTGGGACAGGGGAATGGGGCAGCTGAGCCAGGAATCCATGGAGTGTTGTGTTTACAGTCTTCAGCTTCCTGTAGTCTAAATAGCTGGAAAGTTCCCAATGTCTGAAGAAGGCTGGAGAGACACTTCTTATCTTCTGAGTGCCTGTGGCTCCCTCTCCTCCATGGCACCTGTGTTCCCAGGGGCAGCCTGCAGTACCTGGTGTGTTTTTTTCCCATGGCAGCGTCATGTTCTGAGGTAATTCCATTTAATTTTGGCTACCTCAGCTGTGCCAGCACGATCCATCCCTCTAGCGAGCAGAGTTTCTCCCAAAGACTGAAAACTGAAGGTTTCTATTTCTTGGCTGAATCCATATGAATTCTTTTTAGGACCTGTAATAACTTTTTTGGAACTAGGCTGTATTTATAATGGGGTTTTTGTTCCTTTATGGCTCTCTGCACTAAATAACAGACTTGAAGGTTGAAGGTCATTATATCAGAAAACCTTACAAGGTGATTATAATTCCAAAAGGTGTTTTTTCCTAAGTTTAAAATTGCTTTTGAAATGTCATTTAGAGGCACTTAAAATTGATTTGATGGCTCCATTCCTGCTGTTAATAGCATGGGAATGTGCAGGGTGAGCGAGATGGGAGCAGTGCTAAGGCAGGTGGGAGCAAACAGGGGAGCTCTAGGTGGGAGTTTACAAACAACCTTGATATTTGAGGCTCAGCTGATGATTCACAATGCAAAGATAATTATAAGCTTAAATTATATCCAATTTAGAAAGCAAGGAAGGATTTACCTTCGGCTGTGGCTCTGCTTCTGCACAGGGGCTGAGGCAGACCTGGCACCAGCAGCAGCTCAAACTTCCCTCTGAAACACTCCAGTTATCTATTGTTAGTCCCTGCCTTATCTAAAGCATCTTTGCACCACTAAATAAAATCTGGCTGGCTTTGTGGAAGCAGTCTGTCCTTCCAGAAAAATCAGCTAATCCAAAAGGAGAGATGAGACCCTCCTGGGAAGGAAATAGATGGGCTCTTTCCCCCTTTATCCTGATTGTGCTTGGCTGCATTCACTCAGCAGGGATTTGAGGTGAATCTGACAGATCTGTGTCCAGCAGGTCCTCCTGTCTTCCTGAGAGTCACTGCTTTGGTCTTTGGAGATGTAACCCCCCCAAAATATTTCACCTGACAGGTTGCAGGTGTTCAGAGGTGATGAGGCTGCAGAGGTTCATTGTCAGAGCAGCACTGAGCTCCTGGGCTGAGTGTGGGTTGGAAAAATACAGGGTGCAATGTTCACAAGAGTGTGTGATGGAGAAGCCCTGCCTGGTATGCACAGAGGGGGGAAAACCAGGAGTTTTCTCACTTGCTAAGGGCCTTTGACACTTATCCAAAATCTGGGCCCTACAGTAAGGCCCAGTAAGATAAAAAGGTGATTGTTTGGAGTGATGAGCAGCACGTGTTCAGTAATGTTTCAGGAGGTAAGTAGTGAAAACCAGCTCTTAGAGGTGTTCTACTGTTGGTACAATGATTTATTATTGAGCAAGGTGGGGTGGTGGGAAGTGTTCCTGCCCATGGCAGGGGGGTGGAACGACACGAGCTCTAAGGGCCTGTCCAGCCCAAACCAATCCATAATGCCATTGTATAAAGTTTTCTGAAGGGATCAGAGGGTAAAGGCTGCACACACAGTGTATCTGAGCACCTGACAGTGTCACTTTGCCCTGTTCTCATCATCTGAAAGGTGGTGCTTTCTTAGAATACTGACTGATTTCTCACATGATCCATGCCAACACCTGCAGGTCCTACCTGGAGAGACCTGCCATTGTCACTTGCTGGGCTGCCAGGGAGCAATCACAGCATGTCATCTCTAGCACAAATCCTCAGATCTCCCTGAGATGGCAAAACCTGCAAAAACTCTGTGATTTTGGGTCAGCAGCTCTTCCTCAGCATTTCCTCTGGCCGAAAGCCCTTGTCTAACAGAGTTTTTGATGGACTCTTCATCACAATTGGCAAGGAAAAAGCAGAGGAGGGTGCACAGTTCTGTTCATTTTCATTCCCTTTTCATAGACTTATTTGGGAGAGGCAGAGTGGGAGAGGACTGGGTGCTGGCAGAGCTTTTCTGTTTTATGTGACGGGCTGTTGAAAGGGTTCTCAAACTGCACTTCCTTCCTGTGGGCTTTAAGGTCATTTCCCAGTGCTTGCAGACTCATGGCGGGCTGGGAAACCCTTCTCTCATCACCAGGGAATGAAATGCTCTCCATGGCTTTTTGGAGCCAACAAAAATCTCTTTGTCTTCTCTTCCCTCCCACTGTTTCCCAAGCAGCAAGTTTGCTGACGGGCCTTGTGGGGAAGGGGGGAGTGCTGCTCCAAGATCCAGGCTCTCAGGGAAAATGAGCTGCTGAGGTGGAACAAAGGGTCTGGCAAAGTGTGTTTTGCTGAGGCAATCACACCTGGGAAAAACAGCCAAGCATTTTATGGTAAAAGAGGTTAAGGAAGAGGATGAGACTGTGGGGCAAAGTTCAGAGACAAAAACATGCAATTCTCAGCCCAGAGATGATCTTGGAACGATAACAAACCTGAGATTTATCCACCTGTGCAAAGCTGGATCTGTAAAACCTCGTTGTTCAGGTGGTGTCCATGTGCAGTGACTGCGCTTTGGTGATTTGTCTGCTATAGAAACTGGATGGCTTCTACGGTGAGCCTGGGCAAGGAAACATTGTTGGAAGATGGAATGCCACCTGCAAAAAAGCCCAGGTAAATTTCATTATGCTCCAGTGAATTTTTTCTAACAAGAGCCTTTTCCTTTGCCTCGCATTGTTCTTTAAGGATTGTGACCCCTGGCGACCGTGGCTGTTTTGTTTCCTGATCCAAGAGCTGTGTGCTGGCTTCTGGCCGTGCCCTGGGCTTTCCTGTCCTGCTGTTTGTGGAACAAACACCTTCACACCCAGAATGTACTTTTTGGGGGTTTTACCCCTCAGCCAGGGGATGGGGTTGCTCTCAAAGCTGTATTTTGCTGTCCTGTCTCCATGGTCCTGTCTACTCACAGTGTCAGGTCGGACACCGTGGTTGTGCTTCTTCACTTGAGTTGGATGGTGGTTTTCAGGAGGACAGGGAATTACTCAAAATAGTATGGTTAAGCTGCATGTAAAGGCTAAATAATTCACTCTGAGGCTCCCTGTGCTTAGAAGTAGGTGGTCTTACAGTTCTGTGAGTGTAATCTGACTGGTGGATAATTCTGTCTGTCAGAGACTGAGACTGGCTGCTGCAGGCTCAAAAGTTCTTGTGAACAAGCAGCTAATTCAGCTGGGGGGTTGTGTCCCACTAATTTGATTTATTTGCAAGTTCTGGAGGGCTGCAGGATACTACTCTATGGTCTCGAGGTTGATCTGTGACCCTGGAAGGTGCAGAAGAGACGTTGGGAGATGATTTTTTCCTTGCTCAGGATATCAAGGTAGAAACAAGTACATTTATTAGCAGGGCAGGCATGCCAGACATTAAGACTTGGGTATTTGTTATTATTTTGGATTTCAGTTCCTGTATTTCCAATAGTGTTTTTATACTAGCTCATTAGCCTGAATACGAATTTATTCCTCACGGAAGGCTTGCAGTGCTCAAATTAAACCCTGTTTATCAGCAGTAACAGTGAAGCCCTCCTCGTGGAAAGGGTTAACAAGTCTGTTTTCATAGGCAGGAGCTGAGGGAAGGCACAGCTCCATCTGTGTGGTGTTGGTTTCCTCTCCCCTTCTCACTAAATATCACGTGTTTGCTGATAAAGCCCATTTCTTCCATACAAGTTGCTTTCCCAGGCTGCTGCTCCAATCCTGGGAAGCTGCAGCAGGTCCCCGCTGCAGAAAGCAGCTGGACGCCAGGCAAGGCAAGGCAAGGAGCAACACATGTGCTTAATAAATGATAAAGGTCACATTTAAAAGCTCTGTGCAGGTGTAAAGCCAGGAAAATGGGGAGGAGGGGAGGAAGAATAAGGAGAACACAGCCCTGCAGCCCTTTCATGTGACTCTGTGTCATCTGGATATTCTAAAAATTGGCCTTGAGTGTCTTGTTGACATTGCAGGCATCGCAGGGAAGGCATTGCTGGTCAGCTGAGGGGCTTCCTCAGTAAACTGGGGCTGGGCCCCTCCAGGGCAGAGCTAGGAGGAAGCCTTCCCTTGCTTTTGTCTGTGCTGGGATAAGTGGAGCTGTAGTCTCAAGGCCCCTGTTCTGCACCTTGTTTAAACCTGGTCGCATTTCTGACCTGCATGGGATCTGACACGTTTTATCTCAGGACACAGAGCGTGTGTGTGTCTCATTCTCTCATGCTCACCACTCCTTTCCCATGCCCTCCAGCCCTCCATGTAACTTTTATTAATAGACTTCCCTTATTCCAGATTTTTAGTGGATTAGCTTTGCTGCAGAAGCACCCCAGGGCATCATTGACTTCCTCAGTAACCATCCTGGTAACAGATTTGATTCCCAAAATGTTGTAATTAGGGACCTTGTATTGGGAGCATTTGTGCTGCTGATCCATGCAGCTGCCTGCTGTCCTTTAAGGATACCAAGCTGCTCCTCTCATGCTCTGTTTATCAGAGAGCCCCAATGGATATTTGATTCAAAATTTAGGCACAGGGTACCTCCCTCTCCCTCAGTCTGCGTGTGCCACTACCCCAGATACCCTCCACTCATGGTGATACCAGCTGTGCTCCTTTCTCCTTTTGCAGGAAGCTGTTGCCAAGTCTCAAAACCAAGAAGCCTCGGGAACTTGTGTTGGTGATTGGGACAGGAATTAGTGCTGCAGTTGCTCCCCAGGTCCCAGCACTGAAGTCCTGGAAGGGGCTGATTCAGGCCCTCCTGGATGCTGCTATTGACTTTGATCTCCTGGAAGATGAGGAGAGCAAACGCTTCCAAAGTGTCTTCATGAAGACAAGAACCTGGTCCATGTTGCCCATGACCTTATTCAGAAGCTGTCTCCGGTCAGTGTGCTTGTACCTGCCCTGAGCATAGGATTTGGCTTTTGGAAATAGCCAGATTTGGTTGTCCAGCAATGGTGCCCCATCCCAACAATTCCTCTATGTACAAGGAACCACAGGCACACTTACTGTGCCAGGTGCCTGAGACATAACCCTGCTGTGGATGTGGGTTTTGGGTATTTCACCTGGACCAAGATGATTAAAGGGATGGAGCACCTTCCTATGAGGAAAGGCTGAGAGAAGTGGGATTGTTAAACCTGGAGAAGAAGGCTTCAGTGGTGACCTAACTGTGGCCTTCCAATACCTGAAGGGAGCTGACAAGAAAGATGGAGAGAGCCTGTGGACAAGGGCCTGGAGTGACAGGACAAGGGGGAGTGGCTTCACACAGCCAGAGGGCAGGGATAGATGGGATATTGGGATAGAAATTCTTCCTTGTGAAGGTGGTGAGATTGTCCAGAGAAGCTGTGGCTGCCCCATCCCTGGGCGTGTTCCAGGCCAGGCTGGAGGGGTTTGGAGCAACCTGGGATAGTGAAAGGTGTCCCTGCCCATGGCACAGAGTGGGATGAGATGGCAGAGTGGGCGTTAAGGTCTTTCCCAACCTAAACCAGTCTGGGATTCTGTGATCCTCCACCTACACTGAAGGAGAGCACTCACCCTGGTGCAGCCAAGGCTCTGTGTTTGCCCTACAAGGACCCAGAGCTTTGCAGGGTGTTGGGGAAACGTGGACAGTTTTTCATGGGGCCATTTGGTGTGAGGTGTTACAAGGGCTGGCTCTGATCTCAATCTTCTCCCCTTCTCAGCGCACAAGCAATGTTCGCTCAACCTTTTTCAAGGACTGTTTATACGAGGTGTTTGATGACCTGGAATCCAAAATGGAAGATTCTGGGAAGCAGCTGCTTCAGTCTGTGCTTCACTTGATGGAAAATGGGGCCCTTGTGTTAACCACAAACTTTGATAACCTGCTGGAGCTGTATGCAGCACACCAGGGGAAGCACCTTGAGTCTCTTGACCTGACTGATGAAAAGAAGGTAAAGGATGATTATTTCTTTTGTCAGGGACTGTAGTGGTGCAGAATGTGCTCTCATGCTGCCTGAGGGCATTGTTCTGATTGTAGTGGTTTAACTGGTGGCAGACAAGCTCCAGGCAGAGGTTCTGACTGTCCAGGGCAGCAAGCAGAGGAATGAGGAGGAACGCTCCTTTCTGGAACGCTGGTTTGCTGGCTGCCATCCAGTGCTCAGGAGGAGTCCTTAAGCCTGCTATTCCTTTGATCTCTGTCCTTGAAACTTCTGGCTTGGCCTTGCTTCCACATAAGGCTCGGGTTGATGTTTCTAACCCATATGAGAAACTCCACATGAGATGCAAAGCTGAACTTTTTATAAGGTGCTGCTCAGTGCTTTTTGTGATGGGCGTTCAGGGCTACAGCCTTTGAGGCTCCCCTCTTGCCCCATGTCCTCTTCCTGCAATGGCTGGAATGGCTCCTCCTGCTGCACTCTCAGAGCTACTCTCTTTATGCAAAAACCCCTCCTCCTACCCCAGTCAGGCTGTGAAACCCCGAACTCTGCACCTGCTCACCTCATCTCTCCATCATAGGTTTTTCTGGTGGGGAGCATCTCATCCTTCTGTTTTCATGTTAAACACCCTCAATGTCTGTGTCCTGTGCAGTCCTTGCTCTTTTTTCATTCTCATTTCTGTGCTTCACGTTTCCTGCGTGACCTCTTAATCTACATGGCTGGAAGTACTTACAGTGTTACAAGTAAGCATTCTAATTATTGCAAGCTTAAACGAGCTGAGGTCTGCAGGAGTAAACCGAGAGCCTCAGAAGCAGCTGTCTGAAATGGAGGTCAGCTCAGCTGGTAACTCCCTCAGAGCCAGTAGGGGCCACAAAATAAAACTTGGTAGGCTTGAGAAACATGCTGACAGAGGATTTGTAGTTTTTTCCCCCTTTTCTGGTCAATCTGGCATTTTGATTCAGTCTGCTCTTCACATTCACCAGTCAGCTGAAGTGTTGACCCAAACGAGCACCCCAGGCTGTGGCTGCAGGCCATGTGTGGAGGCTGATGGAGGAGAGAAGATGAGAAAGAAGCAGCCTCTTTGGAATGCTTCCCCAAAATGTTGCATTTAGCAGTGCTGTGGTACCCAACGTGATGCACTCACAGACGTGCTGCGGGTTTGTGCTGTGCAGGTGCTGGAGTGGGCGCAGGAGAAGAGGAAGCTCAGTGTCCTGCACATCCACGGCGTCTACACCAACCCCAGCGGCATCGTCCTGCACCCGGCCGGCTACCAGAACGTGCTGCGCAACACCGAGGTCATGGTGAGCCACGCTGGGCCAGCCTGGGCAGCTGCAGCTGCCACCAGGCACAGCTCAGCTGGGCTTAGATTGAGCTCAGAGGGTGGGGGAGAAGTCATTAGATATGGGAAATAGGAGGGTGAATTCCCTGGCCTGCTGAGGTGCTGGAACACCTCCCATGTCACAAACATCTTTTATGAAAAATCCTTTCCTTAGGATTTTTCCTCCTGAGAAGCTGAGAAGCCTCAAGAACAAAATATAAACAATGATTATCTGCTGCTGTGAAATGCAACAAGTAGATCTTTGATTGACCCATGTTGGTTGTTTCTAATTAATGGCCAATCACAGTCAGCTAGCTCAGACTTTCTGTCCGAGACACAAGCCTTTGTTATCATTCTTCCTTTTTCTATTCTTAGCCAGCCTTCTGATGAAATCCTTTCTTCTATTCTTTTAGTATAGCTTTAATATAATATATATCATAAAATAATAAATCAAACCTTCTAAAACATAAAGTCAGATCCTCGTCTCTTCCCTCATCCTAAGAGCCCTGTAAACACAGTCACACTCCCACACTTGCTGAAGGATGGCACTGCTGCAGAGCCTCCCCAGGGATAGGGCAGGTGCTGTCTCTTGGGTGGATGAAGCTCACCTTGACCAAGAACATCTTTCCCTTTCTTAAAGCGAGAGATTCAGAAGCTGTATGAAAATAAGTCCTTCCTCTTCTTGGGCTGTGGTTGGACAGTTGATGACACCACGTTTCAGGCCCTGTTTTTAGAGGCTGTCAAGCACAAGTCAGACCTGGAGCACTTCATGCTGGTGCGGAGGGGGGATGTGGATGAGTTCAAGAAGCTCCGTGAGAACATGCTGGACAAAGGGATCAAAGTGATTTCCTACGGAGACGACTACGCTGACTTGCCCGAGTACTTTGAGCGGCTGACAAGCGAGATTGCCATGCGGGGCCGAGCAGGTAGGGCCAGGGGCTGGGGGACCCTTGGCTGGCACCATGCACAGTAGACAGGGGTAGTAGCCCCTGTTGTCCGTGCTATATAGAGATTCCTGAAACCTTTTTTTAAAAAAAGCAAACGTGTCTCTAAGTGTAGCTGGATCTGCGGGTTACTTTTCTGAAAACACTGTATGTTTTAACAGTTTAGACAGCTGTGCTGCCTCCCACGCCTGCAAACTTTGTTTTTCATGTGCAGCTGTTTGTTCCCTTTTTAGTGAAGGGGCATTTAGTATCACTGACCCTCGTGCTGCTCAGCCTGAGCCAATGCTTTTATAAAAGAGGTATCACTAATAAATCATAAAAATGGGGGGAAGTGGGTTCACTGGCCAGAGCGCTGCTGGCAGGCATTCTGAGGGTTAACCCAGCCAGGAAAGCCTGTGTGAAACCAGCACATGGGCAGCTGGCTCTCCACCTGAGACTGGTCTTTGCTCTGCCCCAGGTGTGCCCAAGGAGGGGCAGCAGCTGAACGGCTCTGCCGCTGCCCACGCTGAGGTGAAAGGTAAGGAAGGCTCTCTGGAGCCAAGGGGCTTCACCCTGTGTTGCTCCCCAGAGTCCCAGGCAGGTTTTCAGCCTTTGCTTCCACACAGGATGCAGCCCCTGAGCCTGAGCCCTGCCCAGGCCCTGAGCTGTGGCAGGGGCTCCTGGGACAGGCCCAGGCCAGGCCAGCAGCCCTCAGGGAGGCCGGAGCCCACCACTGTCCCACTGCTGTCCAGCACCGAGCCAGGACCCTTCCGGCAGGGACGAGGCCAGGACAGAGCCACCATGGATGAACAGCTGGTCTAGCACAGTAATTGTGGTTTTACTGGGGCTGCATGTGCCTGCGGAGCGCCATACCCCCGAGGGAGCTGCAGCCTCCTCTAACTTCATACCTAGTGCTTTTATATTCTGTATTTCAATTTAAAAATGAAACTTGAGCTTTTTTTTTTTACTGGAAGCTCTAGTTTTCTAGTCCTGTCTTTTTACTGTACAGTATTTTGTATGTTGAAGTTGTATTAAAGGCCTGCTCACTGAACTTTGGCTGCTGTATCATTTAAAGGCCCTTTCACCCCTCCTGGTGGGAGTTCATCTCCCCCAAACCGAGTAGGAAACAGGTCCTGGCTGGAGGCAAGTTATTTATACACAGAGAACAAATTATGAAGTTTATTTTATATAAATTATGTCTCTTAGCAGACAGCATTCAATTTATTGCACTATAGCACATCTGCAATACAGAGCTACAAGACATCGTCAGAGGTTTGTATTACTCAGTGTAGCACTTCCGACCGGGATCAAGAGGCACTCGGAGCGGGGAGAAAGGGTGCAGGAAAGCAGCAAGCAGCCACCATTCTCTTCCAGTATTAATGTGGTTTGGTTTTTTTTCTCCTTTTTACGAGCAAATAACGCCAAGACCAGTGAGCAGGAGCCAGGCAGGGCACGCTGCCTTCCTCCCCTGGACCTGGCTGCTGCAGCTCTCCAGCTCCTGCCCAAATACATGGTGTCTGGGGACCCTGCTTCAGAGTCCAGGTGAGGACAGATATGGGGGACTTTAAGGCAGTTTAGCATGTCCCCTCCAGCCCAGCACAGGCCGTCACCTTTTTTTGGTTTATCAGCTTCGGTGGAGCTGCCACAAGCAGCAGCATTAACAGCCAGATCTAACGCTGCCCCTAAGCCCAAGTCCCTCCTGCCTCCTCCCTAAGCTGGTCTAAAAATCAAAAGCAGCTCAATAAAACGCCTTCAAACCCACCAAAAAGCACAGCAGATCCTGGCACCACCCACCCCCCCGTGCAGCACGAACAATACAAAGCTCTGGATTCGGCCTCCCCGCAAGGGAGCCTGCGTCACTGGACACAGAATGGAGGAACCCAGGGAAGGGCTTTTTCTGGAGAGAAGGCGGTTTATCCAAAAAAAGTACTCCTCATGCTGCCATTCCTCCATTCTGTTCTGCACTACACGGGAAAGACTAGTTGGTGACAGGGTAAAGCAGGTTCTTCTGGGACATCTGCACACAGCAATTTGGTGTTTAGGCCTTCATGAGCGCTGCGACCACGGCCTTGGCGTTAAGGCTTCGCAGATCACAGTAGGTTTGTCCGGTACCAACGAAAACGATGGGCTTGCTCGTGATGTAGGTCATGGAGATGGCAGCACCCACCTGCCAGGGACAAGCAGCACCATGAAATCCACTGTTCCCCCTCAGGGAGCTCGTCATTCATTCATCCCCCATGAGTGGAAACCAGACTTCTAAATTTGGGTTCAATGGCTTCAACACAAGGAGAAAGTGCAGGAGTGCCCTGTGTTTGACAGTTTCCATCTCTCCCCTCCAGTCACTGTCAGGACTCTGTGCAGAGTCACCTCAGCAGCCTCCTTACCTTGTCATCAATGGTATCAAACTTGGTGAGGACGATCCCATCGATGAGCCGCGGTGTCTGGGCCATGGAGTGATCAGCCAGGGCCTTGTTGAACTTGACCTGAGGGAGAAAAAAGACCCAAGAAATGTGTTTGTGGTGCTGCCACCATCCAATTCTCTGGCAAAACCTACAGAAACGGGTTCTTTTCCCTCTTTCTCAAGAACAAAGCCTCCACACTCACCAGCTGATCCACAGCCTCATTTCCCACCAGTGCTTCCCCAACAAACAGGACCAGGTCGGGAGCGTTGACAGCGATGAGTTTGGCCAGCGCAGTCATCAGGGGTGCGTTGTCCTGCATGCGTCCCGCCGTGTCCACCAGCACCACGTCAAAGCCCTGGTTGCGAGCTGGGGCGGCAGGGAGGCAGCGTGAAGGACGGCACTGCCCCAGGACAGCGTCCCCGCCCCCGGCTCCACACGTACCGTAGGAGATGGCCTCCATGGCAATGCCCGCCGCGTCCTTGCCGTATCCCTTCTCGTAGAGCTGCACCATGGTGCGCCCGCCGTGGCTCTCCGGAGGGTGCAGCGCGTTGAGGCGGCGCGTGTGGGTGCGCAGCTGCTCCACCGCTCCCGCGCGGAACGTGTCACACGCGGCAATCAGGACGCTGAAGCCGTTCTCGATGAGCCAGAACGAGATCTGCAGGAGGCAGCAGATCAGAACAGTAGCTACACAGCCTGACCCCATCACCCCAGTCCTGTGATGCAGGGCCCTGTCCTACCTTGGCCAGGTTGGTGGACTTCCCGACACCGTTGACACCACAGAAGGTTATGACGTAGGGCCGGCGATGGCGCTGGGCATCCATGACATCGCGGAGGACGTCCACACGGCGCTGGGGCTGCAGGATCTGCACCAGGGCCTCCTGCAGCGCCTGCTTCACCGTCGAGGTTACCGCTGGGAAAAGAGTGTGCAAAGAGGACATGTCACACGTGGGGAATGCTCCTGAGCTCCAAACCACACACTGGATGCCACACGGACACTTACTGGTGAACGTCCCCATCACCTTCCCTTCCAGTTTCTTGGCCACTGATTCACAGAGCTGCACTGCAATCTCAGCTGCCACATTTTTAGCTTGAGAAAGACAGAACAGGGAGTCAGTGCTGCTGAGAAGGTTATCTACATCCCACACTGGTGTCAAGGGAAGGATTCCCACCAGACCTGACTGCTGCCCTCCTTTTGCTACACTCTCACGGGCTTCTCAGGGGTTAGACAGGAACCCACCACAGCTCCTGTGGGCAAGAATATCCCAAACCACAGGCACTACCCAAACCAGGGCCCACCCAACAGAGCACAGAGAACTGCCACTAATCCCTCACACCATGGATCCAGACGTACCAATCAAGTGATCCTTCATCTTCTCCAACACAGGGTCCATGTCCCCTCTGGTCAAGCTCTTGGAACCCACCAGGCCCTTCAGCATGCCAAACATGCCCCCCAGGCCACCCTTCTTCACACTGTGGAGAAGCAGAAGAGTTACACTGAGGTTTGAAAATTATCATCTGCAAAGGTCAGATGCAGAAGGGCTTGCCCTGAGAGGACAACCGCATCAGTTTGTGCTTCCTGCATTACTGGTTAGACTGGAACAGGAGTTACGGGAGAGAAATCAAGAACCATGTGACAAGCAAGGGCTGTGGGAGCCTGTACCTGGATTTTGAAGGGTTCTGGACAACTTTCTCCTCTTCAGCTTCATCATCACTCTCATATTCCAGGTCATAGAGGCGGCCAGGCTCCCGATTTTTGTCCCCCAGGGCCTGCGAAGAGAACAAGCAGCTTTATGGGCTGAGTGCCACAATCCTTGTTTCATGTTTCTTCATGATCCCTCCCCATCCAGGCACAGAGACTGGGCTGGGTTCATGATGCCCAGCTGATCCCAGAGAATGCACAAGAGCAAACAGAGCCTGACTTTTCCTTACCATGTCAGGGTCAAACTCCTCCACAGGACAAGCCTCCGCGCTGCCGTTGGTAGCAGAATTACTGTAATCAAGTACTTTGGCATTAGAGTTCCCCAGATCCCACACCCGGGGCTTCTTCCCCTTCTCCTTCTGTGCGTCGGGCTTCGGAGATCTGGTGGAACAAAGACCAGAAGCACATTGTGTTCAGTGCAGGGAAGCAGCAGCCATCACTTCTTTAGGAGATGTGAAAAATAAAAGCCTGGATTACCCAAAAAGGCAGAAATTGACCAGTTTCTCCAGGGTTTATTTATCTGAACTTTAACACCATATGGCACCACTTCCTCTCAAGTCAGGTATCAATGCACTACTGCTGTCTGCTCACTAAAGACAGGTCTGGACCTCTCTCAGGGTTCTTTGCATCTCCCAGCAAAGAAAATCAAGTTCTATTACCCCTCCAGGACACCCGGGTGTCTTCTCTCAATTTTTTCAGCAAGGAGAGAAATCAGGGAAATAAGGTCCAGGAAAGTCAGGTCTGGCTTCCAAGGGTCACCAAAAGGAGAAGAGATTCAGCCATGGCCTAGTTCAAAGCATAGACAGACTCACCATGCCCTCATCACCCACCTGGACTTCTCCCCAGCTTTCATGTGTCTCCTGAAGAATTCCTCACGGTTCTTCTGCAGGATTTCATCCTTGGTCAGTTCCTCCTTTTCCCCTGCTGCTGAGAGCTGCTTGTCACCCGCAGATGCTTTACTGGGTGCTGCCACAGCTTCAGTTCCTGACAGGAAGAGCCCCAACACAAGCTCAGTACAGCTCCAAATGGATTGGGAAAGCACAGCCTGCAACACATTGCTATGGAATATTTATTTCCCTCTCATTTATCTTCCCCATCAACTCACCATCCTTTTTGGAACCTTTGTTCTTCTTGTTCTTGACCTTCTCCTTTGGTTTCTCCCCTCGGGTTTCAATCATACACTTGACAGTCTTCTGGGATTTCAGAGACTGCTCAAACGTCTTCATTACCGTGGGAGCTCGGACTTTGCTGCTCTCCTCTGCATCCCTGCAGGGAGGTGACCCATTAGCCTGGATTTCAGCTCTTCCCCCGCTCCCATCTCTGCTCAAAACAGAAATTTAAGACAAAACCCAAGCTCTGTACCGGAGGAGGCGCATGAAGTCATCTTTAAAATCAAAGGTGCCATTTAGGAGGCCCAGGGCTCCCTTCTGCTGGAACTCGTTGCGGTACTTGTCCCTGAATTCCTTATGGACGTCATCTATCAACTTGTCCACATAGGTTAGAGTCAGGATCTTCTGGAAGCCCACCTGCCAAGGAGCATGGCCAACAGGCACTGCACTTCCAGCACATTCAACAGCAGCAAGCAAGCAAAACCCTCTCTGTTTAATTCAGACTTCTTTAACTTGGGCAAGCTTCAGCCTGCACTTTCTGCTCCACCTTCCCAAGCTTTTAAAATGCCTCCAAAAAGGTGGAAAACAGCCCAGAGCTTCACTTCAACAGGTGACTAACACAGAGAGGCTGTCTCATGGCAACAGGGACACGTAAGGCAAGGGCAGAAAACCTTTAGCTTATCTGTGGGTCAACAGGAAAGGCAGTATGGATTTATGGAGATAAGGTGCCAGGAGACTAAAAAAGAGAGTGTTAAATGCTCCATAAAGTGAAGGGAATGACACACTTCTGGCTTTTTTTCAATAGCTCTGGCCAAAGTGAAGTTTTACAAGGCTGCAGCTTCTATTTGAGGTTTGATTAGTTTTAATCCTGTTGCAGATGATTAAAATAAGCTGCTACTGCAGTGGCACTCAGCTGACAGACACCCAAGTCCCCCCTTCTGGGGGGAGCCTGGCTACACTGGGGTCACTACTCAACATCCCCCCGAACTGCTCATCACAGCCCTCACCCCCCAAAATCCCAGAGACAGAGGAGCCAAACCAGTCTGGGAGCTGAGGTCCAGCCCTAGGCAATGCAAACAGCTGCTTGCTCAAACCTCAGTACAGCGGGAACTGTTCCCCCTCTTTTCTGGGGCAATCCCCTTCCTTCAGGTTTGGGGCCCATGGGAGGCTGGAGGGACTCTCCTGCCACCAGAGGGGTGCCTGGAGGGGGTCACTTACCACAAACACCAGCTCAAACTGGTTGTCCAGTTTGTACTTAAGCGTGAGGGCTTCATGGGTGAAGGAGTTGTTGCCACCTCTCTCCTGGGGGAGAGGAGCTGTCAGAATGGGGGTGCCAGCAGCAGCCACCATCCCCTCACCCCAGTCATCCCCCTCTCCCCACCATCATCCCTGTCACCTTCCTTTCCCAGAGCGGTCCAGCAGCCCTTACACATGACCCCACACGCCCTGGGCAGGTGGTCCCATCGATTCCCCCTCAGCGGGGGACCCCACCCAGCCCGGGGTGGCCGTGCCCCCTGTGCCCCGTCCCAGGCAGGTGGTCCCATCCAAGTCTGTCGCCCCCTCAAGGTGATGGTCCCATCCACACCCCCAAGTGGGTGCCCCACACCCGTCCCCGCTCCCAGAGCTGGCCGTGCCTGTGCGTCCCCTCCAACAGGTGGTCCCACCTGTGTGCCACCCCTCTCCTCCCCATCCCAGGTACAAGGTCCCACTCCTGTGTCTCCCTTCCCACCCACACCGGGCCGATCCCGCTCCCCCAGAGCTGCTCGTGCCCGTGGTTATCCGCCCCACGCAGGTGGTCCCGCTCCCCATTCCCCCGCCAGCTCCGTGGGCTCAGCTGATGTCCCTTCCCAGGCAGGCGGTCCCATCCCGCCTCCCCGCCATGGCCTCAGCTCTCTCCTCCCCAGGCAGCCGCGTCCCACCGCCCCCCTCCCTCACGGCGGCTGGGCGCTCCCTCTCCCCCCTCGCCAGTACGTGACCCCCACCCAACCCTGCTCCCCCGGCAGCCGGCCCCGCCCGACCTGCAGGAGGACGGAGCGGATGAGGGCGTTGACGGGGGCGGTGGCGGCGGGCCCGCGCACGCCCTGGAAGCACCAGAGGACGAGGCCGCCCTTGCTGAAGATGGTGAAGAAGTCGAGCATGGCGGCGGCGCCGGGCCCGGCGGGGCGCACACGTCGCTCTGCCCCGCGCTTCCGCCGGAAGCCCCGCCCCCCCGCGCCATTGGCGGGACGGCGGGGGGCGGGGGCAGGGCGGGAGTCCGGCCCGAGGGGCGGGGTCACAGGAAGGGGGCGGGGTCATGCTGCGGTGGGGGCGCGCTCTGCGCGCGCGGGGAGCGGGGGGGTTTGGGGGGGGGACCCCGGAGCCGGGGGGGACCCCGGTATGGACCCCGGCAGGGACCCCGGGCCGCCCCCTGCGCACCGCGGCTCCGCTCAGCTCCGACTTCTTCGGCGGTGAGATCCGGAGGGGTCCCCGGCACCGCACCGGGGATTTGGGGGACACGGGAAGAATGGAGGGGGGTCGGGGTGTGGATGGCGGGGAATGGGGAGGGGGTCAGGTAAATTGGGGTGTCCCAGGGAACGGGGGGGTTGCTGGGGTGCATGAGGATGTACGGCGGGGTCGGGATTGCTGGGAATGGGGGGGCCCTGGGAATGGGGTGGAGCTGGGAATGGGAGTGCGCTGGGAATGGGGTCGCTGGGAACGGGGTCCCTGGGAATGGGGGGAACTGGGAATGGGGGGTGCGCTGGGAATGGGGTCGCTGGGTGGTTCCGGTCCGTATGGGAGCGTGCCAGAGGGGCCTGGGGTGATCCCTGGGGGCTGCGGGGGATGCCAGGGGCACTGCTGGGGCTGGGGAGACTTGGGCGGCCGGGGGTCTCAGAGGGGACTGGGGGGTTCCACCAGGCCCAGGGGACACTGGAGGCGGTCCCAAGGGGGCTGTCGCAGGATCCCGGTGGAAGTCTTGGGTGGTTCCCAGAGTGGACTGTGGACTCCCAGCGGGAGGGACTGGTGTCATTCTAGGTTACTGGGAAATGGTTCGGGTGGTTCACAGAGGGTTCGGCGGCGTTTTCCCGGTGACCCAGGGGGACGTGGGCAGAGTCTGAGGGGTATCCTGGGAATGTCCCAGAGGGGTCCCGAGGGATGCAGAGGCACCGGGGCTGCCGGCCATGCCCCCCCAGGCTCGGCAGCCCCCGCTCCGCCGCAGAGCTGGGGCAGACCCTGGAGCGCATGGCACGGACCCTGCGGGATCAGCTGCCGGCCGCGGGGAGCGGCGGGCGCGGCTGGGTCCCCCCGGGCACCCACCCCGACCCCCGGCCCCCCGACGAGGCCGACGTGGTGGTGGTGGGCGGCGGCGTGGTGGGCTGGTCCGTGGCCTACTGGCTGAAGGTGCTGGAGGGCCGGCGGCGGCACGGAATGAGGGTGCTCGTGGTGGAGCGGGACCCCATGGTGAGACACCCCCGCCCAGGGCAGGCTGTGGCCCTGGGGACCCCCCTGAACCCCTTCTATTCTGGGGTGTCCTCTCCTACAGTATTCCAGAGCCTCCACAGTGCTGTCGGCGGGGGGGATCCGGCAGCAGTTTTCCCTCCGGGAAAATATCCAAATGTCCCGATTCTCTGCCAGCTTCCTCCGCAACATCAATGTACGTGGGGTTAGATGGGCTGGGGGTAATTTGGGGAGTCCAGCCCCAGTCATTGTGGCCCCCTGTCCCCTTACAGGAGTACCTTGGGGTGCCGAATGAGCCCCCCATCGACATCCAGTTCCGGCCTGGGGGGTACCTGTTCCTCGCATCCCCCCAGAACGCTGCTGCCCTGGAGGCCACCGTCCAGCTGCAGAGGTGGGAGAAACACATGGGACCCTCCCGGGGGGGTTTCAGGGACTGGGGGTGATCCTGACCCTCCTCTACATTCTGGCCATCCCCAGGGATGAAGGGGCACAGGTGACCTTGCTGTCCCCCACCCAGCTGAAGGAGAAATTCCCCTGGATGAACACGGAGGATGTGGCTGTGGCATCCTATGGTATGTGGGAGGATGGGAGAGGGCATGGAGACCCCCCTCAACATCCTTCTTCATGCTCATCCTCCTGATGCATCCTTCATCCTGGCTTTGTTTATGGAAGGAGAGGTCCAGCCCCCCACAGTGCATGTATTGGGGGGGTCACACAGTAGTTTCCCCCCGTGTTTCCCTGCCCAGGTCTGGAGGATGAAGGCTGGTTCGACCCCTGGACCCTCCTCAACGCTTTCCGGCGCAAAGCCACGTCCCTGGGAGTCCAGAGCTGCTCCGGGGAGGTGCGAGGTGAGGGATGGGGGTGCACAGCGAGGCTTCCCCCCGCCACCCCCAGGACCCCCCACCTGACCCCAAAACCTTCCAGCTTTTGTCACCTCGACCAACTACATGATGTCGTCAGCGCCGCCGTCTGCGCGCATCAAATACGTCCACGTGAGTGTGTCTGTGCCCCCCCGGCCCCCCAGGAGTGCCCCCGAGCCCCTGCAGCCGTGACCCCCCGTCTGTGCCCTGCCAGGTCCACATGGCAGACAGCCTGGAGTACCAGCCCGTGGCCTGTGCCATCGTGGTCAACGCCGCGGGCGCCTGGGCGGGGAAGCTGCTGGAGGCGGAGGGGCTGCCCCGGGGGCTGTGCCGGCCCCCCCTGCCCATCCAGCCCAGGAAGAGGTACTGGGGCTCACAGCAGGGACAGCCTGGCAGCACCCCCCTGCTGGGGGCAGCTCCTGGCCTCACAGTGGGGGCACACCCCAGAAACTCCTTTTTCAGGGGGGTGATGCCCTTGGTGCTGTTCTGGGGGGTACTTTAGCACTGTGTCATGGGGGAGCACCTCAGTACTTTTATTCTGGGGAGGTGTCATCCTGGCCCCCTCTGTCTATGAGGGGGTGACATGAACCCTTAGGTGCTATTTTGGGGGGATCACAGAATGGGACACACATCCCAGCACCCACCACCCTCCCTTCTGGGAGGGATGGTGAGCTTCCTCAGTTTGTTATTTGGAAGTGGGGTCTTGCATCCTGGAGCTCCCATTATTCCTCAACTGCCCCCAGCCTCATTGTCCCCATTATGTCCCCATACTCCCAATCCCAGTGTCCCCATTATTCCCCTCAGTGTCACCTATTGCCCCCCAGCCCCAGTATCCACAGTATTCCCAATACCCCCATTATTCCCCCAGTGCCCCCATTACCTTGCCAATGCCCCCAGCCTATTACCCCCATTACCCCCACAGTACTTTAATTATCCCCCCAGTACCCACAGCCCCTCCAGTGTGCCTAGGAGTGACATGACCTCCTCAATGTTATTTTTTTGGGGGGGACAAACATCTCCACATCCCAGCCCCACCACACCATACTGGGGGGCAAGAGGAGCACCTCTCACACTCTGTTTGGGGGTTCCCCAGGTATGTGTTCACCTGGCATTGCCCCAATGGCCCTGGCCTCTCCTGCCCCTTCCTCATCGACACCTCCGGTGCTTATTTCCGTCCGGACGGCGCTGCTGGGAACTACCTGGGCGGGATGAGCCCCCCTGAGGTGAGCCCACGGGGTCCCCTCAGATCCCTCGCCCCCCTATTCCTTATCAGACACCCCCAGCTTATCCTTTTCCAGGAGGAAGAGCCGGATCCCAGCGATCTCTCGGTGGATCACGATTATTTCCAGGAGCAGATCTGGCCCCGGCTGGCTCGGCGGGTCCCAGCCTTCGAATCGCTGCGGGTCAGGGGCTCTTGGGCAGGGTACTACGACTACAACACCTTCGACCAGAACGGGGTGCTGGGCCCACACCCCCGGCTGGAAAACCTGTTCTCAGCTGCGGGGTTTAGCGGCCACGGGCTGCAGCACGCGCCGGCCGCTGGCAGGGCCCTGGCCGAGCTGGTGCTCAGGGGCCGCTACGAGACCCTGGACCTGCGGAGGCTGGGCTGGGACAGGCTGCTGGATGGGGAGCCACTGCAGGAGCACGGCGTGGTTTGATGGGGGCCGGGAGGGGGGAAACTGAGGCACAGCCCTGGACCCCCTCCCCAGGCCAGAGGTGGTGTCCTGTAGGAATAAAATGGATGTGTGGATGATGAGTGTGCCAGAGAATTAATGGGGTCCACACCTGCCATGCTCCCTCCACCAAGGCTACCAGTATCCTCCCAGTATCCTCAGTTCTAATGTCCCCATCGGCACCTTCCACAACTTCAGTGTCCCCACTACACTCCGTTCCCTCCCAGTATCCCCATTATGTTCCCACACCTGCAGTCCCCAGGGTCTCACAGTGTTACCTATTGCCTCCCCAGTTCCCCCTAATCCCAGTATCCCCACGGTCACCCATTCCCCCAGTGCTTCCATTATCCAGTGCTCCAATCCCCTCCAGCCCCAGTACCCCCATTATGTTCCTATCCTCCAGATCCAGTGTCCGTGTTATCCCCCCAGTGTCCCTCGCTGTCCCCACAGTGTCCCCTCTAACCCCTATTCCCCCCAGTGTGGTGTTCACATTCTCTGAACAGAGAGATACAGAATTCTCTCTCCCAGGATTTTTCCTGGGGAAGGCAGTAAGAGAGAAGACGGAAAACAATTATCTCTACTTGCTGCTCCTGTTTGGCACATGTGGAATGTGTTATGGCGATTGTTTACCAAGAGTGATTTGTTAATTGGACTGGTGATGGTTGTTTGGACTGATTGACCAATTGGGTCAAAGCTGTGTTGCGACTGTCTGGAAAGGGTCACGGGTTTTTCTTTAGTGTAATTTAGTACAGAGTATAGTATTTAATATAGCTAATAAAGCTTTTTGTCAGCCTTCTGAATCTTGGAGCCAGAGCACGTTATTCCCCAGCTGGGAATACTGCAATACCCCCAGACCTCCCATCATGATCCAGTGCCCTCAATATTCCCCCAGTGCCTCCAGCCCCACGAGCCTCAGTATCCCCAATACAGCCCTGCAGTGTCCCCATCTCCAGTGTCCCCATTATCCCCTCATTATCTGCCCCAGTGTCCCCAGCTGCAGTATGCCCATTACCCCATCCAGTGTTCCCATTATCTCCCCAGTGCCCCCCAGCCCCAGTATCCCCCCAGTGTTCCCAGTATACCCCAGCCCCAGTACGCCCATTCCCCCCAGTATCCCCCCAGTGTTCCCAGTATACCCCAGCCCCAGTACACCCATTCCCCCGTGTTCCCAGTATCCCCCCAGTGTTCCCAGTATACTCCAGGCCCAGTAAGCCCATTCCCCCGTGTTCCCAGTATCCCCCCAGTGTTCCCAGTGCCCCCAGCCCCAGTACTCCCATTCCCCCTGGTATCCCCAGTATCCCCCCAGTGTTCCCAGTGTTTCTGCAGTGCCTCAGCCCTGGTACAACAATTCCCCCTGGTATCCCCAGTATCCCCACAGTGCCTCAGCCCCAGTAATCCCATTCCCCCCAGTATACCCAGTATGCCCCCAGTGTTCCCAGTATCCCTGCAGTGCCCCAGCCCCAGTACGCCCATTCCCCCCAGTGTTCCCAGTACTCCCATTCCCCCCGGTATTCCCCCAGAGTTCCCAGTACCCTCACAGTGCTTCAGCCCCAGTACGCCCATTCCCCCCAGTATCCCTGCAGTGCTCCAGCCCCAGTACTCCCATTCCCCCCCAGTATTCCCAGTATCTCCCCAGTGTTCCCAGTACTCCCATTCCCCCCAGTATCTCCCCAGTGTTCCCAGTACTCCCATTCCCCCCGGTATTCCCAGTATCCCCCCCAGTGCTCCCAATTCCCTTCCCCGCGCATGTGGCGCCCTCTGGCGGCGGGCGGCAGCAGCGCGCACGCGCACCTGCATTTGGGGCAGAGGTGTCCGCACGGGCCTTTGGCGCACGCGCAGTTGAGGCGGTGGGCGGTACCGGAGGATGGTGGGCGGTGCCCCGGCTATGGGCGTGTCCCGTTGGTGGGCGGGGAGAGCGGCGGCGGGCGGGGCCGCGGCAGTGCGTGTGCGCGCGGCGCATGCGCGGTGGGCGCGGCCGGGCCGTGTGAGCCGGGCCCGTCCCGCCGTGCGCCCCCGGCCGGCCCCGGTGAGTGCGAGGGGACCGGGGGGCTGGGGGCGGCGCACGGAGACACGCTCGGGGGGCATCGCCGGGAACCGCGGCCTTCCCGTGCCGGAACAAACCCCCGGGGGGCTCGGGGGACTGCGGAGGCGGCCCTGAGGGCATTTGGGAGCCGTACCCCTTGAACACCGTGCGGGAGGCTGTGGGAACAGCCCGGGGTAAAGCGCGGGGCCCTGAACTGTGGGGGGTACGCGGAGCCACGGCGGGCTCTGCCCTCCCTGGGTACCTGAGAGTCACCGTTCAGCTGTCAGGGGCGCGGACCCCCAGGTCACCCCTCAGCGGTGCAGACCCCCAGGTCACCCCTCAGCTGTTGGGGCGGTGCGGACCCCCAGGTCACCCCTCAGCGGTGCAGACCCCCAGGTCACCCCTCAGCTGTCAGGGGTGCAGACCCTCAGGTCACGCCTCAGCGGTGCACACCCCCAGGTGAGCCGTCAGCTGTTGGGGGTGCAGACCCCCAGGTCACCCCTCAGCTGCCAGGGGTGGGTGCAGACCCTCAGGTCACCCCCCCCAGCAGGGGCCATTCCTGTGGGTGCCCTCCTCGGCAGGGTGTTCCATGAATCGGGTTTTAGGAGGAAGCTGCCCGTGATTAACTGGGTAATAAATCTGGAGGTCAGTTCTGGTTCCGCAGCTTAGATCCCGGCAGGGTTTGACTCAGAATAACCAAAACAAACGCGTTTTTCAAATGATTTTAAACTGTTTGCGTCCCGCGGCTGCGGCAGCAGCACTGCCAGGCCGGGGTTTGTGACTTCAGCCTGCTCCAGAGCTGCCGGGAGCTGTGCTGGGAGGAACGAGAGGTTTGCATCCTGCTGGGAAAGCACGAGGTCTGGTAGCTGCCGGTTTGGTTTTGCCTTGTTTCCGAGGCTGGTTTTCTTTCTCTGGTGGTTTCCAAGAGCTGTTCCTCCAGCCCTGGCGTCGCTGGGTCCATTCCCTGGCCTGTTGGAGGGTGGCTGTGCCCAGCGAGGGCCGGGAATGCTGTTGGGAATCAGCGGGGTGTGCCTGACCCTGGAATTCCCGGCCAGCCCGCTGTTCCCAGCTGTGCCCTGTGTGTTCTCTCCGCAGGCTCCTCCGTTTCCCGTCTCTCCAGGATGAGAGAGGCCTGGGCCCGGCTCTCCCCCTCTCCCTGTAGTTGATAGTTTGGGAAGCAGAGGTGATGCTGGAGTCGAGATGGCCGACAGCGTGAGAATCTTCCTTCATGACCTCGTCAGGGTGAGGCTCCTGGGGCTGCTCCTGCCACTTTGGGAGCACCCTCCTTCCCATGGCATTGCTTCTCTGCTGTTTCAGTGCAGATTTTGGGAATTAATAAAGGCTGAAAGAGTCTCCCTGATGTAAGTCTTGTAGAGACTGCCCTGGCTGAGACATGGTGTGAATCTGTGCAGGGATTCCTTCCAGGATTTCTGTGTTTGGATAAAATCAGGTACACAATTGGTGTTGAGCTGGTTCTTGGTGACTTTTCCAAGGAAGGAAAAGGGTCTCCAGGTGTATTTCAACCCTGTTGAGTGGTGTGTCTATTGCAAAGGGCTTGGTGTTTGCTGCTGATCCTCTGACAGATTTCCTTTGGGCACAAATTAATGAAAAATCTTAATAGTATTAATTATCAAAAACAATATATAACAACATGCAAAGTTTATAATATATTTTAATATAGAATGTATAATATTGTGTATAATTTAATACTAATAACAACAACAATAATAAATGAATGTCTGTGACCACAGCAGCTCTGTCCCCGCAATAAGGTCTGTGTCACCTCACTGCTCCCACCCTGTCTTCCATCATCCAGGGTTAAATACAGGCTAAAAGCCTCTCTTGCTGTGTCACTGAGCAATAACTGTGCTCAGAAATAACTCTGTTTGGAAAACAGACAAAGGTTTGATCAAAGCCCTGTGGCCAGCACCTAAAAGCAGGAGTTGTGTCATTTCCCAGGGCTCCTACACCATCAGCTGGAAGAGCTGCCTGGGCCAGGGCCCAGCTCTGCTGTTTCAGACATGAATTTGGGAGTGGAATTTATCCTCTTTGGCAAGAGCTCCATGAACCCAACCAGGGTGGTGACACCATCCTGGCTCATCCTTAGGATCTTTATTTTAAAGGGAAATTGTGATGACAATGGATATGGGATCACCTGGAGCTGGGAATAATTGGAGAGGATCCCAGAGGGGTTTGGGTTGGAAGGGACCTTAAAGTCTTTAAGGGCAGGGGCACCTTCCACTATCCCAGGGTGCTCCAAGCCCCATCCAGCCTGGCCTTGGACACTCCCAGGGATGGGACAGCCACAACCTCTCTGGACAAGCCAAGTCCTAGGAGGCAGCTCTGCAAATCTTCCAAACATGGAGTAAGGGAAATCTTCTGGGCACTCTGTTATTAACAGGCATGGATGTGGCTGGTGGGAGGAAGTTTCTGGGGTGAGGACAGATGCTTTTATTTGTGAAGGTATAAGCATCAAACTCATAGCATACACTGAGACTTCACACATCCCAAATATTGGTGTAATTCCATTTTATTGGCCTCAGAAAGCTGGCAGGGGATGAGGGGCTTCCTGCCAGCCAAGGCTGGGAGAGATCGGACTCTGATTTTTTGCCAGGGTTTTAAATAGTGCAGGTTGGAAGAGAATTGCACCTTTACAGACAAAATTACTGCTGGTCACAGAGATGCTGGAACGTGCAGTGATTTGGGTCACTGGGCCATGGAACAGAGGTGGTGTTGCTGCTCCAGCTGAGCCCAGGGAGCAAGGCCAGCCGTGGCACCAGGAGGGTTTGGATGGCCTGGCTCAGCCACATGCCATTGCTCCTCTCTCCTCATCTCCACAGGGAATTAAGGACTCCATCTGGGGCATCTGCACCATCTCCAAGCTGGATGCCCGGATCCAGCAGAAAAGGGAAGAGCAGAGGCGGAGGAGAGCCAACAGTGCACTCGCCCAGCGGAGGTTTCACATGGAAGAGAAGAAGCAAGAGAAGTGAGTATGGGGTGTGGCTGCTCAGGAATGGGGTAATTCCCTTCTCCTGTGGTAGCCAGAGCCAATAAATGGGAAACACGTGGTATGAAACTCCCTTTTTGCACTGTGTCATGGAGCTGGAGCTGTTACCAGGAGATAAGGAGTTGGACCTTTTATGTTGTTTGATAATCAGTTTGAATTACCACTGAAGGAACATGGATTTATGGGTTTCTTTTCCTCCTGAATCCTTGTACTATCTCAGATCCATTGTTGCTGCTGGGATCAGGGAAGAAACAGCACCTTGGATCCAATGTCCACATGAGTGTCTCTTTTCTTCAGCCCTGCTGTGTTTTGTGGAGTTTGGAGCTGCAGAACCTCAGTGGCTCTGGAAATGCCAGAATTATCCCCATGCAGGAGCAAACAGCATCTCTTCCCATGTCTGACTCCCTGACCATGCCAGGATGTCTCTGCTGCCCTGATGGCACTGGGCTGGCACCTCACACAGTGGTTTTGGGCAGTAATGCACATTCTGAGACATATTTACCAATTATCATGGCTGAAAGGTGAAAGAAAAGTCTCCCATGATCCCAGTACTCCTCAGGGGTCTCTGCAGCTTCACATCTGGGCTGCCTCTGAAGAAAAATATGACTTTTTTTGTTGTTGTTGTTTATAAAAATAGCTGAATTTTGGTGGTTTTCTTTATAGCAAAATCATTCTGGTGTCAAGAGCTGACTGGGAAAGTGCTGCAGAGTCCCACAGAGCTGCTCTTGCATGTCCAAATAGAGACACCAAAACCATCCTGAGCTGAAACAGCCTCCTCTGAGACCAAAAAATGCCCAAAATCTCCCAGTTTTATTGTGGCAAGAGTCTGGGAGAACAAAGCCTGAGATCTACAATATGTGCTTAAAAATCTGGAAGAAAGCTTTGCTTTTCTTCTGTTTCAGTGCAGATTTTGGGAATTAATAAAGGTTGAAAGAGTCTCCCTGATGTAAGTCTTGTAGAGACTGCCCTGACTGAGACATGGTGTGAATCTGTGCAGGGATTCCTTCCAGGATTTCTGTATTTGGATAAAATCAGGTGCACAGTTGGTGTTGAGCTGGTTCTTGGTGACTTTTCCAAGGTGTGGGGCAGAAGCAGTTGGCACTTGTGAGGGAGCATTTGTCCAGGTGCTGGGACATTAACGCGCCTCTCTCCCACAGTGAACCCCGGATAGTGAGCCGCATATTTCAGTGTTGTGCCTGGAATGGAGGTGTCTTCTGGGTACGTGGAGATTTTTCTTATTTATTACAGTTTTTATTTTAAAACCCCTGTGAAAACCCATGTGCTGCTCCAGCCCTCCTAGGCTGTGAGTGGTGAGCCATGAGCAGGGCAGCAGGAATTGCTGGGAAACCACCATATTCCCTGTATTTTATAATGCTGTATTTTAAGGGATTCACTGTGGGATACAGGACCACAGACTTACTCAAGAGATCCACACATGAAACCCAAGCTGCTTTTCCAAGTCTTTGAGACTTCTGTCCTCCTGAACATACAATTCCTGCTTTACTGCAGCCTGGGATACTGTTTTGCCAATTGGATATTGACATCTTTAAGACATTTCCTCAGCTCTGACTTGCTATGCCTGGTTCATAGGGCTGATCCTTTATGGAGCCAACACTTTATAAATCACATAACCAAATAAATGGCTGCATTTCCTCATTACACTGGTGCAGAGTACGAGGGATGTGTGATGTGTTCGCAGGGGTCTTAGGATGAGGGAAGAGATGAGAATGTTGTCTCCATGTTTCAGAAGGCTTGATTTATTATTTTATGATATATGTTATATTAAAACTATAGTAAAAGAATAGAAGAAAGGATTTAATCAGAAGGCTAGCTAAGAACAGAAAAGGAATGATAACAAAGGTTTGTGACTGAGACAGTCTGGACAGCTGGACTGTGATTAATTAGAAACAACCATTAATTAGAAATAACCATGTGAGACCAATCACAGATGCACCTGTTGCATTCCACAGCAGCAGATAACCATTGTTTACATTTTGTTCCTGAGGCCTCTCAGCTTCTCAGGAGAAAAAATCCTAAGGAAAGGATTTTTCATAAAATATCATGGCTACAGGGATGGGCATGGAAATTTTAAAGTGTTCAGCTGTAGATTGTGGCTGTATTTAAACAGAATTCCTTGCTCCTCTCTATTTGTGGATTGTGGGGGGAGGAGAGGCACACGTGCCTTTGGATCTGTAGCCACCAGAGGGGCACAAAGTGCCCGTGCAGTGCCTCACTGAGGGCCCTTGTTTGTTTTTTTCCCTGCAGCTTAGTCTCTTCTTGTTCTACCGAGTGTTCATCCCTGTCCTTCAGTCGGTCACGGCGCAGATCATTGGTGGGTGCCTTTCCCCCTGGGGGTTCCAGGCTGCTCAGCAGTCCATGGGATGGATGAGTTCAGGGTCTTTGCCCCATTGAGCTGTTCCTCACACTTCTGTTTACTTGTGTTGTTTTCCTCTTCTTCCCAGTACCAACCAATCCCATCATTAATTGTCCAGTGGAAAATCGGGGATGGATCACCCTGCTGTGCACGTCAGGGATCCAGCCCGGGGGTCTTGCCATTTCAAATACATTTGTCTGTGTGTTTTTGTATTTAAATAAAAATCAAGTGGGTGGAAATCTGCTTTTAAAGACATTAGAGAACTAGAGTCAGGAGAAACTCTCTGTTGGCTGTGCCAAGAAGCATTTGGAGGTTCCTACACCAGTTCCTCACACGTGTCTGTCTCTCTTCCAAAGGTGACCCTTCCTTACATGGTGATGTCTGGTCCTGGCTGGAGTTCATCCTCACCTCCATTTTCAGCGCTCTCTGGGTCCTGCCCCTCTTTGTGCTCAGTAAGGTGGTCAATGCCATCTGGTTTCAGGTGAGTGGCAGGAACCTGGGCCCTGCCTTGAGCAAACAGGGGGAGTTTCCTCACTGGGTGGGGCTTGATCGCGTGGTGTGGGAGCACAGGATGAAATCACGCCCCAAAACAGGCTCTGGGCATATTCCTGGTGGGCAAAAGCAGCTGAGGAGCATCACCCTGGGTTTAGTTTCCCTGAAGCCCCCATTGCTCTGGAGTTCATTAGCCTGAAGCCCCTGTCTGTGCTGGCAGGACATTGCAGACCTGGCGTTCGAAGTGTCAGGCAGGAAGCCTCACCCCTTCCCCAGCGTCAGCAAAATCATCGCTGACATGTTGTTCAACCTCCTGCTGCAGGCACTTTTCCTCATCCAGGTGAGACAAGCAACCACCCCACAGCTCAAGTGCTGCCCTCTCCCAAATCTGAGCATCCCTTTCTCCTTTTCTGTGCCAGGGAATGATCGTGAGCCTGTTCCCCATCGACCTCATTGGGCAGCTGATCAGCCTCCTCCACATGTCACTGCTCTACTCGCTCTACTGCTTCGAGTACCGCTGGTTCAACAAAGGTGAGGGAGGCTCCTGCATGGAAAGGGGGAGTTTGCCTGCATTGAGCATTTCTCTACTGAAGGAGCATCCAATTCGGGTGTCAGAGGCTGAGCTTCCATCAGTTCTTATATGGGATGAAGGGTAAATGTGGGCCAGCAGAGTGCTCAGGTGGTAAGAAGGCCAGTGGTACCTGGCCTGTACCAGCCCCAGTGTGGGCACAGCCCCAGGGCATTGCCTGTGCCCTGTGCTGGGCACTGGTGAGGCCTCGGTGCTGTGTCCAGTTCTGGGACCTTCAGGACAAGAAGGACATTGAGGGGCTGGAGCATGTCCAGAGATGGGTACAGAGCTGGGGAAGTGTCTGGAGCAGCTGGGGGAGCTCAGCCTGGAGAAAAGGAGGCTCAGGGGGGTTATTCTGGCTCTGCACAGCTCCCTGACAGGAGGGAGCAGCTGGAGGGGTTGGGCTCTACTCCCACAGAAAAGGTGACAGGATGAGAGGACATGGCTTCAGGCTGTGCTGGGGGGTTCAGGTTGGAGTTCAGGATGAATTTCTTCACTGAAAGGGTGGTTAGGCATTGCAAGGGGCTGCCCAGAGAGGTGGTGTAGTCCCCATCCCTGGAGTTGTTCAGGAGGTGACTGGATGTGGCACTCGGTGCTCTGGTACGTGGACAAGGTGAGGATTGGTCAAAGGAGATGATTGGAGGTCTTCTCCAGCCTAAATGGTTCTGTGATTCTGCAGTGAGGGTGTCTCCTCCCCAAGGGTTCATTTCCACGGGATTCTCCTCTTGGCAGGAATTGAGATGCACCAACGGTTGTCCAACATCGAGAGGAACTGGCCCTACTACTTTGGCTTTGGCTTGCCCCTGGCATTTCTCACGGCCATGCAGTCCTCCTACATCATCAGGTGGGAAAGCCACTCTGGCCCCTCCTCCTCCTCCTGACACCCTCCGAGGGCCCCTTATTTTATTTTATTTTATTTTGTTTTGTTTTTCCCTTGCAGCGGTTGCCTCTTCTCCATCCTTTTCCCTCTCTTCATCATCAGCGCCAACGAAGCCAGGACCCCCGGCAAAACCTAGTGAGTATCCTTCAGTGCCACGCACCCACTGAGCCCTGTCCAGCACCCCCAGTGCTCCCCAAAACCTTCCAGGGGTGCTCCCGGCATCCAGAGCTGATGGACTCTCTTCCCTTTCAGCCACTTCCAGCTCCGTCTCTTCTCCTTGGTGGTTTTCCTCAGCAACAGACTCTTCCACAAGACCGTTTACCTTCAGTCCGCCCTGAGCGGTGCTTCCTCCTCCCCCTCCTCCTCCTCCTCCTCCTCGCCCTCTCCTGCCAAACACGCGGCTGCTCCGGGGCACTGAGCTGCCCCCAGGGCCCGGGGAGGGGGGACCCCCACGGGCTTCTCTGCGCCCCCGATCTCCAGGGACGGGCAGGACCCAGCCTGACGAGGTGTCACTGTCAGTTCTGCGTCTCCCCCTGGAAATTTTTTTTGGGGAAAAATCTGGGTTTTTAACACCTTTGTGAGTTTCCAGGAGCCGGGTTGTGCCCTGCGCTTGTTTTATAGTGGACTCTTTTGTACGCCTTTCCCGTGCCATGTCCCCGCTCGGGCCGTGGGTCGCAAGCCCGTCACCCGTTTTGCCGTTGTGTCCCTCCCGTGTCTCCCCCGTGTCCCCGCGCCCCTCGTCCCCCTTCCCGCTCTCTCCATCTCCCCTAACTCAGGTCGTGGGAGGGGGGCGGGCATTTCCGGGAGCTCCCGCTGCCGTCGAGCACAGCGTCCCCCTGCCGTGCATGTACCGTTTCTGTCGGGTCGGGGAAGGAACCGGTGACGTTCAGACCCCTTTGGATATTTCGGGCCGGTTTATCAACTTTTCTCTAGTATTTTCACACTGAAACATTAAACGGAGAGACCACGATTCTCAGCCCTTCTGTTGTGCCGCTCTCGTTACTGCGGGCGGGGTTCCCGGGCCGGGCTCCCCCCCGCGCCCGCGGTGGTTCCGCCGCCCACGTGGCCAGGCCGGCGTGCTTCCGCTTCCGCCCACGTGATCCGCGCGGCCCGACCAACCCGGACGGACACGTCACGGCTCGTTCCCCGCCAGCACCGCCCACCTCCCGCTCCACCAATGGGGAGGCGCCGTGCTCCTCACGCGCCGCCCCGCGCCCGATTGAGCTTTCGGCGTTTCGGCCAATGAGCGCGGCCGCCCTTGGAGTGGCGTGCGCGACGGCCAATGGGAAGCAGGCGGGGGCGGGGCGCGGGCTGGCGGCGGCGGCAGCAGGGCGGCTGCGCGGGGCGGATGGACGGGGCGGCGGGGCCGCGGTGAGGGACGGGACCGGCGCTGGGAGCGGGAGCCGAGCGGGGCCGGGGGAGCTGCGGCTCCTGGAGCCTGCAGGTGCAGGGCTGCCCGGGACTGCGGGGCCTGAGGGGTCACGGGGTGCCCGGGCCCTGGAGGGTGCCCGGCGTGTGGGGAGAGGGAGCGCGGCGGTTGAGGGGTCCCCAGGCGTGAGGGGTGGGACCCTGGGGCTGCTCAGGGCCTGGAGCCTGGCGGGGCAGCGCGGGGGTCGGGAGTGCTCCGTGTCAGGAGAGTTCCTGGGGGGTGAGGGGTCCCCCCCGAGGACATCGGGGCACCCGGGACAGAGCCACTGGTGCCCGCAGGCGCCTGCACTGCGCTGCGTTATCGCAGGGCGTCCAGGAAATAACCACCACCGGTGTTTGTGCAGCAGGCAGTGCCCAGTGTGCGCCAGCCGGAATCACTTCTGGGCACTGCAAGGCTTTTCCAGGCCCGGGTTGTTTGGGTTTTAAATCTCAGCCTGTCCCGCTGCGTCGTGCCTGGTGTTGTAGCTCAGAGACCTGAACTGCACATTTAGCCACCCGTGCTGGGACCGAGCCTGCCCGGAGCACTGGGAGGGGTTTTCCTGACTGATTGGGCAAGAAACAGTTTGAAGAAATCTGAGTGTTTTCAAGGTAGAAAGATGTTAAAGCTGTGAATCTTGAGTAAGTGTCACTTCCTTGGTTTGCAACCCCAGGGTTTCTGTGGCTTTCCCTCCCCTCGGGGAAGTTGAATTAAACAGCCACATTGTCTGGTGTGAGCATCCTGGTCTGCATTTACAAACTACTGGGATATATATATATGTATATATTTGACATGAGTGATCCAAACTGGGAGTGACCAGTAGCCATTCAGATCTCCTGTGTGTGAGAAAAAAACACCTATTTCTTGCATTCTCCATGGATTCTATTTTTTGTGCATTGCTTGCAGGTGATGGTTAAACTTCAGAGAGCGTCCCGAGGGAGGGCAGGGGTTTTGCTCAGGTTTACACTGTGGTTTTGTTCTGTGCACAGAGAAACAGGCACGTCCTCTGCCCCGGAGAAGTTCTGGGCTCTGTAAAGGAAGAAAAACCAGCCAGGATTTGGGGTGAGAGCTCAGATCAGGACAGGAGGTGAGAGTTTTGTGGGGGGAGGCACAAGCACCTGGCAGGGGTGAAGGCTGGGCCAGCGGGGGGGATTTGAAGTCCAAAGGCTCATGAGGGCTTTAAAGGCTTTTGATCTTCCTGATTGTGTCCAGACACTCAGGGATCCTCAGGCCCTGCATTTGATGTGAAAATGACCAAGTTGGGGTTCCTCCGGCTCTCCTATGAGAAGCAGGACACGCTGCTCAAGCTCCTCATCCTGTCCATGGCAGCTGTCCTGTGTAAGTCTGTGTCCTCAGGGGTGGCTCCTGGTGCAGGGAAACCGAGGGTGACTCATGAGCTCTGTGTGTTCACTCTGCCCCTTCTCTGTGTTTGCAGCTTTCTCCACCAGACTTTTCTCTGTCTTAAGATTTGAAAGTGTCATCCATGAGTTTGACCCGTAAGTGTCGTTTCCTTATTTCCTGGGGGTCTGTTGGGCTTCTCCTGTTCTGGAGCACATGGAATTTGGGTGATGGTGCCAGGCTCAAGTCAATCCCTATTGAGCATGTGGGATTTGGAGGACGTGTTTCAGTACAGCTTGGTTTTTCTCTTCCACACCCAAATTCGCTTGGTACCCAGGGCTCTTCCTGCAGCCCAGATCCAAGAATCACCTGCTGTTGCTTTTCTCCTGGGATGTGGTTACTCCTGGCCTGGGCACAGCAGGAGAGAGCTCCTGGCATAATTTGTGTCTGTCCCAAGCTTGTTGCTGATTGAATCAGTCCCAAGGGACAGTGTCACCTTTGTAAACACACAATTGGGCCCACTGGGAGGAGGAATGAACCTTTGCAGCTGAGGTTTGGGACAGCTGAGGGAAGCTGGGCCAGTTCTCTGTGCAGGGAACACATGGAGCAGCCCCCACAGCGCTGTCACACCCTGTCATCCTTACAGGTATTTCAACTACCGCACCACCCGCTTCCTGGCTGAGGAGGGCTTCTACAAATTCCACAACTGGTTTGATGACCGAGCGTGGTACCCCCTGGGCAGGATCATCGGGGGAACCATTTACCCAGGTAAAGCTTCTGCCAAGCTCAAATGCACCTGGTGCGAGGGAAAGTCGGGATGGGGACTGCGCCATGAGGGCCAGCTGGAACAGAGGGCAGCTTGGGGATGCATCCTTGGCAGCAGCTCCCTCCTGGTGAGTCTGGAGCACCCTGATAACAGTGTCATTTCCATCCCCAGGCCTGATGATCACATCAGCAGCGATTTACCACGTGCTGCACTTCTTCCACATCACCATCGACATCCGCAACGTCTGCGTGTTCCTGGCTCCCCTCTTCTCATCCTTCACCACCATCGTGACTTACCACCTCACCAAAGAGCTCAAGGTACAGGGGCCAGCAGGGTGTGCCCCACAGGCTTTGGCTTTCCAGGGGAGTGGGAGCTGTTTGCCATTTGGGAGAGCAGCTGGGTCAGAGGTTTGGAGGTGACCGCCACACTCCTCAAAACCCAAACCTCCTGGGAAGTGGCAGATCTGTTTGAAGGCTTTGTTTCCACATGCAGTTTTTATTCCATTGAGTAATAACATCCCTAAACCCAGCTGTCTTTTCCCTGGCTGTTTTTCCCAGGATGCAGGGGCAGGACTCCTTGCTGCTGCCATGATTGCTGTTGTGCCTGGATACATCTCTCGGTCTGTTGCTGGCTCCTATGATAATGAAGGTGAGTTTGTGATCCTCAGGGAAACCTTTAAGCTGAGATCAGGTGAGTTTGGTGGAAGGCTAAACCTAGGCTGCTTGGGGTGAAGGGCTGAGTAGAAGCTTAGATGGAGGCAGGACATAAGGGAAGTTATAGGGTGGAAGCTATAATTTGTTGAGTCAAAATCAACTGTCTTAGTTAGACTGACTTTCTGTTATTCTGCTCATTCTAACCCACCTTGGATTCATTCGTATACTAGCCCTAGTGTAAGGAGGAAGATGAGCAAGGAGGTTCAGGTTAGGGTGGCAGTGGGAGATTGTAGTTGGGTGGCTCATGGTAGTGGGAGGAGTAGAGTGATTTCTAGGTTGAATAGGAGGAATGGGATGGCTACTAGGAAGAAGTGGATTGGGTGCTGGAAAGTGGTGCTGGAAGATGCTGCAGAGCACAATAGCGGCTCTGTCCTTTCCTGGTGATCCCTGCTGGGTTTGTGCTGTACAAGCCTGACCCATCAGAGATCAGAGTTGGTTTTTGGCCATGCTGTGGAGTAGAGGGAGTGTCTCCCAGCTCTGGCAGCAAGTTTACTCCAGTATCCTTGTTTGCCAGTCAGAAGGGATTTTGTCACCTCCCCAGACTCTGCCTGGAACTGGAGCTACTGTGTGGTTCCTCTGTGCTTTTATCCCTGTTCCAGCAGTGACGTTGGGACTGGCAAAGGCAGCAATCTCACTGCCACAGCCTGGGGCAGAGGAGGATCCTGGCTCGTTTGCTGTAGCCAGGCTTTTGGGGGCTGTGTAGGAGTTCTCCAGCTGATGTGGCTGGAAGAAGCCACGTGAGCTGTTAGACACAAGCACCACAGTGTTTCAGTCTAGAAACCAGATATCAAATGCTTTTCCCAGGCCTGGCTCTTTGTGTGATGGAGCAGCAAAAGCATTTACAGATCTGTTTTTAATGGTTTGAGTTCTCTGTCGTGCCCCAGGGATGGCATTAACGGCTCCGGCTCCTTCCACAGGTATCGCCATATTCTGCATGCTCTTGACCTACTACATGTGGATCAAGGCTGTCAAAACTGGCTCCATCTATTGGGCAGCCATGTGTGCCCTCGCCTATTTCTACATGGTGAGTGTCCCTTCTCCCAGCTCTGGGGTAACCCTGACTCTGAGATCCCTCTGGATGCACTCACCAGGGAGCCATGGTGTGCTGTTCCTGTGTCAGTGTGTCCAGAGAGCTAGAAACTCTGGAGGTGGAAAGGGAATGGGTCCTGTCTTGCAAAACTAGTGGGTTTTGTGTGAGGTGTTCTTAGTAGTGTTGAAAAATCCATGTTTCTGTCACTTTTGGAGGATGCTCTAAAATAGAGCAGATCCCAGCTGGTATTGCTACTGTGTGAAAACCCTGCCTGTGATCCCAGGAAAGCTAAACTTCTGTGTTTCACCTCAGCTCTGCAGCTGTTCAGCCCTGGAACTTGAGGGTGTGTGTCTGCTTTGTGTCCTGGCAGGTCTCCTCGTGGGGTGGCTACGTCTTCCTCATCAACCTCATCCCCTTGCACGTCCTGGTGCTGATGCTCACCGGGCGCTTCTCCCACAGGATCTACGTAGCCTATTGCACAGTCTACTGCTTGGGAACCATCCTCTCCATGCAGATCTCATTTGTTGGCTTCCAGGTGGGCACCAGGAGGGTTTGCAGGCTCAGGGATGGCTTCTAACAGAGCAGCAGCGTGCTGACACCTGGTTTTACTTCTTGCTCTTCATCATTGAGGTTATGAGTGGGTGCTGACTCCTTGTTCGAGCTTCCATTGTGCTGATTCCTTGCCACCTTTGCCAAAATGAGCTTTTGGCTGTGCTGGATGACTTTCAAAGCATCTAATAACCTTCAAAGCACCTAATAACCTTATAACCTTCCCAGCACCATTTGTCAAAAATGTCTTTGGTTTTGGTGAAGGAAACACTCATGCCATGTGTGTGTTGGTATGGCAGGAAACAGGCCTGCCCAGCTCATGTTTTCAAGAGAATGTGGTTAATTTTCCACATGGATTCTTATCAGAATCAAAGCAGATGTAGGAAAAGAGCTCGTGCCAGCTGTGCCAGTCACAGGGAGGGAATATTTGAACATTTTCCTGTGGCTGGCAGAGATTGTGCCAAGCAGTGATTTGTGAAAAAAGCCAGTAAAGGCTCCTGTTTATCTCTGTGTCTGAGCACGCTCTGCCCCTCTCCCAGCCCGTCCTCTCCTCGGAGCACATGGCTGCCCTTGGAGTCTTCGGCCTGTGCCAGATCCATGCCTTTGTGGACTACCTCCGGAGCAAGCTGAACCCACAGCAGTTTGAAATCCTCTTCAGGAGTGTCATTTCCCTGGTTGGCTTCGTCCTCCTCTCCGTCGGGGCTGTGCTGATGCTCACAGGTAGCCTGAGGCTGTGGCCATTACAAGGGTGTTTCCCCCTCTTTCCTTGCTTCCCAGGCATGGAATTTGTCCATCCTAACTCTGTGTTACTGTGGTGCCAGTGCCTGTGAGTCCCCTCGAAGGGGGAGGTTGGAACCTGCTCGAATTTGTGCATTAGCAAGGAATATTTAAGCAGCAGCTGTAAGATAGGAGAGGCAGAGACTCTGGGGACACCAGGCTGGTGCTGCAGATACTGGTTGTTGCTCTGTAGTAGCAAAGAGATGCTAAAGGTAGAGGTTGAGCAGGGAGGGGATTTTAGAGCGAAATTGCATTGTATTTCCTTTCTAAAATGGCATGTTTGAGTAGTAGAGATTCTAAATGAGGTCTGGATTCACTCATTCAGCCTCACATGTGGTTCCCTGGGAGAGTACGTGTCAGCATTGTCCGTTACTCTGCTGGATCCAAAGAGGATTTGTTTTCTCCTCTTTCCTAGGGAAAATCTCCCCATGGACGGGGCGTTTCTATTCCCTGCTGGATCCTTCCTATGCCAAGAACAACATCCCCATCATCGCCTCTGTCTCTGAGCACCAGCCCACCACTTGGTCCTCCTACTACTTCGACCTGCAGCTCCTTGTTTTCATGTTCCCAGGTGAGTTGCCTGACCCTGAGTTAGTCACCAGAGGGTTTTCCTGCCTCTTCTGGCTATGCTGAGCCTGCTGTGTTCCTCAGTGCCTGGTTTAATTTCATCTCTGAGCTGAACCTGACCCCTTTTTTTCCCCTCTCACAGTTGGTCTCTACTACTGCTTCAGCAACCTCTCAGATGCCCGTATCTTCATCATCATGTACGGCGTGACCAGCATGTACTTCTCAGCTGTCATGGTGAGGCCTGCGGGCACCAGCACTGCCTCTGAGTGCTCATAACAATTTAATTTGTTTTTCTGAACTTAGTGATGATTCTTTCACCCTGAGGGCTTTTCTCCCTTCCATAAATGTGGTTTTGTTTTGCTCCTCTGCAGTGAGGGAAGGTGAAGTTGCAAAACTCAGTGGTTTGGGTGTGACTTGTGTCCCTGGGGCCAGCGCCACCTGGTCAGTGTTCCTGATCTCCCAGAGCACCCAATGCAATCTCAGACAAATTCTCTGGGTTTTCAGGCAGGGACTGCTGACAAACAGTCACTGATGAGCCCATTTGCACTCTTCTGTGGCACCCTGAACACTAAATGTGGTTGAGTTCTGGTGTGGATACAGCTACCAGTCCTTGCTTCCACCTAAGATTGCTGAAGTGACCTCACTTTCCCTTGTGGGCCAATTTTGAGCATTTCAGGGAATTTCCCTCAGGGGTGTCTGGGATGGTGGCAGCTCCCGACTAAAAAACCAGCTGCAGGTTTATCCCAGGGCTGATATATCCACTGAATTTGAGGTGCTGGGTTAGGAATGGCATCTATTTCCCTCTTCCCTTGGATTTCTGGTGGTTTCCTTCTCCAGCAGTTCTGCTGTTGCCATAGGTGCGTCTCATGCTGGTGCTGGCTCCGGTGATGTGCATCCTGTCTGGCATTGGAGTCTCTCAGGTGTTGTCCACCTACATGAAGAACCTGGATATCAGCCGGCCAGACAAGAAGAGCAAAAAGCAGCAGGACTCCACCTACCCCATTAAAAATGAGGTGAGCACCAGGCTGGCTCAGGAAGATCCCTGGTCCTGAAGGGCTGAGTGCAGGAGCTGACAGCCCCGTCCCTCCAGTGCTGAGACCCTGGGTTGTTCCCACAGGTTGCCAGTGGCATGATCCTGGTCATGGCGTTCTTTCTGATCACCTACACCTTCCACTCCACCTGGGTGACCAGCGAGGCCTATTCCTCCCCCTCCATCGTTCTCTCTGCCCGTGGTGGCGATGGCAGCAGGATCATCTTCGATGACTTCCGAGAAGCTTATTACTGGCTGCGGCACAACACGCCAGAGGTGTGTGACCATGTTTGCAGGGCTCTTAGGGTGAGGGAGGAGACAAGGATCTGACTCCATGTTTCAGAAGGCTTGATTTGTTATTTTATGATATACATTATATTAAAACTATACTAAAAGAATAGAAGAAAGGATTTCATCAGAAGGCTAGCAAGAATAGAATAGGAAGGAATGATAAGAAAAGCTTCTGTCTCAGACAGAGTCTGAGCCAGCTGACTGTGATTGGCCATTAATTAGAAACAACCGCATGAGACCAATCACAGACGCACCTGTTGCATTCCACAGCAGCAGATAACCATTGTTTACATTTTGTTTCTGAGACCTCTCAGCTTCTCAGGAGAAAAAATCCTAAGGAAAGGATTTTTCATAAAATGTGTCTGTGACAGTATGGGGTGTTGGGGGCTTGGGCACCCCACATTGCCCACTGAGGCACTGATGCCAGGCCATGTTTGGTGCAGGATGCCAAGGTGATGTCCTGGTGGGACTACGGGTACCAGATCACTGCCATGGCCAACCGGACCATCCTGGTGGACAACAACACCTGGAACAACACGCACATCTCCCGTGTCGGCCAGGTGGGTCCCCCCTCCCCTGCTGCCTTGGCCAGCCTTTCTGGGCACCACGTCAGCACTGGCTGACACCACATCTGCCCCAGGCCATGGCATCAACGGAGGAGAAAGCCTACGAGATCATGAGGGAGCTGGACGTCAGCTACGTGCTGGTGATCTTTGGCGGCCTCACTGGGTACTCATCGGACGGTAAGATCCTGCTGTGAGCCGGGCCAGACTCAGCTGGGGCTGCTGGTGGCAGAATCCCACCTCCAGCTGGGGCTGTGGAGTGACAATGGGGGCCAGAATGCTCCTCTTTGGAGCTCTCCCTCATCTCAACCTTGCTTTTGGCCCCCCTGCATCCCCTCAACTCTCCCTCCTGGCTCCCCAGCTCAACTTGGCTCCTCATTCTTTTACTTCATCCCAAGCTCTTGTTCTTCCACCGCAATTTAACCCCTTTCTTGGCCCCCCCAAATCAACTCAAGCCCTCATTCTTTGACCCCAACTCTCTGCCTTGCAGACATCAACAAGTTCCTGTGGATGGTGCGGATCGGGGGCAGCACGGACACGGGGCGCCACATCAAGGAGCACGACTATTACACCCCCACCGGGGAGTTCCGGGTGGACCGTGAGGGCTCCCCGGTGCTGCTCAACTGCCTCATGTACAAGATGTGCTACTACCGCTTCGGCCAGGTCTACACAGAGGCCAGTGAGTCCCTGAGTCACCCCTGGGGTGTGGCAGCTTTTGGGGGGCCCCACTGCATCCTGACATCTCTGGGTGCGATGCAGCAGCATTGCCTGTCCTTTCCTCTCTCCTAGAGCGACCGCCAGGCTACGACCGGGTGAGGAACGCTGAAATCGGCAACAAGGACTTTGAGCTGGACGTGCTGGA